>CM031623.1:14987187-14996843 GCA_018398815.1 Conus ventricosus | reverse complement strand
AAAATTTTTAATTTTTTTTTAAAATCCTTTTTTTTTTTTTTTTTTTGGGTTTCCCCGGCAGTGGCAAGATCACGTTTCTGTCATTGTCAAGATAACTCATGAACTTTAGTTCATGCCATGTCACTTCTCAGTCTTTTGTTCTTGAACAAATAAAGGTGCCAATGGGGAATCCTTTTTTTCCCCCGCCGCTTTGGTTTTCTTTCTTCCATTCATCCCTTCTTTCTTTCTTTCTCTCTTTTTTTTCATTCTTTTTTTTTTTTTTTTTTTTTTTTTTTTTTTTTGGTCGTGTGATCAGATACGTACTTTTCGTTTCGCTACTAGCACTGAGGGGCATGTGGTTCAGTTCGGTCCATGTCATCAATGTTTTGATTATGTATTTCCAGATTACTAACCAGTCGTCTGAAAGGCTTACCACTGTGTGATTGAAGTGTCATCAGACACACACACACACACCACACACACACACACACAACCACACACACACACACTATCACACCTCTATCTCTTTCTCTCTCTCTCTCACTCTCTCTCTCTCTCTCTCTCTCTCTCTCACACACACACACACACACACACACACACACACACACACACACACACACACCTATGTCTGTGCGTGTGTGTTTTAGTGTGTGTGAGTGTGTGTTGTGTGTGTGTGTGTGTGTGTGTGTGTGTGTGTGTGTGTACTTGCGCGCGTTCGCGTGCGCGCGCGTTTGTGTGTATGTAGACGAAGGAACACTGTACGAGAAGAGCAGAAACAGTGGGGATAATAGATACGTGGGGGGGGGGGGGGGGGATGGAGGGTGGAGGGGGGGGGGGTCGATAGTGGAGGAGGGGATGGGGGGGGGGGGAAAGAGCTGTCTTTTCCTGTGTTCACTGTCATCGTCTTGTCTTGAACCAGACGTCGCTGCGTTGTTCTTCCTGTGAACCCAGTTGACCTTTGCTGGAAGTGCTGAGGTTGTAGACCGTTTGTTAGCGAGTGTCAGTCAGTGCCGTCGCGTGTACCCTACTACTGCTCCCGCTGTGGGTAGGGGAGGGTGAGGAGGGGAGGGGAGGTTTGAGGGATGGGAAGGAGGGCCGGGAGGGGGGTGGTGGTGGTGGTGTGAGAGTAGAGGGGGGACGGGAGAAGAAGCGCTCGTGCATTACTCATGTACACACACACACACACACACACACACACTCAAATATATCCATCTATTATCTATCTCTGTGTGTGTGTGTGTGTGTGTGTGCGCGCGCGCGCGCGCAAGTTGGAAGAGAGAGAGAGGAGAGAGAAGAGAGAGAGAGAGAGAGAGAGAGAGAGAGAGAGAGGATGCGATTGAGTGCCAGTTTCTCATTCTCCCCCCCCCCCCCCCCCCTCTCCTCTCTCTCTCTTCTCTCTGTGAGTGTGCATGTGGGCGCGCGCGCTCGTGATCTGTGTGTGTGTGTGGTGTGTGTGTGTGTGTGTGTGTGTGTGTGTGTGTGTGCTCGCGCTCCTGTGCACGCGTCCACACACCAACGTCAGCGAGTGGGGGAGTGTAGGCAAGGCGGGTGTGGTGTGTCTGTAAGGGGAGGAGAGGCTCTAAGTGTGTGCACACAAACTCGCGCCGGAGCACGCGATCCTGCCTTTGTCAGGGGAGGAGTGTAACTAAGGCAAGAGAGAAGACGTGTGTTGTGTGTGTGTGTGTGTTGTGTGTGTGGTGTGTTCGTGGTGTGTGGTGTGTGTGTGTGTGTGTGTGTGGTGTGTGGTGGTGTGTGTGTGTGCGTGCGTGCGTGCGTGCGTGCGTGCGTGCGGCGTGCGTGTGTGTGTGTTGTGTGTGTGTGTGTGTGTGTTCGCGCGGGTGTGTGTGTGTGTATGCGTGTGTGGGTGTGGGGGTTTTGGTTGTGTGGTGTGTGTGTGGAGGTGATGGGGGTGGTGGTGGTGGTGGGTGGTACAGGACTAGCACCGACACAGACAGATAAAGACTGATTGTACGTGATGATGCGAGTACTCACTACGTGGAACTCACCCCCGGGCGAATAGAAAACGCCGACTGACACCAACAGTAGCACACACACTTGGAAGTGGGGTTTTTCCCCCAGGGCCGCTCACTCTAAGACGTGGAAATGGACCCAGACAGACAGATTAGTAGATGAAACGTACCCAAACACCCCCCCCCCCCCCCCCCCCCCCCCCCCCCCCCAAATTTCCCCCTCCCGTTCGTACCTATCCATCCCTTCCCCCTCATCCCCTCTCTTTTGCCCAGTTTCTGTTCTCCAATTTACAGCTGCTTTTATTTATGTTTCACCAAGCTGACACATACCCCGCGCTGGTGACCCTACTCGTTTTTGAGTGAACCATATTTTAGGAAAAGAAGAAAGAAGAAATACCATGTTAAATTTATCGTCTATTTTCAAAATCTTCCTCCTAACGTCACAATCCTTGGTATTTTACCGCTGTGAAGATATACACAAACAGTTTGTACTCCGTTTTCTATTTTTTAGTTATGTTATTCACTTTAGAACGAAACTGTGAACAGAACACCGAAACAGTGCCACTTCCATGTCAACCTGACGGTTTCAGGGTTTGTAGCTATTTTTAAGTCGAAGGGACTTTCCCTCTCGTGTGTTTGAGAGACGGTTTACATGCACTGACGTAGCCTAGTAGGCTACCGCGCGCAACTCAGTGAAGGCCCCGAGTCCTCACGCGAGCAGACGACAAATCCACTGAGCGCGAAACTGAATGGGAACGGTCTGTTCGTCACGGTGAAAAAGGTGGGTCAGTATGCTCGTAGCAGCACAACCACGAGGATTCAGTAGGAGAGAGAAACGTCAGTCCGAACGTTTTGCAACTCGAAAGAACTTCTGCTGAGCTGTACGAGGGTGCTGATTTTGAAAAAAGACACTTGTTACAACAGACGGAGACTTTTTTCGCGGTTCACTCCCTTTGATTGGGGATTTTTTTTCGAACTGAAATTTAATTACTGTTCTTTTTGACAGAGGAAAAAACAAATAAACTACAAACCTATTTACCTCCAGTTTTGTACCAATACATTCTCAGATTATTCACCATGGATTCCAGTCACCGTTCTGACCGATCTTTGTCAGATTCTTCCTCTGGAAGCAGCAATTCGTACGCAGATGTTGAAATGGCTTCCAGCTTCGACTTGCTGTCCTACAACAGAAATGCCAACACAGCTTCAGGGTTCCCAGCCGCCGAGACTTGTTCTTCCAGAACGAAAACGCTCGTGCTCATCTCTCTAATGACCAGCGTTCTTTGCTTGATCAGTATCGGAGCTTTGAGTTACTGGTTGTTCCTCACCAGTGATTCCCCTTTCTCGATGCTGAAGAGAGGAGAGGCCAGCCCGAGGTGTGCGTGCCGTGTCTGCAGGTGAGTCCAGACCCTCTGGACAGTTCTTCAGGGTCTGCCATGTGGGAGGAGCTGACGGTGAAGTACGACGAGGACAACGACACCGAGATCTGCTGCGCGGCAGGGGCGGATCAGTTTGCGGCTCTGTTCAAACTGGTAGGTTGAATTCCTGACACACCTGTACAAGTTCTGCTGTTCATAGGTTATAGCCGATCACAGAGTGACTGTAGAATCTGGCGGTATAGAGAGTACTGAGCACAGTTGTATCTTAAACTAGAGCATATTGATTTATATCATATTGACTTTTTCTGTTTTCAAATACACATTCCATGAAGCAGTAGATACTATAATACTAAGAGATTTCAAGAGGAAACAAAAGGTGGGGGCAAAGAAGATACTCGCTACTTTATGCTAGCTTGAGACAGATTCGAACACGAAAACATTAAAAAAAGCAGGAAACAAAAACTGAATTTATATATAACAGTTAGAATGGGATAGAAAGGTTTGAGTCGAGGCTGTATGTGTGAAAACTATGGGATCATGATTGTTTCGTGGACCTTTAATGTTTAAGTTTTATTAATAATATCATTGGTCAAAGGATAGCAATCGTCAAGCGACTGTGGTGAGAACTGTATACTGTAGACAAATGAATGGTGTTTTGTTGTTTTATGACAGACTATGGACAGCTAGTTACCCCCCCCCCCCCCCCCCCCCCCCCCACACACACACACACACACTCACTCACACTTTTTCCCCCCCATACTATCTTTAGGGAGCGTGGGTATCACGTATGGAGGCTCTCTCTGTTGAATAGTGGTGCTAAACGTTTTGCCATGGTCGCCAAAGCGAGCGTCTATTTGTTACAGTTTCTTTCTTCAAATCTTGGCTAGATTCTTCCTTTATCTTTCTTTCTAACTTGTGCACAGACTGTTGAGACTAGTCTATTGGCGAAATACTTGTTTTCCGAAAGCAATGAGGTGCCCTCTTTGAGTGGACAGGCTGACGAATGACTCGAAGTGGTTTGGCTAGCTGTAGTAGTTATATTCTTCGCTTGGTCTTTAAACCTTTCGCTCTTCCTTTCTTTGTTTAACTCACTGCCTTTCTTTCATGCTTCTTTTCTTCTTTCTTTCTTTTCTTTTTTTTCTTTCTTTCTTTGTCAACCTCTGTCAGTTCTTTCCCGCTTCTTTCTTTCAAGTCATTTTTAGTTACAGCTTCACGCATTATTAAAATGGCAGCTGTGTTGGTTTTTCAGATTCTGCAAAGACAAGAAGAGATCCAGAAACTTGCAGGTAATTTGCTTTCTCTCTCTCTCTCCTCTCTCTCTCTCTCTCTCGCTCTCTCTCTCTCTTCACAACTTATGCACTTTTAGTCTGTGTTTTCTCAGCCAGTTACAATGTGTTCTCATCCGTTCAGGACAGGCTGTCTGTGTTGTTGCGGGAAAAAGCTTGAGACTTGAGGTTCATAAGGTAATTTGCCATCATTAATTGACTCAGTCGGCTTATGTAAGTTTAATTTAAAAATCATGATAATCACACATTTCTTTCTTATTCCTCCCTGGTCTGTCTATCGGTCTCTCTGTCTGTCTGCCTCGCACCCTCCCCCCCCCCCCCCCCCCCCCCCCCCCCCCCCCCCCCCGCGCCCCCCCGCGCCCCAACTCTCACCCTCTCTTTCTCCCTCCCTCTCCCCCCCATTTCACTCCTCTCGTTTCTCCCCTTTTCTCTTTCAGTGTTTGCTCATTATCAAACACCATTCCCTTCCCCCCTCCCTCCCCCCCCCCCCTCTCTCTCTGTTCTTCCCTTTCCTCATTATCAAACGCCATTCCCTACACACAACTGTCCTTCCTCTTCTGTGCTTATTTCCTTTTCATGATCGTAAACGCCAAATCATCATATTCCTCTGCTCCTTCTTTTCCATCACTTTTATCATTATCATTAACTTTCTTCCCCTCTCTCATCATTATTGTGATCAACGGTTTTCTTTCCCACCGTCACCAACATAATCATGATCGACATCATCATCAACGCCACTAACATCTTCTCTTTCGCTATTCTGTTATTTGCATCGACAGACTGAGTTCGCCTCATTCTTGTCTTCTTCTTCTTCTTCTTGTTCTTCTTGTTCTTCTTCTTCATCACATCTTCTTCTTGTTCTTCTTCTTCTTCTTCTTTCTTCTTCTTCTTCTTCTTCTTCGTCTTCTTCTTCGTCTTCTTCTTTTACCCCTTCTTCTTCTATTACTTCCTCCTCCTCCTCTTCTTCTATGGACAGTGGAAGTTCCCCAACAGCAGATTTCAATGTTTAACTCCCTTCCACAGAGTACCTGGAAGCCAGCGGGGAAACCGAGGAGACCAAGGAAGGGTTCCCAGTAGCTCAGCAGATCACAGATGCCAAGGCCCCAGTCTCCGCTCACCTAGTGTTCAAAACCCTCGCACCAAAGGGATTCAGGTGGGGTACTTCGGGTTGTGACCACGTTGAAGGCTCCTCAGATTCTAAGGCGAGTCTCACACGAGGCATTAAGAACCATGCGAACGAGTTTGATGCGGTGTATTGGCCGTGCAACAAAAGCCGTTCCGCCACTCAAGTGCCATGGCTTCTGGTAGTGGTAAAAATTACAAGCATCAGAAGCGTCGACAGCTGTGTGGATAATGTGAGAAGCACAACGTTCCAAAAAAAGATTCAGGGTCAGGTTGTTTTGTCCAGAAAGTGAAGGGGGGGGGGGGGGGGGGGGGGGGGGGGGGGGGGGGGGGAAGGGGGGAAGCAGGGAGAGCGAGTGGTTGTAATTTCCAATTAGTTTCTTTTTTCAAATGCCCATGCACGCTGCTACCAGTCTTGAACACATTGCCAAAATGTCCATAGTTCTCATGGAGTGCTGTGCATTGCATGGTGTGTACACTAGTATACTGCGCTGTACAATGTGGAAGACAGAAAGGATGGCGAGGTAGAAAGAGGAGACAGCTCTAAAGGAGAAATGGAGCGTATTTTGATGGGAAAATAGACACGTGTGTGTGTGTTTTGTGTGTGTGTGTGTGTGTGTGGTGTGTGCGCGCGCGCGCGTGTATGTGTGTGTGTTTGGTGTGTGTGTGTGTGTGTGTGTGTGTTGTGTGTGTGTGTGTGTGTGTGTGACTGAGAGTAGAGAGAGCGTTGTGTGTGTGTGTGTGTGTGTGTGTGTTGTGTGTGTGTGTGTGTTGAGTGAGGGGACAGAGAGAGAGAGGAGAGAGAGTGTCACTGGCAACATCGAGGGACTGAGAGAAATGTGAGGCATGTTGACATCACATGTGGATGCACACAATCAAATGGGGAGAGACAGACTGTGCCGAAAGTTTTGATGGCCCGTAGAAGTGGGGGGGGGGGGGGGGGGGGGGGGGGGGGGGGGGGGGGGGGGGGGGATGGGAAGTGGGGGTAAGCGAAGGGGAGTTACTTCCTCTCGCTAAATATGATCGACACAATAACCAATCATGGACTTATTGCCCGATTGTGATCGTGATTATTTTGGGGTGACACCGAATGTAAGCAACAACCATCTTCTTTTTTTTTATAAACCGCCATGAATCACACATCATAGTGACACAGTTTGTACTGCGACCAATCAAACGGGATGAGTCAACAAGCTCCTCACTTGAACCATCTCCGGTCATAGTATCTCTCATATCATCGCTTTGAATCACAATGGGTCAAACACAGGCGCGCGCACGCGCGCGCGTGCACACACACACACACACACACACACACACACACACACACACACACACCCACACACACACGTGCGCGCGGGCGCAAGCGCACACGCGCGCGTGCACTCTCGCACACAACATATACACACAATCGCACACGTACACACACACACAAACTCACACGCGCACACACGCACACACGTATGCACACACACGCACACACACACACACACACACACACACACACACACACACACACACACACACACATGCTCCCTCTCTCTCAATGACTAAGAGAGAGAGAGAGAGGAGCATATCTAAACGTAATATTTGTTCACACTTCCTCGAATCATATTCGCTAAAAATAGCCGCAACAAAAACCCACCAGTGACACATTAGTTTCACATAGTGAAACTTTCCGGCTTACTCCTTTGGACCGGTGAACCTTTCTGGTCTATATCCGCTTGAAACGACCGTTCCGGATGATAATGTATTCAAACGGGGGAAAAAACCGGCTATTGATAGTTTCTTGGGTGATGCCGCTTCCATTTGTGACGTGGTTTTGACGTCACGGACTTCCTTTTTGGAGGGTCTGTCATTGGTTGTTTTTTTTTTTTTTTTTCATGACACAGAAGTACTGTTTCTATCGCCGAAAGTTGAAGGGAATAAACAGCAGCAACACTATTAATACCTTGACGTAAATTACAGTCATTATTATCGCTTTTCCTGAGAATTATGCTTTCAGGGAGGAATCTGTTGCTATTGTTTTTGTTTGACTTCTAATTTCCAGTTGCCTATGTCTATCTGTATGTCTTGTGGTGTGTGTGTGTGTGTGTGTGTGTGTGTGTGTGTGTGTGTGTGTGTGTGTGTTGTGTGTTTCTCTGCCTGTCTGTCTCTCTCATATGTCTCTCTGTCTGTCTCTGTCTCTTTCTCATTCTCGTTCTTTTCTCTCTAATATTCCATCTCTCTTGCTATCTCTCACCCCTCCCTCCCTCTCTTTCGGTCTCTCTCGTGTCTCTCTCTATCTCTGTCTCTGCCTCTCTCTCCTCTGTCTCTGTCTCTCTCTCTCCTCGCTTACCCCTCCACTTCCAGCCTCTCTCTGTCACTGCCTGCTTGCCTTTCTGCCTGTCTGCTGTCTGTCTGTCTGTCTGTCTGTACTACTTCAGTGGCATCACTCGCACGCCCGTTCACGTCGGCTGACATGCACAGCTACACCTCAGGTTTGTTCCCCGCAGCCGCAGCGCCGGCAATCCACAGGGAGCGGTCGGTCTTTAAATCGTTGAGGTAGAACTGCTCTGCTGCCCAGTTCAGAGATTAACCTGGTTCCGATCTCACCCATACAAATAGACGACGTCACCCACTAAGCCTCGTACTGACGACATGAATTGTTTAGTGGCACAGGTCAGTGTGAGTGAGCGTCTCTTCCGAAGGGTTGCCGCCACCATATCTGTCCAACAGTAGCCACAATGAACTTTTTTGTCGAGAGGGAAGTCAGAAACGCGGCAAGGAGACATGATGAACAACACACACGTCATAAATTACTGATATTTTGGACCCAAAAAGACACTTCTTTTTTTTTTCTTTTTTTTTTTGCAATTAAAATGTTGAAACAAACTCACATACTGAAGACAAAATTAACAAATATACCCCCCCCCAAAAAAAAAAACAACAACAACAAACAACAAAAAAAAAACCCCACCACCAACAAAAAACAAACCCCCAAAAAAAAACCCAAAAAAAAACAAGACAGAAAACCCCCCCCCCCCCCCCCCCCCCCCCCCCCCCCCCCCCCCCCCCCCCCCCCCCCCCCCCCCCCCCCCCCCCCCCCCCCCCTGCAAATTTGCCACAACTATCTGACGTCATGTTGAGCTGTGCCCTTTATTTTTTTTTTGCTTGTTCTTTGTTTTCAGGCGATGACGACAGATCGGTGCAGCAGTGGAAGTCCCCTGCAGAGAGCCCCCTATCCCACCTCCTGCCGGGCCTCAAGTTCCAGCGCCCACCCGCCTCCTGTGCAGACCCGGGGCTCTACTACGTCTACTGCTCCTCCTCTTCAACCCGCCCGCCGGCCCGCGCTCCGACGAGTCCTCTGACGTCACAGCCAGCCCGCGCGTCACCAGCGCTTACGTCAGGCGCTACAGCATCTGCGCCCGGCGTCCCCCACCTTCCTGCTGAAAACTGCGTCACACGCAGAGTGACGTCAACGAGGACCGCCACAGTGCTTACGTGGGGGGCGTGTTCCGCCTGCACCGGGGAGGGACTCGCTGTTCGTGCAGGCGTCTCGACCCGACCTCATCTCGCATGATGACCAGGCCCAGCTTCTTCGGCTTGTTCAAGTTGGGGCCTTGATGTTGTTGGGTTTTTTTTTTTCTTCTTCTAAGGAACGGAACGTAGGGGTGAGATTTATTGAAACCCTGAGAGAGGGGATGGTTGCTGTTCTGTTCCTGACTCGGAAGTGTGGACAAGATCAAGGGGGAAGGGCGTTCATAGAAAGCAGGCAACCTGCGATTGGAAGGTACAGAAGTCCTGGTGACGGCTGATATGGGTCCCCCCCCCCCCCCCCCCCCCCCCCCCCCCCCCCCCCCCCCCCCCCCCCCACCCCCCCCCCCCCCCCCCCCCCCCCCCCCCCCCCCCCCCCCCCCCCCCCCCCCCCCCCCCCCCCACCT
>CM031623.1:14974687-14982187 GCA_018398815.1 Conus ventricosus | reverse complement strand
AAGTTTCTTGCAAACATGCGCACAGGGTTTGCTTTGTTTGTGTCGTCTATGTTCCTCGCAAACACGCTCGCAATTTTGAGTCCGCATGGTCTAAGTTCTTCGTGAACACACTCGATGAGTTCCATTGGCATATTCTAAGTCCTTTGCAAACACACTCGCTGTTCTATGTCTAAATTCTTTGCAAACACCTTCAAAGTCTTGCGTCTGTGTGTTCTAAGTTGTTTTTGAACACGTTCAAACTTTCATGTCTGTATATTTTAAGATTCTCACACTTTTCGTTTTCTCTACGTTCATACCGAATACTGTTAGTTTTAAACTCATAGAGTAATTGTGGAAGGAAGCAATTATATGAATGCAAGCCACCATAATGATATCTTAACGGTGACTGATAAGGCTCACTTTTAATTCTTAATTGACAGATTAGCCCTGTGTTTCTTTTTTTCTTTTTTTTTTTAATATTTCATCCCTTCACCTTTAGCCCAGAACTGTGGCCACTTTAAGCCGTTGGAACGAACACACGTAATCGTGAGCGTAGTGAGCATCTTTTTTTTTTCTTCTTCTTTTTTCCTTTTCAAATTTCCATATATTTTATTCAAGTAACAGAGGAGGTACATATGCGCAGAAAGAGGACAGTGCGCAGAGACTTTCATACGTACATTAAACTGATGATACATGAATATTTCTTACTACTGTGAAAAATGGAACAAAAGATAATTATAAAGTACACTTACACATAGACACACATGAACATACTCATATTCATATATGAACATACACACGCTCATACACACACACACACACACACATTACATTATTGTACAGAGTGAGACTAAGCTTTAACAATGCATCATGAGACAATTGCACTCAGCAGCTCATAGTGACTATTTGTATACAAGCATTACATCCCTTACATAATTACCCATCTCTGTACATCATCAAGAATACATTGATAAGGGTACACTTTTTAAAGAAATCTGCAAGCTTCATTTCTTTTGATAGGTGGTCTTTCTCAACTATATAATTGTGTGTTATAACTATTTTAATTGTGTACCCATCGTCAAACACAGCC
This sequence comes from Conus ventricosus, assembly GCA_018398815.1. Classification (NCBI taxonomy): domain Eukaryota; kingdom Metazoa; phylum Mollusca; class Gastropoda; order Neogastropoda; family Conidae; genus Conus; species Conus ventricosus. The sequence goes on along the minus strand of CM031623.1, from coordinate 14,981,118 downwards.
GCAGGCCTCACGGGTTGATACAGGACTGCTCTAAGGCAGGTGAAGACGGTGCTTCTCTGGGTCCTCCCCTGCTCATTCGGGTGTTTCTTTTTCTTTCTTTGTGTTTCAAATCTTTCAGAAAGTGTATTCATTTGGTTTGATCTTATTTATCCTGCATTTGTAAATAAAAAAAAAAAAGCATTTTTGTAAATAGATTAACCGATAAAAGTGTCATCCGTTTTGGTTTGGTCAATCATTCCCAAAAATCAAAACTTGTTATATGTTGAATTTTAACTGAAAACATTGTTGCATTTCTCTCTTAATATCTTTCCAGGTCCTCCAAAAACATTGTGATACCTCACAAAACGATAAATAATGTCTGGTGAATCTTTCGTCTTTTCTGCAAAAAGGCATTTGTCCAATTTGTAAATTTCATTTTCTTCAAAAATATTGTTGTTAACTAAAAATATATAACACAATTTATTTGGAACCACCTTAATCTGATTTACCTTTATTTGTTTTATTTGTTTTCGTGTTCTCTTCCCAGTCCACATATATTTTTAGTATTTGCCTTCCCACTTTGCAAAAGCATTTATCATATATAATGATTGGCTATACGCAAGACATCATAGCAAAGGTTTTGATACCTTTTTTAACATGTCTATTATTTTTGGTGCATTTGTTCTTTCAATTGCATTTACTATCTTTTATTTTGATATTATTTGCATGGCAAAGGAAGCGTTTAACTGGTTTGAACAACTACCATGTGTTTAAATAATTTACATAATAGTATACTTTTCGCTGAAAGCTTTATAACGTAAAAGATCCCTTTTCATCAAACCACATCTTCTTACTAGGAACTATACTTTTGTGTGGTCCATTTTCTAAAGAAAAATGTCTATTATCAATTTTAAACTTATCGTTAGCAGGACAAAGGTTCTGCTAATACTTCTTGTGCTTCTTTTACAGACACGTGTTTACAGAAATTTTGCATTAAGCTTTGTGAAAACACTTCATTCAAATTGTTACAATTTTCTTAAAGTAATCTCGAAGGCCCACATGTTCAATGATTCTATCTCAGGGCAATAGGTAAACAGTATTTTTTTTTTCCATTTGGATGTTCCTCGTGAGGATCTTTTTCATCCATGGTCATTTTTAAGGCCTTGTACATACACCTGTATTATTCAGGAACACCTAGGCCACATTTTTCAGTGTGATGGAACCGAGTATTTTCTTTAAATCTTATCTGGCTTATTATCCCATATAAATTTGAAACACATAGTTTTGTTGAAACTGTGTCTATTATCTTTTCTGGAGGGTTTGGGAGGAGAATCCATAAGTAATTACGTTTTGAGAGTACGTGAGATTAAGTACAGCGATTATTACCAAGGGTGTACAAATTCGTTTTGGACCAAATTGTAAATAGATTTTTCATTCTACTAATTTGTCCGTTGTATTAATTTCAATCATTTTGACAAGTCATTTGTGAACCATTACCTAAGAGTTTATATTTGGGGGGATTCCATTTCATTTTTTTTTTCGTTTAGTATTTGTTCTCTGAATATTTCTTTTGACCTAGCCACACAATTAACAGTTTTCCATTAATGAAGTTGTAGTCTGCAATTTCTTCAGATGCCTCAAGAGTTCTGTACGCATTTCATAGGATTCCCTATCTCCGTTCAGTGTTGTTAAATGAGTGTCATCGGCGAATTGGGAATTTTCTTTTAAAAAGTAGAGCCATGGATGTAATACCTTTTTTTACTTTTATCTTCTCTTATTTGTGAGCTAGGAATTCTGAACACAAACAAAAGGTATGGGTGTGAAAAATAGGGGATCTCCTTGACGACATCCTCTCTGTACTTCAAAGCTTCTGATTCATGTCGTTTACCATGATATATGATTTTATATTTTAATAAAATGTGGTTATCCTTTTACTTATATTATCGCAAAAACCAAAAACATCAGGACTTCTTTCATGTATTTCCAATTTATTGAATCGAACGCTTTCTCGAAGTCTATTGACACTAATAAACTGGAAGGTTGTTTTTTTCTAAGTATTATTTGATGTCCGTTATATTGTTCTTTAATTGTCTCCTATAACCTTCTGGAATTAGCCTGTCTGATCTTCTTTTATCAATTTTTGTAGGTTGTTCTTTATTCGGTGGGCTACTATGCATGTTGATTCTATTTCATTTGACCACATTTAATTGTGATTTGGGTTCTCCAATTTTGTAAATATTCTTTTGGCTTTCTCCTTGGTAGGCAAGTAATGATTCCTTCTCTCTGAGATAAGGACTGCTCTCCTTTTATAAAACCTTCATTTAAAGATCGAAACAACAAAGTCTCCTATGTCTTTTCCAGAAAATATTTGAAAAAATTTTACAGTCATTCATCGTACCAGGACTCTTGTTCATTCTGCATTCATTTCAGTGCTTCTGAGCTCTTGTCTAGTTATTTGTCCCTCTAGTTTGTTTGGAATTCAGCTTCTTCAAGCTTGGTAGATTTCCGCATTATCACCAATGTCTATTGTTTTTTTGTAATTCTTCTTTATATAAGTTTCAAATAGGTCTTAGTTACATCAATATTTCGGTCTGTTTTCTCTGTTATTATATTTCCTTGGTCTGTGACTAATTTTAAACATTTTGTTTGCTGACCAAAATGACGTTTTTCAAGATTGCAAAAAATATTTAGATACCTTTTCCCCCTCTGATGCCCATCTTGCTTTGGATCGAATGGCGATCCCTTCCATTTTCTCCTTTCTTAACTGTATCAGTTCATCTTTTTTTCTCTTGAAGTTTCCCTTGGTTTATTGTTTAATTAGCTATTATGTTTCAAGCGTTTGCTATTTCTGATTCCAATTTTTTTCTTTTTCCTTAGTTCTCTCTTTTTTTTGCCGAATTTTATGTTTTTGCTCTTGTTTCCATAATTAAAACATCCAAAAATAGTTGAATCACTTACTGTGAACTGAAATTTCATCCATCGGAATCTTGTTTAGGTTTTCCAGTGAGTATGGGGATACTGCATACTGAAGTTTTATGTTTTCCATGGTTTGTTTAATTAATTCTAATAATTTTTTTCCTTTAGTAAAGCCTGAATTAATTTCCAAAATGTTTTCTTTTTATTTTCACCACTTTGGAGTTGATAGTGAATCGTTATTTAGAGAATGGCGCTTACTATAGCCATTAAAGGATATCTACATCTCTTATCTTGTTGATAAGGCTATTCAGTTAACAAGGAAAAAATCTAGTCGACCTCTGCTGTAAGGGGGTTGGCCTTCTCCACGTGTATTTCAGGACTTCCAGATGAATTCTCTCCAAATATCTACAAGTTCGAGATCATCATCTTCAAGTACTGTTTCTCGTGCTTTTGGAATGTTCTCTGTTTTGTAGATTGTAATAATCTAGGGTTAGGATTTATTACCAAATTACAGTCCCCACTATTATGATATTTGCGATACCCATCTCATCAATTTGTTTCTAATTTCATCAAAGAAATATGGCGTGTCTTTGTTAAGGTCCCATATATAACAAACACAGAATTTTAGGTCTATCGTTTTTAATGAAGAATGTTTATAATTGCCATGGGTATCTTTTACAGTTTTCCGAATTTTTTGAATTTCAAAATTATTATTGAACAATCGGCCTACTCCTTTTGATCTAGAATTATTTGACGAAAAAACACATTCCATTGCCCTTCAGTTCTACTGGTCTTTCCTTTTTTGTAGTGGAAATGCGTATCCTGTAGAAATATATAGCGTATTGTTTTTGTCTAAGATTTTGAAATCCATCTCTTCTCCTTTTGATAAGGAACTAGTCCCTGGCAATTCAAGGAAGAAATGGATAAGGGACTGTTCATATTGGTAACAGAGTTTTTAACGGAAAATAATTCACTGCATTATGGGACAAGATCATAATATTATCCATGAAAATGTTCCATCCGAACAACAACTTCCTGTTAATCTTGAAAAAAACTATTCACCAATACCATTCCATTCCTTCACATTTTCGAAAAGGTCAGGGTTTATAAAGGACACAAAAAGGTCCACAAAATGACATACCTTCAATTTCTCAACAGGGCATCATGGTTAAACACACAAACCAAGCAAGCAATAATAAACATGTTTCACAGTTATGAAGCCAATGCTCAAGTTTCTCTTGACATTCATAAGGAAAAAATAGAAACATACATTACAATGAATCACATTCATTCAAAACAGTATTTGGAAAAGTATTGAAACAGGGGGTGCTGGCGGGGGGGGGGGGGGGGGGGGGAGGGGGGGGAGGTTATGGGATGGAGGGGCTCGGTTGGGGCCAATTCAAGTGTTCGAGAAGTCCACTATGCATGGGGTGGCAGTGCAACCAAGTGGCAGTGCTGGTGAACTATGCATTATATTTCACTGTATGTTTTAAACATTCTGTACTTTACAAATTGACCATTCCATATCTCATGGCAAAATATGTGATACATCCTACATAGATTGATTATAACTGGGTAGAACAACGTCATCCACCACCACCTTTTCCGTAGAACCAGAAAGTTCGCAATATGGACAATGTGAATATATCAAGTCGAAATTCCAAGCGGATAGCAAAGGCTGTTGTGTTACCGAGTGCTACAGAATATTAGTCTTTTAACTACCGGTGACCAACACATGCCCCAGCTGCATATCCAGAGATAACTTTCCTTTTTCTCTTTATTTCCCTTTCTCTCTCTCTCTCTCTCTCCTCTCTCTCTCTCTTCTCTCTCTCTCTCTCTCTCTTTCTTCTTCTTCTCTTCTTTTCCTTTCCAGACTCTACAAGATATTTTAAGTGCACAAGCATGTCAAAAAAAGTTCACCACACACATAGCCAGCAGAAAGTGCATGCTATCATATCACATTAAAGAAAAAAAAAAGAAAAAAAAAAAGACGCTTTTGATTTTGCCAAACCTGACGGAGAAAAACCATAAACACAAGGGTATGACTCAAGTGCAGAAATGTTCACAATGTATACAATTCTGGCTCAGAAACATTTACATTCATGACAGTCACCCATTGTATTCAACAACATCGGTCATCATCATATATTCAATAATGGTCTCTGTTGGCATAGTCACCATCACTATTTAAACACTGATCCATACATCACATGAGCTCAAAACCAGAGTAGAGTCCCAAATTCCAATCTCTTTCTGAAAAACACTTGACAAATGATTTTCCCCTGAAAGAGATAAACACAAATTCATCACAATGCATGATTACAGGTAAAGAGGCATACTTCTTACTCGGGATGCAAGCAAAGGGTTATAAGAAAGGATATTGAAAGGGAGGGCGAGGGGGGTAGTGGTCCGAAAGAAAAATCTTTATCTGTGTTAATATACAGCATCCTCGGAAAATCTAGCATAGTCTTCAAATACACAGACATGTCAGCCCACTTTCTTCTTTTCCATCTAGGGTAATCACCAATGATGGTTCCTTCTGAAATGATGCATCACAAATTATGGCAAGAGATGGATACGAAGTGAAACCAATTCCATCGATACTCATCAAAACAAATTAATTGTAGTCGTAATAATAGCTACCACAGTAATAACTAAATTGGTTATCGATCTCACCAAAACAAACAACACAACATACATCAATCATCATAAACATTCGACATCAAGATCCCTAGATTGGGAGAAAGGAAAAAAAATCAAACGAAACAAAACAAAAAATATATGGGGGAGGGGGAGGGGGTTAAAGATGGGGTGGGTTGTAAAGTCAAAAAAGAAGTAGATGGGAGGGGGGTATTGGCTCAGACAGGCTATGGAATTTTAAAAAAAAAAAAAAGCGGTCATGATTGTCACAGAATGCCACCTACACAGGAGAAAAGGTCTAGGGTCGATTATATTAGCTTTTATGCACTTGTTGTCAAGTGTTCCAAATTCCTCCACTTGTCAACTACACACCATGGATCCCATATCCTTCACTGGTTTTTGTCCCCCATCACCCGGCGGGAAAGCCTGTGGTCAACGTTAGTATGTATGTCTTAGTTTCAGTGGTTCGTCCATTTTTCAATTTAGCAATTATCCTACCCATTGGATGTCAAGGCACTAGAACATGCAGAGTGTTGCACGCATCACGATAGATTTTATATTTTGCTGCCGTTCAGGTCCTCCCCGATCACAATCCCTTGTTTTTTAGAATTCGAGATTTGCTAGGATTTTGTCTCTTTTTCTTCTATTGAAAAACCTCACGTGATCGGTCTGGTTTGGAGCTGCTTGGCGGGCCGGTTTCGAGGGGCTATTTCGATATCGTTCTCCATGGTCTGCATTTGCACTTTCTGTTGGAAAAACTGACACATTTTTTTATGCAGTTTCTGCTGTCTCTCATGTTTGTTTCTGGAACACGATAGAGGACGAATATTTCCATCTTCTAGTATACTGCTCTAAAATCGTTGTTTGCTCTCCTTCACGGTTCGCACATTATTTTC
>CM031623.1:14967187-14969687 GCA_018398815.1 Conus ventricosus | reverse complement strand
TCTGGCGTAATAGGCGAGTCAACCGTGGCGACGGCATTCACTCCGGCTCCGCTCATCTCTCTGCTATCTCGTTCAAGCCTACACATCAGAACCTCTTCCTCCTCGCCTCCGTTTTTTCGTTCTTCTCCTTTGTTCTGCTTTTTTTTCGTTCCTCTCCTCACTTTCGTACTCTTATCCTATGTGTCTAAGGGGAGTAACATGGTCAGTATGTTTCCCGCCGTATACGGAGGGACCTCCCATCTCATTCCATTGACTTCAAATCGCAAAGTCACAGCACTGGCATTGCTCTCTGTGGTGTCAATGGGTCATTAAATTAATTAGCTTGATTTTACCCCCACCACACTATACCTTCCCCTTCCTACTTCAACCGGCGACGACGACTTAACTGTTGGCGCTGGTCCTGCTAATTGGCTGTTCGTTGTCTGACCCAGGCGCCGAGGACCCGCCTGGCCAGACTATTGAGACGTCGTCGCGAGCTACTTAGTCTGCTGCGCCAGGGCAGTCTCCGTAGGACTAAAATTAGCCTATTCAACGTGCCTAATTGGCTGACGCGACACCGAAGTCGCTGCCTGGAGACCAGAATGTTTGGGTGTGACCTTATGTCCATGGAACTGCTGGCGACTGACCACGAATTCGGTTTTTCTATTTTTGTCCGTGACAATTTCCGCCCTTGCAAAGACGTGCCCGACCGCATTGTCTCAAAACAACGGTACAAAACAACGCTCCGGAGTTGCTGACACCACACGACACGGGCAAGTTTTTGAAAAATTTTTTACACAACGTTTTTACAATTATCAGATGTATCACTCGGAAATTACACCCCAATGGTTATCATTGACGTGCGCTTCTGCCTTATTTGTTTTCCCAACTCATTTCCTGATAACCCTGTGCGCACCTATGAAATCCCCCTGCCTGCGATTGCCACATCTTTCTCTTCACACTAGTATGAAAAGCACAATCGAAATATGATCACGATCCATGACACCTCACGAGGAATCTCCATCCTCACGTATCGCATCACTGCATTACCACACCAACGACTGACTCCAAACATAACCTAATTACATGAACAAGTCTCACACAAAAATATGAAACCATAGCCAAATGGGGATGAACCCATATCCCACTCATCTCACTGTAAATCAACACATATTATTTACAGAGTAGCTATGCGCCCCGGATATGAACCACTGCTCTGAGTTGCAGCTTGCTAGACTACACGGCTTAAATAGTCAGCTCCTACATCTGTCGACCTGGAATGTACTGAACACGATACCTGTAGGGCTGCAGTGCCATTCCAGCGCAGCACCCGCCTGTTTTTCAGCTGCGCCTATGTGCTGAGTCTCACGCTGAAGATATTTGCGGAGAAAATTCCGCATGGAAAAGTTTTGGTTTCCCATTCACATCAATTCGGTAATCCTGATCTACCTTTTCATGATGGTGAATGGTCCTTTCCAATGCATCAGCAGCTTGTTGTGATCCGTGGGAAGCAGTAACAGGACTTGATCTCCACCTTGAGGGATTGCTTCCTCACCTTCCTGTCATATTGCTTCTTCTGCAACGACCCTAGCCTCCTGCAAACTTTCCCTTGCAACCTTACATGTCTCTATTCCTGTGCCCACCTTTGAACAGGGCGAGATTGGGCAATCAGATCAACGCCACTCTCTGAATGGTGTGTCAATTAAAGGGGGATGTTTAAGAGGCGCCTTCTCTTCACCCTCTTGTGGCTGACCTTTGACACACGTCACATGACATGCAGAACCGCTTTATGTCTGCCATTGCCCCTGGCACATGAAATCATCAAAGATTCGGGTCGGCTGGTTTGCGTGTGCCGAGATGACCCGCCATGAGCGACTCGTGACCCACTGACATGACAGTGTCACGATAACATGCTGGTACCTCTAAACTGAGTTGTCACCTTACCTGTCTTCCCCTTGGTGAACACTCGGTTACAACATCCGCCTTTCACACAGAAAATTCTGTCTCACCTCCTCTAACCACCTGTTTCTCTCCACCTCTTGCCAACTCCCAGACTTCACGAGCGAAGGGTCTTGTTCCTGCGCTGCCCTAAACTCTCAGGGCGACACATCTATGCCTGCTTCCTTGCTGGAACGACTAACGGTTTATCAACCTTTTCCTCCTTCTTGCTCCGTGTTTGAACTGCTGCCCCTGTAGCGTCAACAACTCAGGATCCCCTGATCCTTTGCACCTGAATATTTCCAATGATCAAATCATAATGGGGTTTCTCCATCACCAGCGCAGACAACTCGCCTGAGAAGTAAGGGGTACGTACTTCTATCTTAGCAACTGGGAACTCCCTCACAGTGCCATCGATTAGAGTACAGGTCTGGATTTGCCCTGTCAAATCCCTTCCTCGACCAGCGTTGTTCTTACTACACCACATGAACAAACCAGTGTCCCGTAACACTTTCACCCTCTGCTGGCCAATCCACCTTCTCCACTGGTAATGAACCATTCATGCCATGTCCCTTTACCTGGG
>CM031623.1:14927680-14952680 GCA_018398815.1 Conus ventricosus | reverse complement strand
ACTGGGCAAAGAACATTTTAAAAATATATCGGACAAAACGGCCGCTTACTTAGAGCCGGCCGTTTTGTCCAACCAGGCCGGTTTGTCCGACAAAAGATTGAAAGTCGGACAAAACAGCCGGGTTTTGTCCGAGGTTGGGCAAAACGGCCGGGTCGGACAAAACGGCCGGCTACAAGTGCTGTTATTTTTCATGTATATCCATGTGGTTGTTTCACGGGTTTGCCTACGAAATCGATGCCATAGCTAAAGTTTGGCACCATACGGAACGTGAGATTTAGCGCCTGACAGTTCAAAACACAAACATTTAATTTTAAAATAAAACAAGCGAAGTGAAACCGGAGTAGTAGAGAAAGAAATGCACAAGAGCATGCATTCATCAACAAAAAGACGTTCGCATACTCAGTTTGAAAACGATCGAAAAATATGCCAATGAAACCGAACGTAGGCGCGCGCTAGTGCGTATGTGTGTGTAATTAAAATGTGGAATGCTAAAATGACTGATAGGATGATAGGTATGACATGGGGAGCGGGGTGAGGTGGGTGGGATGGGGGGTGGGGGTGGTGGAGGTGGAGTGCTAAAACGACTGATAGGAGGGGTGGGGAGTGTGGGTGGGGATGGGGGTGGATTATAAACGACTGATTAGATGATGGGTTTGACATGGGAAGAGGGGAGGGGGAGTGCTAAAACGACTGATGGGATGATAGGTTTGAGGGGGGGGGGGGGGGGGGTGAAAGGGGAGCTTTAGTATATGAATATAAAGTTGTTTTGTTGGGGGAAAAAAAAAAGAATATAGGGGATCAGATATTTTTCTTTTACGATTTAATTAGTGTTCCGTGCGTACGCAGTACGCGCGCGTGTGTTTATCATACTATCTTTTTCGACTCTCTATCTCAGTTTGCGTCTTGGTGGCATTCATTTCAACACAGCTTGATTGCCTCAGCCTTTTAGATAAAAGAGTTAGTCCTAGTAAGACATCAGTGATAGTAAGACCTTAGTGAGAGTAAGACATCAGTAAGAGTAAGACATTAGTGAGAGTAAGACATCAGGGAGGGTAAGACATCAGTAATAGTAAGACATTAGTGAGAGTAAGACATTAGTAAGAGTAAGACATTAGTGAGAGTAAGACATTAGTGGTAGTAAGACATCAGTGGTAGTAAGACATCAGTGGTAGTAAGACATCAGTGGTAGTAAGACATCAGTGGTAGTAAGACATTAGTGGTAGTAAGACATCAGTGGTAGTAAGACATCAGTGGTAGTAAGACATCAGTGGTAGTAAGACATTAGTGAGAGTAAGACATCAGTGGTAGTAAGACATCAGTGGTAGTAAGACATCAGTGAGAGTAAGACATTAGTGGTAGTAAGACATCAGTGGTAGTAAGACATCAGTGGTAGTAAGACATCAGTGGTAGTAAGACATCAGTGGTAGTAAGACATCAGTGGTAGTAAGACCTTAGTGAGAGTAAGACATCAGTGGTAGTAAGACATCAGTGGTAGTAAGACATCAGTGAGAGTAAGACATCAGTGAGAGTAAGACATCAGTGGTAGTAAGACATCAGTGAGAGTAAGACCTTAGTGAGAGTAAGACATCAGTGATAGTAAGACAGGACTGATAGTAAGACATATGGTATAAGAACACAAACCTCCAATCCTCCAAATTTAATGAACTGAGTACAAGTAAAAAAAGGCAACAACAACAACAACAACAAAAAAGAGAAAAAAAAGGTGAAAAATGAAGGTTGGGGGACCCACATTAAAAAAAAAAAAAAGCAAAACATATAAACGTACTCCCAGTATATCCTGAATACGCGTGCGATATTCCATAAAGAGGAAAAACCGTCTTGGGCTGGTCTAACTGTTAGTAATGGCTATTCTGGTAAACATCGGCCATCATCTGTGACCTATAATGAACATACAAATTTTCAGAAAGATCCGCCAAGAACTTCCTGAGATTTTCCATAAAGAAGAAAACCATTATGGGCCGTTAGTAACGGTTGTAATGGTAAACTTGAACATCGGGCAGCATCCGTGACCCATAATGAACATACCTACAAATTTTCAGAAATATCTGCCAAATACTTTATGAGATATTCCATACAAAAGAAAAACCGTTAGGGGCCGTTACAGCGCTGAACCCTAAGCGATCTGAAGCGATCAAAGCTAAGTGAATTTTCGTTGTTTTATTCGTTTATGTATCACCCGACGAAGACCTAAGAGGTCGAAACGCGTTGTGTTTTGTCTTGTGACTCGTTTGTCCACGTTCTCTGGGCGGTTCGCTAACATTTATTTAAGATTTGTTATGACAATCTTGTCAAATATCTTCAAGGCTGTGTCTCTGATATCAAGCAGTGGATGTTTACTAATAAGCTGAAATGAAATGATGATGAAACCGAAGCTGTCCGGTTTACAATACACTCACAAGCTAAAGACCCCCATCTTCATCCGTCAATAGTCCTAGGCTCCACTGACATCTCATTTATGCCGTTTGTTCGTGACTTTGGCTTCTGTCTGGACTCTGATCTCACCCTGAAACACCACATTGCCAAAATCTGCCAAGCATCCTTTCTCGAACTCTGTCGCATCAGATCTATCAGACCTTTCCTTACAGAACAGGCCACGAAGACATTGGCGTCTTCCTGCATTCTGTCAAGACTAGATTTTAGTAACGCTCTTCTTCTTGGTGTGCCCGCAGTCTTTCTCCAGCCACTACAACGTCGTGTTCAAAATTCAGCCGCTCGCTTATCTTCAAGGTCCGAAAACAGCACCATACATCGGATCAGAATAATCAACTGGTTGATTGCGGTCGCTTTCCTGGAAGAAGATCTCTTGAAGAAATTACACTGGCTCAAAATCGAGCACAGAATTCAATATAAGTCGGCCTGTCTATGTTATAAGCTTATCACAGGTGAAGCGCCTACCTGTCTCACTGATCGCTTCGAAATATATTTTCCTACACGTCCCCTCCGTTCTTCCTCTGATGACCGAATGTTTTCGAATTCCCTCATACAACCGAAAGCAGCACGGTTCTAGAGCATTCTCATTTTCTGCGGCAATACTCTGGAATTCACTACCTTTCCATCTACGTCATGCCCCCTTCCTTCCCGACTTTCAAGTCTGCACTTAAAACGTATCTGGTCAAACGCCAGTTGCAGGATACCACCTGAATTATCACTAAATTACCACATGTCACTTGCACACTTGTGTGTGTGTGTGTGTGTGTGTGTGTGTGTGTGTGTGTGTGTGTGTGTGTGTGTGTGTGTGTGTTCTGCTTATACACACACACACATACATATATATATATATATATATATATATATAATATATATATATATATATATATATATATATATATATATATATATATATATATCTTTTTTAGATGTTGAATTGTTAAAACTTGTAAAGCGCCCTGTAGCCTACGTTGTTAGGATGGGCGCTATAGAAATTGTCATTATTATTTTTTTAATTTTTAAATTATTATTTTTTTTTTATAGCTGTTTTGCAACATGAGTTCCCAAATCTGGCCAACTTCAACATGGTTGTTTTTGTTATGTAGTTGTTGAAAAGAAAGCAAATTATAGAGCTGAACCGCTTTTGGATCTCGGTTATTGTACGGTTTCAGGAACTTTAAAAAAAATGTTACACAAGAAAACATTTAAGTTCATAACATGAATGCATATGTCAGTTAAACTGCATTTAGTGCATCAAAATTCGCTCTGCATGATTTCCTGCAAGCGTCCTCTCTGAATAGGCAGTCTATGATGTTCAGTTCTATAATTATTCTAATACACGTTTTGCTCAGTAGTCAGGGAGTGTTTGCATTTTTTTTTCTTTTCTAAAATCAGTTTTGTCATAAACCTCCTGTTATCTAAACATAAATTGTTCTGAAACACTTTAGCCTGACACTTTTGCACACACTGACCGGCAAGCTTACATTACACCTGCCGGACTGTCTCAGATATCTGAAAAGGCAAAATGAAAACAAAAATTGCATGTTAGTTTCAAAATCTGATGAAATACAGCATGTCATGCAACTGATACTGAAAAAAGATGCCTAATTCAACATCTTTATCAGCAGCAGCAGCAGCAGCAGCAGCAGCAGCAGCAGCAGCAGCAGCAGCAGACAGCATCGACAGCGACAGCAGCATCAGCATCAGGTGGTGCAGCAGCAAGAGCAGCAGCAGCAGCAGAATCAGCAAGGACATTAGCAGTAACCTCAGCAAGGTCTGAAGATGATTCTGGAAGAGATTCTGGCTCAGGTGGGGAACTCGGGACGCTTCCAGGTGATATTCTCCGCTATCATCTTTACCATGGAGATCATCATCGCTTGGAGCATGCTGCAGGTCTGTCTGTCTGTCTGTCTGTCTCTCTAAGATAGGGCGCGCGGGCGTGTGTGAGTGTGTGTGTGTGAGAGTGTGTGTGTGTGTGCGTGTGTGTGTGTGTGTGTGTGGTGTGTGTGTGTGTGTGTGTGTGTGTGTGTGTGTGTGTGTGTGTGTGTGTGTGTGCGCGCGCGTGCGCGTGTACCTCTGTGTGCGTGCGTGTGTGTGTGTGTGTGTGTGTGTGTGTGTGTGTGTGTGTGTGTGTGTGTGTGTGTGTGTGTGCGCGCGTGCGCGTGTACCTCTGTGTGTGTGTGTGTGTGTGTGTGTGAAAGTGGGGGGGGGGGGGGGGGGGTAGGGGCAGGACTATTATTCCCTGGTTTATTGAAAGATTCTTTTATTTATTTCATTTTACCTGCTTCTTCATTTTCCCCCCATTTATTTCTTCGTTGTTCTTCCAATCTTGATCCTCCACCTATTCGGTCATCCATCTAGATATCTACACATCATTCATCCACCCATCCATTCGTCCGTAAAGGTGTTCATCCATCCGTTCATTAACTGACTTTTTGACATATTCAATCTCCGCCCCCATCTAGATATCTACACATCATTCATCCACCGATCCATTCATTCGTAAAAGTGTTCATCCATCCGTTCATTAACTGACTTTTTGACATATTCAATCTCCCCCCCCCTCTTCCTCCTCACTTCCAGGCGGCCATAGTGGGAGCTACTCCCAAATGGTGGTGTGTGGACTCCATAGACAACGTCACCTTCACCAACACCACCCTCCACGCCTGTGCCTCCTCCTCCTCCTCCTCCTCCCATCCTGCTCTCTCTGCATCCTCTTCAGACGTGAACGTCAACGATGGCCATGGCAACGACACCAGCTATGACGCAATGGCGTCGTCCTCGGGAGGCTGCGTGCGTTACTACGATCCTGGGTTGGTGACTATTGTCAGTGAGGTAAAGAGACTGTTGGAGGGGACGAACTTTTTTGTTGTTGTTGTTGCTATGTTGTTGTTAAAGTTGTTGTCTTAATGATGTTATCGCTGATGTTGAGACTGTTGGAGGGGACGAACTTTTTGTTGTTGTTGTTGTTGCTATGTTGTTGTTAAAGTTGTTGTCGTAATGATGTTGTCGCTGATGTTACGATTTTTTTCCCCATTGCTTTTTACTGTTGCTGCTGATGCTTTTGTTTCTGATGTTATAGTTGCTGTCATGTGGTCAATATTGTTGCTGTGGTTGTGTTTCTGCTGTTGTTTTTTTTTATCATTGTTACGGTTGCTGTTATTTCTGTTGTTGATGTTATTGCTGCTGTTATTGTGGTGGTTAATGTTGTTGCTGTGATTCTGTTTCTGGTATTGTTGTTTTTATCGTTGTTACGGTTGCTGTTGTTGATATTATTGCTGCTGTTATTCTTGTTAATATTGTTGCGGTGGTTCTGTGTGTGGTGTTGTAATTTGTATTGTTGTTACGATCGCTGTTGTTATTGTTATTGTTGTTGTTACCACTTTCACAGTCATCACTGAATTTGGTGTCATTGATGTTTTACTGTTACGGTTGTTTTTGATGCTGCCATTGTTTTCACTCGTATGGTTGCTGTTCTTTTGTCACTGTTGTTCTGATATTACTGCTTTTGTTGTTGTCGTTATCTTTGACACTTTTGGTTGGTTAATTTTCTATTTTTCTTCAGCGTGTGAGTGAACATCGCTGATTACTGCATCTTTTTTTTTGTCTTCCGTTCTTACGCTTTTTTGTCGGTGTGTCTCTCTCCATTTGTTGACCCTGAAGCAGTTTGCGCCCTTCCTCAAAGTGACTTTGGCAGGATTGGTGGTTGAGTCAGCATCTACAGGTCATCAACTATTTTACTCACGGTCTACGAGTTCGGACATTTTCATCTGACCCTCCTTGAATTTTGGAGGCTCTTGATGTTCAGAGACTTTGAAGAGCTGTAACTCAGTGTAAAGTCAGGTGATAGAGTAATCTCTCTTTCATCATGGAAATCGGCGTGCCAGCACACTATGTTGTTTTCAGAGTTGTGTTGGTGAATCATGTTAACGTTACTGGCGTGTGACAGAAACTCTGCAGCAAACATTATGACTGGTGTTGCAACTCTTGACAATAAAACTCTTTTTTCTTCTTCCTACAACAGTCTTGGATTTCATGGGGAATTTCATCAGATCAAGCTGATTTTAATACAAGACTGTGAAGACGGAAAGACGAACCGCTTTACTGCTTTTGGGGTGGGGTGGGGTGGGGTGGGGGTGGGTGAGTGGGGGCATATTCACTTTTACGGACATGGCCTCTCAACCAGATTGAGTGTGCGTATCTTATGTCATGGGGCGAATCTCACACAAATACGGTATAAGTGGATGGATTGTAGTAGTGCATGCCATCGTCATCAACGTCAATCTCTTCTGCTTTTTGCACTGGATCTTGTCCACTCACAGTTGATGATACAGTGGAAGGAGGGGATGCAGAAGGGATCTAAGAATCATAAACTCCACATCCAGAGGAACCAGCAAGTCGAAATGAATCAACGTGTGGTTTTTGTGTTTGATTTTTTTTTCTCTTTTTTTTTTCTTTCTTCTTATCTGTTATTGATACACTTAAAACTTATCACGTCAGTTACGTAGCGTACCACGTTAGGTGCTTTACATGTTGCTCCATCTTTGTCTATCGTTGTAAATAACTTTTAAATCTTTTGGGGGCCTTCGTCAAAAATGATTCCCCCATGAAGTCATACTTTTATATTATGTGAATATTTCGATCACGTGTGTGAAAACAACATCTTGTGGATCGCCTGACCTAGGGAGAATCAATTATTAATGAATTTGTTATCCTTTTCAAGAGATTAAGACGCTTGGAGGTGTGCGTGCGTGCGTGCGTGCGTGCGTGCCTCTCTCTCTCTCTCTCTCTCCTCTCTCTCTCTCTCTCTCTCTTCTCTCTTCTCTCTCTCTCTCTGTGAAAGTTGGCTGAGGACAATAATCATGTCACGCCGCACTGCTTTATAATATTACTAGAGTTTAATGTAGAATTCAGGGTCAATTTCTATTAGAACAACAACAACAACAACAACAACAACAACAACAACAAAACCCCTGAAAAATCCGAAGAGAAAGACCACAGTCAAAACACGTCTGGCATCATCTGCTTGCAGTGGGACCTGGTGTGTGAGCGGAAGCACATCAAGGCGCTGATCAACTCGGTGCAGATGGCGGGAGTGCTGGTGGGCGCCATCACAGGGGGTCAAGCTTCGGACACTGTGGGTCGCCGCCTGACCTGTTACCTCACCATGCTGCTGCACGCAGTGACCTGTCTACTGGCTGGACTGTCCACCACCTGGCAGATGTACGCTGCTTGCAGGTGGGTGTGGACCATTCTCATATGCTGATAATGTAGCAAGCTTACACGTAACATTCCGGTCCGAAGTTCCGTAAAACAGTTAGCAGCCGTCATCATGCTGGACAGACTGATGATGGATGAGATGGACCACTTCAGGTGTCTGTTGTCCATTCCGTACAAAACCAGGCTGGCATTGGTCATGTCTGCCAATCCAAGACTCAAGGCCATCTGAAATATTAGCTTCACTGGCTTTGCTATGAAGATGGAATCCTGACAATCTATGGCGACACCTATCCCGCAGCCGATTGAGCGCAATATCCAAACGTTTGGCATGGGTGTGTAAGACGACTCCACCATCCTTCATGCAAGGAACATGAGAAATGATCTTGCCAAGGAGCCATTTGAGACATACATTGATGGCAACGACTCGTGCTCGAGGTTTTCTGGTATGGGCATGCTGCTGCCATGAATCCTTGTCGTGAAGTACATGTGAGTCTGTGAAGAATGACATGGGTTAGAAGAGCCCTGCTATGTGGCTCCTGAACAGAGACTGGTAGTTGTGGACATGCCTAGCGTCCATCTTACCGCCTCTACACTCTGACATCATGGCAGCACACCGCACGATCTATCTTCTAGTAAGAATCGGTTTTCGGTAGTTTTGCAATGTAGCGTGACATAAATGCCACAATCTACACATCATTGTATTGGAAGAAAGTAAGATATCTGAAATGGGGGAGGGGGAGGGGGGGGGGCTTCTTTTAATGTCCGCAGTTGCTGTGGTCTGAACTGCGAAGGACAAGGCAGTGATGTACTGGTTTGGATGAAGTTTGAACTTTTTTTTTAACCTCCAGATACCATTCTGTGATGCTAACCACCTCCGTCTGGTTGCTAGCCTAACTCTTACCTCTAATATGCCATCGTTTTTACAACCCACAAATCTGTTCCAGAAACACCACCTTATATTTCGAAAGCAGGTATCATTCCATTGTCTCTCATCACTTCTTCAGGGTAACCTTTAAACCAACAAACTTGTTCAAATTCACATCCTTCAACACATTCTTGCACCTAGTCTCAGTTGTAATCTGCTAGGGTGAGTAATTCTCCACACGTATGTTGAGCAGTCCTCCAGCATGTACTACACTCCTTTAATGGACGATTGGTTACCTGATTGGATGATTGATCGAGACATTTTCTGATCCATCGTTTTTCGCCTGCTTTTTTTTCTCACATAGATTCTTCGTGGGAGCGGCCATCGGGTCCTATCTAGTGATGCACTATGTGTACAACATTGAGTTCGTCAGTCACACCTGGAGACCGTACCTGGCCAGCATCCCTGCCTGGGCCGTTGGTGCCGGCTTCATGTGTCTGACGGCCTGGAGACTACCACACTGGCGGTACCTGCATTACATCTGCGCTGGCCTGTCCTTTTCCATGCTGCTGGGATGGTTGTGAGTGTTTGTCGTGCATTTTACTTTCTTTTTTTAGCATTCGTTTTATTAAATGATAACTACCTTCTTTATCATACTAAGACAACACTTGTAGACACACTAAGAGCAAATACTGTTACTTGAAAAAAAATCGTTACATTTACATGAGCGGTGTAAACGTTAATGAAAAGACAGTTTTCTGAATGGGATCACATACGATCACAACGAGCTTTTTAAAAGTTGAAACTGGACATGATTTTGATTGTTTTGATATTTTTTCTGAAGTGTATCCCATACCAAAATGTTAAAAACGAATGAATTTAGTACGTCAATACCTCCTGTTTTATCGTAGATTATATAAATGCTCCATTTACCAAACAATGAAATAGCTTCCTATGTCAGGAGTACTGCTAGAGAGGTGGAAGTGAGAGTCAAGATATGAAGCGGTGACATAAGTGTACGTTTCATGTGTGTGTGTGTGTGTGTGTGTGTGTGTGTGTGTGTGTGTGTGTGTGTGTGTGTGTGTGTGTGTGTGTGTGTGTGTGATTAACCTGATTTCTATTAACCAACAGAACGTGATAAAGTGCTGATGAACAGAATGCACAGATCAAACCGTCTGTAAAAGTCGTCAAAGAAAGGTTTATGAGACTGACAGAACGATAGCAGAATGACATTTATTTTGAATTATTTGTGTTAGATGTCTTTATTCCTATCAAAACTGAGGATGAAACTGATGCTAAGAAGAGCAATATGGATTATTTCATTCTGAGTAAGATAATTTGAATAAGTGTCTTCACAGAGACCATTGTCCCTGTTGGTCTTGCTGGCTGACCTTCGGGATTCTTTTGGCGTTTTCATTTTTCTTCAACTCTTGTATTCGTGTGTCGTTGTCTGCTTTTCTTTCTGCCTTTCACCGCCACCTTTTATTCCCGTCCCTGTCTGTTGGTTCACACCTTGGTCTCCCTAGTTCTTCGGCTTGGTCAGTGGACTCGTTTTTCACACTGTCTTCTCCTTCAGAATGGATTCATGGGGTAGCTTCACCTTTATAGGGCGGCGGTAGAGCGCAATATCAGTGAGATCTGGTAGGACATCAAGCTAGTACACTCACTGATTTTGACCCCCATTGATTCTACTTTTCTGGTATTGTTAGTGTATGTCAGAAGCTATCAAGGAAGATTCGGGATCAGCATGAAACACAGGCACCATGCTGCCATGAAGGCTCCATTAGACTATTGTCTGTGGTCTTTCTTCCGCCATTGGCTTGATTTTAGTTTCCCGCTTTGTGTTTAAATGGGAGTGATCATAATATCATTCTCCAAGGCGTTTGACTGCCTCTTCTGTCATTGTTGGAAGGCTTGATTGGTGGCTGTTGATGTATCTCTTTCAGCTACTTGTTTCCGTTCTGTTCTCTTTAGGTTTTAAAGGGGGTATTCCCTAACCATTTCCGAGGTTTCCAATCTGATCTCCATTTCAAAAGCGAACACAATGTTGGTGAACTTCCAAAGCCCATTGTTATACCAGTTTACAGACTGATCTAGTATGTTTATCATTAGGTTTCTTCGTGGAGAACATACGTAGGCACTTACCGAAGATTCGGCGACATGAACATACCTGTATAGCAGGAATTCAGTAATGTCGTTTGGTTTCATATCTACCGGTAAGCTCTTTTAGAATGATTTCGTTCGATTCAATGTTGCATTATGACTTGCATATTAGTGCACAGTGAATGCTAGATGTGAACGCAGCACTGGTAGTTGTAGAAGTTTGCTGGTGCCGGATATCGGATTGTATTGGCATGAACTCTGAAGAACAGTCTTTGTGATATTCAGTAGATCTGATAACATTAGTCGGTGGTTATATGTGTGTACGTGTTTGTGTGTTCCTCAGTCTCTTTCCAGTTAAACCTTATCAGGTGAGTCTGCTTTTCACTTTAATAACATAACTGGTTTCAAACATTAGTTAGCAGCATAGTCACTAGTGTTTCATGATTTTGTTTTTTGGAACATTTGAAATGCATGTGATATGGACAACCTTCCTACATCTCTCCCTGCTGACTATACCAAGTGGATAGCGATATCACATGAAATATAAAAACTGATAACCATCAAGAGTGCTGAAAGCCAACTGTGCCATCTGTTTATCATAGAATGCAGATATATGTACAGACCATATTACCAGATCTAAGGATATAACATACCAACTATTAATTACACTACTAGAGGGTGAAACATAAGTATCATTGACCCTGCCCGTCGCTCATAATATGAGGGAAACAGGGAAAGTGACACGGATACACAACGGAGAAGGAAAATTGATTTCTCTGATGGAATCGTGCAGGGCCAGAACGGTAGGCAAGTAGATCTTTGCTGCTTTAGCCACCCCCACCCCCACCCCCCGAAGAAAACAGGAACTGCCTTTTCTTTAAGTGGGAAGGGTTCAAGTCAATGCCTGCTGATTGGCTATGTTGTTGCAGGCGCTTTAAATGACGGCTTTGTAAACAAATTAGAATAGGAAGTTGAATGCTATTTTCAGAAAGCAATACAACACGGAACCTGGACTGATAAAAACATACTTTTTCTGTTTACGTTTGAAGAATTTATCAACATATTGATGTTGATAAATTCTTCAAACGTAAACAGAAAGAGAACTGTTGAAAGAAAGGAATCTCTCTCTCTCTCTCTCTCTCTCTCTCTCTCTCTCTCTCTCTCTCTCTCTCTCTCTCTCTCTTCTCTCTCTCTCTCTCTAAAGGGTTGCTGTTTCTACTGCAACATCATTAATTAATGGAGGCAGTTTGATCATTAATGAACAACAACAACCCAAACCACCCCAACACACACACACACACACACACACACACACACACACACACACACACACACACACACACACACACACACACACACACATATATGTATATATATATATATATATATATATATATATATATATATATATATATATATATATATATATATATATATGTATATATACCAGTTTAAAATGGTATTTAAAAAATGGAAAAGTAAAACCACCCTACAAAATTGTTTCGAGCCAAGTGCTCTCCTCAGGGTATATATAATCTGGGCACGCCACCAGTATTATATAGTGTGGTGTGTGGGCGTGTGAGCTCTGCGCTTGTGGCACGTGGCCTGTGCATTTTTTAAAATCTTTTTGGGGGCGCGTTCAGGGGGGACGTGCCAAGGAATGGTGCATTGACAAAGATTTCCATTTGTGCCTGCAATTATTTATCATTTCTACTTTAGAGTTCAGGGATGCTAGATGGGGTTTACATAATATCAGCCACTTTTCTGTAGTACATAAGTTGCATTTTTTAGAAATGTTGTATGGTGTTGCTCTTTCTATAATTTTCCATGATATGTTGTAGGCTATTTTCTTATCTTTAAGCTTCCAAATATACTTACTTAATTCTGTTTGGTTTTTATATTTTTCATTTTTGAAGGACTGTTTATGATTTGCATATCTGGTTTTAAAATGGTTTGCCGTGATCCCTATGTATGTTTCTTTATCACTGTCTGTTGTTACCGTAGCTTGGTACACAATGTTGCTGTAGAGACATTTGTAATTCAGAGGGCACTGGTCTTTTTGTGCAATTACAAGATATCCTTTCGTCACCCTCTTTGGTTGTATTGTTTTTGGTTTTATTGGAAGAATCAATTATATTTTTAAGGTTGGGCATACATGAGTACGATAGCTTGATGGTGTTTTTATTGAATATTTTAGATAGTACATGTTCTTTTGGGAATGATGTTTTAAGGATACTGAGGAATTCTTTTCCTACGTTAATTTTTGTTCTTCCATCATATGGAGGGTTACACCATATAATTTTTCTTTTCCTGTTTTTCTTATTGCTGTTCATGTTATTACCTGGGTTATATTGTAATTTGTAGTTGTAGCCACTTTTTTCAGCGCCTCTTGGTATTTGGCTGCTGCGCTGTTAAAGTCTTTCTCATTGCATGACAGTTTAGATAGTCTTTTGTTTATGCCATTAGGTATGGTTTTTAAAATGGAGGGTGGATTGTTACTTTTGATGTCTACGTAGACAAGTGTGTCATTAGGTTTTTTTGTATGGTTTGTATGTATGGTCCTTAAGGTCTAGTGTTATGTCTAAATAATTTACTAATTTTTTGTTGGCTTCTACTGTGATTTTTAGGTTGTGGCTTTGAAAATTTTTACAAAGTTCTTTTTTCTTGTTTTCAATGATTTTTGGTTTATTGTTTAACGTGGCAAGGCCGTCATCTCTGTATAAGCCAACCTGTTTACCAAGTATTTTCTGTATATGACACAACATGAAAAGTCCAACTAATTCACAAGTTTCAGCTCCATCATAAGATCCCATCGTGACATTGAATGTGGACTTTCTGCTGTTTTTTTTTTAATCCAAGTTTCATTGTTGCTATGGAGAAGGGTTTTCTTAGTGTGGAAAATGATTTCCATCTCAGAATCTGTTATATTTGTGTATTTGTTGGCGAATCTTAGTGCTTTAGCAAGTAATTCCTCATCAATAGATGGATAGAAATCCACTATGTCAAAAGTAATGAACACTGTATTTTTCTGTTTGTTCAATTCTTTAAACCACTGGATAACTTCATAACATTTTTTCCAGAGATTGTATTCAGTGTTTGTTTTTATGTCCTCTATTGCTTTTTCCAGGATTTTTTTAAAACTAATTTTGCCTAATTCAGATTTTGATGGGTTTATTAGTCTACAAGTAGGGTTGTTGTGAACGCTCCCCAAAAAAGATAAACAATCCACAGGCCACGTGCCACAAGCGCAGAGCTCACACGCCCACACACCACACTATATAACACTGGTGGCGTGCCCAGATTATATATACCCTGAGGAGAGCACTTGGCTCGAAACAATTTTGTAGGTGGTTTTACTTTTCCATTTTTAAAATACTTTTTTTAAAACTGGTATGTCGTTCCCTACTTGGTTGAGCACTTTTAGAATTCTGAGTGGCTTTTTAACTCTAATTTATATATATATATATATATATATATATATATATAATATATATATATATATATATATATAGAGAGAGAGAGAGAGAGAGAGAGAGAGAGAGAGAGAGAGAGAGAGAGAGAGAGATACTCACACACATGGAAGAGAGACCGGGAGGGTCAAGACTCAAGATGATTCATTCATGTTTTGGCCATTGCCACTCATGAAGCGGTGCAAGACAAATCAAGCATATATGCACCATAAGAACCACACACAGGCATACAAATGAGAGAGAAAGAGAGAGAGAGAGAGAGAGAGGAGAGAGAGAGAGAGAGAGAGAGAGAGAGAGAGAGAGAGAGAGAGACTCACGCACTCACTCACAGAGGGACAACAGACAACTGTCCAAATTCATAAGTCTGTGTTGTCATTTTTGCTTAGTTTGAGACACGGAGATGTCGCATTCCCAAGTGATCAAAGTTCACCCCGATGCAGAAGACAGGTTTAAAAGAAACAGTTGTATTGGCTACATCACACATCAGTTCCATTGGCTACATCACACATCAGTTCTATTGGCTACAGCACACATCAGCTATATTGACTACATCACACACCTGTTATATTGGCTACATCACACAGCAGTTCTATTGGCTACAGCACACACCTGTTATATTGGCTACATCACACACCTGTTATATTGGCTACATCACACACCTGTTATATTGGCTACAGCACACATCAGTTCTATTGGCTACAGAACACATCAGCTATATTGGCTACATCACACACCCGTTATATTGGCTACATCACACATCAGCTATATTGGCTATATCACACATCAGTTCTATTGGCTACAGCACACATCAGCTATATTGACTACATCACACACCTGTTATATTGGCTACACCACACACCTGTTATATTGGCTACACCACACACCTGTTATATTGGCTACGTCACACACCTGTTATATATGGCTACATCACACACCTGGTATATTGGCTACATCACACACCTGTTATATTGACTACATCACACACCTGTTATATTGGCTACATCACACACTTGTTATATTGGCTACATCACACACCTGTTATATTGGCTACATCACACACCTGCTATATTGGCTACATCACACACCTGTTATATTGGCTACATCACACACCTGTTATATTGGCTACATCACATACCTGTTGTATTGGCTACATCACACACCTGTTATATTGTCTACATCACACACCTGTTATATTGACTACATCACACGGGGGCCGGATAGCTCAGTTGGTAGAGCGCCGGACTCGTGATCCTGTGGTTGCGGGTTCGAATTTCGGTATAGGGGGATTTTTCCCTCGGAGTTAACATTGGTTCTGACTCCATTCCCCATATAGTCCTTCGAATGAGACTATAAACCGAGGTTCCGTGTGTGAACGCACGCATAACATCTTGCACACACGTAAAATCCCATCACCAACTTTCGGAAGAGAAGGCCAGTTTGGCCGTTGGTATGGATGACACGTGACACATAGCATGCACCTTCCCCGAAGATGGAGTATGGCTGCCTTAATGGCGGGATAAAAAAGGGTCATACACACAAAACTCCACTGCCTGGCTATACAGGGAGTGTCCGCAGGAGTATCAGCCTGCGTACGCAGAAAGAAAAAGAAAGAAACTACATCACACACCTGTTATATTGGCTACATCACACACCTGTTATATTGACTACATCACACACCTGTTATATTGGCTACATCACACACCTGTTATATTGACTACATCACACACCTGTTATATTGGCTACATCACACATCAGTTCTGTTGGCTACATCACACATCAGTTCTATTGGCTACAGCACACATCAGTCAGTCTGTTTATGGACAAATAGTCCTCTGATAAAGAGGCCAAAGGTGGTGCTTTTCCCCCCACATAGAACACCGATGATTTGAAATCGTTTTTTTTTGTGTAATTGAAAAAAAAAAGAAAAAAAAAGAAGTCCATGCTTGGAATTCACACTGAAGTATTTCATGCTGCTTCGACACACACCTGCCAGAGCCATGTGATGTATGTCCTCGTATTGCCAGTCAGTTCCTTGTGGTATGATTTGCTAAGGATTGTAAAGAAAGCGCAGGAGATGGAAAAAGACACACCGCAGCCTGGACCATTTATCATAGATTATGGCTTTTGGAAACAAGTTACTCTGAAATCACTGTAATTATTTACATGCAAGATAGCGTAAAACTGGCTCCCATTTGAATGAAACTCTGAAAGAAAACAACAACAACAACAACAACCGTTGTTCTTGTCTTTATCACAGCGCCCCTTCAGCATATACGTGATCATGAGGAGAGATGACATAAATCCTTGTAGATTTATCTGTCATAGATTGATAGTTAACGATATGATAATGGCAAAAGCAAGAAGAGAAGAAAATATGAAGTGTCATTTACTTAAAGAAAATCTGAAATGGCAAAAACCTGTGCCGTTATAAACGATTGATTGCTCTTTCGGTGCAAATCTGGATAACACAGCATTTTCTGATGACGTTTTTTTTTTGTTGTTTTTTTTTTTTTTTTTTTCTACCAAATGTCTGTGGCGTGCTGAGTTTTCTCAATACCTCTCTCCACAAGTGTTACGTAAACTGAAACGGCTGTCAACTGGATGTTAAGCATTTGAAATTGATGATGCTATCATTTATGTATTCTTAAGATTGTTACTTAGCTGCGAGCAGTGGTACATGATATGAAGAACAAGACAGTGGAACACCAACTATTGTAGAAATGTGCATGTTTGTCTGCTGGTTTAATAGATATCGTTGTTAGAACCAAATGTGATGGATTTTGAATGGCTCAGGGATGCAGTGGCGTGCTTGACATCATAACACATGTTGTTGTTGTTCCAGAATTATATCTTCCATATGACTGGTTCTCTTGAATATGTATAATCTGAAGTACTAAACAAGGACCTTATGTACATGTATAAAATATTTGTTGTATGTACTCGGCAAATCCATACACC
The DNA here is from genome assembly GCA_018398815.1 of Conus ventricosus. Lineage (NCBI taxonomy): Eukaryota > Metazoa > Mollusca > Gastropoda > Neogastropoda > Conidae > Conus > Conus ventricosus. Next base: position 14,935,616 of record CM031623.1, on the reverse strand, counting down.
TATGTATGCAAACACACACACACACTTCTCCAATCACATTCCACTACAAAATTCCCCTCTTCAACACGGCGTAAACATGACAGTAGTTGAAATGATCATAGTGCAAAGGTGTTTGTGAGTGCACTGTGTTTTTCTCTTCCAGTGTTAACGCTGATTACCACTTTGGAAATGTTAAGGAGGGTTCTGCCCCTGTCTGGAGTTGAGCACAGGGCAGAAAGCCAGCCTCCAAACTGGCAGTTGTTGCAAGGGAGGTTTCTGATGTCACCCCCTCTGCAAAGAAATTAAAGGGTCCGGATCTCTGAACGAGAGTTAGAGTGAATAAGGTGGGTGAGTTCAATCCAAAGCTGGGATGGGAGGTGGGGAGAGCATATCGAGAAAACGGGATTCTGTTGTGCTTTGGCGCTGAGTTATCATCCTGTTTGCACACTGAAAGACATATGATGATGCCTACGTAAAGTGTCCTGTTAATTTCTTAGTATTCTTGTCATTTTCTGCTGAAAACGAATTTTATGAGTGATACGAGTTTGCTGCAAGAAAGCGCATTTCTTTTATGTCCAGCAAAAAGATTTCATATCAAAACAGCCTGGATATATACAAATGAGAAAACACAAGAAAAAAGATTTCATTTCTTTTATTTTTTTTCCGGCCCTCTACGGTCTTTGCTCCTCCCTAACCAGTGGCCTAGTTCTGGCAGACCCTCTGGAATCAGTTTTGCTCTTTCCTCATCTGGCAGCTGCCGCCTACACGCTGACCTGATCATTGGAAACAAAGCGCTTCTGTTTTTAAATAAACATCTCTATGTGATGTCAGTTTTATTGATGCATCCTTTTTTGGTTGCCTGGTTGGCAACATTGAAGACCACAGATTCGGCCACTTTTCCTTTCCTCAGTGAGAGACTCCGTGATTTCTTTGGCTTGAACTTCATTCTGGATGAGGCAACTATGTCGTCCAGCCTCTCCAGCACATGACGTGTCTCGTCTTCTCTGGATGAAATCACTGTAGTGTCATCCATGAAGGCTGATGGATACTGATATGGTATGGTCATGGTCATGTACCCAGATCACCAGGACTTGCCCACTTTTCCTTTCCTCAGTGAGAGACTCCGTGATTTCTTTGGCTTGAACTTCATTCTGGATGAGGCAACTATGTCGTCCAGCCTCTCCAGCACATGACGTGTCTCGTCTTCTCTGGATGAAATCACTGTAGTGTCATCCATGAAGGCCTTGAGACAGGGCATCTTGTGTCCATCGCCAAGAGCAGTTACCAACCTGGAGGGCCAGAGCAGAGTAAGGCAAGCCACTGGACCCTATGAAGACCTGTTGTCCACAGTGAAAAGATGGATACTGATATGGTATGGTCATGTACCAAGATCACCAGGACTTGCCCAAACCATTCTACAATGAACAGTGCGAGGCCGCAAAAGGAGAGGAAGACAAAGAAAGAGATGGGAGGACAACAACAGTGCATGGACTGGCCTCACACTCAACTGCCTCAGAGCTGAAATAGGCAGAAGGTTGTTGTTTTATTTTTTCTATCTTTTGCTGCTGTCATGTATGTGACTGGTCGACAACCAACGCCACTACAATGATTGATTTGAATGTAAAACAGATGACAACATAGGAAAGGGAGATGATGAGGTAAGCAGACTTGTACTTGCCAGGCCCTTCAACAGGATGTTATCGATCTTCTATTGATGAAATGTCGTTCTTCATCTGTCCGCTATTCAGGGATGTTCACAATCAAATTTGATCTTTTGGATATCACTTCCATTTAATTTTATGGAGATCTTGACAAATCAACCTCGACAATTAGCCTCAGGGGTTTTACATGTTTGCATTACTTTTTCGGCATTTTCCCCGTCAAAAATTAAAATCAGTAATCATTATCCAGTATACGAAACTTGACCATTACTTCTACTAATAATACTTTTGTTTTTATAGTTCTGCATGCCCTTTCGGTCTATTTGTCTGGTAATACAACCCAACCCAAATGTCTTTCAAGGATGCCACTCTTTTTATTTTCTCAACTAGAACACCACCAAGGTCATTGTTACGACAATCTCCGGAATTGTTTTCAACTATTCAATCTCTCTGTCAATTGCAATGATTTCATACTCACGCTATTCTAGCGTTTTTGATTGCTTAGTCTGTGTGTTCCATCCTTGGCTGTCCTTTTGGCATCACCCCAAGCATTCGAAGTGAAACATAATAAGCCAGCAATCGCTATTATCTGTATTTATCCAGACAGTGACAATGCAAGACAACAACAGCTGTCATCTGTATTTATCCAGGCAGTGGTAACGCAAGACAACAACAGCTATCGTCTGTATTTATCCAGGCAATGCAAGACAACAACAGCTGTCGTCTGTATTCATCCAGGCAATGCACGACAACAACAGCTATCGTCTGTATTTATCCAGGCAATGCAAGCCAACAACATTTATCGTCTGTATTTATCCAGGCAATGCAAGCCAACAACAGCTGTCGTCTGTATTTATCCAGGCAATGCAAGCCAACAACATTTATCGTCTGTATTTATCCAGGCAATGCAAGCCAATGACAGCTGTCGTCTGTATTTATCCAGGCAATGCAAGCCAACGACAGCTGTCGTCTGTATTTATCCAGGCAATGCAAGCCAACAACAGCTATCGTCTGTATTCATCCAGGCAATGCAAGACAACAACAGCTATCGTCTGTATTTATCCAGGCAATGCAAGCCAACAACAGCTATCGTCTGTATTCATCCAGGCAATGCAAGACAACAACAGCTGTCGTCTGTATTCATCCAGGCAATGGAAGCCAACAACAGCTATCGTCTGTATTTATCTAGGCAATGCAACCCAACAACATTTATCGTCTGTATTTATCCAGGCAATGCAAGCCAACAACAGCTGTCGTCTGTATTTATCCAGGCAATGCAAGCCAACGACAGCTATCGTCTGTATTTATCCAGGCAATGCAAGCCAACAACAGCTGTCGTCTGTATTTATCCAGGCAATGCAAGCCAACAACAGCTGTCGTCTGTATTTATCCAGGCAATGCAAGCCAACAACAGCTATCGTCTGTATTTATCCAGGCAATGCAAGACAACAACAGCTGTCGTCTGTATTCATCCAGGCAATGCAAGACAACAACAGCTGTCGTCTGTATTTATCCAGGCAATGCAAGCCAACGACAGCTATCGTCTGTATTTATCCAGGCAATGCAAGCCAACGACAGCTATCGTCTGTATTTATCCAGGCAATGCAAGCCAACGACAGCTATCGTCTGTATTTATCCAGGCAATGCAAGCCAACGACAGCTATCGTCTGTATTTATCCAGGCAATGCAAGCCAACAACAGCTATCGTCTGTATTTATCCAGGCAGTGAGGATACAAGCCAACAACAGCTATCGTCTGTATTTATCCAGGCAATGCAAGCCAACAACAGCTATCGTCTGTATTTATCCAGGCAGTGGTAGTACGCGTTCTTGGGCTGATTTTAAGCTTCGAGCGAAATTGAATTAAAAAAAAAAGTATTCCTTAAAGCTCACCATTATATGTCGGCCTTTACAGCAGGCTGCGTCATGAAACTGTCAGTGCCTTGTTGACTGTTGTATAGAATATGACATTTTGTGAGCCACGAGAACTAAGAATGGAACTTATCATCATCATACGTCTTTCTCTGTGGATGTTACTATGCTTGATTCAGTACATCTCATCGAAGATTACTATGTGTAGATTAACGCTGACCATAAAAATGTTGTTGTTGTTGTTTTTTTCCTTAATGCCTCCCCGGTTGCCCCCTCACCCATCAGCGTGTCTCCGGAGAGTGTGCGCTGGCTGGCCGCCAAGGGAAAGGCCGAGGCGGCGGAGCAGGTGTTGGAGAAGATCGCCAAGATCAACGGACGGACCAAGGCTCCGGACACCAGTGAGCAGCTGGCTCTGCTGGCTGAGGAGGAGAAGGCCCATGGGGACAGTCACCACAACTACGCCTACCACACGCTGTGCCGTGGCTGGAAGAACGCCCTGAAGACTCTCATCCTGGCTTTTACCTGGTCAGTGAGGTTCTCTTGATTAGGTTTTCGGTCTTCATTACAACGCCATCATTGTTGGGAGTTTGTGGGGGCTGGTTTTGTCGTTGTTGTTGACATTGTTTGTGTTGTTGATGAAGTTCATGGTGGAGAGTGTTTTTTTTTTCTCGTTTTTTTTTAGCATTGTTCGCAAAAAAAAAAGTGTATATACTTTGTTTAGTCGAACACTTAAAAACACAGGCTAGTGTACGAATCTAAGAAATGTATAATGCTATGTGGTATATATTCTTTAGGTGTCTTGCTACAAATGCAAAAAAAAAAAAGTTTATATTATGCGGGATAGTTCGCTTTTTTTCTCTTTTAATGTGATAATCTAGATACAAATCCAAATCTGGCATGACTTCTGTGCTTCAGTTGTGCGATCACATACGAAAGAGGAAAACTTCTGATGTGTATGGGTAATGACCAAAACGACAGAAATATTTGTCAGTCAATGCAAGTGTCAGGTATCAAAATGATCTACGAATGAGGCATACTCTTATTGGTGTGTGCGTGCCTGTGTGTGTACCTGTGTGTGTGTGTGTGTGTGTGTGCGTGTGTGCGTGTGTGTGTGTGTGTGTGTGTGTGTGTGTGTGTGTGTGGGTGTGTGTGTGTGTGTGTGTGTGGTGTGTGTGTGTGTGTGTGTGTGTGTGTGTGTGTGTGTGTGTGATCTAAGAGTTTCAGGGGCATTCAATTCGATGTTTTGACTTTTTTTTCAGGATGACACTGTCCATGAGTTTCTATGGCATCATCTTTGGCGTGTCCGCGCTGTCAGGCAACGTGTTTCTGAACATGTTTCTGCTGTCTGTGGCAGAGGTGCCTTTGACCGTCTTCACATCTGTTCTGATTATACGGTAAACATGCCATCATGTTGTGTTGTATATGTCCCTAGTCATGCTCTGCGTTAAACGTATATTGTCAACTCCCTTACTAAATTGTTCTTCTTGACGATTTTTGTCTGTCCCTTTCTTTTCTAAGTATGAATCTCATTTAAGGTCAAGAATTATACCAGAATGCACTTCTACTCCACTTTTTTTCTCCAGAGAGGAGAGAGACTAAGATGTTATCGTTACATTTATCACGAAAAGATACTCTCCTCTGTCCGGTATTTTGTATGCTTCAAGGTTCCTCCAAACAGGAGGCTGGGCAGGTTCAGCACGCCACAGTGATTTTTCATTATGAAGATCTGGTAAGGCTTGCCGTTAGATCCTGGTCATCTGCTGATGAATCACACTTCCATATAAACAGGAAAGCTATTCCCCGAAGTAAAACAAACCTTCCTGCCTATACGAGAAAACAAACAAACAAACAAACGAACTCTCAGCGCACAGTGAATGGAAAAGGGGAGAATTTTAATCAGAATGACGGAGTAAAATGTGTCCAGAAATCATAGGGTGGATATGAAAAAAGAAAGAGGACAAGAACTGGCGATAAAGAAGCGACAATGTTTGGAGATGTACTGTGCTTTTACGAAATCCATCGCTGAAAATACTGTAACCCACCAGCCTGAAGGGCGTTGATAAAAGACATGCACGATTGAAATATTAGTAAAACGTGGCCCGAACGCTTTCCATATTCATGGAAAAGGAAATGCAAACTCAGCGGTGAGAGCATATCGCTTTAACAGATCTGTCGGGTGCTCACCGCGCTATAGAAGTCCTTCAAAATGGAAACCAGCAGGACCATCAAATGACAGCTTGTTTCACTCTATGAAGATCACGTCAGGCCTGCTACTGGATCACAGTAACCTGCTGACGCGCTTCACTATACACACAATGGTTTTCTCCAAAGTGGGGTGATTCCCCGGCTCATACTAAAAAGTCTTTAAAAAGTGTCTTGTCCTGTGCTTTGTTTGTCAATGTCACTGGCGGTAACTAACCCCCCCCCCCCCCCCCCCCCCCCCCCCCCCCCCCTCTTTCTAAATTTCGTCTTTAAAAACGCAAAGATGAGCAGTCAGTGAAGGGAAAAATCCAGAAATCTGACACAAACGACAGACTGATCTTTTGTCCATAAATCAAAAGGTTGTTAAAGACAAATCAGGCGGAGAGGTCAGCAACTGGGAAGGGATCGACAAGGATTAGAACATTACTTCCACATTGTACTCCAGTGGATTCCATCCCACTGTGGGATCACTGGGAATAAGGATGATAATCTGTCTAAGGCAGTCAGCAATATGGAACAATTCAGCCACGCAGTGACTTACAGAGAGAGGCCAAACCTATCATCCACACCCAATGCCAAAAACCAGTGGAAAAGAAGGCTGGCTGCAGACAGTGGTCTTGATCCAATCCATCAGCTCCAGAGATACCAGCGAACAATCCTTTTCAGACTGAGAACTGGCTACCGCCGACTGCTGAGCCACCTCCGCCGAATTAAGATTGCTCACACAGACAAATGTCTGGGACCTAAGATTCAGAACGCATCCTTCAACAATGTCCAGTCCATGATGTCCTGCTGGGGCACACCTAGCCAGAGGGTGCAGAACTGCAGGCATAACCTTGGAGCAACCGTCAAGACCTCGGGAAGACAGTGGGATTCATCGTGGCGACAGGACTGAAGATCTGACGCAACCAATTAGACCTGACCGCAGAAGAAGAGGAGGAAGAAGATGATGACTTATAAAACAACAACTCCACAAGCGTAATGGGCTCAAGGGTTGATGCAAAACATGCACAACGAAAAAAACAGAGAGGATTGAACTTTGAAATTAGTGCATTTCCTCTCCATAGCAAGGGTGGTATCAGGAAAATGTTGACACCGGCCTGGCGATGACTTATCACCTTAAAATGTAGGTACGCATTCAGACAGAAGAGGGTACGAAAAAGGTCTTCTTTTCCTGGTGCCCTGTATGCTTTATGGAAGCCACAGGTCCAGCAGGACACAGCTATTTCGCTCTATGGAGATATCGTCAGGCTTGCCGCTGGATCCTGGTGGCACTCTCATATAAACATATGAAAGGAAAGGTAACTCTTCGAACATTGGGTAGACCCCCCTGTCTGTAAGAAAGATGCCTCTAAATGCAAAGATGAGCACACACTGAAAGAAAGAAGAAAAAGAAAAAGAAAATTGAGTAAAATGACAAACTAAACCTTGTCCAGAAATCAAAAGATAGAGATGTGAAAGACTCAGCCTACAAAGGCCACACATTTGAAAGGTTACTGGTTTACCTTTCAAGAAATCTGTGAAATATAAAAAAAAGTATTACATTGCACCGTCCTACCATTCTTATTTCGTTCACCTGATTACCAAGCGGTTTTGTTTGTTCGGACTTTGCAGACAGAGTGTGCATGCTCCCCCTTCTTCTACCTTCGTCTCCCCTGCTGTTTGTTCTACGCCCTTCTCCTTCTCCAGGTCTTGAGCAAAGACACGTTCCGACTCCGGGTTGTTCATGTTTCTGTGTGTTCTGACTTAGAGTCTAATAAAAATTTTCCTTAGGGAAATTTTCGGCCAGCTACTGCTGGTCTTTATCAGCCCAGACTGACTGGTAGTTGTGGTGGGTGTTGGTGTCCTCTGAGTTGTCCTCTCTGGTGGAGTGATTGGTGTTCAGCACACACTTGTAACTGGGGGGCAGGTCATAACCACAGTCTCTGTTCAAACTTGGTTTTCTCTCCCTGATTTCTATTGCTTCTTTCACTTTCCTTTTTTCGTGAACTGTGATTCATCTGCAATTATGGTGGCTTGAAACTTGTTGGTATGGTGGGTTGTTGTTGTCAGATGTTCATAATATGCAGAAGAAGTTTTGGTAGTGTGTTCATTTAGCCTTGTTTTCAAAGGCCGACCAGTTTCTCCAATATAGTCCTCACTGCACTCCTCACATTGAATGTGATACGCCACACCTCTAGGTCTTTAGGTCTTGATTTTTGCTGTTGTCTCCTTATACGTCAG
>CM031623.1:14905180-14922680 GCA_018398815.1 Conus ventricosus | reverse complement strand
AACAAAGGTTTTCCCCAGGTGCCGGGGAAATCCATGATTTGGGGGTCATAATTAACAAAAATTTCTAGCTCAGAAACTACAAAAGATAGAAAAATGAAATCTATTCATTTTTGAAGGAAATTGAATGAAGATTTTGAATCTGGGCTTCTTTTGTTTTAATTTTGATAATACAAAGTATTTAGGCTTGTAGTTTTGGATAGTTTTTTTTGCACGATCAAAAAACATATGTATTTACCACATCAAAAAGAAACACAGCAAAAAAGTTGAAAATAAAGTTTGTATTGTCACACTAAAACCTGTAAATGAAATTTAAAACAGTTTGGAAGTCTATCAAGACGCTCACACTCGATGCAGACTGACCACCACGACCACGCCCCCCCCCCCCCCCCCACCACACCCCCTTGCTCAACTTCAACCCCTTTCTCTTTCACTCCTCATCTTCCCCTACCTTTTCGTCTGCACCGTGTCACGCCGCGAGCAGGCCACGACCCCTCTCCCCACTGATTTCACATCACTGGACACCAGCACGCAGTGCAGAGTACACACTTGGCTGGCCCCGTTCGACTGACGCTGTCAGTTGAACGCACACTGAGGTCACAGAGCCCTACTCAATAACTGACGAATATGGTCGGCATTCCACCACTTCTCATCTCACCTTCATGCTCGAGTTAGTCGTTGAATAAAAGATTATTGTGTTTGTCAAAAATCATCAGCAGAGCCTGCTCAGCTGTGTAAATACGTTGACTTGGTCGCTGGTCGCTTCGACAACGAAGGTTGCGCGCCATTCTTGCAAGCGAGACACGAAGTGCTGGTGGTCACCAGTCCCGTGATAAGAATAAATGGGCTTTCCCTCACGTGTGGTCATTTACATTTATTTTAAGACTACAGACATATAAGGCTTTCTACGCAAACTCTATTTGAGTCCGTTGATAGAAATAGTAACGAATGAAAACTCAAGAAAAATGCATGACGTCAGGGGACTGCCCCTAGGCACATGGAAAGCACTTTTATTTCCGCGTCAGCTGACTGAAATAAAGGCGCCTCAACGGGTTAAGAGGTTTCATGGCATTAGCACTAGCAGAATCAAAAAGTGTTGAACAATAATTGATTTAAGAGAGAACATGTGCGTGTAGGAAATTTCCTGGAATGGAGGTTTAAGAAATGCTTAATCTTGCACAGCTGATATGTTTGTCTGGATATGATTTACATAAACTGCGAAGGTGATGAGCCAATAAAGATTATTGTCAACATATACACCAAAACTCGATGGCTATCACCACTTCATTTTCCTGATTTTTGATAAAAACAGATGGGGGCTGTGTGGTTATGTTTTGTCTTCTCTGCCTTGTTGTTATCGCATTAGTTTTGTTTTGTTAGGATTCAGTGACATGTGGGTTTACATTGCACCAATTATTAAGATATTAGCATTTTCTGTAATGAAGTGAAAAAAGCTTCAAGCTGGGGCTACTTGTATGGACAGTGGTATCATCACAAAAGAGTTACAAAGAATCCTCAATAAAGAGGGAGATCATTTATATAAACGAGAACAGCAAAGGACCTAATAGTGAACCCTGGGGTACGCCATGTTGGATAGTAACTTCTCTGATAAAATTTTTGTTGACACAAACGATTTGCTGCGGTCTTCTAGGAATGATGTTATCAGTTGGAAGGGTATTTCCTGTTATTTCCATATGATAAAAGCTTCCTGCTAACAATTTGTGGTCAATGACTCAAATGCCTTTGCAAAATCAACAAACAGTGCGCCCCAGTATTTATTCTCATTAACATGGCTAGCCAAATTTATCTACTAGGTTTGTAAGCGCTGTATGACAAGAATGATTTTTCCTGAATCCCGATTGATTTTTATTTAGTAGGTTGGAGGAGTCAAAAAGGTGGCAAAGATGCTTTATTTATGTGTTTTTCCAAGGGCTTGGACAGAACTGGCCCAAAATGGATTTTAGGTCTGTAGTTCGAAGGTTCAGATTTGTCTCCAGTTTTGAAAATGGGTATAACTTTTGCAACTTTGAACTGAGCGGGAAAGTGGCATTTATCAATGCATAAATTGTAATTGTAGGTAAGAGTTTCACATATAACAGGTGCTGAAGTTTTTAGTATTTTTCCATCAATCCCGTCAAGTCCGCGGCTTCCCGTTGCTTTAATTGGCATAAAGCTTGGCAAACTTTACTAACTGTCATAGGGGGAACTAGTGTTGCTGGACGAATGTCATAGCATTGCAAAAAGTTTTTAAATTTTTTTAAATTCATTTGAGTCAGTATTTTTTTTCTTTGACAACGTGTTCTGCAACTGTTGTAAAGTGTTGGTTGAGTTCATTTGGTGTTATGTGGTAATGGGACTTGTCTTTGACTGTGAGTTTTATTTGTAAATTCATTTATTGCTTGCCATATGGACTTCGAATTTTTTTTTTGTTGGCTACAAGTTCACGAAAAAAGTTCATTTGCTGACCCCTTTGAGTGAATTGAAATTTTTTACGTTGCCTTTTTTAAAACATCCGACTTCCCTTCTGCTTCAAGCGATCGTTCGCGTAAGAAACAAGCAGCTTGTATTTCATCAGTCATCCACTTTGGTTGTGCACTATGTTTTTAACCCCGAGCGTTTTGAATGGAGCATGCTTGTCATAAACCCGAATTAAATGTGTGTAGCCAGAACTCAAGCGCTTTCTCTGGATCAGTGTAATTATAAACATTTATAAAGGGGGAATTCATGAGGTCAGTGAGAAAGGTATCTTCGTGGAAGTGTCCAAAAGATCTGTTTAAATGAGTGTTTGTGGGCCCGTTTTAGGAATTTTGATTCCACTTCTTTTCCACGTAATGCATACTGGAAAGTGGTCGCTGCATGGCCATTCAAAGGCACACATTTCTCAATGAAGTTACGTGGTTCAGAAAAATAGATGTGGTCAATTAATGTTTTGCTAGTGAATGTTACTCTGGTTGGCATGTCTATAATTTGGGATAAGTTGTATGAGGTTGTCCTATTGACCATGATGTTTGGCACTTCAATAGATCAATGTTGAAATCACCTAAAAGTATCAATTCTGTGGCATCAAGCGATGCTGCATCCATTTATAGCCCCTAAAACTTGTCCATCCAACCAGCATTTTCCGCTGGGTTTCGATATACAAATCCTATTTTGATCGGTTTTGTTCTCTCAACTTGATTTTCTAACCAACTGCTTCAATTCCAAAACCTTCAAGATCATACAAACGTTGGCCATTTAATGGTTTTATGAACGTAAAGTAATATGCCTGTAGATTTGGATTCGGTGGGATCTCTGCGTACAATATTGTAGCCAGAGATTAAGACAGTGGCATCAGGGACAAATATCTGAAAGTCTGGGATTCAGTGAAGCCAAATTATATGAAAGGGTTTGTCTTGATTGTACAAAATAGTGGGTACCCCCTGTAACTTGTTTTGTATATGGTTTATATTAAGATGTCTAATACGTAGTCCGTCTTCCGTCCTGTGGCCATTTTGAAGATGATTGCACCATTTGTGCAACTAAACAAATTAGCAACTAAAACAAATATAGCAAGGATACACTGAATACAAACTGTATCCGTATGGTATACACACACAACAACTATCTTCAATTTTAAAAGGATAAGGAATATGAGAAACACGCAAGTGAAAACTACAATTAAGTGTGATACAACACATTACACACCAAATCCAACATTGCTCAATGAAAAGGATAATGAAAATGAAAAAAACACAAAATTTAAATTCACAAAGTCCGTGCACGCTGGGGGCAAGTGTCACCGAAGCTTTATCCACACCAAAGGGTTTCTGAGCGTGCTCACCACACCATTCAGGTACAAATAAAACTATGATAATAAGTCTTGCTTTCTTAAAAAATTTCTAATAATGTAGTTGCAACCACTTTTTTCTTCTTTAGTATATCAGATAGTCGGCCCGATTCGGAATTACACAGTTCGCCAGATGCATATGTTCAAACTCTGCACTTTCCACACGAGTGTATAATATATACATATAGCACGCACGCACGCACACACCACACACACCAAAACACACACAAAACCAAAACACCACACACACACACACAAAACACACCACACACACACACACACACACCACACACACACCACACACCACACACACAAAACTGATTCAAGTCTAAAACTGGCCATAGTTTGGTGGCAGTGGCTGAAGTGTGGCCACTGCCAAAAAAACAGGTGGGGAAGCTCGAGGAAAAGAAGGGAATAACATAGGAGGATACACAGGCGGTGGCATCATGGGTGGTGGCTGTGGAGGCGAGGTGTAGGTCTCTCTGCTACCATACGAATTAGTTCCCCGCGTGGTAGTGGGCCTACTGTCGGTCGCGGAGTGGGTGGGTGGGGTTTAGAGTGGTGGTAGGGAGGGGAGGAAAGACTTCCCAGTAGTGTGGGTCCGGCGGAGAATGGGGAAGAGTAGGAGGTTGTCGGGTTGAGAGGATGTGATGTTGATTGTTTGTTGGTAACATGCGTGGTGTAGGTGAATGGACGGGAGGAGGGAAAGGAGCGGGATGATGCAACGCGGGGGGGGAAAAGGAGAGACGTCCGTGGGCGAGGCCTGTGGTCACTGCCCCTCTTTGTGCCGAGCTGTCTGCCTGTTTCCTAGCAAACAGATTTCAGCAAGGCGTGCTGTCCCTTTCCTCGTTGGCAGAATGGCATTTGGTACAATGCCATTCTGGGCGCACCACTGCTGGTGGTTGAAGACAGCAGTGTGGTCCCCGTAAATGCAACACCATGCCGTCACACACCGCTGCAGGTTCCCGTTGCTGTGATGGATGACTGAGTTGAAGGGGGGGTCGTCCTCTGGCAGGGCCCATAGCAGAAGCTGGCAGTGACGCTTTGGAAAGACCCTCCGGCACTGGGAAAGAAGGTCTTTCCACTTGTCACTGCTGATGGCAATGTCTGCTGAGGCCTGGACTTGTGCACAGTCGTGGATCCCAACATGAACTGCAGCCCGTCTCACGGTAGTTGAGGGAGTCTGGCCACTGAGCCACTCAGTCAGCTGGGTCACTGTCAGGTCACTGACACACACTTTTTGGGGCTTGCTGTTGGGAGGTGAGGACGGGAGGGATCCACCCCTTTCACTACATCATCCCCCAGCAGAATGGTATGGGTCCTTAGTGACACTGACATGGTGGAGAGGGTTGGGGTGGTGTCCTTAGTTACACTGACATGGTGGAGAGGGTTGGGGGTGGTGTCCTTAGTGACACTGACATGGTGGAGAGGGTTGGGGGTGGTGTCCTTAGTTACACTGACATGGTGGAGAGGGTTGGGGTGGTGTCCTTAGTGACACTGACATGGTGGAGAGGGTTGGGGGTGGAGGTCTGCTGACGAGGGACTCAGACACTGCTGTGGAGTCTGCTTTGCCTGCGCTGTGTCCACCGTCAGCATTGCTCTCTGTGGCAGCGGCATTCAGTGGGGTGGGCAAAATGGGAGATGATGATTTGGGGGTGGATGATTTGGGGGAGGGTGGTTTGGAGGATGCAGTATGGAGGGAAGTTTGTGATTTGAGGAGCGGGGAAGAGGTTTTTGTGTGTTTTGGGCTTGTAAGTGCAGTAACTGAGTGGTGATGGCATCTATATCAATCTTAAATGTGTGTCTTGCTTCTTGTAGTGCTGCACGAAGGGCCGAAACTTCAGCTTGTAGGGATTGTGTTGTTTGTAAAAACTCTGCTTTGGACACACAGTCATCATGGCAGCAGCACACATCTGGCATGTTCCCTGGCTTTGAAGCTTGGTCACCGTCTTTGTCACTGGAAACGCTTTCAGTGTCTGTGGTGGTGTCGCTGCTAACGCTTTCAATAACTGCCGTGAAAGTGGTGTCTTGTTTGGAGAGGGGAGGGGCATGAGAGAGAGAGAGAGAGGGAGGGAGGATTAGTAGTACAAAAGATGGTGGATTAAAGCAGAAAGAAAAAAAAGAGAATGAAATAATTCATTGCCTACAAAGTTTGATAAAGTTCTATTGTGTGATTATGCTGTTGCAGTGTTGTTCTTTATCAGACCATTCTCTCTCTCTCTCTCTCTCTCTCCTCTCTCTCTCTCTCTCTCTCTCTCTCTCTCTCTCTCTCTCTCTCTCCTCTCTATTTTGCGTGTGTGTGTGCACACTCTCGATAAATGAGTTTGAAGATACAGACAGACAGACAGACAGACATGCATACAGACAGATGGGTAGATAGATAGATAGATAGGTGATAGATAGATAGATAGATAGATAGATAGATAGATAGATAGATAGATAGATATGATTACATTGACTTCTCTTTCCTTACGTTTCAAAATGAAGGCTACAAAACAATATCCAAGGGTCTCAGGCAAGGACTCTAAGGCATGGCAATACCCGGCGGAATGCGGAATATATAACTGCTTTGTCATTTGCAGTTATCATTGTAGCGGTCTTTGCTGCGTGTGTGTGTGTGTGTGTGTGTGTGTGTGTGTGTGTGTGTGTGTGTGTGTGTGTGTGTGTGTGTGGTGTGTGTGTGTGTGTGTGTGTGTTTCCCTCAGTGACACAGAAAACGGTGCCAGACAAAAACAATTCAAGTACAGTTGTGTCATGCCCATCGCAGCATAGAGGGGCAGGCTGCATTCCCTCTTTTTTATTTTTTTTTTAATATTTTTTTTGTCTGTCCTCCCAGGACACGTCTGATGACGCGGTCAAGTGTTTACGTCATCGTGGGCAGCATGATGGCCATCAGTGGATTCTTGGTGCTGCTGCTGAAGGAGACCAAGGGCAAGACTCTGGCCGACACCCTGCACCAGGACCAGAAGGAACTGGACCTTTGAACTCACTTCATTTGCATGTTTCGGCCTACTAATTTACATGTCTCTGCCTTCAGTTTTGTTTCAGTGTTTTTTGTGTGTGGTTTTTTTTTTTTCTTTCTTTCTTTTCAACATGTCACCGACTTCCATTTGCTACCGGTGTAACGTTCTATTATCATCCTTCGACCATAAATCACTCCCCGAGTGGTTGACAAAGAGGACATGTCCAAACTCATCCCCCCTCCCTGCCCCCTCCCCCTCCCCGATCCTCTCTCTCTCTCTCTCTCTCTCTCTCTCTCTCTCTCTCTCTCTCTCTCTCTCTCTCTCTCTCTCTCTCTCTCTCTTCTCTCTGCAGAAGAAATAAATTCAGGCTGATCCGTCCCTTTATTCCAAACTCACCACCCTCGTCTAGAATTCTCGATGTGTCCGTCCCACACGACAAAACATGTCAAGCAAAGCACAGTGCTCCTGAATTTGAGGGTGGTGGTGGTGGTGGTGGTAGTGGTGGTGGTGGTGTGGTGGTAGGGGGGGGGGTGATGCTAGATCTGAGCAAGAGCTATGCCAGCATCTATCTCTGTTCCAACACCACTGCCTGATAACTAGATTTGGGGCGTAGTCCAGACACAGCCTACAAAGTGCATGCACCGAAACTTACTTGCTGTGTGTGTGGACAGGGAGATGGGATCTGGGCGAGTACCTGTAGGGAATGTCTGCTCCTTGCTCCCAAATCACTTGCCGGAGAATCGTTCTGGAAGCCGGTAGGGGGCCAGATATAGATCAAGTCCAGAACCCCCCCCCCCTCCTCCACAACCCCATCCCCCCATCCTCCCCCCTTAAATTTAGGTGTTAAGTGTTATACTTGTCATTTGGGACACTTTTAGAATGTTGAAGGAAGGAGTGATTATTTAACAAATTGAGAGGTCGGGTCTGGGTTTACTGCCGGGGGAAGAAGAGCTTTTACACGTGCCCTTTTTATTTGCCGGAGGGTTTTCTTTGGGCGTGGGGGGAGGAGGGGGGATTACTGGATGTTTCACCGGTTTACAGAAAACAGTTCTAGATTTTCCTGTTGTTGTTGTTGTTGTTGTTGACAAGGCTGTTGGTGTGATGTTCTTTCTTCATGTTTATCATCACTATTTTTTCGCTTTATCGTCTCTTCTCCCTTCTTTTCTGTTTCTTTCTTTTTTTTTTTCTTTTTTTTTTTTTTGGGAGGGGGTCATCTCTTCTCTTTGACTTTGTAGTTTTCTTCGTTGTCTTCTTCTTTTCTTCTTCTTCTTCTTCTTCTTCTTCTTCTTCTCTTCTTCTTCTTTCTTCTTCTTTCTTCTTCTTCTCTTCTTCTTCTTCTTCTTCTTCTTCTTCTTCTCTCTCTTCTCTTCTTCTTCTTTCTTCTTCTTCTTCTTCTCTCTTCTTCTTCTTCCTCTTCTTCTTCTCTTCTTCTTCTTCTTCTTCTTCTTCTTCTTCTTCTTCTTCTTCTTCTCTTCTTCTTCTTCTTCTTCTCTTCTCCCTCACTTCTTTTCTCCTCTTCTTTCCTACCTCTTCTCTTTTCTCATTTTTCTAATTTTTTTGGGGGCGTCTTTTTATTGCCCTTTTTTTTTGTACGGGAAATGTCTTTGCGTATTTTTTTTCAAATGTTTATTCCTATCATACATGTAATTGTCTTTTAAAAATTTATTTTTTTTGTACCATCAGAAAATTTCCGCCTTTTATTGCAATGCCCAGGCCTTTTTTGTTTTTTTTGTTAGTGTTCCCTTTTTAAATTTTTTTGTCACATCAAAATTTGGGGTATTTTCACTTTGTTTTGTTTTATAAAACTGGAAATCCCCTAAGAGGGCATTACGTTCAGCGAATATTCGGGTTGTATACAGCAATTTTCCTAAAATGATGCGTAGTTTGCTAAGGAGATCCATCCCACAAATGGGGGTTCCGGGTTTTAAAAAATTGTGTGTGTGTGTGGTTTTGGGGTGTGTGTGTGTGTTGTGTGGGGTGGGTGTGTCCCGGCGTGCAGGCGCGCGGGGTGCGTCGTGGGGTTCTCCCGGGGGCGTGTGTGGTGGGGTGTGTGTGTGTGGTGTTGTGTGTGGGTGTGGCGGGCGTCGTGCGGGGGTGCGTGCGTCCCGTGCGTGCGTGCGTGTTGCGTTGTGGGGGTGTGTGGGTTTGTGTGTTTGTGTGTGTGGGGTGTGTGGGGTGTGTGTGGCTTTGTGTTTGCATGTGTGTGTTTTTGTTTCTTTGTGTGGGGTTGTGGTTTTGGGGTTGTGTGTGTGTGTGTGGGGGGTTGGTGGGGGTCGCGCGGGGCCCCTCGTGCGCCGCCCTCGAAACCCCGGGCGTGCGCGCCTCCGCGCGTTTTTTGGCATAGGGTTTCGCGTGTGTGCGCCCCTTTCGGGGCGTTTTTTGCAAGTTTGAAATTTACCCTTTTTTCTTTCTTTTCCTTTGGATATAAAAAGTATCGGGGAAGCGCTAGGTATTTTAGTTTAAAAACTTTAATTTTCAATCAAAATCGGGTCGGGCCCATGGTGGGGCGGGGGGACCCCCAATGTAGTTGCTGCCTCTGCTTGGTTTTGGGTTTTGAAGACTGTCGCAGCTTTGACTAAAAATTTTTAAAAAAAAAAAAATGTACAATAATGGTAAAATTTCAAAATGGAGAAAAAAAAGGGTTAACAGAAAAAACAACATTTTTTTTGTGAAAAGCCAACTTTGAAACAAAGACTGCAGAGGGAGAGAGAACAAAAAAAAAAAAAAACCAAAAGAATGAGGTGGGGGAAAGGGCGGATAGGTTGTGGAAAAAAGAAAAAAAAAAAAATTTTCCCTCAAAGATGATATAAAGAAGGGAAGACACCAAACCATACATATTTTTTCGCTACCCAATCCCCTGTGCATAAAATGCCTAAAATTCCATTTACACGTTGTTTCCCAACAGCACTAGGGGTGAAAAAACCCACAAATTTTAGAAAAAAAAAAGATATATCAAACAGGTACAAAGGGAAACAGATTTTTTGTGTGTGTGTATGTTGGGGGTGTGATGTGTGGGGGTGTGTGTGTGGGTGTGTGTGGGTTTGGGGAGTGTTTGTGAGGGGTGTGTGTGTGTGTGTGTTTTGGTGTGTTTGGGGGAGGTGTGTGTTTTGTGTGGTGTTTTGGGGTGGGGGGGGTGGGGGGGGTGGGGGGGGTTGGTGTAAAGTGTGTGGGGTGTGTAGTGTGTGTAAAGGGGGTGTGTGGGGGTGTGGGTGTGTGTGTGTGTAAAGGGGGTTTTGTGTGTGGTGTTGGTGTGTGTGTGTTGTGTGTGTGTGTTTGGGGTTTGTGTGAAAAGGTTGTGGTGTGTTTTGTGTGTGTTTTGTGTGTGTGGTGTGTGTGTGTGTGGTGGGGAAATGGGGTTTATGTGTGGGGTTGTGTTGTGGGGGGTGTGTGAATGGGGTGGGGTGTGGGGTGGGGTGTGGGGGTTTGGGGTGTGTGTGTTTGGGGTGTGGGGTGTGTGTGTAGGGTGGTGTGTGGGTAGGGTTTTTGGGGGTGTTGGGTGTGTTTTGTGTGTGGGGTGTGGTGGGGGGTTTTGGGGGGGTGTGTGGGTGTGTGTGTGGTGTGTGTGGTGTGTGGGGGGAGTGTGTTTTGGTGTGTTTTGTGAAAAGTGTGTGGGTGAAAGTGTTGTGAGGGGTGGGGTGGGGGGGGGGGGGGGGGGTGTGGGGGGGAGTGTGTATTTTTGGTGTGAGGGTTTTATGTGTGTTTTGGTGTGGTGGGTGTAGGGGTGTGTGGTGTATGTGTGGGGTGGGTGTGTGATTTTATGTGTGTTATTGTGTTTGGGTTGGGTGTGTGTGGGTGTTTGTGTGTGTGTATGTTGTGTGTGTGTGTTTTGGTTGGGGTGTGTGGGGTGTGAGTGTGAAATGTTGTGTGTTATGTTTTTGTGGTGCATGTTTTGGTGTAATTTGGTGTGTTGTGTGGGGTGTGTTGGGTGTTGTGTGTGTGTGGGGGTTTGGGGTGTTTTGGGGTTGGGTGTGTGTGGGTGTGTTGTGGGGTGTAGGGTGTGTGTGTGATGTTTGTGTGTGTGGGGGTGTGTGTGTGTGTGTGGGTTTTTGTGTATGTTGGGGGTGTGGTGTGTGTATGTGTGTGTGTGTGTGTGGGGTGTGTGGGGGGGTGGGTGTAGGGTTGTGGTGGGGGTATGTGTGTGTAGGGGTGGTGTTTTTGTGTGTGGGGGGGGGTGTGTGTGTGTGTGTGTGGGTGTTTTAAGAAAAAATTTGGGTTGTGTGTGTGTTTTGTGTTGGGGGGTGTGTGTTTTGGTGTGTAAGGAAAAAATTTTGGAATATGAATTTTTCTATTTTTCCTCCTTGACCCAATTGATATGATGGGGTTTAACATGGTGCCCTACTCAAAATAAACACTGAAGCCACAAATGTCGTGAAAAAAGAAAGGGCTAAAAATTCTTCTCCCCTTTTTCTCCCTCTCCTCCTCTTCTCCTCTCTCTCCCCTCTCCTCTCCCCCTTCTCTCTCTCTCTTTTTTCCCTCTTCTCTCCCTCTCCTCTCAAAACCCCAACACACCCCAAACACCCACCCCCACACACACACACACACACACACCACACACACACAAAATAAAATATAAAATAAATTTTATATATATATATATATATATATATATAATAAAATTAAATATATATAAAAATATCCCCCTCTCTTTTTCTCTCCCCCCTTTTTTTCCTGTAACCTGCCCTTTTTTCTGTCTGCCCTGACTGTCTCTCTCTCTGCCCTCGGCCCTCATTTCTCTCTCTCCTCCCCATCTCCTCTCTCCCCCCTTTTCTCTCTCTCCTCACACACACACACACACACACACACAAACACACACACACACACACACACACACACACACACACACACCCAAAACCCCCAAAAAACAAAGATATATATAAAATATATATAATATATATCCCTCCTCTTGCTCTCCCCTCTTTTTTCTGTAAGCCTTTTCTTTTTTCTGCCTGTCTGACTGTCTCTCCCTCTCTCTCTCTGGGGTCCCCCTTTTCTCTCTCCCCTCGCTCTCCTCGCCCCTTCCCCCTCTCTCCCCTTTTTCTCTCTCTCTCTCTCTTTTCTCTCCCTCTCTCTCTTCTCTCTTTTCTCTGTGTGTGTGTGTGTGTGTGTGTGTTGTGTGGGGTGTTGTGTGTGTGTTTTTGTTTTTTGTGTTGTTGTGTTGGGGGTGTGTGTGGTGTGTGGGGGTGTGGGGGGGGTTTTTTTTTTTTGTGTGTGTGTGTGTGTGTGTTTTGTGTGTGTGTGTGTTTTTGTGTGTGGGTTTGGGTGTGTGTGAGTGTGGGGTTGGTGTGTTGTGTGTTTTGTGTGTGTGTGTGGTGTGTGTGTGTGTGTGGGTGTTTGTGAGTGTTGTGTGTGGGGTGGGGGTGGGTGGGTGTGGGTGGTGGGGGGGGGGTTTGTGGGTGGGGGTGTAAAGGGGTGTGTGGGGTGGGGTTGTGTGTGTGGTGTGTGTGGGGTGTGTGTGGTTTGTGTGGGGGGTAAGTGTGGGGTGTGTTTTTGTGGGGTGGGGTGGGGGGAGGGGGTGTGGTGTGTGTGGTGGGGTGTGTGTGTTTGGGGGGGGTGGGTGTGGGGTGGGTGGGGTGTGGTGGGGTTGGGGTTTTGGTGTGGGGTTTTGGTGTGTGGGTGTGTGGTGTGTTGGGTTGGAGTGTGTGTGTGTGGGTTTTTTTTTGTGTGGTGTGTGTGTGTGGGGGTGTGGTGTGTTGTGGGGTGGTGTGGTGTTTGTTGGTGTGTTTTATGGTGTGTGGGGGTTTTTGGGGTGGTTTTGGGGTGGGTGTGTGGGTGTGGGGTGTGTGTTGTGGGTGTGGGTAAGAAAAATTTGGGTGGGGGTTTTGGGGTGTGTTGGGGGTTGGGGGGGTGGGGTGGGGTGGTGTGGTGTGTGGGTTGGTTTTTTTTTTGGGGGGGGTTTTGGGTTTTATAAAAAAAATAAGTTAATTTTAAAAATCTTTTCTTGTCTCCTTTGCCCCCTTTTTTTTATTGGTTTACATGGTTTTCCTTTTTTTACACCAAAAAAAAACCCCCTAAAAAAAAAGCCAAAAAAATTTTTTAAAATTTTAAAAAAAAAAAGAATTTTTTTGTAATATTTTCCTCTCTTTTCTCCCCTCTCTCCAACCTTCCTTTTTTTCCATTTCCTCTTTTTCCGCCTTCTCCCCTTTTCCCCTCTCTTTTCCCCTTCTCTTTTTCCTCTCTCTCTCTCCCCCACACCACACACCACACAACACACACACACACACCACACACACACACCACAAAACCCACATAAATATATTAATATATATAAAATTATATATATAAAATTATATAAAGATATAGATATATATATAAAATTATATAATATATATTTAAACACTCCTCTTGCTCTTCTCTCTTTCTGTAAGCCTTTTTTTTTCTGTCTGCCCTGACTGTCTCTCCCCTCTTCCTTTTTTGTCTCTTCTCTCTCCCCTCTCCTCTCGATCTCTCCCCTCACTTTTTCTCTCTCTCTCTCTCTCTCACCCCCCCCCCCCAAAAACCAAAAAAAAACCCACAAACCAAACGGTTTATTTTTTTTTTTTTTTTTTTTTTTTTTGTTTTTTTTTAAAAGTTTTATTTAAAAAAATTTTGGGGTCCTTTTGTTTTTTGGTGTTTTTTTTTTTTTTTTTTGTTTTTTGGGGTTGTTTTTTTTTTTTTGTTATTTTTGGGGTTTTTGTGGTTTTTTTTTTTTTTTTTTTTTTTTGGGGGTTGGGTTTTGTGTGTTTTTGTGGGGGTGTGTGTGGGGGGGTTTTGTTGTGTTGGGGTGTTTTTGTGTGTTTTGGGGGTGTGTGTTTTGTGTTGTGGGTGTGTGTGGGGTGTGTGGTGGTGTGTGGGGTTGGTTTTGTTTTTGTGTTTGTGGGGGGTGGGGTTGTGTGTGTGTGTGTGGGTGTTTGTGGGTGTGTTGGGGTTGTTTGTGTGTGTGTGAAAAAAGTGTGTGTGGGTGTGTTTTGTGGTGTGTGGGTTGTGTGGGGTTGGGGGGGTGGGGTTTTGTGGTGTTGTGTGTGTGTGTTTGTGTGGGGGGTTTTGTGTGGGGGGTGTGTGTGTGTTTTTTGGGTTTTTTTTTTGTTTTTTTGTTAAAAAGGTGTTTGGGGAAAATTGTAAACCCCTGTGGTGTTGGTGTTGTTTTGTTTTTTTTTTTGTTGGTTTTTGTTGTGTTTTTTTGTTTTTTTTTTGGTTGGTTTTTTTTTGTTTTTGTTTTTTTTTTTGGTTAATTTTTTTTTTTTGTTTTTTTTTGTTTTTTTTTTTTTTTGGTTTTTTTTTTTTTTTATTTTTGGTGGTTTTTTTTTTATGTTTTGTTTTTTTTTTTTTTTTTTTTTTGTTTTTGTATTTTTTTTTTTTTTTGTGGTTTTTGTTTTTGTTTTTTTTTTGTTTTTTTTTTTTTTGGGGGGTTTTTTTTTTTTTTTTTTTTTTTGGTTTTTGGTTTTCCCTTGGGGGGGGGGGTTTTTTTTTTTTTTTCCTTTTCAACCCTTTTTTCCCCACTGCCCCCTTTATAGGTTTCCATTTTTAAACCCCCTTCCCCCGGCCCTTGTCTTTTCTTTTCCCCCTCTCTCTTTTCCCCTCTCTCCCCTCCCCTCCCCCTCCCCCTTTCCCCCCTCCCCTTCCTTCCTCCCCCCCTCTCCCCTTCCTTCCCCCTCTCTCCTCTCTCTCCCCCTTCTCCTCTCTCTCTTTCCCCTTTTCTCTCTCTCTCTCTCTCACAACACAACACATCCCAACCCCACACACACAAACACACACAAAACACACACACACACCACACAAACACACAAAACACCACAAAATATATATTTTAAAAATAAAATAATAAATAAATAAAATATAAACACCTCTTCTTGCCCCCTCTCTCTTTCTGAATTCCTTTTTTCTTTTTGCTGCCCGTTTTTTTTGGTTTTTTTGTCTTCCTTTTTCTCCCCCTCTTTTTGTCCCCTTTCTCTCTATCCCCCCCTCTTCTTCTTTCTCTTCTCCCTCTCCCCCTTTTCTCTCTCTCCCCCCGTTTTCCCCCTCTCTCCCCCACACACACACAAAACACACACACACCACAAACCAAAACACACAAACACACACACACACACACACATAAAAAAATATTTTAAAATATATATATATATATATATTTTATATATATATTATATAATATATTTATAATATATATTTAAAATAAATATATATACACTCTCTCTTGCTCTTTTTCTTTTCCTCTTTCTGTAAGCCTGTCTTTTTTCGGGCTGTCTGACTGCCCTCTCTCTCTCCCCTCTCCTCCTCCTCTCTCTCCCCCGTGTCTCATTCTCTCTCTCTCTCTCGATCTCTCTCTCTCCCTCTCTCCTCTCCCCTCCCTCCTGGGGTGTGCGTGTGTGTGTTTTGTGTGTTTTGTGTGTGTGTGTTGTGTTGTGTGTTGGGGGTTGGGTGTGTGTGTGTTTGGGTGTGTTTTGGGTGTGTGGGGTTTGTGTTTGGGGGTGTGGGGTGTGTGTGTGTGTGTTTTGTGTGTGGTTTTGTGGTGTGTGTGGTGTGTGTTTTGGGGGTTTTTGTGTGGGGGGGTGTGTGGGGTTTGTGTTTTGGGTGTGTGGGGGGTTTTGTTTTTGGTTTGTGTGTGTGGTGGTGGGTTTTGTGGTGTTTTTGGGGGTGGTGTGTGTTTTTTGGTGGGGGATTTTAAAGGGGAAACCATCTAATCTATATTTTCTAATTCTTTATTTGTAAAATCGAAGGAACGAAAAGGGCTTTGCTTTTTTTTTCCCTCGAAAAAAAAAAAACCCCAAAAGACATTTTGGAGACAAAACCAAAAAAAAAATTGTTACATCACAATCTTAATTTAAACAAGGGAACCTCCCCCCAAAGGGGCTTTTAATAACTTTTTCCATTTCAATACAGATGCACGCACCTCACCCCACCCGAAATTCTAAACCCTTCTTTAAAAAATTTTTGAATCAATTTTCAATCAATACAAACAAAAGCTGCATTTAATTTTTTCCCTCGTAAATGGGGTGCCCGGGCCCGATGCAAATCTAATACGCTCCAAAAATGTTTTTTTTTGGATTTCCCCCCTCTCAGCAACAAGTTTTTTCGAAAAAAAATGAAAAGAAAATTTTTCTATACATTTTCCCCCTCCCCCGATTGAACCCTACATATCAAAAAACTAGTTTAAAAGGTGTTATCACAAAATGCTTAAAATTCCCCGGTAGTTTTTGGGGCCCCTCAAATTTGGGGTTGTAATCCCCCATTTTAAAATTTTTTAGCTGCAATTTTTCCCCACCCGAAATGTAATATTGTTTTAAACAAAATATCGGGATTTTTTGGGCAGGAGAATTAAAAAATCAACGCCCGGGTTTTTTTTTTTTTTTTTTTAGTTTCCCGGGATTATCACAAAAAACTCGAAACCTTTTATAGGGGATCTAAATTTAACAATTTCAAAATGTTTAAACTGCAAAAGCAACCAATTCCCCCCGTTTTCCCGGCCCCCCTTTTTTAAAAACACACACGCACAAAGGGGACACGCACACACACACACACAAAACACACACCACACACAAAAAACAAAACACACACCCCCACAACACACACCCTCAAAACACAGAGGGAAATTTCAATTTTTAGTAGCTTCCTCGGGGAAAGGGGTTACTGTGTGAGGGGCTACACCATATCCCCCTAATTTCAAGGCCCCCACTGCTCACATCCCCAAGCTGAAAGTTAAAAAGATTTTTGAAATTTTATGAATGACAAAACGAGAGAATTAAGAAAGGGTCCCCATGGCTACGACCCTTTGCGGATGTCTGTCACAAAGGAGGGGGAGAGAGGAGGAGAGAGAGAGAGAGAAGAGAGAGGAGAGAGAGAAAGAGAGAGAGATGGGGGGTGTGGGGGACCGGGGGCCGTAAAAGGTTTAAAATTTTAGGGGAAAACGGGAACCCCTTGATAATAGCACAAAAAGAAAAAGAAAAACAACGCAAAAAAAGGGGGAAAAAACTTTAAAACATTTAAACAACTGGGACGTGTGGGGTGGGGGGGGGGTACACACACAACACACACACCACACCCCACACCACACACAACACACACACACACACACACTCAAAACCCACACACAAAAAACACACACACACACACACCCCGACACAACACCCACCCACACACACACACACAAAACACACCACACCCCCAACAACACACCCCACACACACCCACACCTCTTATCCCCTTATCCCCATTTTCTCTCCTCTCTCTTCCCCCCCGTCCCCCTCCTCCCTCCTCTCTCTCCTCCCCTTTCTCCCCTCTGATTTTAAAAATTTAAGGGTTCCCCCAATAGTTTCCCATTTTTTCGGGTTTCCCTATGAAGTTATGTTTTTGCTTGGGAAAAAAAAATTGGGGTTTTTTTTAAAAAAGTTTTTGAGCTTGTGGTTATATTTTTAATTAGTTCCTTTCTTGTTTATGAGGGCAGGATGTAAAAAAAAGCTGGAAAGCTTATCTTTAACCCTCAATAAAGATACTTTTTGACTTGACTTGACTTCACACACACACACACACACACACACACACAACACACACACACACACACACACACACACACACACACACACACACACACACACACACACACACACACACACACACACACACACACACACACACACACAATAACGACCTCGGTCTTATGTAACGGTTGCGTGAAAGGTCAGGAACACGCTGAGAAGACGCAGACACGGCCCCATGTAAGGCAGACCCCCCCCCCCCC
>CM031623.1:14877680-14880180 GCA_018398815.1 Conus ventricosus | reverse complement strand
GGGCTTTACTACTTACATTCTCAACACACCTTGTCCAATTCAAGGTTGAAGAGAATATTACACGGAGATAATTATATGAGGACACGGTCTCTATTTCCTGACCGTTAAAATACCATCTTTCAGACTTTTTGATAAAGCCACCGTTTTTGAAGACGAACGTTTTCGTTTTATTCATATTCACTGAGAGACCCCATTTTTGCACTATTTTAAAAGTCTATTTCTTTTAAAGATCAATAACAGAATCTGATACTAAAACAATATCATCGGCATACATCAATGAAAAAAAAAATCAAGTGAATCAGCGAAAACATTTACCACATGTGTACCACACTATATTAAATCTTGTTGAAGCTCAGACAGAAAAAACAGAAAACAGGAGGGGACTTAAAATACAACCTTGTTTGACACCAGTGACACATTCAAAACATTGTTATCCTATTCCCTACACACACTGCTGCCTGAACTTTCTTGTACATTCCTTGTAAAGTATTAAACATGTTTCCATGCACACCTTTTGATAACAATAAACAAAGTAATTTTTCCCTGTGAATACAATCAAATGCCTTTGAAAAGTCCACATACAGCGCATAAGAACGGCCTCCTCGTTTTGTCAAGTACTTTTGTATCATTGATTGAAGTGTAAATATGTTGTCTGTTGTGGGATATTCTTTACAAAAACCAGCTTGTGCTTCAGGGATTATATTACTTTGCTTACGAAACTGTTCGAGTCTTCTGTTTATGTCAGAACTGTATAATTTACTGATTACGTTTATAAGTGAAATACCCCTGTAATTATTGACATTATTTTAGTTTCTTTTTTGTGTAATGAAAAGATTATCGCTACTGTCCATCTTTCGGGATATTCCCCAGTCTTGAACACTTTGTTAATGAGCGGGTGCAGAAATTTTACCAACGTATCTTTTGCATGGAAATAGAAGTCGGTAGGTAAGCCATCATTTCCTGGAGCTTTTCCTCGTTTCATTCTATTGATGGCTTCATAAATTTCGCTTTCGGAAATTTCAGCATCGATGCTAAAGTTTAAACATTCGTGACAGGTTTCTGGGTTATGTTCGATAAGAGTGTTCTTCATTTCATTTAAACATTCAGTGTGTTCGCCTGTTTCTGTATTAAGCAAATCTCTAAAATACTGATACCGTGATCGTGGGGAAAATAGAGATAACCACATTATTTGTTTGATTAGTAAACGATCTAATTTTCTTCCTGAAACATTTAGAATCTATGGCATTACAAGCTGCATTCAGTTCATTAACAACGTTGTTGTTCTATCTTGTTGTTTGCGTTTACACACGGCCTTAAAGACTTTTCTCAAATTGAAATATTCATTAAAATTGGAATGTTCACCTGTCCTTCGGAACTGATTCAAAGTCGTGTATTTATCCTGCTTTGACTGGTCACATTCTTCATCCCACCAAGTTGGCTGCATGCTTGGTTCCTTTTCTCTGAATTTTGATCTCACTGGTTCTGCAGCCTTTCGTATAAACGAAACAACCCAGTCTGATCCGGCGTTCACCCATGTATCTAACGCAGATATGAAATGTATCCATTCTGATTCCTTGTCCGTGACAGTTTGAATACACTGACTGTAAAATTGTTCATTATAAATAAACCGTACCTTGTCTTCAAGTAAAACATCCTCTTCCTCGATCACATTGTTATTTTCAGAAAAAGTCAAATACGGAAACCAAAAGGAAAGATCTGACTCACTTCTGTTTACGACAAACATATCAGTAATGTGATGAAATAAAGAAGCTGAACAAATAAAATAGTCTACCGTGCTCATACCCCTGTTTGCCACACAGGTTATTTCCCTTCCTTATCGCCTTCTTCCCGTCCATTTACAATGTAAAGGTCATGTTCTTTTAACATTTCTACAAGTTTGTGTCCAGATTTATTCGAATTAGGGTCTTTAGATCTCCTTTCTTCCTGTATTGCTACTTCATTAAAAAAAATTCACCAATGTCTTGTAGTTGAGGTACATGTCTATCATTAGAAACCTCAATGTCATATAGACCATCAGTGCGAGCATTGAAATCTCCACATATGATCAAAGGTTAGTTAGAACATATACATTCAATATCAGCTAAGTTGTTTTCTGACAATTCAATCCCATCTTTGTTATCTTCACTATATATCACAGGATATCCCGGCGTAATGTACACAAAACCTGCAATGAAGTCATGAGAACAGTTTAATACGGATTTATCAGATTTCAGAAAGATTTTTGTCTTCAACCTGTTCAAGTAAATGTTCAACACATAAATCAATTCGTTTGTCCACACAAACGACAACACCGCCTTTAAAACACTTACAGTGGGGTGAAAAATAAACTTTATAATAAGGAAGGACATTTTCAGTTTCATCTTTTTTGCATGGCCAGATTTCAGATAACGAGAAAACTTTGAACTGTTGACAAAAGATATATAAATGATTTAACTCTAAGTTTACTTTTTAGTCCTTGAACATTCCAAGCCATACATTA
>CM031623.1:14865180-14870180 GCA_018398815.1 Conus ventricosus | reverse complement strand
CAATCCATGAAAAAAAACCACACAAAAGAGAAGAGGGCCATCATGTCTCTTTGGTGGGCAAAAGCAAGGGCTGGGAAGAATTCCAGTAACAATCTTGAACACTAAAATAGGAACTCCATGTTAGATCAGAACACGTGCCACTGAACACCAAGTGACTCGGTAGCAGTGCAGTGTCTCCTCGGGTGGGTTGCCTCTTAAAGACTTGACATTGACTGTTCCCTGTGGATTGCTGATGCCAGGACTGTGGTGGGGTGGACAGGGCAATGGCAGTGGACGAAAGGGTGGGTGGGGTGGGTGGAGGGGTCGCAGTGAGCAGCGTGGGTGGGTGCAGTGCCACTGAGGTGGCACAGACGATGGGACAAACAAATTAGGAACTTCTATTAACATGCTTACTGCAAGGCTAGATCCTCAAATCATGGACAGAGGAACTGACCCGGGTGGAGGCATGGAAGACATCATCACTGAGATGCCGAGAGAAAGGCTATCTCCAGGACTGCAGCAACTATCGAGTGATTGTGTTCCCGGTAGTGGCAGGCATGGCCTTGTTTCACTGAAGGAAAGAGTTAACACCAAATTCTTGGACCAACAAGTGGGTGCTGCAGGAAAAGGCCGTTTGCAGACCACGTTGCTACACTACGCATGATCGGGAGCGGTCAGTCATGGAATTCCTCCTGCACATTTTTTTTCTGGAAAGATTAAAAGATGGCATTCAACAGCTGAAAATTAGATACCTCATTGAAGCTACTGAAAAAGTATGGAATACCCAAGAAGCTTATCTCCCTAGTGCGGTTACTCCTCAGGGACATGTATTGTAGGATTGCTCATGCAGTTAGTTTTGAAGTAAAAGCAGGAGTAAAGGGTATCTGCTACTTGCTTTCCTCTTCTTCACAGTCATCGACCGAATTCTGAAGATCACCACAACAGCCTGAAAAAAAAGGAGTACAGTGGACACTGTTGACAAAGGTGATATTCCTCCACCTCGCTGAAGAGCTAGTGCACTTCTTACCTGACTGAAAGCCAGTGGCAGGAGAGGACCACACGTCAAGCTGTGAAATCAGAAGAAAAGCTCTAGGGGAGCTTTGACAGCAGAAGGTTTTCAGAGAAGACCCCCCCCCCCCACCCCCACCCCCTCAGATAAGTGTTTCGGTCCTGAACTCCTCCCGCGCTGAGGGGGCAGGGCCGCATCCAGGTCATGACTCTCAGATGTTCTTCTTCTGCCGAGTTGTAACATCAGCCGGGACAGGGCTTAGGACCAGCAACAAGTAGAACGACTCTTGGAGATCAACTCCAGTTTGCATTGCCACCGCTTTAGTTACTGCGATGGAAAGCAGTCAATGACACACAGATCTGTCTATACAAGACGTTACATTGCTTGCCTCAAGCTACGTAACAGTCTGTGCCACAGAAAGCTGACAAATGTGCGTTTCCAACACAGATGTATTCGTAGTTTCTCCTCTGCAGTATAGAATATGAGGAAAAAAATGGTGAGTCGATTGATTTATACAAACACAGGCCGTCTTGTGGTTGGAGCCGTTTCTGTATAATTCTAACCTGGATGCATCTGAGTTATGGATGCTTGGTGAACCTAGATTTAACCCGAATCTAGCAGTATCAGGAAATATCTGTTAGCAGTCTCCTTGTTCATGGGTGCGCAAGACCACGTGCAAGTATCAGGCAAAGTTTCTTTGAATTCCCCAGTCCAATCAGGTGTCCATAGTTTGAAATATGCTATTTGCACTATTACGTAAAATGGACTTCACAGTGACTTTGGGCGCTGCTACAATATTAACTATACAAAAATAAACTACAAACATGTTGATAATCATGGGAGTCTTCTTATACATTAGATCAAACGAAAGAACAGTCCATCAGCATCAGCCACGTTACAAAATTGTCGTTGTTATCCATTCCTTTCATAGGATGAAATTCTAGGGATATCTTGACAGCAGAAGGTCTTCAAAGAAGGTCCCCGTCCACTCCCCTTAAAGCAAATGTTTCAGCTTCAAGTTCCACGTCGTATCCAAGTCGTGACTCCTAGATCCCTTCTACTGTCAGACGTTTTCTTCATGCTGGCAGAATTCGAACCAGCAACTTCTAGATGTGTGGACGTCTCCAATGTGTTGCCCACATCGCTTTCGGAGCAGTTGTTCTAAGTTGAGAAATTCAAGCCTGATGAAGTTTGCTATTGTTCCTCTTCGACCATATCAAACAGGAATTCTTCATTAGCCTTTACCATCGCCTCTGCAGCTGTGGTTCTCTTTTCAGCACACATTGCGACCTATCTCCTGAGATTAGAGGCTGAGGAGGCTATAAATTTCATTACTCCAACCTATATTGCCAGTACGTTGCTTCGAAGCCTACATGATCAAATAGAGAATAACAATTCTGTACTGACTCTATCGAAGACTAGCCTCTTTGTTTCCATCCACCTTAAAGGCAGACGCTTCCAGACGTCAACAACGGCGATTGAACTTTCTAAACCGTTACTGTCTGCCTCCGAACAGCTGGGGTCATCGATAAGTAACTTAGGTCTGTACTTGGACTATAGACTCTTCACATTTGTAAAGATTTTTTTTAACTTAAAAATATGATAATCATAACTTCATTCCCGTAATGTGATTGGTCACTTCTTATCTCATTATCTGTTTCTGATCCTTGGTGCCTCGTCTTCTTCAACATTTCAAAACACCAACACCAACAACAACAACGACAACAACAACAGCAACAACAACAACAGCAACAACAACAACAACAACAACAACAACAACAACAACAACAACAACAACAAACATGATATCATGATCTCTGATTCTTAGTTATAGGTCTTGTTCCGCAGTAGCTTTGATATGGTCTTTCGTGTGGGCAATCAACCCATATTTGGATTTGTTATGTTCTTGCGCGTGTCCACTCGTATGTATGTGTGTGTGTGTGTGTGTGTGTGTGTGTGTGTGTGTGTGTGCGTGTGCGTGTGTGTGTGTGTGTGTGTGTGTGTGCCTGCGCGCATGTGTGTGTGCATGTATGTGTGTGCGTGCGTGCATGCGTGCGTGCGTGCCTACACGTGCGGGCGCGGATGTGTGTGTGTGTGTGTGTGTGTGTGTGTGTGTGTGTGTGTGTGTGTGTGTGTGTGTGTGTGTGTGTGTGTGTGTTTAACAATTAGTTTTCTTTTTATTTATATATATATTTTTTTTTTTTACCCACTGGTATGTCCCTGACCTCACGGTAAATATTGCTAAATTTCCAGGAGATTTCTTTCCCTCTTTTCATGAAGGTCTCTGTCAAATATCATGCCATGCTAGAGTGGTCACACGGACATCCTGGCTAACATAATTCCAAAGCTTTGCATTCAGCGTCAGGTGGTCAGAAATTAGAAAGCACTCCTATCGGCCGCGCTGAGCTCAATCCAATCTGTCACATTCATACTTCTGCTTAGAAAACAAACCTGTGTTTATTCGGTGTTGTATTTCCGCATACTGTACAACACTGTACCTTTCCATCATGCTGTATGAATATGCCACGGACGGGGATGTTTCATCAGTTTGTATCGTAATGTAACCAGCTGTGTATCAATTACAAGACCGTAATCTCCATCAGCTCATAACCAGTTTTGTTCCCCCCTGTATTTCAGTTTAATGTTCTGGGAGATAGTATGAGTCACCTCGCTGGGATTGTATTTGTTCACTAGAATCATGCTTTACAAAGTTGTTTTTTTTACACCTTAGAGTATGTTATTTTCTTGTAATCCATGGACCAAGTAGTGAAATTGTAGCCAATGTCCAGACTGACTATTGCATTACATGCTTTCCTTTTTTTTTCGGTTTTAACTTTCTGGAATGAGCGTGATGAATTCAGCTGGGAAGTGTTGACCGCTGTCACTGATGAACATTCATTTTGTCACCATGAGCAGAGCAGTGTAGAACACATCACAAATAATAACAATAATGATAACAGTAACAACAACAACAATAAATTATAATAATGATAATAATAATAATAATATAACAATAACAATAATGATAATGATGATGACACTATTGATTCTAACACCAGTACTTTTACTACTACAACAACATCAAACAACAACAACAACAACAACAACAACAACAACTACTACTACTATTACTACTACTACTGGTGCTACTACTACCACTGCTACCACCACCACTACTACTACTACTACTACTACTACTACTACTACTACTACTACTACTACTACTACTACTCCGTCTAGTGATGATAATGATAATGATGATGACGACGACGATGACGACAACAACGACAACAACAGCAACAACAATATGATAATGATAGTAATAATAATAATAATAATAATAATAATAAGAAGAAGAAGAAGAAGAAGAAGAAGAAGAAGAAGAAGAAGAATGAAAATAATAATGATGATGATATAATAATAATAATAATGATAACAGTAATAATAAAATGATGACAATGATGATGATGATAATACTATAATAATAATAATAATAATAATAATAATAATAATAATAATAATAATAATAATAATAATAATGATGATGCCGCATATTTGTAAGGCGCACTTTGTAGAAACCTGACTGAGTTCCGAGTCTACTGACAGAGGTCCACAGGCTGATGCATTAAGGACTTTTGATGCGCAGAACGGTAATGGACAGACCAACAGAAACGAAGGTCTTCCAGGAGGAGACGTGACAGTGGCAGGCTGTAGAGCACGTTCCAACAGATCACAGACCTGCACAATTCATTTTATATCAGACTTTTTTTTTTGTTTGTTCTCCAACCTCCCATTTTTTCCACATTTTTAAAACAAATGTTCGTAAACACTTCTTTTCTTGACTTCTTCTTCTTGTTCTTCTTGTGAAAGTGGGGCCGACATTCTCCTCTTTTTATTCCCACTCCCCCCCCCCCCCCCCCCTCAAAAAAAAAAATCACAACTCTCGCGCACCGTACTGTTTATTTGGAGTGGACATTTTCTGGTGGACTTTTTGTCTTTTGACGTTTGCATA
>CM031623.1:14855180-14860180 GCA_018398815.1 Conus ventricosus | reverse complement strand
GTACAAAGAGGATGACTATTCTCAACGAGTCATGATGCAGGGATAGTGTGTACCATTCCTTGTGGAGGGGCTCCCGTGCGCTAGCTGGAGGAAGAGGAGGAAGGGTTAGGAGGTGGGGTGGAGTGGGGTGTAAGGTTCCAGCCTGTGCTCACGTACTATGAGAAGGTCAGACATATTCTCCTACACCCCCCCCCTCCCTTCTACCCCTAGGCCCTTTTTACCTCAGCCCTCACGTTCTGTTCCTTTTTTTTTTCTCTGGCACCCATTGAGGGAAAACTTCTTCAATTGTCTCTCTGTCTCTGTCTCTCTCTCTGTCTGTCTCTCTCTCTCTCTCTCTCTCTCTCTCTCTCTCTCTCTCTCTCTCTGTCTGTCTGTCTGTCTGTCTGTCTATCTCTGTCTGTCTCTCTCTCTCTCTCTCTCTCTCTCTCTCTCTCTCTCTCTGCCCCTCTCTCTCTCTCTCTCTCTCTCTCTCTCTCTCTCTCTCTCTCTCTCTCTCTCTCTCTCTCTCTGTGTGTGTGTGTGTGTGTGTGTGTGTGTGTGTGTGTGTGTGTGTGTGTGTGTCTGTCTGTCTGTCTATCTCTGTCTGTCTGTCTGTCTCTCTCTCTGCCTCTCTCTCTCTGACTGTCTGTCTGTCTATTTCTGTCTGTCTGTCTCCGTTTCTCTCTCTGCCTCTCTCTCTCTCTCTCTCTCTCTCTCTCTCTCTCTCTCTCTCTCTCTCTCTCTCTCTCTCTGACGTGTAAACAGTCATGACAAGCGAATGTCAGTATGTGACTTAAATGAGCAACAACGGCTACAATAGTGACGGTAATGATAACACCAATACTAATAAAAGTGATATTGATAATAATGACAATGACAATGACTAATAATAATAATAATAATAATAATAATAATAATAATAATAATAATAATAATAGTAATAACAATGATTACAATGATAACAATGATAATAACAGCCATTATCATCATCATCATCATTATTATCATCATCGTCATTAAAAATAATTATATGTACATAACTCCTTGGGATGATCTCAAATGGATAAAAAGGTTTTATTTTTGTTTCATTTTCTTTGTTTGTTTGTATGCTATTGTTGTTGTTGTTTTTCAAATCAACTACAGTGTTTGTTTGTTTGTTGTTGTTGTTTTTCAAATCAGCTACAGTAGATTTTGATCAGGTACGAAATAAGACCCTGTCAAACAACATTGTTCATCTGTACTCTCACTGTTCAGTCATCTTGCGGAGTACACTCCAATGGTTGTTGGAGAGTTATACCACTATTCCACACAAGCTACTAGTCCAACGAAACGCCACGAATTGATAAATTTTAGAAATCGTAAGGAATCGTGGATTTTTGCAAATTTCTGTACAACATCTTGACGCTGAACGAATCGGTTACGAAGTTTTAAGATATACTTAGGAATATTCGTGGGATTCTGCTCAAATGGGCAGGAACCATATGAAGATTGTCCAGAAATAACTACGATTTGCAAGAATCGCTTAGGAATACTTAAGGAATGTTAAGATTCAGTCAAGAATAAGCTACGAATCTTCCGAAGGCATCCCGAATCTGGTACGGTTATAATTTAGATCGTGACTGTTCTTGAAAATTCGTGGAAGTTTCCCTCAGTACAGTATAAAAAGCCCCATCCCTGCTGGGGCATCAGTTCCAAAATGGATTGCCAACGTAGAGCAGCTATTGCTCTTGCCCTGGAACTGGGGTATAAACAGCAGCTGGTGATGAGTAGAAGAAGACTGGTTCGAAGAAGGAGAAGGGCCCCCAGGTGGTGGGTCAGACCATGGCTGACACCAGCGGAAGACTAGAGTATTGGCACTATAGCAGACTGATGCAGGAGCTGAGGGTGGAAGATAAGAATGCCTTTGCCAACTATGTGAGAATGCCACCCCACCAGTTTGATGAGTTACTCAACAGGATCGGCCCATTCATCCAGAGGAAAGATACCCACATGAGACCAGCCCTTGATGCCGGAATGAAGCTGGCCATGACCCTGAGGCATCTGGCTACAGGAGACCGGCACCATACCCTTCAGTATGACTTCAGATGTGGCCACAGCACTGTGGTATGCAGTGTGCAGGAAGTCTGTCAGGCCATCATACAAGAACTGAAGGATGAAGTCATGCCACTGCCATGGACCCAGGAGGCTGGAAGGCCATTGCCCAGCAGTTCCAAGACCGGTGGAATGTTCCTCATGCCCTGGGGGCCTTGGATGGCAAGCATATTGCTCTCAGCAAGCCACATAACTCAGGCAGTGTCTTCTACAATTATAATGGCTTCTTCTCTGTGGTCTTTCTTGCCTTAGTGGATGCAGACTACAAGTTCATCTGGATAGACACTGGTGGAGAAGGTCATCAGTCCGACGGACAACTGTTTGGTGCTTCAGAACTGGCGGAGTGCATCGACGACAACACCATAAACTTTCCTGACAGGGATCCTGTGCCCTACGATGACAGAGACACACCCTACTTCATTCTGGAAATTGATGCTTTTCCCTCCTCAGAACTTTTTTCATGAAACCCTATGGCAGTAGGGGTCTGGACAATGAGATGATGGTGGCCAACTACAGAATTTCCAGGGGCAGACGTGTGCTGGAGAATGCTTTCAGAATATTGGCCAACAGATTCAGATGCTTCCTGGGCACTCTGGAACAACGACCTGAAATAGTGCGATTACATGGTTCATGGACATTGCTGCAAAATCGTACCTGATTCTTACCCTATCGTAAATTCGTAGACAGTTCTTAATTGTTTCTTTGATGCTTCGGCGTGCATTCGTGGCACTCTTGACAGATTCGTAGCCGATTCGTTGTCAAGACACCGCTTCACGATTCCCAGAATGAGTTAAGAATACATAGGAATGCCTACGGTGGCAGCCCTACTGCGCGAAACCCTACTGCGCGAAACCCTACTGCGCGACGCCTACTGCGCGACATCCTACTGCGCGATAGCCTGCTGCGCGACGGCTTCATGTTATCTCTTTTCTCGCTCCCTCCTCTGTGCGTGTGGTGTGTGTGTGTGTGTGTGGTGTGTGTGTGTGTGTGTGTGTGTGTGTGTGTGTGTGTGTGTGTGTGTGTGTGTGTGTGTGCGCATGTGTGTGTGTATGTGTGTGTGCGTGTGTGTGTGTGTGTGTGTGTGTGTGTGTGTCCCTTTCTTTCTCTCTCACTCACTCTCCCTTCTTCATCTCAAAATTCAAGATATGTTATTGTCTAAGAAAATATATATTCATTACGGTTGCTGTAAAAACATACGTACACCCAATAAGAGAAGACATACAACACACATACATGTCCCTGTTCCCACACATACATTTTAACCCACCTTCCTCTCTCTTTTTGTCCTTGTCTTTCAATATTGATGTATCATATAAGACAGACCAACCAAGAAGTCATTGGAGTTCAAGTGACCTGCACGATACCGCTCACGGACTCTTCTCAGTCTTTCCTCCAGTTGTCGGTACGTCTTCCTTCGAAGAGGCGGCGCATCACCAAGTCTCGCTCGGATCATGGTCTGTTCCGTTTGGGCCTGCTCTCTTTTCAGCACAAAGACCAGCGTGTGCACGTTGGGATGGCTGCGACCGATCAAGCGGTTGAGCTTGCTGTGCCACCCTTCAACATGGTTGTTGGTACGGACGTTCGCATCAGTTACGTTCCACATGCTTAGGGGAAAGTCACCGTTGAGCCAAGTGTTTCTGTAATAATGAAGCAGCTGCTGCAACTGAGGAACTTCAAGGAAAGCAGGCTCCTCTTGAAGAGCAGTCACTGTTGGTCGGACGGCAATGACTGGAAGGAATGCCAACGCCAACAGCTTGCGCACAAACGTCCGTACACGATGGTCTTCACGGTAGACAACCTGGAGGCCCAGCCGCTGCACATGCCTCCAAACAGCCTGGCTGTGGTGAAAATAGCAGCCCCTGTGTTGCGTGTTTGGGAAGCCGTGTCGGATGGCTGGCATGAGTCCTGACTCAAAATCCGACATGATCTGCTCCGGATTCATCACAAGGTCATTTTCAGCCATTTTTCGCTTCAGCACTTCAAAGAGCTGATGATAGGTCTGACGCGATTTATCAATCAAGAGACAGTTCGCCAGTGTCACAAAGTGCCCGTGACAAACAGCATGAATGCAGAAGAGCTGAGAGAACAACGGCCTTGGTGTAGCTTTGAACGTTCCATCCATGAATAGGATGCTGGAGTCCTGGAGGGCCCGGAGGTTCTCCAGAGTTGACAGAACAAACATCCGGTCATCATGATGCAAGACGAAGGGATCCCCACGGAGCGTCTTGCTCAAAGGCCCAAGGTCAATCTCAGCTATTGATGCTGGTAATTGTGGCATTTCCTCCCGACGAGCCCTGTTCATCATTGAACGACAGGAACTGAGGCTTGGCAGTACTTCCTCCTCCTCGATGTCGCCAACTTGATTCGCCAGCCAGTCACTGTACACCTGTGTCAGAGAAGTGAAATAATATATAAACATACATCCCAGCTTATAAACCTTCCTGTTCCGCAAACATTTCAGTCTTCTTATTTGTTATTATTATTATTATGGGCCTCTCTGCCATGTCACAGGGGAGGGTGGGGGGTTAACAAAGGGCATTGATAGGGAGGGGATCTGCAAGTAAAGCAAATGTTATAAACAACGTCCAACATAACTGCAATGAATAATAATGGTGTAAATGGACAATTCATATCTTGTTGTCTATCTGAATACCTATATTTATGAGAGAGACAGAGAGACAGAGAGAGAGAGAGAGAGAGGAGAGAGAGAGAGAGAGAGAGAGAGGAGAGAGAGAGAGAGAGAGGGAGGGAGAGGCAGACAGACAGCGCGTGAAGAGAAACAGCTGAGTGAGAGAGAGAGAGAAAGAGAGAGAGAGAGGAGAGAGAGAGAGAGAGAGAGAGAGAGAGAGAGGGGAGAGAGAGAGAGAGAGAGAGAAGGGGATAAAAGTACATCACTGTGATGATGTCTTCACCGGATCTTGTTTCGCAAG
>CM031623.1:14835180-14845180 GCA_018398815.1 Conus ventricosus | reverse complement strand
GAATTGTTGGATCCTTTTGGTGGAACAGAGACACAGAAACAGCCTGAAAAGAGAAACGCAAGGCTACGAGAATGTGGCATAGAGAACGAAGAAAACCTTGCCCTGATCCAGTTATTGAAAAACACACACACACACACACACACACACACACACACACACACACACACACACACACACACATATATATATATATATATATAATATATATATATATATATATATATATATATATATATATATATATATTTGTTAAAATAAGGTATTAAAATGATCAATCTACAAATTTGTTTCGAGCGGGTTGCGCTGTCATCAGGATGTTTTTGGTTTGCCCACCGCCGATGTTATATAGCGTGTGGGCTCACGTTTGCGGTTGTTTGCACGTGCGGGTTGGCTGCACGTGTTTTTTTGGGGCTTTCAGGTTTTTGTTTTAGATGTGTTCACTAACAACGATTTCCATTTATGCCTGCAGTTGTTTACTATTTCTGTTTTGGTGTTTAAAGTTGCTAAGTGTGGTTTGCATAGTATTAACCATTTTTCAGTTAAACATAGGTTGCACCTTTTTGAAACATTGCTGTATGGTGATGCTCTTTTTATGATTTTCCAGGATATATTGTAGCTTGTTTTTGCGTCTTTAAGTTTCCAGATATATTTGCTCAGTTCTGTTTGGTTTTTATATTTTTCTTTATTAAATGACTGTTTGTGGTTTGCATATCTGGTTTTGAAGTGGTTTTCAGTGATCCCTATGTATGTTTCTTTATCATTTTCTGATGTCACAGTAGCCTGGTGTACAATGTTGTTGTGAAGACATTTATTGTCTAGTGGGCACTGCTCTTTTCTGGTGCAATTGCAAGATTTCCTTTCTTCACCCTTCTTTGCTGTGTTGATTTTCATTTTGTTGGATGCGTCAAAACATCGGCGGTGGGCAAACCAAAAACATCCTGATGACAGCGCAACCCGCTCGAAACAAATTTGTAGATTGATCATTTTAATACCTTATTTTAACAAATGTTGCTCCCCAAGGGGTTGAGCACTCTGAAAATCGTTTTAGGTATTTTAATCACATTGATCTATATATATATATATATATATATATATATATTATATATATATATATATTATATATATATATCAGTATATTTAAGATGCCTAAAACAATTTTATAAGTGCTCAACCCCTTGGGGAGCAACATCAGTTAAAACAAGTAGTAAGAGGAATCTTAAAACTATCTACAAATTTGTTTCTAGCGGCTTGGCTATCGTCAGCCAAGCCGCTAGAAACATATTTGTAGATAGTTTTAAGATTCCTCTTACTACTTGTTTTAACTATATATATATATATATTTATATATATATATATATAAATATATCTATCTATCTATATATCTATATATCTATATATATATATATATATATATATATATATATATATATATATATATATATATATAGCTGACGCTATTCTTTGATTTCCCATGTCAATCAGTCAATTATCAGTTACTCAGACTTTCGTTCATTCCTATGATTTCTACGGCGACTGAGTGCTATATAAATACGGGTTACCTATACCAACCGCCAAACTGGCCTTCTTTGTCAAGAATGGTTGACCTTCTCCATGCATTCACGTAAGGAATATCGGTGCACAGTCTCATTCGAAGGATTATGTACAGGACTGGTGGTGGCAGTGGATATTCTTGGGCTGACGTTTAAGTTTTTAGCCAAAATTTGTTTTCTTTTTGTCTTTCAAGTTCATGCAATTAAGATGATTTCTTGTTGCCCTTTATGACTAGCTGCATGAAAAATACTATAAGAGCTTTTTGACGTATCAAATACTTTGAAGCATAAAGGAAAAAAGAACCCTTCCTAATTCCAAAATCATTATCACGTGTCTTTCTTTGTGCGTATGTGTGCGTGTGTGTGTGTACGTGTTACTATATTTGATACACTACACCTCTTTAAAGACAGTATCGTAAGAAATGACATAGACCAAGCATCTGTCTTTTTCCCTCTTCTTCTGACCCCAACCCCTTTACCTCCCCTGGTTATACTCGCTCATCAGCGTGTCCCCGGAGAGCGTACGCTGGCTGGCCGCCAAGGGAAGGACCGAGGCGGCGGAGCAGGTGTTGGAGAGGATCGCCAAGATCAACGGACGGACCAAGGCTCCGGACACCAGTGAGCAGCTGGCTCTGCTGGCTGAGGAGGAGAAGGCCCATGGGGAGAATCGCCAGAGGTACGCCTACCACACCCTGTTCCGGGCTGGAAGAATACTGTGAAGACCTCGTCGTGGCCTTTATCTGGTGAGTGTGGTTCTACAGCTGGTTGCCTTCATCATCATTTCTGTTAAGAAAGGAATCATCGTTGGGACATTGTGGTGGCAGTGTTTTTCCCTGTTGTTGTTGGTGTTTATTAACTTTTTATTTCAGCACGTAACCATTCTGAAAAGATTATAGTCACGTGTTTGTTTACCAGCACCACATTTTCCTCTGAACAAAACAAAAAATGCAAGCACTTTTTTTTCTTTATTGAAAACAAATCGATTGAAACACAGATTAGTAGTTCAGCTGTGGTCTGTTACGTGTCATATTTAATACATTTTGTTTATCAATGATATCCGTCTGTCTGGAGAAACAATGGTGTTGCGCCGTGGATCAGTCAGTTGTGGAAATGCAGCGCCTGCTGTGGCTGAAGAGCCCTATCCTTGAGCGGCAGACTCTGTTGCAGTTGCTGCAGGCGAAGTCTCCGTCATGAGTGTATGTTGGTGCCGACGCAATTCTTTGCCGTCTGCGGCGCCTTCGTTCTTCCCACCGTGCCTCTCTATTCTGCTCTGCTTGTTTGTTGCCGGCCTTGATAGTAGACCGCCAGCTGACCCAGTCTGAAGCTGCTGTCTCCAGGTCTGCTTGGTCGAGGCTGCCTGCCCTCAGGTTGCGCTTGTATACATCCTTATAGCGTCGGGTTGGCCGTCCTGTGGGTCTGTAGCCTGTAGCCAGCTCACCGTACAGCATGCCCTTCGGGATGCGAGCACCGTCCATGCGGTTGACGTGACCAAGCTAGCGCAGCGTCTTTTGTGTCAGCATGGCGAACATGCTAGGCATCCCTGCCTGGGCCAGGACGTCCTTGTTGGTGATGCGGTCCAGCCAAGTGATGCCCAGGAGTCTTTCGAGGCACCACAGGTGGAAGGCGTTCAGTCTGCGTTCTTGTCGAGAGTACAGGGTCCATGCTTCACTTCCGTACAGAACAGTGCTGAGCACGCAGGCTTGGTACACTTTCATCTTGGTGTTTGATGCTAGCATGGTGTTGTCCCAGATCCTCTTCGCTAGACGGGCCATCGCTGTTGCTGCCTTGCCGATATGCACGTTCAGCTCGGCGTCCAGAGAGAGGTTGCTGGATATGGTGGACCCCAGGTAAGTAAAGCCATTGACCACTTCGAGGGTGTGATCGCCGATGGAGATGCGGGAGTGCTGCAGTGCTCTTGGCCCATGGTATTTGTTTTCTTCGAGCTGATAGTAAGGCCAAACTCGGTGCAGGCATCAGCGAAGCGGGTGAGGAGCCGTTGCAGTGCTTCCTCAGTGTGGGCAGTGAGGGCGGCATCGTCTGCGAAGAGCATATCCCTGATGAGGACTTTCCGCACCTTCGTCTTTGCTCGGAGGCGTGCCAGGTTGAAGAGGTTCCTGTCGCTCCTAGAGTGGAGGAAGATGCCGTCTTCAGACTGTCGGAAGGCGTAGCGCAGCAGTAATGAGAAGAAGACGCCGAAGTGTGTCGGGGTAAGCACGCGTCCTTGTTTGACACTACTTTTGATTGGAAAGGGGTCCGAAGATGAATCGTCGTACTGGACAGTGCAGTTCATGTTGTCATGGAAAGACGTGATCATCGTCAGGAGCTTGGGGGTTGGCGGTAGCGCAGGGGTGGGGATCCAATCCGATGTGGTAGGGTGAAGAGGTCTGATCTACTGACCAAATCAAATGCCTTGGTCTGCTCGATGAAGGCCATGAATAAGGGTCTTCTCTGCTCACGGCACTTCTCTTGTCGCTGCATTAGGGAGAATATCATGTCGATAGTTGACCTCGCAGCTCTGAAGCCGCACTGTGCCTCTGGGTACACTCGTTCGGCGAGTAGCTGCAGCCTGTTGAGGACGACACGGGCGAAAGCTTTGCCAACAATGCTGAGGAGGGATATTCCGCGATAGATATTGCGGTTATTACTGCAGTCCCCTTTGTTCTTGTATAGCATGGTGATGATTGCATTGTGCGTGTCCTGGGGTAAGGTCCATTCCTCCCAACACTGCACTAGAAGTTTATGGAGGGGACTGAGAAGAGAACTCCCCTTGATGGCTGGTATGACTTCTGCCGAAATGTCGTCACTACCCGGAGCTTTACCACAGGCTAGCAAGTCGATGGCCTCGCTGAGTTCCTCGATGGTGGGTGGGGCGTCGAGCTCTTCCATGACAGACAGGGAGGAGGTGTTCTCAATGGCTATGTGGGTGACTGAGTTCTCCCTGGAGTACAGCTCCTGTTAGCGCTCTACCCATGTCTCCATTTGCTTGTTGCTGTCAGTGATGACCTTTCCCGACGTAGATTTCAGAGGAGCGAACTTGATGGTGCAAGGGCCCAACGCGTTCCTCATGCCTTCGTACATAGTGCTGATGTCGCAGCTGGCGGAAATCTGATGCCCTGGTACAGGTTCAGCCACTACAGTTTGGCGCATTTACGGGTGGTCCGCTTGGTGTTGTTGCGAGCTTTATGGAGTGCGGCTAGCATCTTCTTTAAGGGCTCTGTCTTGTGAATGAGGAGTGCGGCTTGCTTAGCAGCAATGACAGGCTCCATTTCCACGACTCCTGCTTTAAACCAATCTTCATTCTTTCTCAATCTCTTCCCATGGGTTGTCTGAGGCGGATTGGTAGGTGGCATCGCGGATGTGTTTCACAACGATGAAGCGCTGTCTGTCGGGCAGTCCTCAAGGGCCTTGTCAATGGCTCTGGCAAAGCGTTCGCGCAGTTCTGGCACTGATGTCATGGCTGTGTTGATCCGATGGAGTCACATCTGCTTGGAGCGGTGGATTCGTTCGGGCTGAAGACGCACCTTGCTGCCAACCAGGGAGTGGTCAGTATTGCAGTCGGCACTTTGGTAGATTTGGGTGGCAAGCATGTGGTTGAGTAAGGGTCTTCAGGTGATTGCGAAGTCCAGCTGATGCCAGTGACGGGAGCTGGGGTGCCCCAAGGACACTCTGTGATGTGACTTGGTGGGGAACAAGGTGTTAGTAATACAGAGGTCGTGGAAGGAGCAAATCTCAAGTAGCCACTGTCCATGAGCTTGCCAGTGCCGAAGTGGCCGATGCAGCAGGGCCAGGAGCTGTGGTCTGCACCAACCCGGGCATTACAATCCCCAAGCATGAACAGGTGTTCCTTTGCAGGTACCTCTCTGATCTTGGTTTCCAGCTCTTCATAGAACTCATCCTTAGCCTCGGCTGTAGAGCAGAGTCTAGGGGCGTAGGTGCCAAGGATGTTTGTTGGTCCATAGAGGTTGTGAGCCGGAGAGAGAGGATACGTGCTGTCCCTTTCGGAAGGTGGTTCAACTGAGGATAGCACAGACTTTCGCACTGCAAATCCTCTGGCTCAAGTCCTTGCCAAAAGAGCGTGTCCTTCTCCGTGAGGCCGCCTTTGGAGGGGAGCCGTGTCTCTTGCAGCACGGCAATGTCGACTATGAACCTCTTCACCTCGCGGTCGATGTCG
This sequence comes from Conus ventricosus, assembly GCA_018398815.1. Classification (NCBI taxonomy): domain Eukaryota; kingdom Metazoa; phylum Mollusca; class Gastropoda; order Neogastropoda; family Conidae; genus Conus; species Conus ventricosus. The sequence continues at coordinate 14,839,459 of CM031623.1, read as the reverse complement.
GCTGTTTCCCTGGCGTCGTCAACTTGCTGCTGGTCATCAGAAAGGCCAGGGCACATCATGCTGACGTTCCAGGTTGCCAGCCGCAATGCTGGTACTTTTATTTTTTTTTCTTTCATTGCCTAAACAAGGTGTACAGTCTGCTCTTCGGTATTAGGTCATCACCTTATTAGCTAGGGGCTGCCCAGCTTGAAGCGGATGGTCAGTGTGTGGGGATTCTGGGGTGCCTAATCGCCAGAATCCCCCTCTCGGCTTTGCTGACAGGATCCAACGGAAAAGACAAGCCAGTACTGTATGGTGCCAGAGCAGCTGCAGGAGTTGCCGGAAGGTGTCGCAGTGTGTTGACCAGCCTCCTTAGGGACTCCACTCCGGATTTTCATTCAGGATGTACTCCTTTAGCCTTTGTCTCTCCCTAGACACCCACAAGGCAGTAAAGCTGTTTGACCCACAGCTGAGGAGTCTGGTTCGTGGGCACCAGGGCGTATCCACACACCGGTGGGCCTGCATGCCACACATCTTAGGCCCAGACTTTCTCTGAATCCCTTGTAGTTTAGCCTGAGTCCATAAGGTTCCAGTTGACGCGTGTGGCCACGAGGAGGCACTACGCAGGGCTTGCTGGTGAAGAGAATATATACTGACAGGGAAAGACTGGCGCATTCTGCTCCCTTTTCGCAGCGGTGCTTGTCAGCGGTGGAGGCTGAATGCGAGAGGGGGCAAGCACATACACAGTTCACGAACACACAAGGCGCATCACACAAACCATTGAGACAGCACCATTTTTTTTATATGTGTATGAAACTGTGGAACGAGTCAGGCTTCTCTTGCATTAAAGAAACATCGGATCATGAGACTTACTTTATATCTATATCTATCTATCTATATATATTATATATATATATATATATATATATATATATATATATATATATATATATATATATATATATATATATATATATACAACAAACTAATAAATTCCAAGGATAAGTACCGAGCACCGTTCCAGCAACTTACAGAGCAGCTTGGTGTTGCAATGACTGCAAGAAATATTGAATTATAAACAAAGCTTGCTCTTATGCGTTAGATTGAAGAAATAGGGGGAGATACGCATTCATATCTGCAGTGGTAGATGATTCTGCCTAACTAACAGTATGTGCTTGAGTGGGTGAATGGGGGAAAATAAAATAAATGCTTCTATATATATATATATATATATATATATATATATATATATATATATATATATATATTATATATTTATATATATATATATATATATATATACAGAGAGAGAGAGAGAGAAGAGAGAGAGAGAGAGAGAGAGGAGAGAGAGAGAGAGAGACAGATGTGTGTGTGTGTGTGTGTGTGTGTGTGTGTGTGTGTGTTCTATGAGTTTCTGCCGCTCTCATTTTTGTAGTTTTGTTGTTGTTGTTTTCATGTTTCAGGATGACCATGTCCATGAGTTTCTATGGCATTATCTTTGGAGTGTCGGCACTATCAGGGAATGTGTATCTGAACATGTTTCTGCTGACTATGACAGAGGTGCCTTTATGTGTCTTCACGTCTTTTCTGATTGGACGGTAAGTAAGTCAGTATGCCACTTGTTTTTATGTTCTCTCTGTTCAGACGTTAAATACATCATTATGTTTTTTTTTTCTTCTGATAAGTCATTCCTATGTTATATTCATTTCTAAGACACGTCGACGTCCTAGTTGCGTGTTTTCTCTCTGGGTTATTTTTCGCCTACCTCCTCCCTTCTGAGTTCAAGTCTGCCCTGCGTCATTCATTGATCCACCCTGGTCCGTAGAGATTTCTGTAGTGTCTTAATCTTTAGATCCCAAAACACACACACACAACAACACACACACACACACACACACACACACACACACACACACACACACACACACACATGCACACGTCTAAATCTACTCTTCTAATCACATCTCTATTTATATCTGTCTGTCTGTCTGTCTCTGTCTGTCTGTCTGTCTATCTGTATTGCGCGCGCGCACACGTGTGTGTGTGTGTGTGTGTGTGTGTGTGTGTGTGTGTGTGTGTGTGTGTGTGTGTGTGTGTGTGTGTGTGTGTGTGTGTGCGCGCGCGTGCAATTTCATCAGCTCTAAAATCCGTGGGTGTTTTTTGTCTGCACTCTTCTGTACTACACAAGATAAGGAGGAAAAGGAAAGAAAACCTCAGCATCCCTGTAGTGTTGTTTCGGGAGTGACAACGTTCCAATTTTAGATTTGCGACACCACAATGTTTGTTTGTTTGTTGTTTGTTTGATTCTTTAGTCTAGGCGATGCAAAGACAAAACACTCATTCATTGCACCCCCCCCTCTCTCTCTCTCTCTCCTCCACTCTACTCTCCTTCAATTCTCTCCTCTCTTGATTTTATTATTCATGGATTTTCCTGATGGCGTTGATACACATGTGCTCCACTAGTCATGCTCATATCAACATTCTGATGTTATGGGGCATTATTCGAATTGGTTCGCCCCAAGTCAAAAGAGCAAGTTCCACCTTGTGTACTCTAGGAGAAAAAACAAACAAAACAAACCATGCTAGCGTACAGAAAAGCCAAGATTTTCTTTTGGTCCTCACCCCCCTTACCCTCCCCCCCCCCCCCCCGACATTAACTCTGACCTTTGGCCTGTCTGTGTCGTCTTCAGCTTTGGGAGGCGGTGGATCGGGTGTGTGTACTTTCTATTGGCCTCACTGACAGCCTTCGGTATTCTGATCGCTGACCGTACAGGTATGTGCATTGAGTGTGTGATCCAGTGTCATGGCTTGTCACGATGTTTCTTAAGAGTTTTTACATTTCTAAAAGCCATATGTACAGACTGCCCACTGCCCGGCAAAGACATCTTGGCCCACAACTGGTTGACAGACTTGCTGACCGGAAACAAATGGTACATTCATGCAGGTCACACTTTACAATTCGCCACTGGCATCGAAAAGTCACTGATCTGCCCTTTGTGACTGCCGTACACTCACACACACCACCACACACACACACACACACACACACACACACACACACACACACACACACACACACACACACACACACACACACACACACCACACACACACACACACATACATTCTCCCTCTCTCTCTCTCTCTCTCTCTCTCTTTACACACACACACACACACACACACACACACACACACACACCACACACACACACACACACACACAACACACACACACACACACGTCTAAATCTACTCCTCTAATTACATCTATATTTATATCTGTCTGTCTGTCTGTCCCTGTCTCTCTCTGTCTTTCTGTCTGTCTGTCTGTCTCTCTCTCTCTCTCTCTCTCTCTCTCTCTCCTCTCTCTCTCTCTCTCTCTCTCTCTCTGTATTATGGATATTCATAATGTAACGAAATTTTGTCAGATGAGATATTGTCACTCTCATCTAGAACATGAGACCTTGAGTTGGATTTAAAACTTAGGTCCAAGCGTCAACTCTATTGTAGGGCATTCAAACACTTGTTGCCTGTGCTGTCGTTGTACCCACTGACCTAAAATTATGTTTAATTAAGTCGTAACAAATTTGCGCCTAAGAACAGCTTTCGAAACATGTCTTTTGACGCTCATAGAAATGGATCAAAGTAATAATTTCAAAGCACACACCTGGAGTGGACGCATGGAAATCCCTTTTTGGACCCACATGTAGCCTACAGAAGAGAGTCTATGTAATTACACACTTGCAGATGTCAGTGCACGTGTGCGTGTGTTTGCCCATGTTCAGCTCTAACACTTTTCCAAGCATGAACAAGAACTACCGTTATCAAATGACTTAATGTGTTTTTTTCTTCTCGTCATTCCATTGAGGAAGACGTCATGAAACTGCAGCAGCCACAAATATGAGGGTGATATTTCATTTCTATATAATGAAACTGGCCTGTCTTTTGAAATGTTGATCACTTACAAGGTTTGGATTGGCTATACGCAACGGACAACTCATGTTTAAGATGCGATATCCATCGATAGGGGCGAAAAAATTAAGTTAGATTTTGTGGTAATCGGACCATAAGATGCGATTTCAATCAGGCAGAGGCGCAGGTAAAAATAACACATCTCTACATGTAGGAACAATACAGGCCAGGTGCAGATATAGCTTGTCAAATACAGCAATGTGGGACAAGACGAGTTCATCCTGAATCAAGGGAGTGAAACTACATTCAACAGACAGTTCAAACATGCCTGCTTTCAACAATCACGAATCTTTCTAGTTTAAAAAAAAAAGTTCAAATGCATGGTTTT
>CM031623.1:14817680-14830180 GCA_018398815.1 Conus ventricosus | reverse complement strand
CACCCAATGGGGTTCCTGTTTTTCAGAAAAGGGTTTTCCATCCCGAAAATGCATGAAAAAGTAAAGGGACAGCCCTAAAATATTAAAGTTTTTGCCCCAAACTACATTGTTTCAGGGCTTAACCCCTTCGCGAAGGTGGAGGTTTTGGAGAGCTATTGTTTAACAGGAAGGGCGTGAGTGTTTAAGTTTAAAGGGCACCTCCCCAACGCAGGGCTATGCGCAAAAACCTATTACAGCTAGCACCTCTTCCCCTAAAAAGATTCAAGGGTTTTTTTCCCTTTCCCAGCAAGGACAACGCACGGCACGGCCGCACTTTTAAAGGAGTCACTAAGGGGGTTTTGGCTAACAAAAACACCCCACATAATCTGATCCTGACTCCCCCAACACTCTAAACCCGGGGAAAAAAATCCCTTTTGCAGGGGGATTTTGACCCCTCCCAACACTCAAAAATTCCCAAACCCCTTGCAAAGGTTTATGACTTTTCCAACACTCGAACGTACCAATGCCCTTGCAGAGGGATTATACTCCCCCAACCTCTGCACTTACCAATGCCCTGCAGAGAGGGGTGAGTAGGAGCACAGTCGATCCCTAAACCAAACCCATGCGGGGAAATCCCCAAGCATTTAAAGGATGCCAGACTGGGTCAAACTCGCGGAGCCCTTTAAAAAATCGAAAGCCCCGACATTTGACAGCCGGGTTTTGCCCAAAAGGGGACCCCGGTTTCTTTCTTTTCTGCTGGACATGATCACCCTGTTTCGGATTTCCCACTTAAAAAAAATATAAAATTCTCGATTTGTGGAAATTTGGGGAAAAAAATTTCCCTTCGCCCCAAAATTGTTTTTTTGTTTTTTTTTTTGGGACCCCATACTTGTTTTTTTTTTGCGACGGGATAAAAAAATCAGGGTTTTGTAGACTTTTGGGCGTTTTTTGGGTTCCGGGTTTTTTCTTTCAAAACACAAGATGGCCCCCAAAAGAAAGACGAAAAGGAAAACCCCAACTGTACACAGCTCAGCTTCCCCACAAAACACGGAGAGACAGCCCAACCCCCTTACGGACAGAATACAGTTTAGGCAAACACACACACACACACACACACCACACCCCCCAAAACACCACACACCCCACCCCAACCCCCGCACCACGCACGCACCACGCACGCACGCAGCACACTCACTCACACACACACACACACAACACACAACCAAACTCCCCCAGCAAAACCCCAAAACGAAGCAACACCAACCCGGGGCCGTACCTATGACCATAGGAAAAAGGAAGATGCTTCAATCGATCGCGGACCCAAAAACACCATTTCGGAACTTTTGCGTTCGGTTTCCCCCTGGAGAAGAGTTTACATGCCGGGGGGAATTGTGCCCAGTCCTTGAAAAGAAACCGATTCCTTGACAACCATTGGCACAAAAACCGGACAGTGGCAGCATAGCACCCCCGATTTTACCCCGGGGTTTGGTAGAAAGGGTTAAAGTTTGCTGCCCAGGGGGTTCCAACCCAACTTCAAAACCACCGCGCACGGGAAACCTTCAGGGAAAGCAAGCCTTTTACAACTCAGAATAATTGGTAAACAACGCCCCCGTTTTTCCCATGACTTTAATTAAGTCGACGTCAAACAAAAACACCCGGCACAACACGATCGAGAAAAAAAAAGAATTTAAAGAAATGCCCGAGGTTTTGATTTACTTTAAACTGGGTTTGCTGAATCGCGTAAATGGGGACAGATTGGGGGGGTTCATAAAAATTTAAAAAACCTCCTTTAAAAAAAATTTTCAAAACTGAAACCCGTTTGTGCAAAATTTCCTTGAAAGTTTTCCCAGTTGCCAAAAAATATAAAATTTTTTCTTAAAACACTCGGGAAAATAAATTGACTTGAAATCAAAAAACAGCATGAATTAAGCAAGCCCTTTTCCCTCCCAATTTGGGAAGGAAGCTGCCAAAAAAAACCCCAAAAACGCATTTCGAAAGTAAGCAAGCCCCACTGAAAAAGCCCCAGACGTGGAGGCAAAGGGGGATTTTTTCAATGCGGGCCCACCCCTCAAAACTACGGGAGATACGTAACTCGAAAAATTTAAAAACAGAAACTTGAAAAACATCACCTCGGGGGACGGCTTTAAAACCCCAAAACAAGAGGCACCAGCATACGGGCCCGGAAACCCTTTGGACGTCGGCCGAAACCAGGTGGGGGAAACCCCGAAAAACGGCCTCCCAGGGCACCCCAATTTCCACCACCCCAGTTCTACCCTGGCCCTCAACCCCACGCCGGCAAAACCGCTTCTACGCTTTGATTAAATTGGGGACATTTTCACCCAACATTTTGTGATAACTTTTTGCCCACAGAGATCAAGATTTACTGACTTTTAACGAAGCTGAAAAATTTTTCCCATTGTTCTTCGCCATTTAAAGATTTTTTGCCTACTAGATATCTAAGAAACCTTTGAAAAAACAGATAGTTGAATTTTAAACTATTGCTTTAAAGCTATAGAAAATTTTTTTTTTCACGTCATTAATTTTTTTTATTATTTTTATTTTCATCAATTTTACTTCTTTTTTTTTTTTTTACTTTCCTTTCCACTTTCTTCCCCACGGGGGCCTTCCTTTTTTCACTTTTTTTTTTTAATTGTTCTCCTCTCGGTGTATGTTAAAACTTTTTAGACTACCTTGATTTAACATTCAACTTGAAACGACGGTTTTTCCCAAAAAAGGGGTAAAAACTTAAAAGAAATTTTTGATATATTCCAGTGGAACTGCGTTCCATTGTCAAAAATTTTGATGTTTTGGGCAACAACCCGCACAAACGATCACAAATTCCTTTTTTTTTCAGTCCTTGAATGTTAAAAAAAAAAAGCGCCCAAAAATAGTTAAATTCTATTAACCCCCATTTCCCTCAAAAAGATGACAAAACCACTTTGGAAAAATATCTACGGGTTTTATGTAAAGTGAGGGGGTTTCTTTCACTCTTTTTCCCCCGTCCTGCACCAATTGGGTATACCTAACTTAAATTCTTTTCTGTTACTGTCGGAATTTAATTCTTCACTTTTAACCCCTAGTTTTTTGTCTACCTTTCCCCCGGTCCAAAATAAGGGAGAACAAATGAAAAGGATTTGTATGCTTTCCCGCAGAACAAAAAAAAAAATTTTTGATCCCCGGGGGACTTTTTTTTTTCCTCACTTTTACCTTTTGGGAGAAGGAATGTCAAATTTGTACAACAACCGTTTTTGTTTTAAAATCTTGTGGATTCCCCCCTTGGGCTTTTTAAACGATGGGCGAATCACAGCATACCCCCATAATCCCCCAACATGAGCCACCGCCCTCCCCCTTTAACACGGGCGTCAACCCGAGGGTTTAAAACCCCTTTTTACCCGGGAAACCCCAAAAATGATCCCCCTGAACATGATCATTTACCACTTTGACCCCGGTTTGAACTAGATTCAAAAATTCCCCTAAAAGACCAACCCAAAAACAAGATTTCCAAAAAACAATTCAAAAAGTATGGGCTGGGAAAAAAATTTAAAAAATATTAAATGTCTTAAGATGAGTTCGAAAATTCTGCCCGGAAAAATTACACCTTTTTACATGATGTTTACTAAAGCGTTTTTGGGATGCTCTGACGAAAACCCCTTTCCCCCAAATATAAGTCAATAACATTTAAAAAACATGTCGGAAAAAATTGGTGGAATGAAGCTTTCCAAGAGCAAAAAACGAGAAAAAGTTAAAAAATTTTAAAGCTAAAAAAAAAGCACCAAACTATTGGAAAATCATATGGAAATGAAAAAAAAACCAAAAATAAATGGGAACAAGTAAAAGATGAAGTCAAAAAAAAAAAAAAATATTGGTCATCTTTTTGGGAAAAAGAAGTTTCAAATCAAAAAAATCTTTAGAAAGTTTGGGAAAAAATTTAAAACAATGAAGAATGGGGGTAAAAATTTCCCCAAATATCCAGTACAAATTTTCTCATTGTGAATTTCCAACTAATTTTCGAAAAAGCCGAAAGCCTTTGCTGAAATGTTTGGGAAAAACCGTCGCAGCGATGGACTATCGGACAAAGATAGAAAGTACAGAGAAAACATGAGTTTTCAGCTTTGTGAAAAGACTCGGGAAAAGGGCCAGAAATAAATCTATTAAAGGGGCAAATTTCGAAAAGGGAATTAAAAAAAATGTAACTCTAATCTCGGCAGCAAGAAAACATCCCGTTGGGCTGGATGGAATTTCAACGAAAAGTTTTGGCTTTTATCAAAAATTTTGTTTCCTTTTTTTTCTTTTAAAAATTTTAAAAAAAGCTGGGAAAGGGACAACAAACCAAAAAAATGGAAGCAGTCATTGTTGTACCCAAACACAAAAAGGGGAAAACCCCCGAATGTAAAAACAGCAAAAGACCAATTGCGTTTTAAAGTCCCCACACATGTAAACTTTTGGGGAAAGAATTATATTAAGGAGACTTTTTTCACTAATTTTGGAAAAATACAATTTATTCCAATTAATCAGGGGAGGCTTTAGAAAGGTAGAAACAAAAATTTATCACCTGATTAAAAATAAAACTCAAATTAAGCAACAAATTTTGCCAAAAGAAAGAATTTTTTCTTGCTACGTTTTTTGGGGCCCTCCAAAAAATTACGACCAAGTGTGGCACAATCGATGCGACCCAAAAATTTTTCGAAAAATTGGTTTTTGTGGGTAATATGTTTTTATTTTATCAAAAGCTTTCTTTTTATCGTCAAAACAGACAAGGATTGGGAATACGTTAAATCCAAAATTAGATCTCTTAATGGGCCTTCCTCAGGGGTCAGTAATTTCCCCCTTTTTGTTCAAAATTCAAAAATCATCTTCCAAGGGTTTTTCGAAAGGGTGCAGTTGTAGCTCAAAATTTCCGCGGGCATCTGTTTTAAAAAATGAAAGGGATCAAAGAAAAGGGAAAAACTCCTACCAGAGCCCCTGAAATTTCCCCCAAGAATTATTCCCAACCGAAATTGTAAAAAAAAAAATAAAGACGAAAAAGGTCTTTCATTTCCTTTAAAAAACCAATATGAGCTTTTTTAATTCAGGATACAACCCTGAAAAACTTCCTGTATTTTTATCCAAATTTTAGTATACGATATACTCAAACGACTAAGGTTTTTTGGGGGTCTATTCACTTCAAAAATTTCCCGGACCAGCCTTTTTGAGCACAAACAAAATTTTTTGCAAGAAGGAGCTAAAAATTATTAAAAATCCCTTAGGGAAAAAAAAAAATGGGGGGCAGGATACAAAAATATTAATTTTTTACTGTCAACGCACTTGTTCGCTCCAAATTGACGTATGCACAGGAGGTTTTTTTTAGTCCCAAACACTTTTGACTAAAATGCAAAGTGTTGACTGCAAAAACCTATAAAAATTTCCCTTTGGAGTTCCTTTTTAGGGATTTAAATTTAGGGAAACCCAAAAAGGAAACAGGGGTTTTAACCCCTTTTAAAGACAAGATGTCTCTCGCGCCAAATATGTTTTCGAAGCCCCTCGTTCGAAAAAAATTTAAAAAGAGGCCCAAAATTTTCATAGGTCCATCCATTTTTTCAAAAAAAAAAAGGGGTAAAATCCATCCAATATTTTAAAAAAAATTAAAAACCCTTTTCTTCAAACCTTAAAAAAAATCAAAAAACAAAAAAAAGGGGCATAGCAACAAAAAACCCTTCCCACCCCTATACTAATGGGAGATGAAAAAACCGGGCTTGAATAGATCACACAAACTTAACCCAAAAAAGATTCCCAAAAACCCGGGAAAAATTCCGTCACTCCCATATTGAAAACAAGTAAACTAAACATTTTTGATTTTACCCCGATGGGGGCGTAAATTTGGGGAAAAAAAAGTAGGGGGGGTTTCCTTTTTTTTACCAGCTCCTTAAAAAAAGAGAAAAAGGTTTTACATTGTGAAAATGTTTTATTTTTTTCTGCTGAAAAATTTAAATTTCAAAATTTAAGGCCCTAATTTCATTTCTGATTTTCCGAAAAAAAAATTTCAGATTTATTGTGTGTTTTATTCTAAAACGGTCTTTCAGGCACTTAAAACTTTTAAACCAGAAAATGCGATCGGAGTTGATAATTGAAATTAAACACACTGTTCATCTTTTTTTCATTGAAAGGAACCACTTTACTTTCTGTTTGGGGCCCTTTCCCCCTGTAAAACGTTTCAAAGGGAAAGGGCGACGAGCCCGCAAGAAAAGGGGCAAACAAACATTAGGTTCAGTTCCAGTTTAAAATGCGGTTAGATTTACAAGAAGGTTACACATGTTTAGTTTTAAAGCGTCATACAAAATTTTAACGAAAAACCCAAAAAAACTAAAGGTTTACTACAGTAAACACTTCCCTTTAAAAGGGCAAGGGAACAAGGAAAATTAAAACCCCTTTTAAATGTTTCTTTTGGGGAAAAAAATTTCGAGGCTGTTTCCAGGGCCCGATGTATGGTTTGTTTAAATGCCCTCCGTACAAAAAAACGCAAAAAAAGTCCGTGCATGTGCGGAAAAGAAAAAAAACGATCAGTCATTTACTTTTTTCAATTTCCCAGAGTCAAAGAATATATCTCTGAGGGGTGGGAAGGGCAGGGTTTTTTTCCGAATCTTCCAATTTTTCTTGAAAATGTTTTTTCAAAAGTTAAACCCCCTTTTTCCCCCAAATTTTTTAGGTGTTTTAATTTAAATGGGCCAGTTGGGAAATTCCTGTGATTGACTTTAGTTTTTCATCATCCCCAAAACCCCCTTTTTTTTGAAGTAATGTCGTTTTTAAACCCACACACACACACACACACACACACACACACACACATACAAACACACACAAAGCACAAAACACACAAGCACCAAACGAAAAGTATCTAATCTCTCCTTCCCTCCTCCCAAAATACACCCCACTTTTTCCCATTTCAAAGCACGTACATAAATACGGATGCAAGAACCCCCACGCAAACACAGGGAAACATGCCCGTGCATGCACCACCCCATACGCGGGGTACCCCGGCGCGTACACACAACACACACACACACCACCCACACAAAACCCCACACACACACACACACCCACACACACACACACACCCCCACGCAAAATAAATTTCAAATATATATAAATATAAATTTTATAAAAAATATATAAAAATTTTGCATGCAAATGCATGTGTTGGCTGTTTCTTTTCCTTTTTTTGGGTTTTTTTTTGCTAATTTGATGTTGGGAAGGGTTAAAAGCAATTTTGTTTCTCTTTTTTTTTTTTTTTTTTTTTTTTTAAATTTGGAGATCCTTACTGAATTTTTATATGTCCAAAGCTTTGATCCCTTTAAATTTATTGGTAATTATGTAAAATTTTTTAACCCCTTTTCCTTTTACAATTAAATTTCATCTTAAGCTCTTGTGCACACCCAAGCCAAATACCGGGATACACACGCACGTTCATAACAAACTTTTAACCCTTCAGTCAACCTTTTTCCCACTCTTCCCCCCCCCTTTTTCCCCCATCCTTTCCATGTCAATATCCCCTTTTTGTGAACAACGTTAAAAAAGAATAACCCCAAAAACCACACACACACACACCCCACACACACAACACACCACAAATACACACAAAAACACACACACCCCACACGCACGCACGCACCAAAGCCCCGCACGCACACCACACACAAACACACACACACACCACACACACACACCACACACGCTCGCGCGCGCGCGCACGCGCACGCGCGCGCGCGCGCACACGCAAAAGACGAAGATGGAGAACTACAAAGGTAGAGACACTTCCATAGTTCCCATTCAGAGCACAGGGAGGATAGGGGGCGGAGGAAGTTTCCGTGCTGTCCTCTGCCATTGTCACATTCATTCTCAGTGGAAAAAACACGGTGCCAGACAAAAACAATTCAAGTGAAGTTGTGTCATGCCCATTGCAGCATAGAGGGGCAGGTTGCATTTCCCTCTTTTTTATCTTTATTTTTTTCTTTCTCTGCCCTCCCAGGACACGTCTGATGACGCGGTCAAGTGTTACGTCATCGTGGGCAGCATGATGGCCATCAGTGGATTCTTGGTGCTGCTGCTGAAGGAGACCAAGGGCAAGACTCTGGCCGACACCCTGCACCAGGACCAGAAGGAACTGGACCTTTGAACTTTTTTTTTTTTAATCCGTGTGCCAGTGCCTTCATTATTGCATTCATTATTGTTATTTCTTTGACATGTAAAGGGCTTCCATGTACCCAGCTCTGCTGAATGTAGCTCCAGTACTGTGGTGACGTTGTCGAGATGGACGAGGGGTGAGGGTGGGGTGGGGCGTGATGTGATTTCCGGTTTGTATATCAACAATCCAGGAGCAGATTTCTTGCTGCGTTGTCTACTCCTTCTTCTTCTTCTTCTTCTGTTATCTTTCGTCTGCCTTCATATTTGCTACTTTTTCCCTGTTGTTTTTTTCCCACCTTTTTCTTCACCTTTTCATCTCGTCCTCTTGCTCTTGATATTTCTTCTTCTTCTTCTTCTTTGTCTTCTTCGTCTTCTCTTCTTCTTCTTCTTCTTCTTCTTCTTCTTCTTCTTTTTATTATTTCTATGTCTTCTTGGCCAAGAATGCCACAGCAAGGAAACTGTCTAACTTATCTATCCCCTACTCAGATTTAAAACCGAAGGTTAATGATTATGCCAGACACCTCTGACAAGAGGACTGGAATACACAGAGGGATAACAAACTTTTCTGGATCCGTCCAAACCTAAGAGAGTTCATCTCATCTACCTCTGGTGATCACAAAGAAGAAACAGTTTTGTGCCGGCTGCACACCGGCCATTGGTTTTTTACTCGTTCGTACCTATTTAAGGAGTGAAAAAGCTCCGTGGTGCATTCCATGTCATGTACCACTCACAATGAAACCTATCCTTTCAGAGTGTTGAGACTTGCATGATGTGCGACATAAACATTTTACAGCAGACTCCATGAAAACCTTGTTCAGAGAGTTCCACCTGGTGTGATCTTTGAATTTCTGATAGAGATTCACATTTTTATTGATATGATTTGACATTTCACAGTGGAAAGGTTTAACAAAATTTTGGGTGTGTTTTTAGAAGATGTATTTGAGGGTTGTGTGAATGAATGACTTGTGAGTTGACTTCAACGCGGTGACAGCCCTGATATGGCCCTTTGCGGTCGGCTGGGCTATAAGCACCATTGCCTTACCTTACCTTTAGCCCTTTCCTTCTTCGTTTTATTCCCTTCTCCTCTTTCTTTTTCCCATTCTACTCGTCCCCCTTTCCTCCCCCCCCCCCCCCCCCCCCCCACCCCCCCCCCCCCCCCCCCCCCCGGCCGTCTATTCCCAACGTCTTCTCTTCGGTTTTCCCTTGTCCTCCTGTCCTTTCATCGTCTCCACTCTCATTTTGTACCTGCCCTTTCTTCCATTTCCCCCTCCTTCTGTTTCCTTTCCGACCCCGTCCCCGTACTTGGCTCATCTCTCATTTTACATGCCCTTTTCTTCCATTTCACCTCCTCTGTTTCCTTTCCGACCTGTCCTGTTATTTATTGCTTCCATTTCCCCCTTCATTTTTGGTTACTGGCCCCTTTTGCTGCCCATTTTTCCCTCACTCCTTCTGTTTCCTTTCCGACCTGTCTGTACTTGGCTTCATCTGCTCATTTTGTACCTGCCCTTTTCTTCCATTTCAAACCCCCTTCTGTTTCCTTTCCGACCTGTCTGTACTTGGCTTCATCTCTCATTTTGTACCTGCCCTTTTCTTCCATTTCAACCCCCTTCTGTTTCCTTTCCGACCTGTCTGTACTTGGCTTCATCTGCTCATTTTGTACCTGCCCTTTTCTTCCATTTCACCTCCTTCTGTTTCCTTTCCGACCTGCCTGTACTTGGCTTCATCTCTCATTTTGTACCTGCCCTTTTCTTCCATTTTACCTCCTTCTGTTTCCTTCCGACCTGTCTGTACTTGGCTTCATCTCTCATTTTGTACCTGCCCTTCTCTTCCATTTCACCTCCTTCTGTTTCCTTTCCGACCTGTCTTACTTGGCTTCATCTCTCATTTTGTACCTGCCCTTTTCTTCCATTTCACCTCCTTCTGTTTCCTTTCCGACCTGTCTGTACTTGGCTTCATCTCTCATTTTGTACCTGCCCTTTTTTTCCATTTCACCTCCTTCTGTTTCCTTTCCGACCTGTCTGTACTTGGCTTCATCTGCTCATTTTGTACCTGCCCTTTTCTTCCATTTCACCTCCTTCTGTTTCCTTTCCGACCTGTCTGTACTTGGCTTCAACTCTCATTTTGTACCTGCCCTTTTCTCCCATTTCACCTCCTTCTGTTTCCTTTCCGACCTGTCTGTACTTGGCTTCATCTGCTCATTTTGTACCTGCCCTTTTCTTCCATTTCACCTCCTTCTGTTTCCTTTCCGACCTGTCTGTACTTGGCTTCATCAATAATCAGTTGTTGTGCATTCTTCTTGTTTATTTTTTGGCAGTATTTTTAATCTTTCTTAAATTTTCCATCGTGACATTATGTCATTACACTTGGTGTTTAGAACACTACAGTATTATGGACTGTCGTGTGTCTCTGTTTGACGCTTGGTGGGACCCGGCAGTGTCTTCTGGAGGGATTGCGATGGTTCCCTCATGCAGCTAAATGAGGGGTTTTCATGTCTATAATATATTTTCTTAATTTCATGTTCCCATTTTCTTCATCCTTCGCTCTCCCCCCCCCCCCCCCCCCCCCCCCCCCCACTTCCCTTAAGTCCAAATCTTTGCCGGTCGTTACTGTGATGACGGAGGGGTTGTTGGCCTGCGCTTGTTTTTCCCCCACTATTAGATTGTTCGTCTTGTATTTGTCTGACTTTAATCAAGTTTTAAAAGGCTGTGCCAGTCTTGAATAAAAGTTACTATGTGTTACGTTTTCTTATGGGAGCAGAGTTACCCTACTTGTTTACTGTTATTGTTTACTGTTCCCTGCCCCACTTCATTTTCAAATTAAAGTCATTGAAATAAGCACTTTTTTGTTAATAAGGGAACCGATCAGAATCTAACATCCTTTCATGTTTCAATAATGCGTTTTCCCTTTTGTTTTAAATTGTACTTCGGCGATATGTGTATCACCTCCCTCTCAAACCCGTTTACTATTTTAAACTGTATTCCTGGTGTACAAACCTTTTAAAAGACATTGAAATATTAAAGTGTTTTTCTATCATTATACTTGTGAGCAAAGATGTCATGTCTTTGCTTTGGTGGTATGCTTATCAACTGTGACTATTGACATCTAGCTCTATCACGGACCTTCGTGTGTGCATGAACGTGTTAGAAACCTCAAATTTATCTTGTTTGTATATTTCACGCTTGCACTAACACGCGTGTGTGTGTGTGGGGTGGGGGTGGGGGTGGGGGGGGTGCGTGCGCGTGCGTGCGTGCGTGTGTGTGTGTGCGTGTGCGTGTGCGTGTGTGTGTGTGTGTGTGTGTGTGTGTGTGTGTGTGTGTGTGTGTGTGTGTGTGAAATAGACTCCGCTGCACAGTTCTGCCAATTTTACTATCACACACGGAAAACAAGATCAGCAGCAACAACAAAAGAGATTAGAATATATTATACTCTATATGCGACAAAGACAGCGCAGGCGAGACAAAAAAATCGGAACGCATATCTCAATAAAAGGGACGGATCTCCTACTGGCACGGTTGAGCCACAACCACGAGTGAGGTACTCTTCTTGAACTCTTCTTTCTATATATTATGAGGGACAGATCGCCCTACATCATTTTGCGAACTCCGAATCTTCTGGATAAAGGATGCGTCTGTTGCGCGATGCTTACCGACCGCTGAAAGTGTCAGTATTTCTTGGATCTTATCTGGTTGTCCCCAGGATATATTACACAGGGAGGGTAGAGTACGATCCTTCACTTCCAGCTTCAAACCAGACAGGAGTTCCACAACATCATTCTTCATCTTTCTTGCATGCAGTCTGTGATCATCATTTGGGGGAGGAGGGGGAGGGGGGGGGGTAAAGTCTTGCATTCCATGGCCCTCCTTGCCATGCTCTTCTGGTGACCTCGGTGTCTGTTGAGTACATGTCAAAGTGGTCGATGCTAGGAAGCTCGGAGGACTGCCGCTGGACGAATGTGCTGGCACTCTGCCCAACAAAGACACCCACCCACGGCAAGCCCTTTATCCGCACACCGCTCTGCCACAATGCTGCCACCATGTCTTGCCCTTCATCTGCCCACTCAGGCCCAATACACCCACCACCATCACGCCTTTCATCCGCGCTCCCTCTGCCCCAAAACGACCACCAATGTCACTCACGCCCTGTATCCAATCCTCCCTCTGCCCCAAGAGGCCCACTCACATCACGCCCTCCTTTATCCGCGCCCGCCCCACCCACACCCCCCTCCCCGGCCCTAACAGTCCCACTCCCCCACGCCCTCCTTTATCCGCGCCCCTCTGCCCAACAGGCCCACTCAGTCAGGCCCTCCGATATCCGCGCCCCTCTGCCCCAACAGGCCCACCGCCTCCGCCTCCTTATCCCCGCCC
>CM031623.1:14793082-14797745 GCA_018398815.1 Conus ventricosus | reverse complement strand
GGGGGGTTTTGGTTTTTTTTTTTTTTCATCAAATTTTTTAACATGTTGATAACTTCGGATTGTCCTAAAAATTGAAAAAAGAAACCAACACCATTTCCTCATTTATCTCACACTATTTTTGTGAAGGTTGCGATAAACAAATATACAAATTTGATTGGCTTAAGGAATACAGCGTCATTATCAATCATTAGTAATATCAGTGACAGTTCCCTAACATTTATTTGATGACTGACAGTGACTGTGTTCCATCATTGATGAGTGATGTCACAATGTCTTACCACTCATGATTGATAGTGACAGGTCTCGTCATAGATGATGAACAGTTAGAATGCCCCACAAAGGACGGCTAACGTGACGGTGCTCTATGATGGTGATTGATAGTGAAAGTACCCAGTCAGTGGGGAATGACATTGACAACTGCCCATCATTCATGACTGATATTGACAGTGGCCCGACAGTTATGAACGACAGTGCACCATCAGTGATAACTGACAAAGACAATGCACAATTACCTGTGACCGATAAGAAAGTGCCTCATTATTTGTGATAGATAATGAGAGTGACCCAGTATTAAGGTTGATAGTGGCAGTGGGCCACCATCAACTGCTGATGGTGACAGTGGAGTACTGTTGATGACTGATGGTGACAGTGGAGTACTATTGATGATGGTGACAGTAGAGTACTATTGTGACGTTTTTAATAAGACCCCATTCATAAATGATGGTTGAATGCTCAGGCAAGAACGATAGACCGTAGTAGGAAAGTCAAGCTTTCGTCCACACCCTTCACTTTCTTTCTACAGATGGAAACAAGGAGTTTGATCTTTGATACAACAACTGAATTTAATTAAGTATGAATAAAGATGATGGTGATCTGCAATGAATATGTCGTATAGTTGCTTTGAGTGTTGATGTCCGCTTGTTCCCTATGAAATGTATCACATACAAAAGAAATAAATCATGCACATATACTAATAACAACAAGTCTCTGTCCCTCTCCTCTTTCTTCTTGCAGTAGCACAAATATCAACTGTCCGCTCGTGCTACAAAATATCTTCCGGAGGACACACACAGGATATAGTCATACACAAGATAATACATTAAAAAAAAAATGTTCTGAGTGCGTTATGGCGTGCTTTGATGTGGAGGGATGTGTTTATGTAATTGCCACTCAGCTTCACAGGAATCGTGTAGCGTTCCGGACGTTCCGCTGACGTTCACAACTTTCTTCCAGATCCCGGCAAGGTTGACACACCAGCACGTTCCTCTCGACGAAGGATGTAGCGGGATAAAGATGTGTGCAGAAGAGGGATGAAAAGAGTAGCAGGAGTGGTAGTAGAAACAGGAACAGGAATACAAAAGTTCAGGAATACAGGACCTCAACACAGCCTTCTTGGACTACAGCTACGGACTCGCCCACGGAACGATGAGACTCGTCCAGACTTTCCCCGAAAAAAGTTGTGGGTGTCGTCCTATGCCCTGTAGTGCCCCTTCAGTCCGGCCATGACATGATGTCTTCAAAAGGTTTCTTGCTCTCGAATAATTAGACCTTTTCTACGGAGCCAATTTCACGGCGACCGGGTTTGTCCCAAGATCGTAGATGCAACGGTCAATATTTACTGCACATGCGCGGACGGAGAAAACCACTGACACTTGGACAATCGCGATTGGTCAGTACGATGGTTTCCATACCCTACGATTGTAAATTATTTTATTATTAATACAAATACAAGTCTGCATGACGCTTGAAATTGTAAACGTACTGCCGTAAAGCAAAAACTAACAATTAGTTTTGTCATTTGGACATAGAAATATTAAACAAGTGCAGAGCGAATAGACGTCATGTATCGATTACGTCATTTTCTTAATGAAAAATGATCCGAGCTTATGAATGAATGTCACAACTATTGATGGCTGATAGTGACAGTGGAGTACTCATGGTGGCTGATGGTGACAGTGGAGTACTATTGATGGCTGATGGTGACAGTGGAGTACTATTGATGATGGTGACAGTGGAGTACTATTGATGATGGTGACAGTGGAAGTACTATTGATGGCAGATGGTGACAGTGGAGTACTATTGATGGCTGATGGTGACAGTGGAGTACTATTGATGATGCTGACAGTGGAGTACTATTGATGGCTGATGGTGACAGTGGAGTACTATTGACGATGGTGACCGTGGAGTACTATTGATGGCTGATGATGACAGTAGAGTACTATTGATGGCTGATGGTGACAGTGGAGTACTATTGATGGCTGATGGTGACAGTGGAGTACTATTGGTGGCTGATGGTGACAGTGGAGTACTGTTGATGGCTGATGGTAACAGTGGAGTACTATTGATGGCTGATGGTGACAGTGGAGTACTATTAATGGCTGATGGTGACAGTGGAGTACTACTGATGTCTGATTGGTAACAGTGGAGTACTATTGATGGCTGATGGTGACAGTGGAGTACTATTGATGGCTGATGGTGCAGTGGAGTACTATTGATGGCTGATGGTAACAGTGGAGTACTATTGATGGCTGATGGTAACAGTGGAGTACTATTGATGGCTGATGGTAACAGTGGAGCACTATTGATGGCTGATGGTGACAGTGGAGTACTGTTGATGGCTGATTGGTGACAATGGAGTACTATTAATGGCTGATGGTGACAGTGGAGTACTTAATGGCTGATGGTGACAATGGAGTACTATTAATGGCTGATGGTGACAGTGGAGTACTATTAATGGCTGATGGTGACAGTGGAGTACAATTGATGGCTGATGGTGACGTGGAGTACTATTGATGGCTGATAGTGACAGTGGAGTACTATTGATGGCTGATGGTGACAGCAGAGCACTGTTGATGGCTGATAGTGACAGTGGAGTACTATTGATGGTTGATGGTGACAGCGGAGTACTTTGATGGCTGATGGTGACAGTGGAGTACTATTGTTGGCTGATAGTGACAGTGGAGTACTATTGATGGCTGATAGTGACAGTGGAGTACTATTGATGGCTGATGGTGACAGTGGAGTACTATTGATGACTGATGGTGACAGTGGAGTTACTATTGATGGCTGATGGTGACAGTGGAGTACATTCATGGCTAGATGGTGGACAATGGAGTACCAATGTTGGCTGATGGTGACAGTTGAGTACTATTGATGGCTGATGGTGACAGTGGAGTACTATTGATGGTGATGGTGACAGTTCAGTACTATTGATCGCTGATGGTGACAGTGGGGTACTAATGTTGGCTGATGGTGAAAGTGGAGTACTATTGATGGCTGATGGTGACAGTGGAGTACTATGATGGCCTGATGGTGACAGTGGAGTACTATTGATGGCTGATGGTGACAGTGGAGTACTATTGATGGCTGATGGTGACAGTGGAGTACTATTGATGGCTGATGGAAACAGTGGAGTACTATTGATGTCTGGTGGTAACAGTGGAGTAATATTGATGGCTGATGGTGACAGTGAAGTACTATTGATGGCTGATGGTGACAGTGGGGTACTAATGTTGGCTGATGGTGACAGTGGAGTACTATTGATGGCTGATGGAGACAGTGAGTACTATTGATGGCTGATGGTGACAGTGGAGTACTATTGATGGCTGATGGTGACAGTGGAGTACTATTGATGGCTGATGGTGACAGTGGAGTACTATTGATGGCTGATGGAAACAGTGGAGTACTATTGATGGCTGGTGGTAACAGTGGAGTAATATTGATGGCTGATGGTGACAGTGAAGTACTATTGATGGCTGATGGTGACAGTGAAGTACTATTGATGGCTGATGGTGACAGTGAAGTACTATTGATGGCTGATGGTGACAGTGGAGTACTATTGATTGCTGATAGTGTGACTGTGGAGTACTATTGATGGCTGATGGTGACAGTGGAGTACTATTGATGGCTGATTGTGACAGTGGAGTACTAATGTTGCTGATGGTCACAGTGGAGTACTATTGATGGCTGATGGTCACAGTGGAGTACTATTGATGGCTGATGGTTACAGCGGAGTACTATTGGTGGCTGATGGGACAGTGAAGTACTATTGATGGCTGATGGTGACTGTGGAGTACTATTGATGGCTGATGGTGACAGTGGAGTACTAATGATGGCTGATGGTGACAGTGGAGTACGTTGATGGCTGATGGTGACAGTGAAGTACTATTGATGGCTGATGGTGACAGTGAAGTACTATTGATGGCTGATGGTAACAGTGGAGTACTATTGATGGCTGATGGGAACAGTGAAGTACTATTGATGGCTGATGGTGACAGTGGAGTACTATTGATGGCTGATGGTGACAGTGGAGTACTAATGTTGGCTGATGGTGACTGTTGAGTACTATTGATGGCTGATGGTGACAGTGGAGTACTATAGAAGGCGGATAGTGACAGTGAAGTACTATTGATGGCTGATGGTGACAGTGGAGTACTATTGAATGGCTGATGGTGACTGTGGAGTACTATTGATGGCTGATGGTGACAGTGGAGTACTATTGAAGGCTGATAGTGACAGTGGAGTACTATTGATGGCTGATGGGACAGTGAAGTACTATTGATGGCTGATGCTGACAGTGAAGTACTATTGATGGCTGATGGTGGACCGTGGGATGCCATTGATGGCTGATGGTGACAGTGGAGTACTATTGATGGTGACAGTG
>CM031623.1:14775582-14788082 GCA_018398815.1 Conus ventricosus | reverse complement strand
CAAGATTGTAATTAAGTCATACCCCAAGTACAACCAAGTTCTTATTCAAGTTAACTTATAATTATTTGTTAAGTTCTTAAAGTATTATTGCATCTGAAATGGATCAAAATGATCTTTTGTTGTTGGCGGTTTTGGCATACTTTTGTGTTCGGCTTCTGTATTTAGTGGCAGAGATTGTTTGGACTGCTTTGGGTTTTGCTGTCTTTGTTTATATATTTATAACCGTAATAACCACCCCAGCAATACTGCCAAAAATGACAATTGCTTTTAGAAAATTCCATGAAGACTTTGGCGGTGTAGGCAACCCTGCTGTTGTTTTAGGATCAACTTGTTCTGGTGTTTTTATAGCCGGCATTGAAACAACTGGCTGTGGCTCTAGCACTTTTTCATTCTGTGCTTGTAACTTTAATTTTGTTTGTTTGTTCCACTCTGCTAATTTTTTTCCTGCTGCAACGCGCCCAGGATGAGGAGGTTTTTTACTGATCACTTTCTCCACCTGATTCAATGTTTTCTGATTCTGCTGATTTTCTGGCTCGGTCATTTTTTAAGGGAAACAAAATCTATATGATTAAAAGTAATTAATCCCATGATTAGCGCGACAATAATGTTCCAAATCTGTAATACAGATCACATCCTAGAGACTCTAATGACTTTGTTAAACTGGATCCTGCGTTAAATCATACATAAAATCTTGTTCAGAATCAATAGGCGCAAATCTACTAACTAGTTTAGTGTACAAACTAAGAACCGTTTGCCCAACACTTTTTACCATTCTCAACCCTAGTTGCGCTTCATACCTGTTGTGATACTTTACAATGTCTTGTGGCGACATTTGCTGAATCTGTTCTATGCTGAATTCATTTCCGAGGAACTGTTTTGTTTTACCACATGCTGCCAAAGAATACAGTCTTTCTTTTTTGGACATAATAGCTTGGTCATCAACTTGATCATTTGTAATCATAAGTTCAGGAAGGTTTAGGCTGCCCTGTAGCTGTAGTAGATCATCGCCATTCATGTTTTTATTAATTATAATATTTTATTTTTTTAAAATGAGCATCGAAAAACTGTTACCAACCTTGTATACCATTCTGCTGTTATTGGGGGCCTAAGTGTAGGATACACAATGCTTGGTAAAAGCTTGTTAAAAATAAAACCAGCTGATCTTGGCAAACTAGACTTTGAGGATTCAGCAAAGCTAATTGCTGTTATAACAGCTTCATTTGCTACGAAAGATTTTCTAGTTAAGCAAGGAATAATTCCTGACAGTATCAATATGTAAATAAAAAAAATACATTTATAAAAATGGCTTCACTCGTAATGATGATAGGCGGCGCTGTGGTTAATGCGCTTGCTTTTAGCGGAAGTAGTTATGCATTTAGTAAACTGCGGATGACGGCGAGAGAAAAAGACATAACAAAGCTATGGAGCAACTAGCAGCTGCACAAGATAACTATGAAAAGCAGAGAATTGAGCAGTTAGATTTTATTAATAACAAACTGAAAAAACAGGGACATGCAGCTTACACATTTAAAGATGTTGGCCAAGCAATAAAAGAATAGTATCTTGTAACAGGCAAACTAATCGAGACGTTGCCCCCACCAAAATTCAGCGACTTTTATCAACCATCAGAAAAACAAAAGATGCAAGAAATCGTGTTTATCGTCTTTGGTATGACCGTTGTGTATTTTGTTGCACATAATATTGGCTGAATAAAAATGAACAAAATCTATTATTCGCCAAAAGGATATTGGAAGGGAATCATGGCAATAAAAAAGCTAAGCCAAGCAGCCGGAGTCAGTGAACAAACAGCAAAGGAATGGTTATCAAAACAAGCGATTTGGCAAATTTATTTACCTGCACCTAGACGAATACAGAGACCACACTTTGTGAATACAATACCGAACGACACCCATCAAATGGATCTTCTATATTTACCCCATGATACGATTAGACGAAAAAGATTTAAGTACGCACTCACAGTCATTGACATAGCTTCAAGATACAAAGATGCAGAACCATTAACACAAAAGAGTGCTTCTGCTGTTGCTGTTGCCATACAACTGATATACCAACGAGGCCCGCTAACTTATCCTCGCATGATTCAAGTCGATGATGGAAAAGAATTTAAAGGCCGAGTGAATCAATTATTGTTAAAACATAGAGTTACCATTAAAAGAGGCATTCCAGGAGTTCACAGATCACAGGCTTTAGTTGAAAACTTTAACAAACAGTTATCTGAAAGACTTTTTTCCTACCAGTATCACAGAGAGCTGATTGACAATTCTCGCAACACAGAATGGGTTAGAAGACTGCCCTCAGTTTTGCGCGCAATGAATAATGAAGAATTTAAAGGGCTAAAACCTGCACAAGCAATCAAAAAACAAACAATAAATGTTGTTGAAGGAGACGCCAGTTCATCCGGCAAACTATTACCGTTTGGTTTAAAAGTAAGGTACCTTTATTTACCGGGAGAAGCAGAAGGGGACACTCGCATCAGGCAACCGATCCAGTTTGGAGTGTTGATCCGTATGAAATAAAAAGAATTGTAAAAATGAATCCGCCCGTGTATTATTTACGAGAAACTGACACAACAAAACAACCAGCTCCCCAAAGATCTTTTGTGAAGGAAGAACTGCAGTTAATCCCACCAGACACAGTTCCAGTTGCTTAATTAATTTTTAATTTACATAAATATATTTAAGTTTAAAATGGAAGCTCAGAAGGAAGCACAGAACGAAACAAGAATGATAAATGAAGAGAACTTGGAATTAATACGAGAATCATATGATGCGTTGTTCTGCTATTAAGGAATTAATACGAGAATCATATGATACGTATTCTGCTGTTAAAGAAACAATTACGAGGATTCATCGGCACATGGCACTGCATCCAGATCACTTACAGCCCAAAATCCCAAATTTTGACTATCAAAAATGGGAAAAGAATATCTTGAAATAATAAAAAAAATTCGAGCACGTCAAGCAAACATGAGAAAAAATTTGGATGAATTGGAAGATGATATGATTGATTTTCTAGATAAATTTAAGGAAAAATATATACCCGAGGGCGAAGAAGAAATATAATTATGCTGTTCTCCAGTGCCCGATTGCATATGAAAAACTCTGGATTAACAAATACTCGTTTAGTGTTTGTTCTATCTAATGACTTCTTTGTTACAACAGTTGTGTTGATCTCATGTAGATTAGATCGTAGTTTTACGTTGTCATGATGAAAAGTATGTTTATTGAACAATGCTTCTTTGTAGTTGTCATGTGATATGTTTGACTGCACAACACTGCGAGATATTCCTTTTGCTTTCTTAATGGTTTTCTCCTGGCTCGAAATACTGTACATTTTCGACCTTAAACCAATAAACTCCTTGATCACCCCTCCAGATAATTCATCCTTCATCTTTCCTAAAACCTTCTTATTAACAGTTGAATGTAAAGGCGCCTCTTTAGGGTAATCAGATGTATCATACCATCCTGCATGCCCTTTAGCTACTTCTATTTGCATGTCTTTATAGATGTCTTCAGTAGGGATATCTATAACAAAACTATCTGTATCTGTGTAAAGTACTCTGGACTCTGGATACAAGGGTTTAAAGTAGTCATAAAGAAATTCTAACATCAAAAGCTTTGATAATTCTAAAACAGTAAACCCAATAAAAAAGGTTTGTCTAATTTGACTTTCTTTTTCTTCATCATTATGCCAAAAAGCTGATCATGAAATCTTCTAAAATCCTGATAATTTGGTTTTGAAGTCAGCTTAATTGCTTCGTTCTCTTTGGTGACCAATCTGACATCTTTACACTTGTGCGGATTTTCCATAGTCTTTCCGAAACAGCTGTTGTTCATCAGCTTGAAAAAGTCTTTTTCTGAAGCATCTGTGGATTTAGTTCTAAGATCAGTGTTCTTCATGATGTATGGTTTCATGAACTGTTCTTGATCAAAAGCAATTATACGATGAACTGCTCTCAACTTTAAACCATGTCTTAATAAAATTGTAGAAGTCTGTAATGACAGACATAATTTTTTTTTGCCTCGAAGATTAGGCACAAGTTTAGGTGGTTCTGTTTTTGCCATCTTTAGACTTTCTGCAGCTAATGGGTAGTCATTATGTAGGTCATGGAGTTCCTGAGGATATTCTAAGTCAACTTCTAGAATGTATCCACGCTGTTGATCTGGCGCCAAACTGCTCAACCACTTTAATGCTCCTTGAATATTATTCGTACCGCCGTCTGTGTACATTTAAAGTTACGTAATGGAAGTGATTGCGCCATTGCCCATCCATACAGATTGTTTGCATCTAAATACATGAGATAGTTAGACCTTTTACTTGGATCATAATCATCTAGGTATTTGTTGTTTGCTTTACAGTAATGATGCGACGCCATACTAATTCCTCCACGCAATCCGTTTTCAATCATCTGAATCATTGGTAAATCTGCCAATAAATCAATCTGTACTCCAGTAAACTTTAAGAAAGCATCCCAACTCATCCCGGGCGCAGAAATATAATGTGCGGGATCCAGGCTATAATGTTTCATGCAGGTCTTTCTATAATTTTCAAAAATGTCCGCCAACAAACATGTATCGGCCATCAAGTATGCATCATGATAGTCTCCCATCGTTTTACACTCTAACTTCTGCCACGCATCTTGAGCATGCTGGTAATCAGAATCACTAATGCCCTTTCCTCTGAGACTAGAAAAGAACGCGTCTTTAGGTGGAAGTGTATCTTCGTCAAACCTTTCCCAACTGTTCATGTACTCATAAGGGTAAACGCCCTTTCTAACAAGAGTTGGGTCAAAATATTCTTCTGTTATTGGCAGGACTTTAAGGACATAGCCAGTGACTCTAATGATCCCATCAGGTGCTGCATAGAGTCATAAAAAGATATGTTATTTAAAGTGAAACACATGTACTTTTCTGATGACTGTGCAATGCATGCTACCCTGAATTTGCTGGTTACTGCTTTCATTATAAGATGAGAGTCGTAACCTCGCAAGTTATGAAAGAAGATGGCAGCTTCCATGTCTTTGGTTCAACTTTAGTTGAAGATTGCATTTACTGTGCGCTGCTCTTCTGAACTTTCCGCTAATGTGATCATGGTCTCTTACTGTCGGATTGGCGTCTTCACTGTTAGACATTAGTTCTAAACCACAAATCCAACAATGTGTGGCTGAGTCATACTGTTGTTGGCCTTTAGGCGTCATCTTGATTTCAGATAAATTCAGATTATTAGAACAGGCGTTACGCACTTGCTGCATGCGTTCTAAGAAGTATTCTGCAGCATTTGGTCCTCTATATAATTCTGGTTTTGAATGGACGCCATCCGACCTGACAATGGTGAAAGCAAATGAACAAATCTGATGATTACTCACAAAGGCTGTTTTAGGAAGTTTCTGTGGCGCCGGCCCTTCATAAGGAACAATAAGTGATTCAAAGTCTTCGTAAACTACGTATGGAGCATTTTGCAGTTTTTTCCAGTTATTAAAACTAACTTTACTGCCTTCTCTCGGCGTAATTAGTTCTGTATTACAGTCTACAGAACTTTTACAATGTTTTATATGTTCAAGCGCGGCTGGAAAGGATGGCATTCTTGTTAAACATTTTCTACAGAATTCTTGTTTGCCATGATTTTTTGAAGTATGCCGCATTAGTCTACTCATTGTTCGTATTAATGTGTAATGTGGTAGCCCTGCTGGTGAAAACATTAGGAGTAAGTCAACATGGCTTTTGTCTGGATCACCTATTGTTGGGCTGTCTTAGACACTCTAATAGGCACCAAATTTGTTTTCTCAGACCATGTGTATACATTAACAGTTATTGGTTTGTTTTGTTCTTCAAACTGATCAATTTGTCCACGCTAACAGGAAGGATATTCCACTAAAGTTAAGATCATTGATGTAAGGTTCATAGTTAGATACTTTCTCTGCGTTTTTGCGGACGTAATGCAGCCTTGCAAGAACACACCACATAAAACATTTGTCGTCCGAATTCTTTATGTTTAGAACTGCTCTTTTTGCGACTAATGCTGGAGGTAGTGGAAAGTAAGACTTGCCAACAATCGGCTCATACTTAGCCTGTTTTAATCTGATCTCTAAGACTTCGCCCTCTGACCAACCAGAGCCTCTCATTTTGGCTTCTTCAGCGGCCACATCAAACTGTGTAAGCAGTTGGTCTGCCCAACCAGGTGTTAAGTCATTATGAGAAAGAATAACCTGTTGTTTAGTTGAGACCCAGACTTCTAGATTTTCTTCATTTATTGTTATATAGTCGATTAAAACAGCTAACATTACTTTAACTGGCGGTCCATTGTTAGTTTACCTGAACTTGAGAAATAGCATGAACAACACTTGCCTGTACGTTTGTTGGATCAATGACTTCTAGATTAATATCATTTAAAGCTTTTGACAAACGCTCTTCCTTAAGCATTCCTTCAAACAATTCGTCCGTTCCTTCATATATCTCAGCCATCTTAAGTTGTCTTTTCTAACTGAAATATTTATTTAAATTAAAAAAAGATACTTAATCAGAATCAATATCAACGGTCTTTTTGTGCTTGGACTCATAAACTAAAGTATAAACGCCCTTTGAGGTTGTTAATGTGAGCTGTTTAGAACAGAGTTTAATGTCTCGTTTACTTTTTTAAACATTCCTTTTTTATCTGATCGGTGTCTGGCTGTTGAGAAAACTTGCCCTTGCCTTTTTTTGAAGATCAAACTTTTGTCTTTTATAGTCATCAAAATCGGCCTGTAAACGACTAAATTCTTCATCCGTGATGTTTTGAGTCAGCTAGTGCTTTATTTATTGTCAGTTTGAACGAACTAAGTTTAGCTGTTATTAGTTGAACCATAGCTGTGTGCTTTTGGAGTTTAGTTTTTAATTTTTTGCCAGCAGCACTTACAGCTAATGAACACAGGCCAAGAGCTAAAGACAAACCGCCTAGAGTAAAGCTGCGGGTGCACCAACGCCTGTTGCTAAGAGGCCTACACTCGTTCCTGCTGATAGAGCACTAACAGTCGATGCTCCAGTATTAACATATGTAACAGCATTAAAGGCAGCAGAATACCTTCGTTTGGTTTTGCTGTATTTTGAAAGGTCTTGCTCTAGTTTTTGTTGCATTTGCGTAATGTTTGTTAATCTGAAGGTTTTTATGTTGGGGTTTCTACTATCCCTTCTTTTGGCGGCTCTGGCGCTGTAGTCACATTTGGATAAACCTGAACAGACATGCTTTTTTAAAAAATAAAAAATAATTTAGTATTTTATATCTTTTAATCTATTATCTTGAATATTCAGCTGCGCATCATATATTAAAAACAAATGTACATTAACTGGTTTATCGCCATCTTTTTCTTTATCAATTTGAATGTTTATTCCGTCTTTAACAGTTCTCCCACTTCCATGCAACTGATTATCCTCTGTCGATATTAGGTCAATCCATAAACCGTATTTTGTTGTTAAATAATCATCAAGCCTAACGCTGTGAAGGTGTAGATCTTTAGACACAAGGTCTACTGTTGGACTTCTACACCTCCCACCCCCAAACAATTTTCTTATTTCGTCAAAATGCTGATAAGGTCTAAGCCCACTAGCGTAGATTTGGTTAGGACTACCCTCAATCGAACATTGTACTTTCGTTATTTTAGGATTAATAAACTTTTCACTTCCTCTTTGAATGGTTCTTCATCTTCACACAGCAAAAAAAATACCTTTAAGCGATCTTGCTGCGGCACTAAAACTAAAATTCCATATAGTGTTTGCCCTGCTTCTGGGATATGTTGTATGATGAATCACTCTTTCGTAATATATTGCTAATTTTGACTGATATTGTTGCTCAATCAGCCTTGCTAAATCAGGGTTGCTAACAACGTCAAACTCTAACGAGATGTCAGAAATGCTGTACTTTGCTTCGGTGTCTGATGATCTGATAACACGTTTGTATTCATTAAAAGTTAGTTCATATGACAATCTGTCTTTTAATGCTCCTTGAAAGTATGGCGCATGCGCTTTTAACAACTCAAAATCTAAGGGAATAGAAAAGCGATTTCCATACGCAAAATTTACAGCTACATACTTTTTGCCGTCTTTAACATCTGCGGCGCCTATTCTATGTTTAGTGCTTCTTCATTTTCGATTCCTTGAAACGCAAAGTCAGCCCTTTCATTCGCGGTTAGCCATAGATCAGAATAGGTTAAAAAAATGTCTGCATTGTGTAAAGAAAATATTTCCTGCCCCTCAAGTTTTATAGAAATTTTCTTAACGATTGCCCGTCCCAGATTCTGGACAACTGTCCTGTTTGGATCTGTTGTTGATTCGAGTTCTATTTTGAAAGTAAGTTGCGCAGAGCCTGGCACAATCACTTCATCTGCTCCCAGGTCTGGAAATTTGACAGTAAGAATTTGATCTGCATCAATAGTAGATGGATTATTTGGAACAGTAATATTCCGTTTATTTCCCTTCACGCCAAGGGGGTCTTTCAGTCTTCTATGCGGGTCAAGAATTGAACCATATGCTTGTGACATTTTTTATAAAACAAAATAAAAAGTTAATTATTAAAGAAACATGGCAGGCATTGAAGGTGAAGAAGATTATGATGTTTTTGATCCTGGAGACGACATGAGTGAAATGGCCCCTTTAACACAGCGTCGCTCAGAGCTCTCAATGCGGCGTGAATTAACAGAAAGTACGGCCGGAGAATTTTACAAAAGTTTAGGCCTAGAACCTCCCGAATTTATAGATCCTAATGATTTTGAAGTAAAAGACAAAGGCCATTTGTATGTGAAAAACGATCAAGGACAACTTGTTCAGCTTACAGATAAACGAGACCCATCAAAGTTTGTAGGCATGAATACAATTAGACAAAGACTTAGGGCGGAAGATCGAAATCGCCTTGGCATTGTTATTGTTAAACCAAAATTAAGGGGGGAGGCGGTTGCTAAACTTCAAAACACACTACAAGAACTCCCACAGATAACCAAATGCAAAACATGGAACTTAAAGATTTAAGTCAAACAGCAGACAAAATAATAAATACAATAGAAGCAGAAACCACTTCTTCAGAAGAAACAGCATTAAAAACAATACGCGAACCAAAGATACCTGAGAGAGAATTAGTAGCCCTTGATCGTATTTTAAGAACCTTCAGAGGCGAATTAATAAACAATTTAGCAAAACTGAGTGAACTAAAGGAGGATATAGAAAAAGAAAAAGAAAAACTCGCTGATGCTGACGACGCCAACTTAGAACTTGATATTAAAGAAAGAATAACCCAAAGACTAAAAGATCTTGAACTACAAAGATCAGCAAGACTAGAAGTGTTGTCTACTAACCAAGAAGAATTACGAACTCAAGTGAGCAGAATAAGAGAAACTATCCAAAGAATTTTATATGAAGACACAACGCTAGCAGAAAGAATAAGAACGCTGTTTAGAGAGCAGAGAGTCACATTAGTAAGCGTTATAACGGCCTTAGGATTTGCAATAAGTACACTGGCGATGGCTATTACAGGCGGCGGTGGTCCTGGGTCAGTGCCTCCACCGCCATCGCCTCCATCACCGCCTGATAAATCGTGGGTAAAAAAACAGCTTGATCATCTTGCGGGTTTATTAAAAAAATTAGCCAGTAAAGCTATAGACTCTTTACCAGGTATATTAGGGGGTGTCGTTAGCTGGCTTTTGTCTACTGCAAGCAAAGTAGTTGGCTTTATGGCCGAGCACTTATGGACATTAGTTCTCTTAATAGTTGGGTTAATTTTTAGTAAGATAAAGACCAAGTATCCTATGCCAGTTAATCCAAAAACAAGTGCTGCCTTTTCATATTCATGGTCATTTTTTTTTTGACTTCTTCAACGGCCTTCGGCATTGGACCGCAGGGATTGGATGACTTATTCTTGGAGGGTCATCTTGTTTGTTTACTGCTTGCAATATTACTGGCTCAGAATTTATTTCGTTTTTCCCGACTTTCTGTTCATTGCCTGCCACAAGGATTTCATTATTGTAGTTTATTATTGTTCCTATCTGGAGTCTGAGGTCAGAAGGCAGCATGTATAAACCAGTGCCAACAGCAAAGTCTACTTTCGATCTTGCGTATTGTAAAACATTTTGGTATCTTTTAATACTTGAAGGTAAATCAACTGTAGAATTAATGGCGTCCTCTAAATTTGCTAAGTATTGTTTTTGTGCATCAAAACCAGTAGAAGGATCAGTTATGCTCGATCTCGTTTGTGCTTGCGAACCTAGTAAACACCAAACGTAAGTACGAACAGAGTCGTTAATTCGTTCTATTCCTGCTTTAGTTAGGCCCTTAGAAGTGTCTAAGATAAATGTTGTCCATGCTGTTTTATGCTCTTGCTCTATGGACCCGAGGTAAACAGCTGTGCCTGAAGAGAAAGATGTGTAAGGAGGATTCCAGTCATAGTTATACTTTCTGTGCACGCCCCAAAAATAAGGGGTGCCTAGGCCATGATTAAGATCCAACTTTTGTCTAAAGTCTGTCTTAGCCTTAATATTAAATTCGTTACAGATCCTTTCAAAAGCCTTCATGTCTATTCTGTTGCTGAATGGATTAAACGTTTTATCATTTGGTAATGGCGCTTGCAGTTCAGTCAAAATACGTCTGAAGGTGTAATAAAAATGAAATCTATACACTGACCTCACCAAAGGATCAGGATGATTTAAGTGATCAGCATACGACACTCCACACCCAGTTGATGCACAAAACACAGCAAAGTTTAACTGGTTCTGGTAAAACTGCATCGGATGACTAAACCACACTTTCGCGATGTAGTCTTTTTTAATAGGAGGGTTAAGATAGCTCTTCAATGGAGTACTAACCTTTACTTGAAAGGCGTCAGACTGAGTCACAGAAATGTCAAGAGTATCAGTTGTTATGTTTTTAAGATTGTAGTGCGGCCCAGCAGAATATTTTGCGCCAGTATATTTGAATGCACTCATTTTTATTTCGTTTAAAAATGTTTGTAACAATAACAACCCAAGACCGTTCTTCGTTTTTAGAACATGCTATTAATAACGATTGCGGAACCAGAACGGTCGCGCTCCATGAAATATTCTACAAAGTCGTATGGTTTAATATATCTGAATCCAAGAACAATAATAAGATTCTAAAAGTTGACAAATCAGGGGCCAAAGTTAGCCAGTTAACAATACCTGATGGTTATTACGGGTTTTGCTCACTAAAAGAAGCAATGAGTAACTTCGACATTACTCTCCAACTTAACAATGCAAATCTAAAAACAATGTAACATTCAAGCCTGAAGAAGAAGCAGGTTACTATTTGATAAAGAGCTAGCTAAAATGTTAGGCTTTGCAGCTGACAATCATAGATTTAGAGTTGCACCAAACAAAACTACTTATGAGGGGGAAAATCCGCTCGATCTTGCATTACATTCATTACTCTATGTTCATTTGGATGAGCTGAGCACTGATGAAAACTTATATGATGGAAGGCCCTCAACTGTTTTAAGAGCACTTCCATCTGGGAAAGCTGCATATTGCGATTATGAAATTATACAATTCCCTAATTTACAGTTTAAAAGATTAGTTTGTGGGAGGGTCGGATCATTTAATATAAAATCAAAGACAAAACGGGGAAAGTTGTGAAATGTGATAACCTACACATTGTTTTGGAAATAAAATAATAAGTTGTACTAAAAAATAATGTCGCGTGGACCAGAAGAATCCGGAGTTACATTAGCGCCTGTGAGGTGTATAACTTTAGAATTAAAAGACCTTGCAGACGTTGCGGGCTTTGAACAGAACGGTGAGATAGGCGCTTTGTATGGTTTTGAGTACACTAAAGATGGTGATTATAAACGCAAAGAGGTTGGCGACAACAAAAAGTTTCCTAAACTAGAGCAACTGCGCAATGTAGAAGCAAATAATGCTGGCCAGTATGAATATAAAATAGTTCGAAAACCTGACAGCAAATGGCACTTAGAACCATATTTAGAATGGGATATAAAATTTGAATTCATAAGCCCATTTACATTTTTTAGCCGTCAAAAAAGTTTTAGAAAAGCATTCAACTCTGGCCCTTTACATGTAAGTCTTATGCCTGAGGACAATAGTCGGAAAGAGATCGAATAAAGCCGTATGGGAATAAACAGTACATCCTCCACAGAAGAGAATTAGTTTTGAAAGATGCTTCTACAAAATTACAGTTCATTCCGCAAATGAAATTAGGAGACACGTTCACAATGATATTTGAAATTTCTGTCTTAAAAGATGTGGAGAGGGATGGGGTTGTGGGCGTTAGTGACGTCCTTTTAAAAGGAATTCTAATTAGCTGGCAAAACTTAGACGTTGAAAAACTTAAAGTTACTGTCGTCATTCTTCACAATGGTGAGGATATTAAGGTCATAACAACAAGCAAAAAAATCAATATTAGTCTAAATAGAAACAATCTTACAGAACTGAATTGGATTAATCTTACACATTTAGGCCTCATAGGGTTTTATTATACTGAACAAGTTTT
>CM031623.1:14750582-14763082 GCA_018398815.1 Conus ventricosus | reverse complement strand
TGTGGGGGTGTTTGTGTTTTGTGATTTGTGCGTTGTGTGAACACGCACAGGTCCGCATATTATAGGTGTAAATATATGTTTATATGTGTGTGTCTTTGTATGGGGGGCGTTACCTGTGCGTGTGTGTGTGTGAACAGGGTTTTATGTGATTGCGTTGTAGTGCGCACACGTGGGGGGGGGACGTGATGCGCGCAGTGTTATGTGTGTACGTAAAGAAAGCGAACGAACCGTGAAAGTGTGTGTGGTGTATGTGTGTGTTTTATGTGTGTGGGGTTTTTTGTTTGGGTGGGTGTGTGTGGGGTGTGGTGTTTGTGTGTGTGTTTTTGTGTGTGTTTGTTGTTGTTGTTGTTTTGTTTTTTTTTTTCCCAATTTACTGATTTAGACGGAAAAAAAAAAAAAAAAAAATCGGGGTGGGGAAAAAAATTAAACAACAATCAAAGAATTAACTTATCTACAACTAAAACACAAAAATAGAATACCCTTAATCAAAGATTTTTTTTTTTTAATTTAAAAAAAAGAAAAAATTTTTAAAAGGAAAAAAAAAAAAAAAAAAATCTACACACACACACAAAAAAACAAAAAAAAAATCAACAAAATAACCTTCTGTTCTGTCTAAACCACCACTGTTCGATTATAAGTATTCCCAATTGGACTTTTAGCTAAGTGCAAAAAGAAAGATATTTTTCACTTGCTAACAGGAAAACATTTGAATAGGCTGTACAGACGTATTTGGAATAAATTTTTCATTAAGTTACACAAAAGAATGTGATCAATTGAAATGCTATGACCACAATACAAGTATTTTTTTTGACATACTTTTTTTTTCAAAACCCCAAATTTTCCATTTTCAGATCAGGAACTTATCTGGCGTCTACGGTAAATGTTTTGGTCGTACTTACAAACCCAATTCTTACATATTTTTTTTTCATCGTTTAAACCAAAACACCCATTTTCTCTTTCAAACAAATGAAAATGAGAAAATTGACTTTTTCTGCCAAAGTATAGCACTCTTGCACTGACATAGAGAAGTTTAAAAAAGGGCGAATCTGATGATCGTTTGCTCCTCTCTTTGCTAAACATCAACCTTTTCATTATAATATAACCCACAGTGGGAGGGCACCCAAAGAATGTTATTTCGGTGTCTCTGACTGAGAGGAAATGTACTAACTTATTTATTTCAGTGATCATTTCTCAGGTCGAACATTTAATTTAAAATTCTTCATTGCAGAAGAACTGACTTGGAATCTACACATAAAACAACTTTAATTAAATTTTGAGGGTAATCCACAACAAACTTTAAAGCCATAATTATAGCAAAAAACTCGGCCGTGAATATAGATTTGTTTTTTCCGAGATAATAAACTTTTCTTTGTTAAGGCCTGGATAATGTATGCTGCACCTGCATGTTCATCGATTAATGATCCATCAGTGTATATCTTCAATGGCTGGAATAGTGATCATGCAAAGAAATTTTGATATTGGATAACAATAAATTAGTGTTTTCAGCCTTTGTTAAATCTGTAATGCCAATATCAAAATTGCTCGAAATTATTTTTCCAGGGAGGGACAGGAGACACAATAGATCTGTTTGAAATAGATGTTAGTTTGATATCTGAGATTCTAAATCGGGGAAGTAATTTCTAAGAGTCGTTTGAGATGATAAATTTTAGCCCTTTGGAAAATTTCAGTGTCCGATTTAATATTTATTCAGGGCCTAAATCATTGTCTATAGAAGAACTTCTTATAACAAATTGGTGCATGCAAGATTCCTATATTCTTCCAGGAAAATTCCCAGCAGCACTGTAGCCTTTGTACAAGAGGCATGGACTGGTAGTCCCATGGCTATCTTATATGCTTTGGAATCAATACTTTGAAGTTTTTTCAGAAAGTATTGGGGTGACTGAAGAACACCCTTGTGCATACTTTAAAATTTTAGATCTAACCATGCGGTAGAAAGGTGCAAAAGAGTAATTGTGTCCTGAGCCCAAACATGCTTGCTAATAATCTTTAATAGATTTAAAGGTTTTCGTGGCTTTTGTTAGAATATGCTCATATAAAAAATTCCATGAAAACTTTGTGTTAAATTTACTCCAAGGAATTTCACCATATGCCGTTGACTTGAAATAAAGGCATATTAACTGGATCAGACCCAGTATTAAATAACATCAGTGTGTTTTTTCATTGAATTGCAAACCATTTTCGTCATGTAGCAGAAAGGGTTTTAATTCTTTTGATATAACTTTTGATATAGTTTTGTGATCTGACAGGTGAACATTTTTTTAATGTCATTTTCATCCATATGCATATGTCATCTGCAATTTTGGGAAATATTTTCTATGTTCTTAGTAATTTTTGGGTAAATCGTACATCAGAAAAATTAAAAAGTACAGGGCAATACAGACCCCGAGGAATGCCCAGTTAATTTTCTTCTGTAAGGTAAGATTTTCCCTACCTTGTGTTCTAATATATCTATTTCTAAGAAGTCTTTAAGAAAACATAAATTTTTCCCTGATAATCCGATCTCTTTAAGTTATAAAGCAAACGAGAGTGCCATACTTGATCAAAAGCTTGTGATATCAAAAAGGGGGTTTGCTAGTAAAGCTTTCTCCGGAAAACTGGTGTTTATTTGATGGTAAGTTTGACCAAAATTTTTCAATAGCACTTCTACCCTTTCGAAAACCTGCTTGGTTTTTTGGGGATAACTTGTTCTTTTCACAAAAGTAGTTCAGTCTATTTAAAACAATTGTTTCATAAAGTTTACAGACATGAGAAGTTAATGAAATAGGTCTGTAACTATCTATACCCTCTTTCAGTTTACCTTCCTTGTGAACGGTACTTCTACTGATTCTTTCCATATTTGTGGCAAATGACCTGACTCCAGCATTTTTCAAATATTCTAAGTAAAATGCTTACCTTTTGTCTGGAAAATTTTTAATCATTCATTTGAATGGCGTCAATCCCAACAGCTTTTTTTTTGTTTGGGAGAGAATCTAGGCATCTTTCACCTCTTGTAATATAATGGACGTTGATGTCGCTTGTGTCATTATCAGACACATCATTAAGACATGGTAGATTTCTTTATTCTCTCTGATTTTCTTTCGTTTCAGACAACCCTCTAACCTGCTCACTTAGCAAACTGGTCGACAAACGCTTCTGCTTTGTCTGTGGATGATGGAAAATTGTTTTGTCAGATGATAGGATATTCTGGGAGTTGATTCCATTTTTTATCGTTTTTATCTCTTTCCATACCATTCTACTATCTTTGTGATCGAGGCGTTTCTTTTGCAAAAATATCCCAATATCTTTTTGGTTGTTCCATAACTCTATACTATGTATATTTGAATGCTTCATTCCTTAAATTTTTCATCTACCGTTTTCTTATCTTGACTTTTCTTAGTGTGCACGTATTCCTTGAATAACGTTTTTTCTCATTGACTGCCTTATCGCAATCTTCAGTCCACCAGACATTACCGAGATGTTTACCCCCTTTAGATCCCTGATTCTTCAATTTAGGAATACATAATCCAGACACTTTTAGAACAGAAGTACAAACGTGTCATACATTGTATCAATATCATCATTTGGGGACAAGCTTATGTCTAGATCTTTAAGTGTACTGTAAAATTGAGACCATTTGCATTTTATAATCAAATCTTGGGATTGTATCATCTGGTTTTGTGTCTTCAAAATAAGGGGACTGATTAATTGTAATGATGATTGGTATGTGATCACTCCCAAGAGTTTCACTACACGTTCCCAAGCACACGACAAAGCCATTTAGTGAAACCAAAGTTTAGATCAATAGCAGTGTCATGTAGATACATCTGGAACTCTGGTATAAGAACCATCATTGAGTAAAACATAATGTTGGGTCTACAACATTTTCGACAAACCTATTACTACTGATCTGTTTGCATTCTTTTTCCCAGAAAGGAGAA
Source organism: Conus ventricosus (assembly GCA_018398815.1). NCBI lineage: Eukaryota > Metazoa > Mollusca > Gastropoda > Neogastropoda > Conidae > Conus > Conus ventricosus. Next base: position 14,759,144 of record CM031623.1, on the reverse strand, counting down.
TGAGCATTAAATCCCCTCCTACTAACCATTTACCATTATCATTCTTGATATTTTCATCCATTCAGTATTAGCTTCATCTGGACCCTTAGGTAAATATCCAGAAGCACAGTTTACTTCTAAGGAGTCCGAAAACTTGACAGTTACAGCACATGAAAAAATCCATGTAATCCACTTGGCACAGGTGATTGTTTGTCACAGTACTGTAGTCCAGTGTGAATATAAGATAGCACAATTTACTCTATCACCATTTTTATCTGTATCTACTACTGGTGGATAGTAGTATTGTTCCAATCTTGGTAGTTTGTTCTTGCTGATATTAACAGACTGGAATAAGAGAACGTGGCAGTCAGATGACACCAAAAATTGACGTAAGCAGTCAATATTAGAATAGAGAGAGCGGCAGTTCCACTGCAGTATTCTTATATTGTTGTTAAATTTCATGTTTGAAAAAATAGGTAACTAGACAAATAAAAAATAAAAAATATGTCGCTTTAACACAATTGGAGCTTAGCTACACACAGACGTAGGCTGGTATGCTACATTCGTTCCGAACAAAAACAACAAAAAATGTCACCAGTTGTATAAGACATTGAACCTATTGGACCAGGCAGAGTCGTAGAAGGAATCCTCAGGGAAGGGTGTGGGGCGCAGGTACCGGGGACGTCGCGCTGTCTTCCGGGGCCGTTCCCCAAAAGAGGTTCCTCAGATGCCGGCCAATATTGCCCGCTAGGATGCTGGCTCCTCTAGCAGTTGGATGTAGCCCATCACGGAGGTTGAAGCGGGCGGCTTGTAGGTTGGAGTGAGTGATGAAAGTGATGTTTTTATCATCATTCAGCTCTGACACCAAAAGTGCGTTGTACAAGTCCCCTTTGATATTGAGTTCGGGGTCTGATGTAGGGCCATCTTACTGACTATGATGGCCAAAGATCAGGGTTTTCTTCTTTGATGCTCCTCACGCACTTTGCCATTCTTCCGGAACATGTTGCTGCTGATTCTGTTTCTAGGTCCTTCGATCCAACATGTAAGAGTAAAGCATCAGGAAGTGTCTTGACGGATGCACTTGCTTTGGCCACAGCTGGTTTGATGTCCTTTAATTGTTCTTGCATTACTCTGACGCACCTTAAATCCGTAGGACTTCCCTAGTCTGTTTGTGTGGACTTTCTTTATGACAGGGTCATTCACATATAAAAATGTTGGGAAGGCCCTCTAAAGTTGGACTTGGTTTGTCTCTGGACTTGACCTTTAAGTCATTGACGTTTTGGTTCGTGTCTGGACCTCACCTGTAAGTCACTGACGTTTTGTTTATCTCTGGACTCGGGCCTTAAAGTTGTCATTTTTCTTGCACTGCTCCTTAGACTTTGGCTCGAGACGCAAAGAAGTTTTGACGTCATTTTTGTTTGCGTCAACATTTTTTTCTATTTTTTTGTTTTTGTAACTTTCCTGTCGGCCCACATTTCTGTTCTGCTTCTTTTCTGGTTTGTTTACATTGACAGACAGAGCATCCTGAGGAGTCGTTTTCAACGGTGGAGGAACTCTAGCTACCTCTGCATAGGACAGGTAGGGGAAGGGGTCTGTCTGTGTGGCTATGTCAGCTGAGACCTTCCATCAATTTTTTCATGCAGAGATCTTATTGTTCCTCTAGACTCGTCACTTTTTCACACAGAGAGGTGATTATGCCTTCGATGTTAGCAAGGTTCTGTGTGGTAGGTCTACTCACGGAGTTGATGTCTGTAGAAGTGTTATTGTTTCCAGGCCCAGACGTCAGCCCATCCTTCACAACGGAGAAACTGAACGGCCTCCTCGAGTCGGAATTAAATTTTATCTCTTCGTCATTTCTGTGCTTTGCCAGCACATTCTCAGTGCATCCTTTTGCACACAGTATAGGTATGCAGCTTTTCTTGATCCTGGTGTGGTCTCCTTTTCTTTGCTTTTGACGAAACATAGCAGCATACACAGCACGAAACTATCGGTTGCTGTCTGCAGCGCCATCTTGTTGTGTGTGTGTGTGTGTGTTTTGTGTGTGTCTGTGTGTGTGTGTGTGTGTGTGTGTGTGTGTGTGTGTGTGTGTCTGTGCGCGCACGCGAGCGCGTGCGCGTGTGTGCGCGCGTATGTGTGCATGCGCGTGCATGCAGACACACGCCGCACACACACCACAAACACACACACACACACACACACACACACACACACACACACACACACACACACATGCACAAGCCTGTAATGCATGAATGTTTTGAACAATGCATCGACGTTAGTCTGTCATATTGAGGAAGCCAATGAACTGTGGTGAGATGGTGTCAATGATGTGTCTACCAGAGCAGGTTGGATGATGTTCAGGTTTCGGCGAAGGCCAAAGAGCGGTTTGGGAGGTGGCTGGTGGCCATGGTCTTTGAATCGCTTGTACAGATGAGAGGGCGATTGTTTGGGCTGTTTTTGCAGTGTACAGATTGTCCAGTAGTTTTACAAGATGTCTGTAAACAGATAACCCTAAATGCGGCACATTTAGTGCCCGTGGCTGCACCATTGGATTGAGAGTGGAGCTGGACTTGCATTATAAAGTGTCTGGTGTAAGCGCAAGGTCCGCAAGAGAGTGTGGTTTATAGGAATCCGGCGTGCGTTTGTGATGGGAAAGTGCCAGAGCTTATTGGCCCTCTTCATAGACTATGCCTGTGTAGAGTAATGCAGCATCCAGAGAACCAGCAGCGAGAGGATATCTCTGGGATTCTGCTGAACTTGTCCTGTAAGTGGAGGGTTTCAGTGCTGTCTTTGACTGTGAGGGAAATGTCTGCTGCTGAAGAACTACATCTGGGTCATAGGAAATTGTGTTGTGTGGGGCAAGAGATGTCTTCCATGGGTGTTGAAGTAGTGAGATTGATGGAGGTTTGCGGGACGGAGCGCATTGTGGTCATCCATTTGGTGATGCGAAGGAAACACGTTCACATCAAGGAGAGTTTGGTATGTGCTGATTTTCTAGGTCTGGGCATGGACTTACAGCCCTTAGACTGGACAGAGATTTCTGGAGGTGTGAGTGATAACATGGGTGATATACAATGCACGAGTGTACGCATAATTATGGTTGTGGGCTAGAGTTGGATACAAGACGTAGAAGCTGAATGAATGTGACAATGAAATGTCGAACAGGTAGGGGAGAGGAACATCAACAATTTTATGTGTGACAGAAAGAGAGAGAGAGAGAGAGAGAGAGAGAGAGAGAGAGAGAGAGAGAGAGAGAGAGAGAGAGAGAGAGAGAGAGATACCATACGTATCAGATCAAAGGAAAAACATATATATATAAGTACACACCACACACACACACACACACACACACACACACACACACACACACACACACACACACGCACGCACGCACGCACGCACGCACGCACACACACACACACACACACACACACACACACACACACACACACACACACACACACACACACACCACAAGCGTATTACAAAGAAATTCAGACATGCACACTGTCCATGAAATGGGAAACAGAGAATTGTGTTCGTGCGGAAAAAAAAACTGCAAAGGTTGTAGTTAATCGTTTTCGTTTTCAGAGAACGTTATCAACTCCAACAGCAAGTAGAAGACGGTCTCAAGCCCAGCCTGTTGTTTTAGTTTCATGGAAATGACATAACAACGAGTAATTAGCCTCCTTAGAGCATAGGATAGCGTTGTGGGGTGCAAGTAACGAAGTTGTGGGATTTGCGTTACATCAGGGGTACGCATGTATCAAACTTTGACAGCTCGTGCCCACAGCTGAGAGCATGTTTGGTATCAAATGGGAAGATCGGAACCAACTGGAACCACGCAGCCAAATTTCGTCCACTTACTGAAGGTAGGACTGGTACTCAAGTTTCCTGACAAACATTTCAGGTGTCTGTATCTCTCTGGCCCGGTTGATGCCAGGATATAGTATATAAATCATGCCATGTACTCTCACACTAGAACGGACCTCTATAGCAGTCATCATTTTCACCTTCATGGGTGGTAAATAAAATATCAAATTCTGTCGTTCTTCATGCCCTACTCTCCTGGCAATCTCATACCATGTAGATGGTTCTGACGGGGTTTTGTCCAATCCCCAGGAACTGTGGAGTTCTGGGGGTCCATTATTGCTTCTGCTGCTGGCGTCGTCCGGAGAGGACCGTCACATATACTAGCTCTATAAAAGGCTAAGCGACTATTGCCATCGGCAGAGGGTTTCGTAGGAAGTGTCCTGAAGACTTTGAATCACAACAGGCGCCATTAAACACCACTGAAGTGACTCTGCGACAGCGGAAGATCTCCTCCAGCTGGGTGTCTGATGGTGACTGGATATTGATTGTTTCTTATGGACTGTGGCTCTGCAGCAGCAACAGGACACGCCTGTGTGGGTATGTGTGTGGGAAAGCCAGGGTGAGCGACGTACGCCAAAGAAGACAAAAAGCAACCAAACAAATAAACAAACACCTTAAACACCAGGGAAGTAAATAAAGGCAAAGGTGAACAAACACGGGAACACAAGGATAGAGAAAAAGAGGAACAGAAAAACGGAGCGAATAGCAAAACATATCGTTAGTTTTTGTACTCCCAGTTCTTATAGAACAGGGAGTACTTTACAACGGGAACGAAGAAATGCTGTCTGTGTGTCTGTCTGCGTGTCTGTCTGTCCGTGGTCAAAATGTATCCCATTCGCTCCAGACAAAACTTCTCGGCCGATCTTTCTGAAAATTTGTAGGTATGTTTGTTATGAGTCACGGATGATGCCCGATGTTTTATTTTACCAGAATAGCCGTTACTAACGGCTATAACGGCCCAAAACGGTTTTTCTTCTTTATGGAATATCTCAGAAAGTACTTGGTTGATTTATGAGCGGTTTGGATGATCTTGTGACAAATCGGAGCCTCTGTCCATGTGTAAGTGATGTAGTGCTGAAAATCGATTAAACAACCGTTAAATAAGTTATTTTCCCCGTTATCTTTTATATACTGGTGGATTTTGTATGAAATTTGGTATATAGAAAGGTTATCGCACACAAAATTAATGGCACTTCCATATAGTGTCTCAAAATTTGACCGTTAAAACCGTTATTCTTGACATATCGTCCGATCTGGATGAAATTTGGTGGGTACATAGGCTTTAGCCCAGTGAGGACTAAAATATCAGTTTCAAAAGTGTACCTCAGTTAAATAACCGTTAAAACTGTTATTTTGCCGTTATTTCTTATATATTGTTGGGTTTAATGAAATTTGGTTTATAGAAAGGTTATCACACTCAAATGGCACTTGCATATAATGTTTCAAAATTTGACCTTTAAAAACCGTTATTCTTGACATATTTTTTGATTTGGATGAAATTTGGTACGTACCCTGGCTTCAGCTCAGTGAGGACTAAAATACAGCTTAAAAAATGTAGGCCTACCTAAAATTTAACGTAACGATACCGACAAAAATCATGCTTTCAACACTTAACGCCATTGAGACGTAGAGCTATTGAACGTAGAGCTACTGACCAGGGCGACAAAACGAAAAGTGTAGTGCTATTGACACGCAACGCTACTGGACGTAGCGATAACGATATGTTGCGCAAATGAAACATAGCGTTGTCGGGAGCTACCCCCCCCTTCCCCCCCCCTTCCCCCCTCCCCCCCCCCCCCTCCCCCCCCCCCCCCCCCCCCCCCCCCCCCCCCCACACACACACACACACACGCACGGGCACGTAACCACTCCAACACGCGCGCTCGCACACACACACACACACACACACACACACACACACACACACACACACACACACACACACACACACACAAGGGCGCACGCGCCCACCCACTCCAACAAACACACATGCCCACGCACAAGCACAAGCCTACCCACTCCATCCGGATCCCACGCGCACGTGTGCAAGCATGCGCTCACACACGCGCGTGCTCTTACACACTGCAACCGCGTGGGCGAGCGTACCCACTCCAACGCTCGCACGCACGCGCATACACACACACACACACACGCACACACGCGCGTGCGCACGCGTGCGCACACACACACACACACACACACACACACACACACACACCGTGACAACTATTTTCAGCGCTGCGATTGAAACCGAGTCCTCAGAGAGAGAGAGAGAGAGTTAAACCGCATACACAATTTCAGAAATGGCAGTTTATCTCAGTGACGAAATACATGTTTGATTGTGACGTTTTTCAGTTCCAATCTCTCTCTCTCTCTCTCTCTCTCTCTCTCTCTCTCTCTCTACTTTTATTGGTTGATTTTGAAATTGTTAAGTGGTGCAATAGTGTTTGTATTCCCAATTCTTATAGAACAGGGAGTACTTTACAATGGGAACGAAGAAATGCTGTCTCTTTGTGTGTCTGTGTCCATGTCTGTCCATGGTCAAAATGTATTCCACTCGTTCCAGACAAAACCTCTTGGCCGATCTTTCTGAAAATTTGTAGGTATGTTTATTATGGGTTACGGATGATGCCCCGTGTTTTATTTTGCCAAAATAGCCGTTACTTACGGCTACAACGGCCCCAAACGGTTTTTCTTCTTTATGGATTATCTCTGAAAGTACTTAGAGAGTTTATCTCAGTCACGAAATATATTATGACACATATTTGATTGTAACGTTTCTTTATGACGCATGTTTGATTGTGACGTTTCTTGACATGTACACGCGTATTCAAGATAAACTGGGAGTACGTTTGCATCTTGTTTATTGATTACGAAGGTATGTAAGTATCAACAACAACAAAACTAACCAGAGAAAAACAAACCCAATGATTCATGGACTGTAAATGTTTCACGCGCGCGCGCGCGCGCACACACACACACACACACACACACACACACACACACACACACACACACACACACACTCCTCTTCCTACCCCTTTGCCCTTAAAATGCAAAAGAAGAAGAAGAAGAACGAGCAGGGGTATGAGGAGGAACTGAAGGTGAAGGAGGAGGGGGGGGGGGAGGAAGTAAGAAGAAGATACAGAAGATCAGGTGATACAGAAGATAAAGAAAGGAAAAGGAGGAGGAAGCTTACAGAAGCAAAAGCAAAACATACATGTAAAAGTGGCCCAGTAAAGAGAAAAACTTCACCGTCATCAACAACGGCATACGCCAAAGAAAAGCAAACGAACAACTCACAATGGCACACAACCACACACACACACACACACACACACACACACACACACACACACACACATCAAATGCAGACAAATCCTGCACATCTATCGAGAAGAAAGGTCCAGTTCCTTCTGGTCCTGGTGCAGGGTGTCGGCCAGAGTCTTGCCCTTGGTCTCCTTCAGCAGCAGCACCAAGAATCCACTGATGGCCATCATGCTGCCCACGATGACGTAACACGTGACCGCGTCATCAGACGAGTCCTGGGAGGACACAAGAACAGGAATTGTGAACACATTTCAAGTTTGATTTACACAAACGTAACTGTGGAGCAACGAAAGTGGAAAAGCTAAATCGTGTTTTGTTTTCAAGGGTGGCGGTCAATTTTTTTTTCCCCACTGTCTGTCTCTCTGCCCGCCCTCTAGTTGAGTTACACGGGAAAGACGATCACGGAGAGAACGTAAGCCAGAAGTTGGAGAGGGGGTCAGGTTTCCAGCCCCCACTTCTCTCCCATTCCTGTCGGATTTGATTAGAAACCCATCTTTCCATTTCTCTTTCTGCGTTGTAAGCTGTGAGCTCTCGCAGCATGCTCTTCTGCTCTTCTTCTTGTTTGTTTGAAGTTGGACACCAACTGAAGAGCCCCCTTAACCTTTCCTGTCATCTCTGAGGGGCAGTTCTCTCTCTCTCTCTCTCTCTCTCTCTCTCTCTCTCTCTCTACACACACACACACACACACACACACACACACACACACACACACAGTGAAGGGAGCGACAGCTCTCGTTGACAGCTTTAAACGCTCCAAGCTACAAGGAGTTGGAGCATACTAGAGAAATGGATAATCGCCGAGTCAGTATGAAGACCCTTAACTAGCCGAGATCTTCGAGCTGCATAAAAAAGGTTGAAGTTGACGGGCAATTATCGTCAGGTGACGGTTATCACGAAGCTGCGAAGTACTCCGGGTCCGAACCTTCCTTTGATTTTCAAAGACAAATTATCCATTTGGACCTCAGAACATCACGTGTGGCACTCGGAGCAAAGTCGGCTTAAGTTTGTTCATTAGGGTAAACACACCAAGCCCATTCATTTGAAGATAGGGTGTTGTTGTTTCTTTCTTCTTCTTTTTTTTTTTTGTTGTTTTTTAGCTAGTATTGCCGTAAAGAACTGTGCTGTGGCTATTGTCATGCTGGTTTGAATGCATGTGAACGACGTAGTTATAGAAAAATCACAATACCACTCATCTAATTTTCGGCCACGTGGCCTTTTTCAAGAGAAAAAAACAAAAACAATGCAACTATGTAATGTCCATCTTCGGTGGCTGGTCAGGGCAAAGATTGACGTCATAAATATCTTACGCAATTTCTAACATCATAATGTGTGATGTCATCAACAAGGGAACAAAAAAAAAACAAAAAAAAGGGGGGGAGG
>CM031623.1:14733082-14743082 GCA_018398815.1 Conus ventricosus | reverse complement strand
ACAATACACAAAGCAATGCCGTCTGTACTGACAATATACAATGCAATGCCGTTCTGTACAGACAATACACAATGCCATGCCGTCTGTACAGACAATGCACAAAGCAATGCCGTCTGTACAGACAATACACAAAGCAATGCCGTCTGTACTGACAATATACAATGCAATGCCGTTCTGTACAGACAATACACAAAGCAATGCCGTCTGTACTGACAATATACAATGCAATGCCGTTCTGTACAGACAATACACAATGCCATGCCGTCTGTACAGACAATACACAAAGCAATGCTGCTCTCTACAGATAATACACAAAGCAATGCCGTCTGTACTGACAATATACAATGCAATGCCGTTCTCTACAGATAATACACAATGCCATGCCGTCTGCACAGACAATACACAAAGCAATGCTGCTCTCTACAGATAATACACAATGTCATGCCGTTCTCTACAGATAATACACAATGCAATGCCGTTATGAACTGACAATACACAATGCAATGCCGCTCTTTATAGACAATACACAATGCAATGCCGCTCTACACAGACAATACACAATGCAATGCCGTTCTCTACAGACATATACACAATGTCATGCCGTTCTCTACAAAATATCACACAATGAAATGCCCTTATGCACAGAAAATACATAATGCAATTCCTTCTGTACAGACAATACACAATGCAATGCCGTTCTGTACTGACACTACACAATGCAATGCCGTTCTCTACAGATAATGCACAATGCCATGCCGTTATGAACTGACAATGCATGGTACAATTCTGTTCTGTGCTGACAATACACGATATAATGAAATTCTGTACAAACAATGCACAATGCAATGCCGTGCAATGCCGTTCTGTACAGACAATGTACAATGCAATACCGTGCAATGCCGTTCTGTACAAACAATACACAATGCAATGCCATTTCTAACATTTTTTACTGTTGTTTTTCGGGCTATCCTATCTTGTTTGTTATTCCATACGAATCGAAAGCATTGCTTTTGAAGCTTATCCATAAAACTGTTTGGTGGATTAGGTAACAAGATCCAAAGATATATCAATTTTTGAGAGAATCAGTGATTTTAAAACGGCTACTCTGCCAACAGGTGTAATAACTCTCTTACTCCAGGCGTTGAATAACGATTTTATTTCAAGAAATTTGTCTTTGAAATTCAGTTCTATGCAGTGTGATAGTTCTGGGGTAAACCATATTCCAAGGATCTTAAACTGTTTTGGATTCCAGTCTATTTTTAGGTGGGGCATATATCTAGTCTTTGAAAACACTTTGCTTCCTAGCCAAACTGCCTTCGTTTTTTCGATATTCATGTGCAACCCAGACACTTTTGCGAATTTGTCTAAGGTCTCTATGAATGTTCAAATGATATTCTGTCCCCTTCGCTTGTCAACTGTGTATCGTCTGCAAACTGAGAGAGTTGTGTTCAGTTTGGTTAATGTATATTCCCTTTATGTTTTTATATTTCCCTAATCATAATAGCTAATATTTCTGCGGACAATATAAATAAATAGGAGATATGGGGTCACCTTGTCGACAACCTCTTTGTATTTCAAACCATGTTGAGCTCTGACTGTTTACTATTACAGATGACTTGATTCCCTTATGAAAGGTCGTGATCCAACGACATATATCTTTACCAAATCCAAATGTTTTTAATACCTTCAACATAAATTGCCAATTCAAGGAATCAAACGCCTTTTCAAAATCTATGGAGATAAGCATGCCTGGAGTTTTTCTGTTTTTAAGTAATGGATTAGATCATAGATTAATCTGATGTTGTCCCCTATATATCTATTTGCCATGAACCCCGTTTGATCTTCATTGATTAATTTGGGAAGAACGGATTTAATACGATTTGCTATGCAAGAAGACCCTATCTTATAGACAACATTGAGCAGGATATTGGTCTCCAGTTTTTAATGAATTCTTTAGGTTTGTCTCCTTTTGGGATACATGTAATTATTCCTTCTTTTTGTGTATTGGATAATTCCTCTTTTTGAAATGACTGGTTTAAGCTCTGACTACAAAAAACCCAGCTGTTTCAGAAAACTTTAAAAATTCCGATGTGAAACCGTCTGAACCAGGACTTTTCCCGTTCTGCATGTTTTTAAGAGACATCCTGCTTCCTCAAGTGTTATTTCTCCCTCAAGCGATTCTTGTTCTTCTTCTGTTAATTTTGCAATTTCCTCGATCAAGTCCGTAATCTCACATGCTTCCACTTTTCTCTCTGTGTATAGGTTTTCATAAAAAGCTTTCACTTCCATCAGGATTTCATCAGATTTGTATACTATCCTGTCATCTGTTACTAATTTAGACATATATTTACTTACGAAGTGTCTCTTTTCTAGATTACAAAAATATTTAGTTACCTTTTCACCCTGGGCCACCCATCTTGCCTTTGATCTTATTAAAATTCCTTGCATTTTTTCATCTCTTAACGTGGCTAATTCTCTGCCTAAGCAATCCAATTTCAGCATGTTATCCTCAGTTTTAGTTTCTTTTTCTTCTATTTCTGTTATTTGATGTTCTATACTACACTCTTTTTCTTCTCTTTGCTTCTTTTTTATTGTTGCATATGCAATCGTTTTTGCTCTGACTTTCATTAACAAGAAATCCAAGAAACGTTGACAGGCACCGTTAGTTGTACATCAGCTTTAGACAGATCCTTTAGTTGTGCTTTGTCAAAAGGAGCTGCAGCATATTCTTGAGTAACGTTACCAATCATGTCATTAATTTCTTCTAAAAATTGGCGATCTCGGAGTAGAGAATTGTTAAATTTCCAATATGTTTTATGGGTGGTTTGTTTACCAAATTCTAACTTTAAACTAACCATGGAGTGGTCCGATCGATATCCATAGTGGATGTCGGGATCTTCTACATAAAAATCAGGTATTCGGAAATTAAGAAAAAGTCCAATCTACTTTGTTTAAGAGGGCTTATCTTTCGCCATGTGTATCTCCTGCTATCAGGATTATATTCTCTCCATATATCTGATAACTGCAGTTTTTCGATCATGTTCAGAACTGTATCCTGCGCTTTGGGATTGTTATTATGTTTATAGTTATCATAATCAATAGAAGGGTCTAATACAAGGTTCCAATCCCCAACCGCTATGATATTACGGGTATTAAAACTTTCTATAGTACTTTTTAGGTTTACATAAAAATCTGGGTTGTCCCTATTAGGTACGTATACATTAACAAGAAGCAGATCGAGCTCCATGTATTTAAACAGGATGATTATGAAGTTACCATCTTGGTCTCTGTATATCTTTTTTATCTTAAATTCAAACGTGTTATTAAACATGACAGATACACCTCTAGAATGTGACGTATTAGAAGAGAAAAAACATTTATAGCCCCATTCTGATGCAACGATGTGTTCTGATTTCTTATCAAAGTGTGTGTCTTGAAGACAATAAATTGAATGTGATTTTTGTTTCAGATACTGGAATACGTAACGCCTTTTCAGATTATTACCTAACCCTTGGCAGTTTAGTGATATAATAGAAATGCTATTCATGACTAGAATTTACATTTGACAATAACTGACAAATATTATTTACAGAGAGCAGCGGTTTGGTAGACATACCTGTTACCTTTGAACCAGACAACATTCTTTGCAAGAGGTACAACATTCCTTGCGGCGTGAGTTTGTCTCTCAGCGCTACTAATTTTTTTTTCCTTCAGAATTATCAAAATGCATACATCATACAGCTTTAGAGTGGAGAATGGTCTTTTAGAAAGCGTGACAGCGTTGATTTCTTGTGTGTGTCACCCAAGGGCTAGAACTCAGGGGGTAGAGCTGGGTGCTTGTGAGGATCGATGGAGAGTTAGGGTGGCCGCTAGGAGCAGAGACTATTGTAGGGGTGTAGGGGAAGTAAGAGCTTTTATCAGGAAGATCTAGTTGCCAAGTGAGGCGACTGCAGGCGGAAATCTAAACAAATCTGGGGAAAAAAATATTGCTAAAGCTCTGCCCCCCCAAAAAAACGAATCGCAAGACAAAACACGACGCGTTTCGACCTCTTAGGTCTTCTTCTCGCACAATACACAACACTCAGGACAACGAAAATGAACGAGCAATCACTTATCTTATCCAATTCGGCGCAAGATGGATGAAGGTAAGTGACTGCTCGTTCATTTTCGTTCTTCTGAGTGTTGTGTATCTTGCCTGAAGAAGACCTAAGAGGTCGAAACGCGTCGCGTTTTGTCTTCTTCTTTTGTCATTGTTTTCTTCTTTTGTTGCTGTTGTTGTTGTTGTTTTGTTTTTGTTGTTTTGTTTCTTGCTTCTTTTTTTCTTTTTTTTTTCTTCTTTTTTTTTTTTTTTTGGGGGGGGGGGGGGGGGGCGGAGCTTTAGCAAAAAATTTTCATTGTTTTTGTAAGGAATATCAAATGACGTTGAATCCCTGTCCCAAAGATGAGATGCCACGCACCCGGTTTAAAAGAGAGAATAAAAAGGAGAGTGGAAGGTGGGGGGAGGGAACAGAGAGACCCAGGTTACTCCCTGGCCCTGCAGCTTCCAAACATGCTGTCTACTGCTTTGGGTGCGTGCTACAGCGTTTATGTAGCGGCCTACAGGACGTATCGGCATCCATGGATTGATCTTGCCCGTGTTTGTGTCTAAAGGAACAAATCCGTCCAGAGTTTAACTTTTCGAACACGGAGTTCTGCACAATACGAGAATGTGATTTAAGGATCTTGTTTTCTCGCTTTCCACGAGCAGGCACTGGTTTCTTCGGGGGCGTAGGTTCAAATGCCATCGCTGCCTTTTTTTCCCTAAAATTTTAATGATTTACTCTGATGGCAACTAGAACATTGAAGATGTCTTACTGAACTTTACGATGCTGTCACCCTTTGCTCTGTTTCATTGTCATCTTTCTCGGTAAGGCTGGTTCTTTTTGTACAGTTAACTGCAGTCTGCTCCCGATGATCCACACGACATCATTTTGATCTATAAGTTCGTTGTGTAACCATCACCCTAACAACGTCACCTTGATCTTTACATTGATCTGAATCACCATGAACTCAGATACCGTCACTTGACCTTCCACTTTGAGTACAGATCTGTCTGAATGTTATTCTTGATTGTGGCTCCAGTGACCGGTTTCGGCCATATCCAGTTTTGACGTCGACCTCTGTGATTTCTATGTAACGTCTGTGAGCTTGACCTCAGATGTATGTTTGTATCCAGCATCGCTCCGTTCTGGTGATCTGATCCATAACGTGTGTATGGGTCACCGAACCTATGTTGGATGCAACCTGCAGAGGTTAGGAGTGTCCCATTCTGGGCCACATGATCCTGTACCTCAGTCGTGGCTGCAGTGATCTACATCAGATTGAGTGACTCTTGACCTCAGCTCCTTTTGCTGACACAGAATGCGGCCACTAGTCAGGTCCTGATTTGGGTCACCACCATCCATTTCAGATCACCTGAAACTTAACTTCAATCATCCATCCGCGTGACGTCATAAGGGGTCACAGAGACTGATTCTGTTTGTCTAAGATATATCATTGTTCTGGACAACAGTGTACCCTCCTGGGTCACGTGACCTGTAATATGACGTTTAATTGCATCCAGTTCTTGATGACATGTTAGCTGTAGGTCACGATGAGTTGTTTACTGACCTTTAACCTCAGTTTTGGTCACCTGTCAACTTTGCTGTCAACTTACTGTCAACTTTCTTTCTTTATTCAGAGAGAGAAAAGAGAGAGAGAGACACAGAGAGAGAGGAGAGAGAGAGAGAGTGAGAAGAGGAAGAGAGAGGAGAGGAGAGAGGAGAGAGAGAGATTCTATCAAGATATTCAAGCGAGCTGTCCGGTTGAATCAAGGTCAAAACAGGTATTAAAGACACCGGAAAACAATAGTTTTTAATGTTGCATCTTGACATGAAAATGTCAAATAAATCTCAAAGCTGACTTCTTTTTTTAAAAATTGTTTTCTGATAGCATGGGTTCACTTTCAATGAACTGTTTTGGTCTGGAAGAAATACTGTACTTGACATGATAGTAGGCTGACGATCAACCAATCATTCAGATAGAAAAGCATGTCCATTCTAAAGAGAAGGAAACAAGTGGAGTGGGGGTGGGGGTGGGTGGGGGGATTGATAGGGAATTGTCGATCTGGAAAATTGGCTGATCGAACTGCAATAGCTAGTGCAAAGAATGTCTAGAATGCACACCGACTGCAACTGGACTGGTTTCAATTAGGACTTTAGAGCTTCGGTGTCACAACAGATCTCTTTGTGTGACATTCTGGCTAAGCGTGCAGATCACGTGACAAACGTTTAAGGCACGCAGGCACGGGTCTTTTGGGAGACTGTCACGTTACAGTTAGCTACACACAGAGAAGCAAGAGTCACGGAACAGCTTTGAAATTTGATAAACACATGACAAACAAGACAACAAGAAAGGCGTCGATTCTTTTAATGTGAACACTGTAGAGTCGAATTTCCCAGTGGAACATCAGAATCATGGAAACGCATTCATTTCAAATGTAGTCCTGAACAGAAAGGATGCCGTATCTCTCGGTTCCATTGGCCATTGAGACAATGCTTCTGTCACTTATATGCAAGACAACTTACTGATCATGCAGTGATGCCAGTCAATAGCAGTTCGCTATGTCGTTTGCTTTAGAGCCACAACTGTTTATCTCGAAAAAATTTTTGTTTTGACTTTTTCATATTTTTAGGTGTATTAATACAGTCTGTTTAAAATGCTGAACATGGTTATGAAACATTTTTATTTTTTGGGTTTTATAGCAAAGAAACAGTTGTTGCCCTGTCCACATCCAACCAGATTCTGCATGCCACAAATGAACAGCTAGCAGTCACAAAACTGGGGCCCCAAGAAGGAATCATAGAAAGCGGAATCACCACTCTCGGCCCAAAACTTTTTTTATGCTAGCAGTTATCAGTTGTTGGCTGGGGAAAAATTCCTGCAAGTGAAAGAGAAAGGGTGGGCTATTAGATTACACCGCCTGCAGGTCACTTCGGGTGGGTAAAATCGGCACCGGGAATGGCAGAATTCGGTCAAGGAGGGTCAGCGGGGTTCAAGGGCTTTTTTCCCCACAGATAAGGAGAGTGTCTGGAGAGATGCTGGTGAAAAACAAGTGGCTAATACCAGCACCTCCGGGCTTGTACCCTTCACACTTTCCCTCACACTGCTTTCAGGAAACTTCATTGGCATTTTTGCTTCTGTTTTCCAATTTCCACTCACGTGGTATTAAATCAGTAAGTCTCTCTCTCTCTCTCTCTCTCTCTCCCTCTCTCTCTCTCTCTCGCCCCTCGCTCTCTCTCACTCTCTTTGTTGTTTTTGTTTTTTTGTTTTTTCAGGGTCATATTGGCAGAATTAGGCTATGCCTAACATGTTTATCCCTAACCATGTTACGACTCTCTCTCTCTCTCTCTCTCTCTCCTCTCTCTCCTCTCTCTCTCTCTCCCCTCTCTCCCCTCTCTCCTCTCTCTCTCCTCTCTCTCTCTCCCCCTCCCCCCCCCCCCTCTGTTTTTGTTTTTGTTGTTTTTTCCTCTCTCCCCTTTCTCTCAATAATAAGAAACAAAATTAATGTACTGTCTATTTGTTTCCTTTTTCACAATACCTTTTCCTTAATATTTTGTACATGCAGTTAATTTGTTTACAAAAGTGTATTAATTGAACACTTTTAAAAGACGCACAGAAGCTTTCTTGTAAATATGATGAATAAAATGCTGTGAATAAAAAATATGTGTAGTTTCCCTTTGTTTTTTCCCTTGTACATTTTGGCTTTGCTGCTCATCCATATTGGTAAATCAGTAGCTGAAATAAATGCAAAACACCGTTTGAAGGAAGAGATGTTGTGAAGACTGTGATACACGATTTAACTGGGCGTTAATTATTTTCTTTGTTCTCCCAATCAGGCCACCATGACTGACGACAGTGGTCAGATCTTGAAATTGATGAGGAGACCTGCTTACTTTTTGACCAGCATGAGCCAGCATTTTTCTCATGGAACTTCTCAAGGTATCGATAAATTACCTCGTATTGTTTGTGATGACAGACTTTGTAGCAGGAGAGAGGCTGAGGGTGGGGGGAAAAGCAAGTAAACTTGAATCTTATTGAGCAAGTTTTGTCTACGCAAATATAGTATTGTGTATACTATATTGTTCAGTTTCAGTTGTTCCCGAGGCGGTGTCAATGCGTCAGAATATCCCATATACCCACACCACATCTGCTATTTTAGCTAATGCTTTCATCGACTTCATATCCCAATGTGCTAGTAAAGCCTCGGGTGCATGCTGGGTTTTTTTTCATGTTTCTGCAACCCACCAAACACTGACATGGATTACGGGATTTTAAACGTGCGCCATTTTATCTTCTGCATGCATATGCACACGGGACCTCGGTTTTATAGTCTCATCTGAAGGACTTGGGGAGAGGAGATTTTCAGAACAAATGGTAATCCCGCTAATAAACGGTCGGCTCAACCGGGACTCGAACCGGGACCACAAGATCACGATCTTGCGTCTTACTGATTGGGCCAACCCCCTCCCCTATTACAAAATATATAAAATTATTTTTTTTATTTTTTCCTAGCCAAAACTATATATATTATAATTATATTGTAATCATAAAAAACAGTTGGAAAGAGTCCGGGTCACTGTGTATACATGAATGAGTTTGGATGAAAGGGCAGGTCTGTCAGAAGCGGTTTCAAACAGAATTAAATCTGTCTTAATTAAAACGCTTCATAAAAGCATATCTTTAATGTTTAAGGGGGAGATCCACTTGCCACTGCAATTACTGAAAGCCACAGAGAAGAAACCCTTCATGACCTGGCTGTCCGGTTTCCCACACCAAACGTCTGGATACTCTTCTTTTGGGCCAATGGCAGGGAGAGAAGACCTGTGTACCCTGATGGAAATTGCTTTTTTAAAGCTTGCCTCCATTCATTGGACAACCACACTGAAACCACGCTCCGTGCCTCTCTGTGCCAACATATTAAAGACAACCTGCATGCCTACCTTGGCTTTTTTCACCTTGATGAAGGGTGGGAACAGTGAAAATGATCTTTTGAAGTTTGCAAAAACATCACTTGAAGAAATGCGAAGATCAGGATTCTGGAACAATGCTGTTAATGATGTGATGCGCTGGCACTGGCCAACCTCACAAAGCGACGACTGAAAATCTTCACAAGCGGAAAAAATAACCACGTCATCAACACCTCTCCATCTCTAACCAATTGGTAGCAGCCATTTTCTCACCCATCTACTTGGCATATCTGGCATTGAATATAGCAAGCACTACAAACGGCTGTGTGAAACTGAAGAGACATCTGTTTCACTGTGTTTGGAATGACTAAAGAATTAACCACCCCACACATCAATGCAACTTCTCCCCCCCCACCAGTGGCTGAACTGAGACACAACAGTCACCACCATGCCAACATTCCCCCACCACCACCACCATCTTCACCACCCCTCCCGTGTCAGATCCACCAGAACCCCCATCAACCCCACCATCAGTGTCAACTCTAAAAAGCAATTCTGGTCCACAAGAGAATGGGGGACTCTCCAAAAGCATCATCTCCATCTCATGAAACTCAAAAAACAAACGCAAGTCTACCAACACCACAGAAAAAGGACACCTCCGAAGAAACGAAAAGCACAGCCTGAGAAGTGGAAGAAAAATTCAAGAAAAATGCGGGAAGCAACAGGGCCAGGAGTATGTGACCAGCAAGGGAAAAAAGCACGTAAAAGGCAGGTCCAAAGACATAGACTGCAAATGTAGACTCAGATGCAATGAGAAAAATCGGCTTCGACAAAAGGTAACAATTTTCAACACATACTATGGGCTTGATGCATATGAGAAAACAAAAAGATTTCATTTGTAGACATGTGGATCAAAAGGACACCAGAACAAAACCTCAATGACAACAAAGAGCCAGTAATAAACAAGATACGGGTTTTCTAGAACCTACTTTTTGGACCACAGATGGGGAAGG
>CM031623.1:14710582-14728082 GCA_018398815.1 Conus ventricosus | reverse complement strand
AATGCGCCTTTGGGATTTAATTCGTCCTCCTCACTTGAAATGGTAAATTGACAGAAAAGTATTTTCATCATTGGTTAGTTTTAGTTAACCAGTAGGAAGTTAACAAGTGCAATTTTGGTCATTTTGTCAGTTAGAAGTCTCGGGAGTAATTGTTGTCCGCCCCGCCCCCCCCCCCCCACCCACCTCTTCCCTCCCCACTCCCACGCACACAAATGTTTCGTTTTTTTGACTTCTTTATCTGTGTTTGTTTTCTGTTGCTCCCCTGCTGTCTATCTCATTTTTTTTTACACACACACAACCCCACACACAACACACACACACACACACACACCCCCACAGGCACCGCGTGACACGCCCCGGGGGGCGTACGCAACACACACGCACCCCACACACACGCACGCACGCAGCACCACGCACGCACGCACGCCCCCAACACACCACACACACACAACCAAAACCACACACGTCTAATGTCAATAATTTTTGGAAAAGACGTAAAATGAAAGCACTACACCACTGTTATCACACAACACCAGCAAACGATGCAGTTTTCCCCCTTGTTAACTTTGGGCATCCTCTGATGGGGGAGACAAGGGGGTTGCGCCGTAGATTAGTCATTGGGGGTTACAGCGCCTGCTGGGGTTTTGAAGAGCCCGATTTTTGAGTGGCATCCTGTTTGTAATTGCTGCGGGTTTAAAGCACGAGTGTTGTTGGGCCGACCAATTTTTGAGTGGGGGCGCCTCCGTCCTTCCTGCGGGCCCTTCCTCCCCCCCTCACTTTTTTGATGCGGCCTTGGGTGGCCACCGTGACCCGGTCTGAAGCTGCTTTTTGGGTCGCAAAGTCGGGGCTGCCTTTCCCTCAGGTCGGTTTGCTACCCTTGTTGCTAGGCAGGCAGCCTGTGGGCGGAGGCTGTACCAGCTGTTCACCACATGTCCTTTGGGATGTGCCATATCCAGGGGGCTGCGTGGCCAAGCCAGCGCAGGCGTCATGAGTCTGCAGGGGCAAAAATGCTAGGTCCCGGCCTGGGCCAGGACTCCTTGTTGGTGAGCATCTCCCAAGTGTGCCGGGGCCCTTCTGAGGCAGCTCAGGTGGAAGGCGTTCAGTCTGCTTTCTAGTCAAGAGTACAGAGTCCTACTTCATTCCGTAGAGAAGAGGCCAGCCGCAGGCTTGGTACACTTTCATTTGGGTTTTTGACTTTTAGCATGGGGTTGTCCCAGACCCTCTTCCTAGACGGGTCATCGCTGATGCCCCCTTTCCCGATCGACGTTCACTCGGCGTCCGAGAGAGGTTCCGGAGAGGGTGGACCCCGGGAAAGAAAATTGTCGACTATTTCGAGGGTGTGATCCCCCGTGGAGATGCTGGAGTACTGGTACTCTTGGCCTATGATGGTTTTTTCTTCAAGTGATAGTGAGGCAAATTTGGTGCAGGCATCAGCGAAGCAGGTGAAAGCCGTTGTTCCCGCTTCCTTGTGTCGGCGTGAGGCGGGAGCGCCTGCGAAGAGCAGCTTCCCCATGAAGATTTTCCGTCTTGTCTTTTTTTGGAGGCAGCCAGCTTGAAGAGTTCCGTCGCCCTGCGTGGGGGAAGTGCCGTCTTCAGACTGCCGGGGCGTAGCACAGCAGCAGGGAAAAAAGAGACGTCGAAAGTGTCAGAGCGAGACACATCCTTTGTTTGCCACCGCTTTTGTTGGGGGAAGGGGGTCCGAAGAAAATTCGTAAACGGAAAGTGCCATTTATGTTGTCAGGGAAAGGGACGTGATCTCTTCAGGAGCTTGAAGGGAATCCAATCCAGTGTGAGGGTCAGGTAATGCATCGATGAACACGTTTTCTCTGCTTGCGGCACCTCTTTTAGTCCTCAGGGGAATGCGTTCGATGTCGCCTTGCGCTCACACCCTTGAACCGCACGGGGCCCTCGGGGGTACCTGTTCCGAGCACTGCAGCCTGTTGAGGACGAAGGGGCGAAAGCTTTGCCAACAATCGGGGAGGGATGTCTGTGAAGTTATTCTTTTGCTGGGGTTCCTTGGTTTCCTGTATAGCGTGATATGTTTGATGGGTGCATGTCCTGGGATATGGCCCCCTTCCTTAACACCGCAGCCAAGCTCATGGAGGGCCGGCTTTGAAAACTTCTGCGGGAAAATGCTGTCGCAAACGGAGTTTTCCACAGGCTAGCGAGTCGTGGCCTTGCGATTTGCTCCCCTTGTGAGTTCCCAAGGGTGGGTGGGGCGTTGAGTCTTCTTGAGGGGCCCGGGAGGAGCATTCCCAATGGCTAGTGGGTAACTGATTTCTCTCTAGAGTAAAGCTCCTGGAGTGTCTTCCCATCTCCCCGTCTGTTTGCTAAAGGCGATTATGATTTCCCCCTGAGTAGTTTTAGGAGCTATCTTGATGGCAATAGGGCCAAACGTTTTTCCCCTCCTTCGTCATGGCGCAATTTTGCGCGCGGCGCAGATCTGGATCCCTGGCACGGGTTTTTGCCATACCTTGCGCATTTTGGCAGAACACTTGGTTTTTTTGGGGAGCTTTCGGAGTGCCGCTAGCGCTTCTTTGAGGGACACACTCTTATTTTTGAGAATGCAGCTCACTTGCAGAAAGGAAGGCGCATCCCCAGATTTCTCTTCAACCAGTCTTCTTTTTTCTTACCCTTTTTCCCGGGAGATGTTTGAGGGGATTGGGGGGTTGATCGGGGATGTGTTCCCCATGATGAAGCGCTGTCGTCGGTATTTTAAATAAAAAATTTTCCATAGAAACCATCTTGAAAAAGAGAGATGACTGGACGTCCAAAAATGAAGGAATAAAAACTTAGCATTTTTAAAAAATTTTCATTGTTGTTGATAGTAAAAAGGGTTTTACGAACAAAAAGTCGAGATTTGTTCATGGACGCCCTGTCACTGCAGGTATTTCTTGTTTCAATAGTATTGAAGTTTTGTTTGTAACAATGGGGTAGATTTTTTGTGGTGCCTTAGTCACAGCAGGTATTTCATTTGCCAAAGCATTTAAGTTGTTTTTTTTTAACAAATGGGGGTAGATTTGTTCGTGGACGCTCCACACAGCAGGTATTTCCAGTTAAACGTTTTTTCCCCCCGGGGGAAACACAAGACCACGAAAAAAAATGACTCTTTAGGCCGCACGTGCCGTACACAGTAAGGGGGAAACATAAAGTTTTTCCGTGTGACCAGACGCTTGGGGGTTTCCCGGTGCCCGAAGTATTCACCCCTACCAAGGGGGACGTCTGTTGCAATCAAGTGTTCACCCAAAATATTCATTTGATGACGTTTTGTAAAAAAGTTATTTATAGAACAATGGTGGAAAATGTCACTTGCGTTTGTCTCTGCGACATTTTCCCTTTCAAAATACGATTCGTACCATGGGGCCTTTTTTTTTCCGGAGGGCGTATATATTTGTCCCCTTGGATCAAATTTCCACCCTAGTGAAACTTTTTGAATGGCCGCGATTGGGGCTGTTGCTTTTTCTTGTTTCCTAAGGGGGTTTCAAGGGGGGGGAGGGGGGATATGGAATTTCATTTTAAAAGGGCTCTTTTAAATTTTTCCATAATTTGTTAAAAACAGGTCCACATGTCATAGACTACAGTACGGATCATTTTTGTTTAAATCGCCGGAAGAATTTAACAGATAAAAAACGCTTTTGCACACCTGTTCAAAACCCCCCCCCCAGGAAGACCGAAAAAAGTGACGTCACTTTATGGGGGGCCGTCAGCCGCGCCCACAAAATGGAACGCCAAGGAAATCACACGGTTTTCGATCCCCCCACGCCTAAACAGTCACAGGGGGGGCAGAATTTGCGTAGGCGAGTGCTGCAGCTCAGCAGGAGATGGATTTTCTTTTTCCCCCATTTCCACTGATCCAGTATCGAAAGAAGTGGGTTGTTTGTGCAAAATGCCGGGCCCTAAGTTCTTTTTACCCCGTCACTTCCCCGGACCACGGAAACTAGTATTTCCCACAATTGCCGAACCCCTTCGGTGGGCACAGGTCGGCCCTCCCCATCAAAAACTTCGTCTGCATTTTGCGGTATACTTTGGGGCGAGTGGTACTCTACAGATGAGTACAAAAGTCGCACTTTATTCTGTTCTATCTATGGATAATCACATTTTTTAAATTGAATGAAAGCTTAGGATGGAAAAGAAGGTGAAGAATAGCCACAGCTAACAAAATAAAAAAGGGAGGGCGTTTTGTCTAAGGGAAGTGTTTTAAACCCAATTTTATTGAGGACCCACAAAGGAGAACAATTCCATTCAGACCTTTTTAATTCCAAGTATTGCAGCAAAAAATCCTCAGACGAAGGAGTACTCTCTTTCTCACGAATACTTCACAATGACGCAGAAAAATCATTTATGGTAAAATTTTGCAAACTTGAGGAGGAGAATCCTTTCCGCCATCCCCGCGTGATCGCATCAAAAAGTCAGTCGGGAGTTCCTTTAAATTGGGAAAGCCCGTACCCTTCGAATCTGTGTTCAGGCGTCAAGTGGAACTGAAAAGTTGTTTCGTGGTCCAGCTGGAACTGACTGGTAAAAAGAACTTTGCGTTCAAAATGATAGGGGAAAAGGGCCTTTCAAAACATTCCGAGTACACTGGCTGTCGCAATATAGTCACGCTTTTACTGTAAATTAATTCCCAGCGAGATTGTTTCAAGAAAACCCCAGAACACTTTCTGTCGCCTCGCTGGGCAAGATGGACGTATATCCCAAAAAGCAGTTAAACCATGCCAAGATTAGTTCATTACCTCCCGTTTTCTTGATTACAGGTGAAAAGCCCACTTTCGCGGATCAATTTGGTGATCGGGGAAACGAAAACGGATGTTTATTTTTCCAGTTTTTTTAAATGTCATATTTCTGAAACTTCCAAAATCGAAAAACCCAAAGTAACCTTTAAAATTACCCCTTGCTGCTAAAGCCCAGAAGAGTGTGTGTTTTGGGAGTGGGGGAAGATGGGGGGTGAGCAGTGGTGGTAATGAGGGGTGTGACAGTGGGGATGATGGTGTAGTAGTGGTGGTAATGTGATGGTGTGAGCAGTGGTGGGAAAAATGATGGTGTTTAGCAGTGAGGTAATGATGATTTGGTGTGAGCATGGTGGAATGATGTGGTGTGGCAGTGTGGTAATGAAAATGGTGTGAGCAGTGATGGTAATTTTATGATGGTTGGGGGCGTGGGGGAATGATGAGGGGAGCAGTGGGGGAATGAGAGGTGTGGCTGGTGGTAATGTTGGGTGGGCAGTGATGGAATGATTGGTGGAGCAGTGGGGGAAGATGGGTGTGGCATTAGGAATTTATGGGGTGACAGTGGTGGTAATGATGATGGGTTTTTGGCAGTGGTGGTAAAAGATGATGGTGTGAGCAGTGGTGGAAAAAATGGTGGTGTAGCTGGTGGTAATGATGATGGTGGAGAGTGGGGGTAAAGGAAAAGGTGTGAGCAGTGATGGGAATGAGATGGGGACGGATGGTAAAATGGGTGTGAGCGGGGTAATTTATGTGGTGTGAGCAGTGATGGGAATGATGATGGGGGTGAGCAGTGATGGTAAAGTGTGGGTGAGCTGATGGTATGATGAGGTGTGAGCGTGGGGGCTGTGATGGTGTGAAGTGGGGGTAATGTGATGGTGTGAACGTGGGGTAATGAGATGGTTTGAGAGTGGTGGTAATGATGGGGGTGGGGCAGTGGTGGTTGATGGTGGGGTGAACAGTGGTGGTAAGTTGGGGGTGTGAGCGTGGTGGTAAGATATGGTGGGGGCAGGGTGGGAATATGATGGGGTGAGCAGTGATGGAAAAATGATGGTGTGACAGTGGGGGTAATGATGATGGGGTGAGCAGTGGTGGTAATGATGATGATGGTGTGAGCAGTGGTAGTAATGATGATGGTGTGGAGCAGTGGTGGTAATGATGATGGTGTGAGCAGTGGTGGTAATGATGATGGGGGTTTTGTGACAGTGGTGGTAATGATGGTGGTGTGAGCAGTGGTGGAAAATGATGAGGGTTTGTGAGCAGTGGTGGTAATGATGTGATGGTTTTGAGCAATGGTAGTAATGATGATGGTGTGGCGTGGCTGTAATGATGATGTGTGAACAGTGGTGGTAATGATGAGGGTTTGTGAGCAGTGGTGGTAATGATGATGGTGTGAGCAGTGGTGGTGTGATGGTGGGTGAGCAGTGATGGTAATGATGATGGTGTGGAAAGGTGATGGTAATGATGGTGTGAGCAGTTTGTGGTAATGATGGTGGGTGAGCAGTGGTGGTAATGATGATGGTGTGAGCGGGTGGGGGGCAATGATGATGGTGTGAGCAGTGGTGGTAATGATGATGGTGTGAGCAGTGGGGGTGATGATGGTGGTGTCGCATGATGGTAATGATGATGGTGTGAGCAGTGATGGTAATGATGGTGTGAGCAGTTGTGGTAATGATGGTGGGGTGAGCAGTGGGGGTAATGATGATGGTGTGAGCAGTGGTGGCAATGATGATGGTGTGAGCAGTGGGGGTAATGTATGGTGTGAGCAGTGGTGGTAATGATGATGGTGTGAGCAGTTGTGGTAATGATGGTGGTGTGAGCAGTGATTGTAATGATGATGGTGATGGCAGTGGTGGTTTAATGGTGATGGTGTGAGCAGTGGAGTAATGATGATAGTGTGGGAAGTGTGGAGAATGTGATGGGTGTGGCAGCCGCGCTGATGATGGTGGTGTAAGAAAATTTGTTTAGTCCTTGACACACCTGATACAGCTTATGTTGTGATGCTGAAAGGACAACGACCTGCTCAACTGCCGGTGATGATGGCGACGACGACAACGATAATTATAATCATGATCATGTTTGATAATTATCATTATAATGATCAGTACCCCATTGCATCAGGCATCTGGTGGGTCTGTGTCCCTGACAGAATCTGGGACACGTGGTCCTAGAGACACCCTGTTTGATTCTAAGCGAAAGTGGAAACACTTTTGTCTACTTTTCACTTTAATTCAACAGATTTCATGGGATGTTGAATCCAAATTTACCGGTGATAATCATATCAGAATACTCATCTCATATTCCTCATTCCACCCTGACACTCAGATAATACGGGCACGGGCAACAATTGAAACCTGACCAAAGCGTACATTCAGAAACGAAGACAATTTGTTCTAAAGAAGACTCAGTATGTGACCTGCCGATGCCCGATGCCACCCGGGGGGTGACTCTGAATCCAGGTGACAATTCATTCGGGGGGCGCTGGAACAAGATGACAACGGATGACGTGTACCCCAACAGACGTCCCAGAAACTGAAACGCCCCTCTACCCCCACAGCACTTGAGGTGGGACAGAAGACAGGGTGGTATACTTACCCTTTAGATTGCAGGCTGCTCATGAATTTTCCGTTGTCCATCTCTTGCTGTCTGCCCAGGCCCGTCCCCTGAAAGAAGCAGTGACAGACTTTTTTTCACCACGATTCGCTTTCGCAAAAGATAGTCGGGCAGTGCCAGTCAATCATCGTTCTTTTCCCGCTAACGCCCTTATTGCAAGATGATCATTTTGGACATGACAATGGGCGTGTCGAACTCGTTATATACTTTGTAAAGAAAGACAGAATAACGAACAAGGACAGAAAAACAAACATGACAGAGGGAAAGAAATGAGAAATGAAAGAAGGAGGACATGAAGTAGATTGAAGAGTCATGTCCCTTTTAGATTATAAACGATTATTTTCGTTGTCGTTTTCTTGCTGCGTGATGGTAATTCCTGTTAACACATGGTCTGTTTCTAAGCTAAAACGCTGTGCTGCCATTTGCATTGCAAACATCAGTCGTGCACCTCTATATATTTATACCACGAACAGCAATCTACTTTAAGAAGGCCTGTTTAGAATTCAGCATGATATGGAGAAGTGTCATTTTATCGTCATCAAAGATTTCTCTGTGTGAAATATTGAAGCCAAGTCCTCGGTGAGAGTGAGTCACAAGGAATGGATATACTCAGTGTGTGTGTGTGTGTGTGTGTGTGTGTGTGTGTGTGTGTGTGTGTGTGTGTGTGTGTGTGTGTGTTGTCTGTCTGTCTGTCTGTCTGTCTGTCTGTCTGTCTGTCTATGCGCGTATATGCGCACGCGCGCGATGTATGTATGAGTGTGTATGTGTATATATGAGGGGGACAGGAATAGCTCAGTGGTAGAGCGCCGGACACGCAATCTTGGTGATCCTGGGGTTGCGAATCTCTGCCGGGCCGTTTAGGTACAGGGGATTTTTCCCCCTGAGGATAACATTGGTTCTGACTCCATTTCCCATTCAGTCCTTCGAATGAGACTATAAACCGTGGCTCCGTGTGTTAACGCACTCATAACATAATTAACAACATATTTAGTATCTAATCAAGAAACCTGAACAGAACGCAACTTGAATGCTTTGTAAAGATAAATGGACAGTTGTTTCACAGTTTGTTTATGCTCTGTTGCCATAAGCAATGCAAGTCTAAATTTATTTGGATCTGCATAAAATTTACTAGGTATATACTGTGTTCTTAAGTCACTCAAAACAGGACAACATAAGACAAAATGAACATCATCTTCTTTTTCATTTTTGCAAAGCGGACATTTTAAGTCAGCATTACTATGTGTTTTGTAACGTAAACGATGTTGTGCTATTTCAGAAATACCAAATCGAAACCTCGTTAATGCATACCTTAAATGCCTATCTAAATTCATCAGTAAATAAATTTTTTACCTCAGGCACCTTGCAAAACGTTCTGTAAACATAAAACCTTTCACTATCACTAATATGAGAGTCTCACTCTTGCCATCTACATAAAATTAACCGTTCTCTGAAAACTTGCAGAAATCTGTCTATCCCTTCAACACCTTGGTTAAGCCATACATATCCAAAACCAAACAAATACAAAATCGGAAATGAAATGAGATAGGGAACAGTAAACGATAAACAGTAAACAAGTGGGGTATGTTTTGCTCCCATAAGGAAACCTAACACAGAGTAACTTTTATTCAAGACTGGCACAGCCTTTTAAACTTGAATAAAGTCAGACAAAATACATAGACGAACAATCTAATAATGGGGGAAAAACAAGCGCAGGCCAACAACTGAACTGTCTGGCAAAGATTTGGACTTGAGGGGAGGGAGAGGAGAGGGGAGTTTGAAGATGGAGAAACTGGGAAAATGAAATTAAAAAAAAAAAATAATTAAAAAAAATTATGTTACAGATATGAAAACTCTTCACTAGCTGCATAAGGGAAGCATCGCAATCCCTTTTGAAGGCAGATATATTTGTATTGCCTGCTCCGAGGCCTTTCGCTCGCTGGATCGGGACTCATCAGGGAGACACGGCTGGTTGTGTCTGCGCTCCCGGCGTCAAATAGAGACACACCACATAATCTCTTTAGTTTTACAACTTTTTTTCCTCCCCACACTTTCGTTTGGTTGCATTTACTACTCTTCGCTGGCTGCTCTGGGGTGCTATTGGATTATTTTTTGCACCCATGGTGGTGAGAACACCACAGTATTATGGACTGTGGCGTGTCTCTATTTGACGCCGGGAGCGCAGACACAACCAGCCGTGTCTCCCTGATGAGTCCCGATCCAGCGGGCGAAAGGCCTCGGAGCAGGCAATACAAATATATCTGCCTTCAAAAGGGATTGCGATGGTTCCCTTATGCAGCTAGTGAAGAGTTTTCATATCTGTAACATTTTTTTTTTTTAATTTCATTTTCCCAATTTCTCCATCTTCAAACTCCCCTCTCCTCTCCCCTCCCCTCAAGTCCAAATCTTTGCCAGACAGTTCAGTTGTTCGCCTGCGCTTGTTTTTTCCCCCACTATTAGATTGTTCGTCTATGTATTTTGTCTGACTTTATTCAAGTTTAAAAGGCTGTGCCAGTCTTGAATAAAAGTTACTCTGTGTTAGGTTTCCTTATGGGAGCAAAACATACCCCACTTGTTTACTGTTTATCGTTTACTGTTCCCTACCTCATTTCATTTCCGATTTTGCTTTGATTAAATTGAGGTTATTTGTATATGTTTCTGTCCGTCTGTGTGTTTGTCTTTTGATCTCCCTTGCATCTTTGGGTGGATCCTCAGGCGTAGGCTCAAAGACTGTTCCTTACATTTTATATTATTTGCATAATGTCTTTAGTTTTACAACAACTTTTTTTCCTCCCCACACTTTCGTTTGGTTGCATTTACTACTCTTCGCTGGCTGCTCTGGGGGTGCTATTGGATTCTTTTTTGCACCCATGGTGGTGAGAACACCACAGTATTATGGACTGTGGCGTGTCTCTATTTGACGCCGGGAGCGCAGACACAACCAGCCGTGTCTCCCTGATGAGTCCCGATCCAGCGGGCGAAAGGCCTCGGAGCAGGCAATACAAATATATCTGCCTTCAAAAGGGATTGCGATGGTTCCCTTATGCAGCTAGTGAAGAGATTTCATATCTGTAACATATTTTTTTTTTTTAATTTCATTTTCCCAATTTCTCCATCTTCAAACTCCCCTCTCCTCTCCCCTCCCATTAAGTCCAAATCTTTGCCAGACAGTTCAGTTGTTGGCCTTCGCTTGTTTTTTTCCCCATTATTAGATTGTTTGTCTATGTATTTTGTCTGACTTTATTCAAGTTTAAAAGGCTGTGCCAGTCTTGAATAAAAGTTACTCTGTGTTAGGTTTCCTATGGGAGCAAAACATACCCCACTTGTTTACTGTCAAACAAATACAGTTTACAACGAACATTTGTAACCCAATTTTTCTTTCCACGTATATCTAATATCATACAACATTTTGTAAGCTTTATGGGGTAGCCTAGATTCCTCCATTCTTGTCAATGTTAACCAAAACTTTACACATTTTACAGCTGAATTGAGATATATATATATATATATATATATATATATATATATATATAGTATCTGTTTGTCTCTCCGTAAACAAAGTCATTAGGAGTTCGCATCTCTACGCCTAAAAATCTTTTGAGAGCAAATAAGTGAACCTTTTCACATTCAGATGGCACATTATCAAGTCCCCATAGCTCTGCGCCGTACTGAACAATCGGCTGAATTTGTGAATCGAAAATCTTCAAAAGGACAGTCAACGAGTTATTTTTAAACTTATATAACTTTTGTGAAATGCACAGTAAAGCATTTTTAGCTCTACTACTTAAATTACGACATGCCATAACAAAACTCAATCTTGTTGAAAAAACAAATTCCTAGGTATTTGTATACATTAACAACAGGCATCACAGCTCCTGCATACATCCATCTTTCTCTAGCTCCTAAATACCCCCCTTTTCTGAACACAGTAATATTACTTTTGTCCATATTTACCTTCAGCTGGAGAGCTGAAGCTGCTTTATACAGATTATTCAACTGTGTGTGTATGTGTGTGTGTGTGAGAGAGAGAGAGAGAGAGAGAGAGAGAGAGAGAGAGAGATAAACGATAACGATAACGATAACGAAAATTTATTCAGAAAGGCCACAGCCCCATTTGAAGGGGATGAGTAATAAAGAACATAGTTAAACAAGATACTTCATCACAAAAATTTAAACATTCTCAACATATGCAAATTACCTATGTCAAATCACTCCTTCTTTTAAATGATTTGTACAGATATAAAGCCAGATTTCTTGCAACGTTGTAATTTTTTGACGACAAAAGACAGACTAACTTGAACAGTGCTGGACGTCGATGATATTTTAACGGAATAAGTTTTTGTCGTAGGTCACCCAGAACAGGACATAAGAATACAAAATGAAGTTCATCTTCCCTATCAGATTTACACAGTGGACACAACAAATCATTTTCTGTATGGATATTATATCGTTGACGATGTACAGCAATATCCGATACACCAAACCTGAATTTTGTTAATTCAGACCTGATAAATCTATTCAAGTTCAGAGACAAATAAGCTTCTGCTTCTACTAAATAATTACTTTTCAGCAGTCTAAATAATGAAAATCGTTCGCTGTTTTGAATATGGCTATCCCAATCTTGCCATCTACAATCTATTGCTCGTTGCTTGAAACAAGCCAAGAAACTGCCGACAAAGCCAACCCTTGTTCTAACCATACAAACGAAAAACCATAATTACATAAACATTTACGAATGCCCGATGCCCACGTAGTTTTCCCTCTTATATCCAGGTCAAACAATGTTTTATAAGCTTTGGCTGGCAGTCTATGTTGCCCCATACGTAACAGTTTAAGCCAGTATCTCACACATTTTATATATGAATTCAAATAAATAGGGAATCTACCAAGTTCACCATAAGTCAAGTCATTTGGGGTACGCCTATCGACATTCAAAAACCGTTTCATAGCAAATAAGTGCAATTTCTCTATGTCATGTCCTTTCTCCAAACCCAAATCTCAGCGCCATATTGGACTATAGGCTGGACCTGGGTATCAAACATTCTGAAAAATAGTTTTACTGACTCGTTTTCAAACTTATACAAGACGCTTAAAATGGCCATAACAGCACGCTTTCCTTTACCCACAAGATCTTGGCAGGCAAACGAAAAACTTAGTTTTGTAGAAAAATATAAACCCAGATATTTGTAGGCGTTTACAATCACAAGTTTAGAATTTTCATAAAACCATTTTTCACGCGACGACAAATATCCACCCTTTCGAAAAACAATGTTTGTTTTGTCCATGTTTACTTTGAGATGTAATCTCTGCGTCGCTGAGCACAAATTGTTCAACTGGTTTTGAAGCCCAATAACAGTTTCAGACAGTAAGAGAGAGAGAGAGAGAGAGAGAGAGAGAGAGAGAGAGAGAGAGAGAGAGAGAGAGAGAGAGGAGAGAGAGACTTGCCATCGATGTTGTCAAAGGCAAACATCAGAAGCAGCATCAGAATAACTGAATGCATTGTTGATAGACGCATGTCAGTCGCCAAGGTGCTTCTTTCTGCAATAAAATGTACGAACACTGTGAACGCTGAAAATGCCCAGTAAGTCCTGTGACATGTGTTCCAAAATTCACTAAAACCTCTCGTATGTCTTCACAAAATGACCGCTACACATTAGTTTCATATCTGTTGTCGAGGAGAAATTCGGCAGACATTTTCAACACTGTTCAAGACAGATAAATAGATAGACAGATAGATAGATAGATAGATAGATAGATAGATGAAGATAGATAGAGAGATGAGAGAGAGAGATAGATAGATAGATAGATAGATAGATAGATAGATAGATAGATAGATAGATAGATCGATAGTGAAACAGACAGACAGACAGAGAGAGGCATGTGTGTGTGTGTGTGTGTGTGTGTGTGTGTGTGCGTGTGTGCGTGCCTGCGTGCGTGCGTGCGTGCGTGCGTGGCGTGCGTGCGCGTGCGTGCGTGCGTGCGTGCGTTAGTTAGTTAGTTAGTTCTTCAATTTAACGTCTGTTCACTTTAAGTGATATTAGACAAAATAATGCAGAAATGAGTGGATGAGAGAAATGGAAATAGTGTATGCAACATGCTATTATAGGCCTACGTGTGTGTGTGTGTGTGTGTGTGTGTGTGTGTGTGCGTGCGTGCGTGCGTGCGTGCGTGCGTGCGTGCGTGCGTGCGTGCGTGCGTGTGGTGTGTGTGTGTGTGTGTGTGTGTGTGTGTGTGTGTGTGTGTGTGTGTGTGTGTGTGTGTGTGTGCGTGTGCGGCTTTGACAACTGAAGTGAAAAAGATGTTCTAAATGTAACAATTTAGACAGATTACAAAGCATTAATTAAAAAAAATTAAAAAAATAAATTACACAAACGAGCCAACTGGGCTTAACATCAACGAATTTACAAATGTAAAAAAGGCATGAAGATTCTGGAAAATGCACAGGGAATCTTTTTGTCGGAAATTGGGGAGAGATGAGTTAAAATAGGAACAATTAAAAAGAAAATGCAGAGTATTGAAACTGTCGACTGCTCCACAAGCGCATTGTAAATTTCTGTGAAATTTTGTACGAAGAGCGTTAACTTTAAGCCTGTAAAAGAGAGATTCCAGTTTCCGAAATTTGTGTACATGTACATACGTCTTTGTGTACAGTTTACGAATTTGAATGGGCGCGTTAGATGGACGAGTAAAGTTTTGAATTCTTGAACAGCAACTCAGTGAAGAGTCTTGTGCATGTATTTTAAAGAGTACTGAATCTTTATACAGGTTATGAAAAGACTCAAAAGAGTCTCTTTTTAAGAGTCCATAGGCTTCGTGAAGACTCCAAGGTTGCGTTCGTGTGTGTGTGTGTGTGTGTGTGTGTGTGTGTGTGTGTGTGTGTGTGTGTGTGTGTGTGTGTGTATGTGTGTGCGCGCGCGCGTGCGCGCGCTCCACACACACACACGAATGTATATACACAAATGCCTGTATTGGGGAGAACGATAACAAACAACGTTCTAGACTAATGCTACCCCCTAAATGTAATTACATTCGCACCAACCTGTAAAGTATCAAAGACGAAAAGAAATGAAGTGTTCGAAACTTGCCTGAAAGGAAACCAACACAAGGTGAACACTGCGTCTTCTCTCGATGACTGTTGTTGGACGTCTGTTATATTCTAATGTCTCAGTCGCTACGTCCGCTGAAGCCTACACACCATCTGTTCCTGACCATCCACCTTCAAAAGAACCATAAATCACAATGGATCATGTGTGTGCTAACATACACAGACATCAAATGACATAACAGATTCGTACATTCACTCGCCGATACCTTACTGTTAACACAAAAACGAAAACATGAAGTATATAAACATTCGTCAGAGAGAACGCTATGGACCCTGTCATTAAAGAGGTGGTAAAATGTTAGGAGGAAGAGGCGAACAGTGATTAGATATGGGATATTTATTTTTCCCTCTCTAATATTCCTGATTTCACTCTATTATATTCTGGTAACAGCAAACGCATGTGACAATATTGGGTCAATATTGTATTTACGAGGACACTTTCGGACATCTGTTCGACTAACATCATGCCATCAAAAAATTGTTACAAACATCATATGTATCATGGGAAATACCACTACACATAATGTTTTAAATAACCTTTGCGTATGTCTCCAGTATAGTGAATCTAAGGCTTTTTCAGGCTTATTTGAAGCAGAAATACGGACACATTTCATTTTCTTTTCGAAGTTATAAATTACGTCACAAAACTATCTATTTCACTGTGTATTTCCTTGCATTGAATTCCTAATCTGATCAGGTTTTATAAGTAAGAGTAATTGGTGTCCAATTTAGACATTTTCTGAGACGCTTCTTTTGGTAAATATATATATTACCTGCTCCAAGGTCTTTCGTCCGCTGGACCCATCACGGAGACACGGCTAATTGTGTCTGCGCACCCTTGGCATCAATGGAGACACACCACAGTCCATAATTCAGTGGTGTTCTCTACACCAAGGGTTAAAAAGAAAATCCAACAGCACCCAAAGCAGCCAGCGAAGGGCAGAAAAGTGAAACGGAAAGAAAGAGTGGTAAGGAAGTAAGTTGCTGAAAAAAATAAGATTATTATATAAACAGTACAAAATATATATCTCTTGGAGACTATAAGCTTGCTGAAGGCTCATTTTGTGAAGCATTTATTTTATTTTTCTCCATTCACCCACTCAAGCACATACTGTTAGTTAGGCAGAATTATCTACCACTGCAGATATGAATGTGTATCTCCTCCTATTTCTTCAACCTAAGACATAAGAGCAAGCTTTGTTTATAATTGATATATATATATATAATATATATATATATTATATATATATATATATATATATATATATATATATATAAATCAGTTCGCTGGTGACACATCTTGTGAATTGGCTGGAGACAGCAGAAATCTTATAACACACGTTTGTTTAAGAAACTCCATACATTGAAAAAATACAAGTCCAGTACTATAATTTTTTCGACAAAACGGGGAAAATGCATATGTGCCTGTGCGAAGAAAATAGAAAAGGAAAATCTATAGTGTGTTTGAGGATACACAGGTGAAGTGGAACCCAGTCAGATTCTGGTTCCCCGGAATCTGGTAAATGAATTAGCTCTCAAGTAAAGCTCAGCCAAATTAAAATTCCAGAAAAGCTACTTGGAGGAGAAATTAAGTAAGTCACACGTCTACGTATGGAGGCAACATAAAAGTCACTTGATTATCAAAATGGTGTACTAGGGGGCATATCTATCATGCATACCGAACACTGACTTAAGGCAATTTTAAAACATGCGTTTCCAGGTAAAAAATCAGATGAAAGTGGTTACTTCATACAATCATACACAACAAGGTAACAATAGGAACCTTCCAAGCATTTTCACAAGCAATACCATCTGATTTTAAAGCGGTTTACGATGAAACAAAAAAAGGAAAAACATAGGAAAAGAACTAAAACTTGAATATGAGAAACGAAATCACATTCGTTTCTTGGGATATGGTTGTAATCTTTTAATTCATGCTTTGCTTTCTTACCACAGCTGCGAAACATGGAGTAGAAACAACCTCTCTCTCTCTCTCTCTCTCTCTCTCTCTCTCTCTCTCTCTCTCTCTCTCTCTCTCTCTTCTCTTATGCGCACACACAAACAGAGAGGAGAGAGAGAGAGAAAAGAGAGAGAGAAGAGAGAGAGAGAGAGAGGAGGGGAGAGAGAGAGAGAGTCCACTCATGCAACCGACTTTCTTTTATACATTAAGCCTGAAAATCAGTTCTGAAGAGCTATGTTTGTATTTTGTAGGATGAAAAAAAAACACATACACATACGTACACACACACACACACACACATACACCCACATACGCACGCGCGCACCATACACACGCACACACACACACACACACACACACACACACACACACACACACACACACCACACACACATAGAGGGTGGTGATCATAATGGTAATGGTCATATGTGGGGATGTGTGTATAAAAAAAAAATAAGTAAAAAAAAAAAAAGAAACATGCACAGAGACACATGCACACATATCCAAGCATACCTATATACAGAGGGAGACCCCCCATCCCCCACCCTTGCATACTTATGCACGGGGGGGGGGGGGTATAAATGTGAACAGACAAGGGAATGGAAGTGGTCAATGTAGAAAAGGGGGTAAGGTGGTGGGTGTGGGTGTGAGTGTTATTTGTTGGAGGGTATAGTGGATTGCTGTTGTGGTGGTGGATAGGTGTATGTGCTTGGTTTAGGATGGTGATGATAGGGGGGGGGGTGAAGGGAAGGAGCAGCGGTGGTTTACGGTGGCGGGGGGGGGGTGGAGGGCGGGAGGGTCAAGAACCTGGCCACACCTTATGCTAGGGGGAGATGGGAGGGGAAGGGTGATTCATGTGGAGGTGGTAGTGTAAAATCAGGTGTTGGAAAAAAAAGGGGGGGGGGGAGGGAGCGGGAAAGGAGGAGGTAGGTCTGTGGGTAGGCAGTGGATTGGTATTGGACATGGGGACAGCAGGCTGGAAAGCGAAAGGTGAAAGGAGGGTGGCTGTAACTTCTGTATGAAGTGGGTAATGGGGGTTATGGTGCTCTGTGTGTGCGTGTGTGTGTGTGTGTGTGTGTGTGTGTGTGCGTGTGTGAGAGAGAG
>CM031623.1:14693082-14708082 GCA_018398815.1 Conus ventricosus | reverse complement strand
CGACGGACTGGATCCGTCAGATAAACTACAAACACCCGACTTACGATATAATTCCCTTGCACTTGGACAATTGATTAATAGATGTCCTACTCCGAGTGTTTCTCCACACATGCATCTAATGTTTTTACAGAACTTTGTACGAAGGGAATTTAACCGCATTCTGTGCAGTAAACTTCTAATCTCTCTAGACAGAGGTGTGTGTGTGTGTGTGTGTGTGTGTGTGTGTGTGTGTGTGTGTGTGTGCAGGTGGAAGATATTGCCGACTGGTGTTGAAGTGGTGGGTATGTATACTTGTGTTACTGTTGTATGTTGATGCCTTGGGGCTGTTGCGTACCAAGTTTGGCAGTGAGATGGGACTCCTGTGCCGTACGTTCAAATCTGTCACTCTGTGATCGCCAGAGTGCCAAGACTTGCACAAGGTTG
Source organism: Conus ventricosus (assembly GCA_018398815.1). Classification (NCBI taxonomy): domain Eukaryota; kingdom Metazoa; phylum Mollusca; class Gastropoda; order Neogastropoda; family Conidae; genus Conus; species Conus ventricosus. Next base: position 14,707,659 of record CM031623.1, on the reverse strand, counting down.
TTGTTGTGTTGGGGGGTGGTTGAAATATAGGGCAACGGGTTTGGGTCGGTAGTGGCGGATGTCAGCCAGGTATTCAAAGATGCGTGTCTCAAGTGTGCGGGATGTTTCACCTACATAGATCTTGCCACAAAGCTGGCAGTGGACAGTGTATACAATGTTGTGGCTCTGACAGGAGAATGTAGGTTTAATTGTGAAGGAGTCTTTGGGGCCCTGTAGGATGGTGTCTGCTTTGGTGAAGGGGCAGATTTAGCAATTAGGTTTTGAGCAGGGGCGAGTACCTGGTAGTGTAGGTGTGGAGGTTCTGTCCTATTTGGACTGCACGTGAAGATCTTTTAGGTTTTTATCACGTTTGAACGTGATCGTGGGTCTGGTATGGAAGGCATAATTTGAGGTCGAAATACATTGTATCTGTCCTGTACTTTGTTTGTCTATGTCCTTGGCGGTTATTAACCCCTCTCTTTTTAAATTTTGGTTCATTTTCTGCCCTCAGTCACTCAGTTTTGAAACTTAAATATAGGACGACCACTGAATACAAAAAAAGTGAAATGCCATCAACTCAAAGGTGATGATTTGTTACTCGCATGCCAAAAAATGATCAGACAAACAAGTATTTTTAGAATGGGCATCCAAATTCCCATACAATGTAGTTATACAAAGTAGGATCTGCTTGTAATGCTAATGATTTGAAGATAGTGCTGCCTTCTCTGATAATTTGGGACCAACCAGGATTCTAGGCACAAACACATATGTAGGAGACAAGATTCGTCTGGTTTTATTTTACTCGGTTGGTTATTTAGATAAGAATAATCAACCTGGCCTACTTTTTATGTCTAGATATTGAAAAGGCTTTTGATTCCGTTGACTGGTTGTTTTGCATAACTTTCTTGGAGTTTTCAATTTTATTACATACTTTTGTCAATGGATAACAGCATTCTATTGAAAAAGAGTCAAAGTCTCAGTTTCTGTATTTAGACAGATATTGGCCTGATTTTTAAGTTACCATGGTTGTATGCAAGGCGATCGTCTGTCCCCCTTTTTTTCCTTTTATCTTTTTGGGCATTTTTTTCTTTACTTGTGTGATCTGAGAAAAGAGAGAACATACAGGGAACAAACATTAATAATGAGGTACCTAAAATGCGCCCTGGTGCCCATGAATCAGACTTCTAGCTATGGGTCAAGTAGCTTTACTGCCTTGAGGATGTCTCGGGAGAGACAAAGGCTAAGGAAGTAAACCCTGAAAGGAAATCCGGAGTGGCCCACTAAGGCAGCTGGTTGACACACCGTGACACCTTCCAGCAACTTCTGCAGCTGCGCTGGCACCATACTTCACTGGCTTGTCCTTTTTGTTGGTTCCTGTCAGCAAAGCCGAGAGGAGTATTCTGGCGATTGAGCACCCCAGGATCTCTACACACTTTGCCCAGGCTTGCCGCCTTGGAGTGGTCACTCCAGTGCCACTATCCCAGCGACAGAAAAACACGGGAGACAACAGTTACGGATTATAAGCTCAGAGCATATGGGCGTAAGGTCCGGCGCTACGCTTTGTGTCCATAGGTGGGAGGGACCATCGCGTTCCACTGGTCAGCTACCGCCCACCTCAAGCTGGGTAGTCCCCAGTCAATACAGTGCTGACCCGCCACTGTCTGCCTGCTTCAATGGGTGCTTAGATCTCAGGGAAAAGACCAAAACCAGACTGTAAACTTTGTACCAGGCAATAAAAGAAAATAGAAATTCAAACTAACAGTCTTGCAGCTGGCAACCTGGAACGTCAGAACGGTGTCTCCAGGCTTTTCAGATGAACTCCAGCACGTTGACCACGCCAGGAAAAAACAGCCATCATTGAGCGCGAGCTGAAGAGGTTCAATATCGACATCGCCATGCTGCAAGTGACAAGACTACCCTACAACGGCAGCCCTAGGGAGGAGAACTATGCGTTCTTTTGGCAAGGACTAGAGCCAGAAGAGCGCCGACTGTATGGCGCCGTATTAGCAGTGCGAAACTCTCTTCTATCCTCAGTTGAAACACCCTCCAAAGGGACAGCTCGAGTCCTCTCATCCCAGCTCACGATCTCTTCTGGACCAACAAACATCCTTAGCGTCTACGCCCACATAATCTGCTCTGCAGTCGAGGCCATGGATGAGTTGTATAAAAAGCTGGAAGCCAATATCAGAGAGGTACCTGCAAAGGACACTTGTTTTTGCTCGGGGATTTCTATGCCCGATAATGCAGATCACAGCTCCTGGCCCCGTTGCATTGGCCGCTTTGGCATCGGCAAGCTCAACGAGAACAGACAGCGGCAACTTCAACTTTGCTCCTTCCACGACCTATGTATCACGAACACCTTTCCACCAAGTCCCACCACAGAGTGTCCTGGAGGCATCCCAGATCCCGTCACTGGTATGAGCTGGACTTTGTGATCCCACAGATCCTTGCTCAACTATGCGCTCGTCACTCGCAGCTACCACAGCGCTGACTACGACACTGACCACTCCCTGGTCGGCAGTAAGGTGCGTCTTCGGTCCAAGCAATTCCACCGCTCCAAGCAGAAGGGACGTCGTCGAATCAACACAGCCATGACGTTAGTGCCTGAACTACGCAAACGCTCCCCCAGAACCATTAACAAGGGCCTAGAGGACTGTTTTACAGACAGCGCTTCATCACGGTGGAACCACATCCATGATGCCACATACCAATCCGCCTCAGATACCTGTAGGAAGAGGGTTAGAAAGAATGAAGACTTTTGAACCAGGAATCGTGGAGATGGAGCCTGCCGTTGCTGCCAAGGGAGCCGCACTATTCAATAACAAGAGAGAGCCCTCAAAGAAGACGCTAGCCGCAATCCATAAAGCTCGCTACCCATCAGATCGCCCGTAAATTCACCAATGCTTACAGGCTGAACCTGTTCCAAGACATCCAGATCTCCTTTCTTCGGCAACATCCACACGAAATATAAAGGCATGAAGAAAGCGTTCGGCCATAGCGCAATCAAGATAGCTCCTCCAAAATCTGTCTGGGGAGGTCATCACCGACCGCAGCAAAAAGATGGAGAGATGGGCCAAGCACTAAGATTTTTACTCCAGGGAGAACTCAGTCACCCCACACAGCCATTGAGGACACCTCCTCCCTGTCTGTCATGGAAGAGCTCGACCCCCCACCCACCATCGACGAACTCAGCGAGGCCATCGATTTGCCAGCCTGTGGTAACGCTCCGGGTAGTGACGACATTCTGGCAGAAGTCATCAAAGCCGGCAAGGAGAGTTCTCTCATCAGTCACCTCCATCAGCTTTTGCTGCAATGTTGGGAGGCAGGGACCATACCCCGGGACATGCGCGATGCAAGCATCATCACGCTATGAAAAAACAAAGGGAACCGCAGCAACTGCAGCTACTTTGCCCATCGAGTGTACGCAGAGGCACAGTACAGTTTTAGAGCTGCGAGGTCGACGATCAACATGATATTCTTCCTGAGGAAGCTACAAGAGAACTGCCGCGAGCAGAGAAGACCCATGTTCATCGCCTTCATCGACCTGACCAATGCGTTCGACTTGGTCAGTAGGTCAGACCTCTTCACGCTACTACACCGGATTTGATGTTCCGCCAAGCTCCTGAAGATGATCACATCCTTCCACGACAACGTGAATAGCACGGTCCGGTACGGTGATTCATTTTCAAACCCCTTCCCAATCAAGAGCGGTGTCAAACAAGGGTGTGTGCTCTCCCCGACACTCTTCGGCGTCTTCTTCATCCTGCTGCTGCGCTACCTCTTCCGACAGTCTGAGGACAGCATCTTCCTCACACTAGGAGTGACGGAAGGATCTTCATCCAGGCACGCTTCCGCACGAAGGTGCGGAAAGTCCTCATCAGGGAGATGCTCTTCGCAGACGACTCCCTCACTGCTCACACTGAGGAAGCGCTGCAACGGCTCATCACCTGCTTCGCCGATGCCTGCACCGAGTTTGCCTTACTATCAGCTTGAAGAAAACTAACATTATGGGCCAAGACGTCACTAGCACTCTCAGCATCTCCATCGGCGATCACACCCTCGAAGTGGTCGACAACTTCACTCACTCCAAGAACCTGTCTCTGGACGCGAGCTGAACAAGCAGATCGGCAAGGCAGAAAGAGTGATGGCCCGTCTAGCGAAGTGAGTCCGGGACAATACCACGCTAAACGCCAAAAACCAAGATGAAAAGTGTACAAGTCTGCGTGCTGAGCACTCTTCTCTACGGAAGTGAAGCATGGACTTTGTACTCTCGACAGAACGCAGACTGAACGCTTTCCACCTGCTCTGCCTCAGAAGACTCCTGGCATCACTTGGTGAGACTGCACCACCATTAAGGACGTCCTGGCCAGGCAAGGATGTCCAGCATGTTTGCCATGCTGACACAGAGATGCTGCGCTGGCTGGCCATGTCAGCCGCATGGACGACGGTCGCATCCCAAACTGTAGGGCGCGCTGGCTACAAGGCTCCAGACCCACAGGACGGCCCGCCCTACGCTACAAAGGGTGTATGCAAGCGCGACTGAGGGCAGGCAGTCTCAACATAGCAGACCTGGAGACAGCAGCTTCAGACTGGTCAGCTGGCGGTCCACCATCAAGGCCGGCATCAAACAAGCAGAGCAGAGGAGAGAGGGCCCAGTGGAAAGACGGAGGCGCCGCGCATGTCAAAGAATTGCATGGCACCACTCTTCCCCACTACCCCACCTCTCTCCCACTACCCCCACCTCTCCCCCACTACTCCCGCCTCTCTCCCCTATCCCCATCTCTCTCAACTACCCCCACCTCTCCCCCACTACCCCACCTCTCTCCCACTACCCCTACCTCTCCCCACTACCCACACCTCTCTCCACTACTCCACCTCTCTCCCACTACCCCTACCTCTCCCCCACTACCCCCACCTCTCCCCACTACCCTCTCCCGTTCCCCACTTACCCCTCTTCCCACTACTCCACCCCCATCTCTCCCCCACTACCCCCACCTCTCTCCCGCTACCCCCACCTCTCCCCCACTACCCCCACCTCTCTCCCACTACCCCACCTCTTCCCCACTACCCCCACCTCTCTCACTACCCCACCTCTTCCCCACTACCCCACCTCTCCCCCTCTACTCCACCTATCCAACAGAAAGGAAACATCACTTTCCCAAACGAAATCAACACATAGTAAATTATTCCACACATCCTTTCTCTCAGTCAGTGAGGGAAGAGAAAAGAGCTGGTATTTAGTTTTGAAAGACTGCGGACAGGCAGGTGTCTAAGTTGAGGTTGGACTTTTTTTTTTTTTTTTTGCTGTCCCAACCTCTGCGCCACCTCAGAGGCAGTGCACCCACACCGCTCATTCCGACACCCCGTCCACAGCCATAGCCCGGCCGGCCCCGCCGCAGCCCCGGCACCAGCAATCCACAGGGAGCAGTCAATGTCAAGTCGTCAAGAGACAACCCACCGGAGGAGACACTGCCACTGCAGCCGAGTCACCTCGGTGGTGTTCAGTGGCGCCTGTTCTGATCTAACATACGCAGGACACCACCTACTAAGCCCCCTACTGACGACAATAATATTGCTTAGTCGCGGAGCCGGCGTGAGTGAGCTCTCCCCCCGGAGGGCGCCACCACGTGCGTCCAACGATAGCCCCCATGGACTCGCCGATACCGGTGACCCCGACGGAACCAAACCAAAGCCACAGACGTGGAGAGGACATCGGAATTGAGGTCACCATGAGAGCAGGGCATGAAGGGCCACAGAATTTGAGACATTTTTTTTTTTATGCTGATCAATGGGAATGAGGATGATTATGATGATGCTACGGATTTCCATTTCGGTCTGAGACTACATGACAGGGCTGTACTCCACGCTTCCTTTCATAATATATCCCGGCGTCAACCAGGCCCGAGAGATACATGCACCTGCAGTGTTGGTCAGGAAATTTGAGCAACACTCTCAGAAACGCATCCATTAAGTGGATGAAACTCGACTGTGTGGTCCCAGTCTTCCCAACTGAGTCCGCAGCAAACTCAACTCTGGGTAGGAGCCGGTCGGGGCAGAAAAAACCCACATGCCTCTGATGGGATTCGAACCCACAACCTCCCAGCCGGGGGTCCGCGACGCTAACCACTTCGCCACGGCGGCTGGTTCGAGGTTGGACGTGGTTCCTGACAAAAGGGAAAGAGCATCGAAAACTGTTGATAAAAAATGTCAGGAGGATTCGGGAAAGACAGCCAGACACGAATCAATTTTGAAACAGTTAGCGATTCCAGCACTGCAACCCTGCTGAGAGGTGGTATCTGCTCTTTCAAACAAATGCATGCAATAATTTGACCTCAGGCAAATTGTCATTTGCATTAATAATAGTCGCAATATCTTTCAAGCTTTTCAAAAACCAAATTACCTCGATTTTGTTTCAGATTTCAGTTTTTGCACAAATATTGCATGTCTTAAATTCTGGAGTCTAATTGTAACTTATTCACAATATGGCCTTTAATCTTGCCTGCATTCCAGAAGAGACCAGATTTCCCCTAATCATAATGAAAGTTTCAATATTCTTTTTAAAGGATTTTGTAGACCCCTTAAACGTTATACCCGTGTCATCTGCATATTATGCAATTTTTGGTATTGGTATCCATCTGTATTAGGACACAATGATGTTGCGCCGGGAATCAATCACTTGTGGAGTTGCAGCACCTGCTGTGGCTAAAGAGCCCGATCCTTGAGCAGCAGACTGTTGCAGTTGCTGTAGGTGGCCATGTCTGTTGGTGCCATGCAATTCTCTGACATGTGCGGCACCTCCGTTCTTCCCACAGGGCCTCTCTCCTCTGCTCTGCTTTTTTTTATGCCGGTGTCGTATATAATACTGTCGCTCATAAAATCGTGTCGCAGCGACAGTATTTCCCGGGAAATACTGCAGCTGGTTCATGAAAAATTATCGCTGAGCGACATAATTTCATAAAAAATTGGTTAGCGCGACAGGATTTCACGAGAAATGTCCATAAAATCGTGTCGCTGCCTAAAAATAAAATCATGTCGCAGCGACAGCATTTCATGTAAAAAAAATTGCTGCCGTAGAAAAGTTGTCGCTCTGAGACAGTATTTTTCGTAAAAATACGACGTCGAAGACATGTTCGGTCTCTGCCCCAACTCTGCCCCCACCTCCCCCTCTCATGGTTTTACGTATCAGTTGCCCCATTGTCTTTCTGTCTATATTTTATTTGCGTCTGCTTGACTGTCGGTCTATCTTTCTGTCTCTATTTCTTTTTCTCGCTCATTCTCTCTATGTATCGCCCTCCCTCTATCTGATTGACTCTCTTTAGTTTCACTCTGTCCATCAAACTGTCTGTCAGTTGGTCTCTGCCTTTCCCGCCCTCCCCCCCCCCCCCCCCCCCCTCTTCTCTCCCCTCTCTCTCTCTCTCTCTCTCCTCTCTCTCTCTCTCTCTCTCTCTCTCTCTCTCTCTCTCTCTCTCTCTCTCTCTCTCTCTCTCTCTCTCTCTCTCTCTGGACGTGCAAGCAAGTGTGCGTGTATGTGGAGAGAGCGTGACAGTGTGTGTGTGTGTGTGTGTGTGTGTGTGTGTGTGTGTGTGTGTGTGTGTGTGTGTGTGTGTGTGTGTGTGTGTGTGTGTGTGTGTGTGTGTGTGTGTGTGTGTGTGTGTGTGTGTTTGGAGCCTGAAACAACTGCATTCATGCTCAAATATAGTTGTGATTCATTTGTCCATAATCACGCAATCCTCTCTCCCTCCCTCTCTCTCCCTTCCTCTCCCTCCCTTCCTCTCTCTCTTTCATTCTCTGTCTCTCTCTCCCTCCTCCCTCTCTCTCTCTCTATCCCTCCCTCTTTCTCTCTCATATTCTCTCTCTCTCGCTCTCTCTCTCTCTCTCTCTCTCTCTCTCTCTCTCTCTCTCTCTCTCTCTCTCTCTCTCTCTCTCTCTCTCTCTCTCTCTCTCTCTCCTAGGATACCCCAGCTACCACTTTACATTCCCCGCCCACTCTGAACATCTTCTCGTGGGACGATACTCTTTCCCCTAGACAATTGAATAGAACCCTTAGGACTTCTCCCCACAAACCCTGCAAGTTACGCAACAATGTCTTTGCAGATATGTTTATGCGTGTTTGAGTTTGTTGATGTATTCCCGCGCATGCGCGTTTACGTGTTCCTGTTCCACGTGTGTGTGTGTGTGTGTGTGTGTGTGTGTGTGTGTGTGTGTGTGTGTGTGTGTGTGTGTGTGTGTGTGTGTGTGTGTGTGTGTGTGTGTGTGTGTGTGTGTGTGAGAGAGAGGGAGAGAGAGAGAGACTACGCACGCATGCATGTACATACGCATGCCTGGGCACACACGCACACAAACACACACACATACATTTCTTCACTCATGCACTCCCTTACAGTACAGGTGGGACACAAACCGTTGAAGGAGGTATGATAGCTCAGAGATACAGGAGGGACACAAACCCGTTGAAGGAGGTATGATAGGTCAGAGATGGATGGGGCAGAGAGGAGGTCAAAGCCGAGGGAACAAATCATATAATTATCCCCATAATATTACATAATAGGGTAACAGGGCTATGTGAATGTCAATACGGATAATCATGAGAAGACATATGGATAGTCATGGGAAGAAAACGAGAGACACAAAATCGTATAATAGCCGCATTCTTATATTATGGATATCCTAATTCATTACATGCTACACCCAACTCTTAAAACGCCTTTCCTTCTACCTCAAATATCTCCGAATTTCTTATTTGAATCTTATTTTAAAGAAGAAACAAAACAAAACAAAACGAAAACAAAAAATGATATGTAGTAGTTCCATGGCATTATAGTATACTTATTACAAGTTGCAGCTTTTGGACTGCTCATTATTAATAGGCCAAAATATTGTACGACGAACAAAGAGAAATAATTATGACAATGATATTTGATAAATTTTCGTCATTAGCTATTTAACCGCTTCGACCTTATTGGACTATACGACCTTTTTACTTCTTAACTTCGCGGCATCACAAACGAACACATGTCTTTCATCTTGGTCAAAAGGAACTTCATCTTTTGAAACGTTCGGTTCTGTCTTCTACCGCAAGACTTCAGAGGTTCAAGATCCAGCTTTGTCGGCAGTGTGTGTGTGTGTGTGTGTGTGTGTGTGTGTGTGTGTGCGTGCGTGCGTGCGTGCGTGCGTGCGTGCGTGCGCGCGTGCGCGCGCGCGCGCACGTGTGTGTGTGTGTGTGTGTGTGTGTGTGTGTGTGTGTGTGTGTGTGTGTGTGTGTGTGTGTGTGTGTGTGTGTGTGCTGGCTGAATCATAAAATCACAGATCGCAGAGCATCTTGTTATTTGTGATGATGATGATGATGATGATGATGATGATGATGATGATGATGATGATTCACAAAGGGCTAATTGTGACTCATTTAAAAGGGCCCTACACAGTTTTCCTTTCTATGAAAGAGTAAGTAAAAATGTTTAATGCAGAGAGCTCTACTCACTCTTTTATCAGTAAGCAGAAATGGACCCCTTGTAAAAAAAAACAAAGTACAACCAACTAGGCTGCAATAAACAATTCTCCAGTGAAAGATGTTTTTAGCCTTCAGTTAGAAGTAATGTGTCTTGTCCAGAAATGTGGGACCTACTTGAAAGGTTAGTTACTCTCGTTCGTTACCCTGTAAAGGAAGATTGGTTAATGCGGGCCAGTAGATAAATTGGGCTGGTGCTAATTTGAGAAAACTATGACGAGATAAGTTCAGATCTTTTGTGTGCTACATTGTCAGCATGCATAACTTCCTCTGCTAGAAACCATGGCTGGTCGCGGGAAAGGATACCAACAGTAAGCATTAGAAACATTTTGTATTAATTCTTTACCTCTATGGTTCTGTTAAATCAAAGACATGGCTAAAATAATAGAAATTGTTTGCTTTCTGTTTCAACGAATTCTAACATATTATAAACGCCCTTGAAACAAACATCAGAGTAATATTTTGATGTTCTGTCATGGTAGAGGATTTTTAATGACCATGGTTAAAATGGATAAGATGAACTCCCCCTGATGGCCTAAGTTGGGCCAGTAGCTCAATTAAGCCTACTGTGATCAGTTTATACCCACTTCATTGGAAGTTGATAGCGGTTGTTTTTTCTCAGTGATCAGTAATTATTGATAGAGCCTGATGTGTGTGTGTGTGTGTGTGTGTGTGTGTGTGTGTGTGTGTGTGTGTGTGTGTGTGTGTGTGTGTGTGTGTGTGTGTGTGTGTGTGTGTTATGTGTGTGTGTGTGTGTGTGTGTGTGTGTGTGTGTGTGTGTGTGTGTGTGTGTGTGTGTGTGTGTGTGTGTGTGTGTGTGTGTGTGTGTGTGTGTGTGTGTGTGTGTGTGCGGGCATGCATGCATCCATGCACGTATGAGGCATCCACATATTTAGAAGAAACATATCCAAATATTGACGGTGCTTTGAATGTTTCCTTTTGTTTTCGAACATTGATTCGTTTGTCTTCTTTCAAAGAAGCCATCCAAAACAAAAGATACTGTATATAAATGTGTTATGTTTCACATTTTGAACATGATTATATTTAGGCCTTAGGTGCCTTAAAACGAGCGTAATGAAAGAAAACCCATTTTGAACGTCACGTTCTGCTTTTTTTCTGCGTTGTTTGTTTCATTAAACTAGATAAAAGCTTTAGAAAAGAAATGGATTATCTTTTCAACCAAATACTATGTTAATTGATTTCAAATCACGGCTTCCTTGGAGCTTTGAATGCCTTAAAAGGACTGCAGTAAAACAAAGCCAAATGATGCCTGAAGCTCTGCATTATGGCGTCTGATAACTTTTGGGTTACTTGTGACTAAAATGGGTTACTTTGACTCGTTTGTAAATTCATGATTTTTTAAGTACCCTAGAAGCACTGCAATTAAAGCAAGACAACTGAAAGTATCTGTTCTGCGATTTGGTCTTGTATTAGCTTTTAGACTCTATTATGTTTGTGTTTCTGTTCTGACAATTAAGGATAATCATTTACTTTTTAAGTTTAGTTTATGAATGTGTTGAGACCGTAGGTGTCTTTAAATGGATTATCGAACAAGCGTACACATCTTATTATGGCCAACAGACAAACAATATTGGTTTGGGTTTATGACTAATGCGTGTCGGTTAATATAGGCCCGTGGCCCAATATTTACCACACCCTGGTCCATTTAACCCGAAATGATGTCTAAAGTGGGCTTCCCTTTCTTTAAGAATTTATTATTTTCTTATATAGAACGTTTTGAAATAAAGATAGCCATTTGATGGCTGTACTATATGAAGCTCTTATGGTAAGCTTTAGAAATAATTAACCTTGAGTGAAGTGAAATTAGTGAAGGAGGTAGGGCTGCATTTCTTAGGGGTTCTAACTTACTCAATCTTCCCCTACTTTCGTTGTGCTGAATGTCCTAGGCCTACGATATTGATAAAAACATCACATTTCACAGCACACACACACACACACACACACACACACACACACACACACACACACACACACACACACACACACACACGTTCACAAACACACACACACACACACACACACACACACACACACACACACACACACACACACGAATGGAAATTTGACTTTCGTCGAAAACATTTATGATAAAAAAATCACTTGCGACAATTTTTTATTTTATTATGGTAGGCTGCATTATTTTCTGTGATATTTTTGACGCTCAACCGCGGCGACGTTTTTTCACTTTGCAGAAAAAAATCGTCGCTGTGAAATATTAACGCTGCGACCCTATTTCACAGGAAATGTTAACTCTAGCAGTAAGATTTCACGTGAAAATGTGTCGCAAGCGACAGTATTCACTGACTACAATATTTCACAGTGTCTGTCGCAAAAAGCTGTCGCAAAATTTCGAGCGACAGTATTTTATGGACAGCTACAATATTCTATAGGACATTTTTCGTGAAGAGTTGTCGCGCGACAATTTTTTCCAGCAAATATTGTCGCTGCAACAATATTTCACGTAAAATGCTATCGCTGCGATACAATTTCACGGCGACAGTATTATATACGACACCGGCCTTGATGGTAGACTGCCAGCTGACCCAGTCTGAAGCTGCTGTTCTGGTCTGCTATGTTGAGACTGCCTGCCCTCAGGTCGCGCTTGCATACGTCCTTGTAGCGTCGGGCGGGCCGTCCTGTGGGTCTGGAGCCTGTAGCCAGTTGGGATGCGACCGTCGTCCATGCGGCTGACATGGCCAGTCAGCGCAGTCATCTCTGTGTCAGCATGGCAAACATGCTGGACATCCTTGCCTGGGCCAGGGCGTCCTTGTTGGTGGTGCAGTCTCACCAAGTGATGCCAGGAGTCTTCTGAGGCAGAGCAGGTGGAAAGCGTTCAGTCTGCGTTCTTGTCGAGAGTACAAAGTCCATGCGTCACTTCCGTAGAGAAGAGTGCTCAGCACGCAGACTTGGTACACTTTCATCTTGGTTTTTGGCGTTAGCGTGATATTGTCCCGGATAGAGGTGGGGGTAGTGGGGGAGAGGTGGGGGTAGTGGGGGAGAGGTGGGGGTAGTGGGGGAGAGGAGCAGTGAGGTGGCCAGGTCAGGTGATAGTGAGGTAGGTGGTGGTGCCAGTGTCACCCCCACCTCTCTCCCACTATCCCCACCTCTCCCCACAACCTCCACCTCTCCCCACTATCCCCACCTCTCCCACTACCCCCACCTCTCTCCCACTATCCCCACCTCTCCCCACTACCTCCACCTTTCTCCCACTATCCCCACCTCTCCCCACTACCCCCACCTCTCCCCACTACCCCCACCTCTCTCCCCTCTCCCCACCTCTCCCTCACTACCCCCCACCACTCCCGCGCTACCCCCACCTCTCCCCCACTACCCCCACCTCTCCCCCACTACCCCCACCTCTCCCCCACTACCCCACCTCTTCCCCACTACCCCACCTCTCCCCCACTACCCCACAATCCCTTGGCCTCCTGTGTAAATACGAGCATACAATTAACCGCTGTCTACACCTCCTTCCCACATACCATCTCCATTCACTCACTCCCCTACACAAGCCAGTCCCATATGCTGTCACCACAGCAACTTTGTAAATGTGTCAAGCGCAACTCCCCTGTCTTCGCTCTCCTAAACGAAACAGTCCTAACCCGTCCCATATACAGAGACGATCAGCTTTTGCTCTTTGTTTCTTTGAGTTTGGCTGGAAAGTTTCATTGACTCTCCCTTAATAGAAAGGGATATGGTTTCTATTTTGGTGACAAAAAAAACGCGTGCGTGCGTGCGTGTGTGTGTGTGTGTGTGTGTGTGTGTGTGTGTGTGTGTGTGTTCGTTCTTTAATTTAACGTCTATCCACCTAACAGTGATCTTAGACAGAATGTAAGTGTTATGTGTGTGTGCATGTGGTGTTTTTGGGTGTATGCATGCGAACGGTTGGTGTTGATTTTGGGCGTACATAGGTATGTATAATGCATTTAGGCCCAGATAAAATAAATAATATATTTTTTTTTAAAATAATTAGAAAAAACCCAAACATTACTGAATCCAAAACTTTGAAAGAAAGTAGAAAGAAACTCGTGGAGAGCGTGGCAGCAGAGAGTCCTCAGAAGAGAAGCCCCCTTCAAGCAAGTGTTTCGGCCTTATCTCCTGACACTCTAGGGGGTTGGGCCACACCCGGTTCATGACTCCGGATGTCCCTCTGCTGCCCCCCTTTTTTTTTCCCCCATCTTGGGACGAGCCATGGCTGGGATTCGAACCCATGACCCTCTGGAGATGCTCATTTTCGACTTAATGACTCGCGCTTTAACCACTGAGCCACAGGGACACCTGATATTTGTTGGGAAATTAAGCCTTATGAAGTTCACTTTTGTTCCTCCTTGACCAGATCCAGCTTGAACACTATCTGCCGCTTCTGCCATTGCTTTCAGGGCTCTGGTTTTTTCCTTCCCTGCAACTGAGAGCTGTTTCATGAGGCTGTATGCAGACGTTCCTACAAATCCCCTAGCTCCAATTTCTGCAGTGAGGACTTTGACCTGATAGCCATCTCTCCTCAGGCTGTTTGCCAGATCAGCATACTTTTCAGTCTTGTAGATTTGAGCTGCCTCCATTCTGTTCTCATATGGCACCGTGAGCTCGATCATGATCAGTGCTTGGTTGACTTAGAGTGGACTACTATGTCTGGTCTCATGCCACTCTTGCTGATGATCTCTGGGTGACTCTTCCATTCTGGGAGGTCTGCAGTGCACTCCCAGTCATCTGCCCCATCCAGCAGACTCTGCCTGCATGTTTCGAGTGGCACTGTTGTTCTTGGCCATGATTTGCTGCCTGCTGCCGTGAAGAATGTTGCGGGTGCTTTTGGAGTCCTGATTTTCCCTTTTGTGGTGTTGGTACTAGCCCAGACTACTTGTACAATTCTTTGAGCACTTGGTTGTGCCTCCATGTGTACCCTTTCTTGAGCCAGGGCTACTTTACATGAGCTTAGAACATGCTCACTGTTTGTTTTTCATGGCAGAGGGGGCATGCAGGATCGTCTCTTTTCCCCCACTTCACCAGTTTGATTTGAGGGCAGAAGGTCATATCAGATTGAGAAGGGCAGAAGTGTCAGTAGCCCCAATCTGGAG
>CM031623.1:14665584-14692082 GCA_018398815.1 Conus ventricosus | reverse complement strand
TCCTGTGGGTTGGGCCTTGTGCCGCGCGCCCTCAGTTTTGGGGATGCGACCGTGTCCATGCGGCTGACTGGCCAGCCAGCGCAGTTCATCTTGTCTGCATGGCAAACATGCTGGACATCCTTGCCTGGGCCAGGACTCCTTAATGGTGGTGCAGTCTCACCAAGTGATGCCAGGAGTCTTCTGAGGCAGAGCAGGTGGAAAGCGTTCAGTCTGCGTTCTTGTCGAGAGTACAAAGTCCTGCTTCACTTCCGTAGAGAAGAGTGCTCAGCACGCAGACTTGGTACACTTTCATCTTGGTTTTTGGCGTTAGCGTGGTATTGTCCCGGACTCACTTCGCTAGACGGGCCATCACTCTTTCTGCCTTGCCGATCTGCTTGTTCAGCTCGGCGTCCAGAGACAGGTTCTTGGAGTGAGTGAAGTTGTCGACCACTTCGAGGGTGTGATCGCCGATGGAGATGCTGAGAGTGCTAGTGACGTCTTGGCCCATAATGTTAGTTTTCTTCAAGCTGATAGTAAGGCCAAACTCGGTGCAGGCATCGGCGAAGACAGGTGATGAGCCGTTGCAGCGCTTCCTCAGTGTGAGCAGTGAGGGAGTCGTCTGCGAAGAGCATCTCCCTGATGAGGACTTTCCGCACCTTCGTGCGGAAGCGTGCCTGGATGAAGATCCTTCCGTCACTCCTAGTGTGAGGAAGATGCTGTCCTCAGACTGTCGGAAGAGGTAGCGCAGCAGCAGGATGAAGAAGAACGCCGAAGAGTGTCGGGGAGAGCACACACCCTTGTTTGACACCGCTCTTGATTGGGAAGGGGTTTGAAAATGAATCACCGTACCGGACCGTGCTATTCACGTTGTCGTGGAAGGATGTGATCATCTTCAGGAGCTTGGCGGAACATCAAATCCGGTGTAGTAGCGTGAAGAGGTCTGACCTACTGACCAAGTCGAACGCATTGGTCAGGTCGATGAAGGCGATGAACATGGGTCTTCTCTGCTCGCGGCAGTTCTCTTGTAGCTTCCTCAGGAAGAATATCATGTTGATCGTCGACCTCGCAGCTCTAAAACTGTACTGTGCCCTCTGCGTACACTCGATGGCGAGTAGCTGCAGTTGCTGCGGTTCCCTTTGTTTTTTCATAGCGTGATATGCTTGCCATCGCGCATGTCCCGGGGTATGGTCCATGCCTCCCAACATTGCAGCAAAAGCTGATGGAGGTGACTGATGAGAGAACTCTCCTTGCCGGCTTTGATGACTTCTGCCAGAATGTCGTCACTACCCGGAGCGTTACCACAGGCTGGCAAATCGATGGCCTCGCTGAGTTCGTCGATGGTGGGTGGGGGGTCGAAACTCTTCCATGACAGACAGGGAGGAGGTGTCTCAATGGCTGTGTGGGGTGACTGAGTTCTCCCTGGAGTAAAAATCTTAGTGCTTGGCCCATCTCTCCATCTTTTTGCTGCGGTCGGTGATGACCTCCCCAGACAGATTTTGGAGGAGCTATCTTGATTGCGCTATGGCCGAACGCTTTCTTCATGCCTTTATATTTCGTGTGGATGTTGCCGAAGAAAGGAGATCTGGATGTCTTGGAACAGGTTCAGCCTGTAAGCATTGGTGAATTTACGGGCGATCTGATGGGTAGCGAGCTTTATGGATTGCGGCTAGCGTCTTCTTGAGGGCTCTCTCTTGTTATTGAATAGTGCGGCTCCCTTGGCAGCAACGGCAGGCTCCATCTCCACGATTCCTGGTTCAAAAGTCTTCATTCTTTCTAACCCTCTTCCTACAGGTATCTGAGGCGGATTGGGTATGTGGCATCATGGATGTGGTTCCACCGTGATGAAGCGCTGTCTGGTAAAACAGTCCTCTAGGCCCTTGTTAATGGTTCTGGGGGAGCGTTTGCGTAGTTCAGGCACTAACGTCATGGCTGTGTTGATTCGACGACGTCCCTTCTGCTTGGAGCGGTGGAATTGCTTGGACCGAAGACGCACCTTACTGCCGACCAGGGAGTGGTCAGTGTCGTAGTCAGCGCTGTGGTAGCTGCGAGTGACGAGCGCATAGTTGAGCAAGGATCTGTGGGATCACAAAGTCCAGCTCATACCAGTGACGGGATCTGGGATGCCTCCAGGACACTCTGTGGTGGGACTTGGTGGGAAAGGTGTTCGTGATACATAGGTCGTGGAAGGAGCAAAGTTGAAGTTGCCGCTGTCTGTTTCTTGAGCTTGCCGATGCCAAAGCGGCCCAAAGCAACGGGGGCCAGGAGCTGTGATCTGCATTATCGGGCATAGAAATCCCCGAGCAAAAACAAGTGCTCCTTTGCAGGTACCTCTCTGATATTGGCTTCCAGCTTTTTATACAACTCATCCATGGCCTCGACTGCAGAGCAGATTATGTGGGCGTAGACGCTAAGGATGTTTGTTGGTCCAGAAGAGATCGTGAGCTGGGATGAGAGGACTCGAGCTGTCCTTTGGAGGGTGTTTCAACTGAGGATAGAAGAAGTTTCGCACTGCTAATACGGCGCCATACAGTCGGCGCTCTTCTGGCTCTAGTCCTTGCCAAAAGAACGCATAGTTTCCTCCTAGGCTGCCGTTGTAGGGTAGTCTTGTCACTTGCAGCATGGCGATGTCGATATTGAACCTCTTCAGCTCGCGCTCAATGATGGCTGTTTTTTTCCTGGCGTGGTCAACGTGCTGGAGTTCATCTGAAAGCCTGGAGACACCGTTCTGACGTTCCAGTTGCCAGCTGCAAGACTGTTAGTTTGAATTTTTTTTTTCTTTTTTCCCTGGTAAAAAATTTTACAGGTTTTTTTTTTTTGGGTCTTTTCCCTGGATCTAAGCCCATTAAAGCGGGCAAGACAGGGGGGGGGTCGCCTGTATTGGGGGGGGTACCCAGCTTGGGTGGGGGTAGCTGCAGTGGAACGCGATGGTCCCTCCCCCTATGGAAAAAAGCGTAGCGCGGACCTTACCCCCATATGCTCTGGCTTAAATCCGTAATGTTGTCTCCCGTGTTGTTTCGTGGGGATGTGGCCGGGAGTGACCACCCAAGGGCGCAAGCTGGGCAAGTGTGTAGGTCTGGGGGTAAAATCGCCAAAATCCCCTCTCGGTTTTGTGCAGGAACCAAAAAAAAGGCAACCCAGTAAAGTATGTGCGCGCAGTGCAGAGTTGCTGGAAGTGTCCGGTGTGTCACCAGTGCCTTAGGGGGGCCACCCCGGATTTCCTTTAGGGTTACTTCCTTTGCCTTTGTCTCCCCGAGACACCCTAAAGGCAGTAAAGTACTTGACCTAGTAGAAGTTGTTTCAGGGGCACCAGGGCGCTTTTTAGGTACCTTTATTATGTTTGTTCCCTGTATGTTCTCTCTTTTCTAGATAAACCAAGTAAAGAAAAAAATCCCCAAAAAAAAAAAAAGGGAAAAAAAAAAAAGGGGGACGACGTCGCCTTGTCCCCCAGGGTAATTTAAAAAAATCAGGCCAAATATCTGTCTAAATACAGAACTGAGATTTTGACTCTTTTTAATAGAATGCTGTTACCCTTTGACAAAAGTATGTAATAAATTGAAAACCCCCCAAGAAAGTTAGCAAAACCAGCAACGGAATAAAAAGCCTTTTAAATTCAAACTAAAAAGTGGAAGGTTGATTATTCTTTCTAAAAAACCAACCGGGGTAAAAAAAAACCAGACGAACTTGTTCCAAATTTGTGTTTGTGCTAGAACTGGTTGGCCCCAAATTATCAGGAAGGCGCATTCTTAAATCATTAGTTTCCCAGCAGATCCTACTTTGTATAAAACTTGTTGGGGAAAATTTGGTGCCCATTCTAAAAATCTTTTTGTCGATCATTTTTGGCATGCGAGTAAACAAAATCTCCCCTTTGATTTGTTGGCCCATTTCTTTTTTTTTTGTTTCGGGTCGTTATTTTAAGTTTAAAAAATGGGGGACTGAGGGCAGAAATAAACCAAAAATTTAAAAAGAAGGGGTTAATAACCGCCAAGGCATGCAAAAAGTAAGGACAGTAAAGTATTTCGACCCTCAAATTACCCTTCCATACGACCCACGTCACGTTCAAAGTGTAAAAACCTAAAAGATTTCAGTGCAGTAAAATTGGGCAGAACCTAACCTACACTACCAGGTATGCCTGCTAAAAACCTAATTTGCAAAATTTGCCCCTTCACCAAAGAGCCTCTACGGGGCCCCCAAATCCTTCACTTAACCTCTTTCCTGTCAGAGCAAAACTTGTATCATGTCATGCCGTTTTGGGGAAAGTTTTTTGGGGGAAAAACCCCGCACATTTTGGCAGCATTTTGAATCCCTGGTGACATCCCCCACTACGCCCCAAACCCCTTTCCCCTTTATTTCAACCCCCCCCCAACCAAAACCCTTTTGTGCAAGTCTTGGCACTCGGCATACGGTGCGATTTGAACGTCGGCCGGGCCCATTCCCCCAAAAATTGGGTACGCACACCCCAAGGCATCAACTTAAACGTAACAAAGTTACTCCCCACCATTAAACCCAGTCGGCTATTTTCCCCCCTCCCCCACACAACCAACACACACCACACACACACACAAAACCCAAACCTTGTCTAGAGGTTGAAGTTTCTGACAGAATGCGGTTAATTCCCCTTGTACAAAGTTCGTAAAAACTTAAAGGGCATGTGTGGAGAAAAAACACTGGGGTTTAGGACATTTTAATCAATTGCCCAAGTGCAAGGGAATTATATGTAAGTCGGGGTTTTTAGTTTATCTACGGATCCGTCCGTGTCTTTTCCCCCAAGATTTTGAATGATACTTTTTTTTTCCCTATTTTGTAAATTTTTTTTAACAGCCCAGCGGGTTTTTCTTTGTGTTTTTTCCCTTTTAATATTATATTGTTAAAATTTCAGTTCTTCCGTACTTTGCTGTATGCTCACTCAATTTGGGTACTTCCCTAATTCCAAAAAATTCCTTTTAAATACAACGCCGCCACAACAAAAACCCCCACCACACTCCACACCAAACCACACACACCCACACCTGGCAGCACACAACCACACCACACCACCACACCACAAACAACCCCCAAAAACCACACACATACATAAATCCCTTTTTCCCTGATCTGGCCTTCCAATTTCCCCCAAATCATATATAAGAAATTTTTATTATACCACATTTTCAAAAAAAAAACCCACAGGGTTAAATACGACTTCCATTTATTTAAAGAATCTTTTCTTTTCATTTTTAGTGGAAGGCTTTAAACGAAGAAACTGAAAACCCCACACACACACAACACACAACCAAACCCACCCCCAAACACAACACCCACCACCCACACCCCACCTTGCCTGCACTACTCTCTTCTACAAAATTTTTCAGCCCCCTTTTTATTTTATTTTATTTATTTTTTTTTTATCTTTTTTTGATCTTTTTATATTATTTTTTTTAATTTTATTTTTTTTTATTCTTTTTTTTTTGCTTTTTTTATTTTATTTTTTTTTTTCTTATTTTTCTTTAATTCTTTTTTCCTACATTGTGTTACATCCCACCTCGCAAAATTCCCCCTTCCCCCCCCATTTTTCCCCGAGCATAAGGGTAACCCAGCCACTTCAAATCAGTCGGCTTTTATTTCCCCCGACAACCATACCGCATACACAAAACACAAACAACACAAACACACACAAAACCCCACACACCACACACCCCCAACACACCCAACATCCCACAAAACACACACACACAACACCCACACTTATGTACCGTTTTCACGAAAGAGTCTTAAACCGCAGGCGGAAAAGCATAGGGGCCCCAAAAAAGGTGTGATTGGTTTCCAAATTTGTCAATTTTACTTTTAATCAAAAATGGAATGTTTAATTTTTTAAACTAAAATACGTGAAATGGGCCCTTTTAAAATTTCCCCGGAAAATGTATTTAAAAAGGGTTTTTAAAAGGGGGAAAAACCCATAGCGGGATCTTGGGTAAACGTAAAGCGAATGATTTGACAACATTTTTGTGAGACCTCGAAAGGGCCCCAGCTTTTGTACATCTTTGGGAAAGGTATGAAATCTACTTTTTGTCCACATTCACTGGTGAAAATGCCCGAAACCTGTTTCGAATCTTTGGAAAAAACCCAAAAAGCGAAGTAGGTGAGCCGATGACCAATGAGGGATGGGTTTTAGAACCTTTTTTGGTAACCGCGGGACATCGCCTTGGGGGTTGGTGACCGTCTTTGTTTATGCCTTTCCCGCGAACGCATGGCTTCAAAAAACCACGATTGCAAAAAAAAGACTGTCTTTTTTGCTCAGTGTGGTCGTCTTCAACTCACCGCAGTAGATCAAGATGAATGGGCAATGGTGACCGAATATTTCGTGCAAGTGATTATAAAAGCGAAGACACGTTGACAGTGACGTGACTGCGAACTTCGCGGTCGATTCCGTGGAGCTTGCCCCAACCAATGAATTTGACAACCTCGTCCCGTACAAAAAAGTAAGAAAAGGGCAGCAGAGTGTATATGGATGTCGACAACGGCGTGCAGCTTGTACAAAGGCAAGACACGCTCACGTAGGCGAATGGACTGGGTGTGTACAGATTAAATTTTTTAATAAAAATTTTTTTTTTCAAAAGGCTTGCTTTTTTGTCAAAAAAAAAAGGTATAAAAAAAATTGATAAAAAGAAAACACAACATATTTTCACACAATTTTTGTGTGCTTTGTGGCAGAGTGTTTTCCATGGTACAAAATTTTGGAAAAATTTGGGTAAAGAAAAAAAATCCTTTTTGCAAAGGTAAAATTTCTGAAGGGTGACAATTTTCAAACTTGTTTTTTCAAAATGGCTTTTGCTTTTTTAACTTAAACCCAAAATTTCTTTTTTTGGGAGAATTTTTAAATTTATATGAAAAAAATAGGTAATAATCTGGAAAAATTACGATATCCCTAAAATCTTTTAAATTTTCCCCTTAAGATATTTGTGAAAAAGGTCACTATGCGCACCCCCCTACACCCCAGCACACAGGGTTCTCTCTCTTCTTCTCTCTCTCTCTCTTCCTCTCTCTCTCTCTTCTTTCCTTTTTCTCTCTCTCTCTTCCCCTCCTCTCTCCTTCTCTCTTTCTCTCTCTCTCTTCTCACACAAAACCCCCAAAAACAACAACAACACACACACGCCACAAGGCCCTTAACCCCCTTACCATTTAAAAAGTTCAGCCACCCCCCTTTTACCTTTCGTTTTCCAGCTGCTCCCCCCATGTCCAATCCCAATCCCTCCCTCCCCAAGCCCTATCTTTTTCCCCGCTCCCCCCCCCCCCTTTTTTTTCCCAACCCCTGATTTTCACTACCCCTCCATTGAATCCCCCTTCCCCCCCATCTCCCCCTGCATAGGGTGGGCCAGGTTCTTGCCCCCTCCCCCCCCTCCCCCCCCCCCCCCCCGTAAACCCGTGCCTTCCTTTCCCCCCCCCCCCTATATCCCCATCCTAAAAAGCACTAACCTATCCCCCAAAAAAAGCAACCCATTCCCTCCAACAAATAACACCCACCCACCCCCCAATTACCCCTTTTCTTTTAAACCTTCCTTCCCCTTTTGTTCACTTTTTCCCCCCCCCCCCCGTGCATAATTTGAAAGGGGTGGGGGTGGGGGGTCCCCCTCTGTATATGGTTGTTTGGGATTGTGTGCTGTGTTCTTGTGTTTTTTTTTTTTTTTTTTACTTATTTTTTTTTTATCAAAACCCCCCCACATATGCCACCCCATTATGATCACCACCCTCATGTGTGTGTGTGGTGTGGTGTGTGGGTGTGTGTGTGTGTGTGTGTGGTGTGTGTGGTGTGTATGTGCGCGCGTGGATGGGGGTATGGTTGTGTTGTGGGTGTACGTATGTGTTGTGTTTTTTTTTATTACAAAATACAACTGGGCCTTTTCGAACTGATTTTCAGGCTTAATGATAAAGAAGCGGTTGCATGAGTGGATCTTCCTCTTCCCCTCCCTTTCTCCTCTTCTCTCTCTCTCTCTCTCTCTCTCTCTTTTTTTGTGGTGCGATAAGGGGGAAGGAGAGAGGGAGAGAGAAGTGAGGAGGAGGAGGAGGAGAGAGAGGAGAGAGAGAGAGAGGGTTTGTTTTATCCATGTTTGCAGCTGTGTAAGAAAGCAAGCTTAAATTTAAAAGATTACAACATACCCCAAGAAAACAATGTGTTTCGTTTCTCATTTTTAAAGTTTAGTTCTTTTCTATGTTTTTCCTTTTTTTTTTATCGTAAACGCTTTAAATCAGATGGTTTGCTTGTAAAAAGTTTGGGAAAGGTTCCTATTGTTACTTGTTGGTTGATTGATGAAGAAACCCATTTCTCTGTTTTTTTTTACGGGAAAGCTTTTTTAAATTCCCTTAAGTCGGTTCGGTATGCATGAAGTTCCCCCCTAGTACCCCCTTTTGAAAATCAAGTGCTTTTTTGTTGCCTCCATAGTGACGGGTGTTTTTAAATTTTCCCCCAAAATAGCTTTTCGGGTTTTAATTTGGTGGCTTTATTGGAGCAATTTTCATTTCCCAGTTTCCCGGGAAAACCAGAATTGAGGGGTTACTTCCCCGTGTATCCTCAACACACTATGTTTTTCCCTTTTCTTTTTTTCGCACGGAATTGCATTTTCCCCCCGTTTTGTCGAAAAAATTATAGATGGCTTGTTTTTTTTTAAATGTATGGAGTTTTTAAAAACCGGTTTTTAAAAGATTTCTGCTGTCCAGCTTCACAAGATGTGTCCCCGGAATGATTTAAAATTTATATATTTTAAAATTAATATATATATTTTTTTATATATAATTATTATATTTATATTAAAATTATAAAAAAAAGTTGCTTTATGTTTGGTTGAAGAATGGGGGTACACTTTATTGCAGTGGTAGTAATTCTGCAAATAACGTAGTGCGAGTGGGTGTGGAGAAAAATAAAATAAATGCTTCCAAAGGGCCCTTCAGCAGCTTTGTCTCCAAGAGATTTATATTTTGTATGTTTATAAAATAATCTTATTTTTCAGCAACTTACTTCCTACCATTTTTCTTTCCTTTTCCTTTTCTGCCCTTCGTGGTGTTTTGGGGGTGCTGTTGGATTTTTTTTTTTAACCCCTGGGTAGGAACAACTGATTATGGCTGTGGTGTGTTCATTTGATCCCAGGGTGGCAGACACTTTGCCGTGTCTCCGTGATGGGTCAGCGGCGAAAGTTGGAGAGGTTATTTTTTTTCCCCAAAAGAAGCGTCTAGAAAATGTCAAAATTTTGGACACCAATTACTCTTATTATAAAACCTGATGATTAGGAATTCAATGCGGGAAAATCACAGTGAAATGTTTTTGTGCGAAATTTTTAAAACTTCGAAAAGAAAATAAAATGTGTCCGTTTTTTCTGCTTCAAATAGCCTGAAAACCCTTGATTCATTACTGGAGACATAGAAAGGTTTATTTAAAACTTATGTGTGGGGTTTTTCCCCATGATCTAGAGTTTGTAACAATTTTTTGGGGATGTTTTTTTGTCGAACGTGTCCGAAAAGTGCCCTCGAAAATCATTTTGACCCTATTGTCTGGTTTGTGTTCCCAGGAATTAAGGGAAACGGAATATTAGGAGGGAAAAAAAAATACCCTTTTTTTAAAATCACTGTTCGCCTCTTCCCTAACTTTTTTACCCCCTTTTTAATGACAGGGTCCATAGGTTCTCTTGACGAATTTTTTAAAATTTCTTCTTTTTCGTTTTTTTTTTAAACAGAAAGGTATCGGCAAAGTGAATGTACGAATTGTTTGTTTTGATGTCTGTGTATGTTAGCACAACATGATCCATTGTGATTTGGTTCTTTTAAAGGTGGATGGTCGGAAAGATGGTTGTGGGCTTCGCGGCGTAGCGTGAGAATTGAAAAAAAAGACGCCAAAACAGTCTCGAGGAAGAGCTTTTCATTGTTTTGGTTTCCTTTCGGGAAAGTTCGAAACTTTTTTTTTCTTTTCGTCTTTGTATTTTAAAGGTTGGGGAAATGAAATTTACTTTTTGGGGGTGCATTGTCTGAACGTTGTTTTTATCGTTCCCCCATACAGGATTTGTTTTATAATTCGTGTGTGTGTGTGGAGCGCGCGCCCCGCGCGCGCACACAATAACACACACACCAACACACACACCACACAACCACCACACAACACACACACACACACCGAACGAAAACCTTGGGTTTCCAAACCCTTTTACTTTTAAAAAAGAGATCTTTTGAGTTTTTAAAACCTGTATAAAGTTCGTACTCTTTAAAATTAATGCACAAAGATTTTCCCTGGTTGTGTTCAAAAATTAAAACTTTCTCGCCTTTAACGGCCCATTCAAATTCAAAAATGTACACAAAGACGTATGTACATTCAAAAAATTTGGAAGGAAAAATCTTCTTTTACAGGCTTAAAGTTCGCTCTTCGTACAAATTTAAGAATTTTAAATGCGTTGTGGAGCAGTCGACAGTTTCATACTCTGCATTTCTTTTTATTGTTCCTTTTTTCTATTTCCCCCAATTTCGACAAAAGATTCCCTGTGATTTTCCAGAATTTATGCTTTTTTTTAATTTGTAAATTCTTTGATGTTAACCCATTTGGTCGTTTTGTGTAATTTTTTTTTTAAATTTTTTTTAAATTTAATGCTTTTTTATCTGTTAAATTTTTACTTTGAACATCTTTTTCACTTCATTTGAAACCCCCCCCCCCCACACACACACACCCCCACACCCCCCACCCAACACCCCACACACACCACACCGCCGCACGCACGCACGCCGGCAGCCGCACGCACGCCGCACACACACCACACACCCACACCCACACACCGTGGCCTAAAAAAGCATGTTGCTACACTATTTTCATTTCTTCACCCACTCATTTCTGCTTTTTTTTTGTCTAATACCCTTAAAGTGAACAGATTTAAAAATTGAAAAAAAACAACAATAACTAACGCCGCACGCACGCACGCCCGCACGCAGCACGCACACACGCAGAGCAGCGCCGCAGGACGAACCACGCACACACACACACACAACCACAAAAACACCACATGTTCTTGTCTTTTGTCTGTTTCACTATCGATCTATCTATTTTAAAACAAATTATTATCTATCTTCTATCTATATCATCTCTCTCTCTCTCTCTTATCTCTCTATCTTCTATCTATTTTTCTTCTGTTATCATTTTCTGTCTTGAACAGGTTGAAAATGTCTGCCGAATTTCCCTCGAAACGATTTGAAATAATGTGTGCGGTTTTTTGTGAAGCATCGAGGGTTTTAGTGAATTTTTGGAAAACACTGTACGGGACTTCTGGGCTTTTCAGCGTTAACAGTTTTGAATTTTTTTGGAAAAAAGCCCCTTTGGGGGATAAAATGGTTACAACAATGCATTCTTTATTCTGATCTGTCTGATTTTTGTTTTGGGACAACTCGAGGCAAGTCTCTTCTTTTTCCTCTCTCTTCTCTTCTCTCTTCTCTTCTCTCTCTTCTTTCTCTCTTTTTGTCTAAAACTGTTTTGGGGGCTTAAAAACCCCAGTTGAAAATTTGTGCCGCACGGAGATTTTTCAAAGTAAAATGGAAAAAAAAACTTGTTTTTCAAAAGGGTGGATTTTGTCGTCGCGTAAAAATGGTTTTATGAAAATTCTAAATTGTGATTGTAAACCCCTAAAAATTCTGGGTTTTTATTTTTTAAAAAAATAATTTTTTCGTTTCCCTCCCAAGTCTTGGGGGAAAAGGAAAGCGTGCTGTTATGGCCATTTTTAAGGTTTGTATAAGTTTGAAACGAGAGTAAAAATATTTTTCAGAAGTTTTATACCGGTCAGTTTGTCCAAAAAAAGGCGCTGAGATTTTTGGGGTTTTGGGAAAGGAATGACATGGAAATTTCACTTTTTGCTTGAAAACGGTTTTTTTTTAATTTCGATGGGACCCCCAAAAAGACTTGACTTATGGGAAATTGGAGTTCCCTATTTATTGAATTCATATATAAAAAAGTGTGAGATACTGGGGTTAAAATGTTACGATGGGAACATAGCTGCCGCCAAAGCTTAAAAAACATTTTTTGCCTGGATTAAGGGGAAAATACGTGGGCATCGGGCTTGTAAATGTTTATGTAATTTTGGGTTTTTTGTTTGTATGGTTAGAACAAGGGGTTGGCTTTGTCGGCGTTTTGGTTGTTTCAAGCAACGAGCAATAGTTGTAGTGGGTTGGGAAGCCCTATTCAAAACCGCGAACGATTTTTTTATTTGACTGCTGAAAGTAATTATTTGTAGAAGCAGGCTTATTTGTTCTGAACTTGAATAGTTTATGGTTGAATTAACAAAATTAGGTTTGGGGTATCGGATTTGCGTAAGCAACGATTAATATCCTCAAAAATGATTTGTTGTGCCCCTGTGAAAATTTATAGGAGGAACTTTATTTTGTATTTTTGTCCTGTTTGGGGTTTACCTACGACAAAAAATTTTTTCGTTAAATTTTTCGACGTCCGCCTGTTCAAGTTGTCTGTCTTTTGTCGTCAAAAAAAATTACAACGTTTTCAAGGTCTGGCTTTTTATTTGTACAAATCATTTAAAGAAGGGTGATTTGACATAGGTAATTTGCATTGTTGAGAATGTTTAAATTTTTGTGTGAAGTATTTGTTTAATTGTTTTTATTTTATCCCCTTAATGGGGCTGTGGCCTTTCTGAATAAATTTTCGTTATCGTTTCGTTATCTTATCTTCTCTCTCTCTCTCTCTTCTTTTCTCTCTCTCCACACACACATACACCAAAAGTTTTAAAAAACTGTTAAAGCGTTGCTCTCCGTGAAGGTAATATGGGCAAATGTATATTACTGGTTCAGAAAAGGGGGGAATTTTTTGGAGCTAGAGAAAGATGGATGTTTTAGGGCTGTGTGCCCGTTTTTAAGTAACAAATACCTAGGGAAATTTTTTTTTTCAACAAGATTGAGTTTTGTTAGGCAGTGTAATTTAAGTGAGAGCTAAAAATGCTTTACTGTGCATTTCACAAAAGTTAAATTTTAAAAAAATAACCCTTTACTGTTTTTGGTTTTCGATTACAAATTCAGGATTGTTCAGTACGGGCGAGCTATGGGGTTTTATTTTTGTGCCATTAATGTGAAAAAAGGGTTTATTATTTGCTTCAAAAAGATTTTAGGGTGGAGCGAACTCCCAAGACTTTGTTCGGGGGAGACAAAAAGATCTATTTTTTATATATATATTTAATAAATTCTCAATTCAGTGTAAAATGTGTAAAGTTTTGGTTAACATTGACAAAGAATGGAATTAGGCTACCCCATAAAACTTTCAAAAAGTTGTAATTTGTATCGTGGGAAAAAAAATTGGGTTTCAAATGTTCGTTGTAAAACTGATTTGTTTTACGTAAACAAGTGGGGTAGTTTTGCTCCATGGAAACTAACCAGAGTAATTTTTATTCAAGACTGGACAGCTTTTAAACTTGAATAAAATCGCAAAAAACTGGGCAAACAATTAATAATGGGGGAAAAAACAAGCGAAGGCCAAAACGAACTGTTGGCAAAGATTTGGCTTAAAGGGGGGAGGGGAGGGGAGTTTGGGAAAATGGAGAAATTGGGGGGAAATGAAATTAAAAAAAATATGTTCGATTGAAAAAAAACTTCATAGCTGATAAGGGAAACCTCGCAATCCCCCTTTTAAGGGGTTTTATTTTTATTGCCCGCTCGAGGCCTTTGCCCGCTGGCGGGATACGGGGACGGTGGTTGTGTCTGGTCCCCCGGGCAAATAGAGACAGCCCCAGTCCATAATATGTGGTGTTTTTCCAAATGGGTGCAAAAAAGAATCAAAAAGCCCCCCAGAGCAGCCAGCGAAGAGTGTAAATGCAACCCAAAAGAAAGGTGGGGAGGAAAAAAAGTTTTTGTAAAAATAAAAACATTATGAAATAAATAAAATGTTAAAAACGTTTTGAGCCCACGCCTGGGATCACCCAAAGATGCAAGGGAGAAAAAAGACAACACACGAGGGAAAAATATACAAATAACCCCAATTTAAAAAAAGCAAAATCGGAAATGAAATGGGGAGGGAAAAGTAAACGATAAAACAGTAAAAAAGTGGGGGGATGTTTTGCTCCCTAAGGAAAAACCCAACCCAGAGTAACTTTTATTTAAGACTGGCACAGCCTTTTTAAAAATTGAATAAAGTCAGACAAAATACTTGACGAACAATTTAATGGGGGGGAAAAAAGCGCAGGGGCAATGAACTGTTTTGGGAAGATTTGGACTTGGGGGAGGGGGGGGGGGGAGTTTGAGATGGAGAAATTGGGAAAAATGAAATTAAAAAAAAAAAAATGTTACAGATTGAAAAATCTTCACTTGCTGGGAACCATGCATTCCCTTTTTAAGGGTATATTTGTATTGCGTCCGAGGCCTTTCGGCCCCCTGGTCGGGACCCTCAGGGGACCGGTGGTTGTGTCTGCGTGGCGGGCAAAAAGAGAAGCCCAGTCCCTAATTTTGGTGTTTTCCCCCTGGGTGCAAAAAATAAACCAAAAGCACCCCGAGCAGCCGCGAAGAGTAGAAATGCAACCCAAACGAAAGTGTGGGGAGGAAAAAAAGTTGTAAAATAAAAAGGGTTATGTGGGTGTCTCTTTTGACGCCGGGAGGCAGACACACCCCGCCGTGTCTCCCCGGATCCCGATCCCGCGAGCGAAAAGGCCCCGGGGCAGGCATACAAATATACTGCCTTCAAAAGGGATTTCGATGCTTCCCTTTGCAGCTAGTGAAGAGTTTTCATATCTGTAAAAAATTTTTTTTTTTTTTTTTTTTTAATTTTATTTTCCTTTTTTATTTTAAACTCCCCCCCCCTCTCCCTCCCCCAAGTCCAAATCTTTGCCAGACAGTTCGTTGTTGGCCGCGCTTTTTTTTCCCCCTTTTGATTGTTCGTCTATGTATTTTGTCTGACTTTATTCAAATTTTAAAAAGGCCCGTGCCCCCTTTTGAATAAAAGTTTCTCTGTGTTGGTTTCCCTTTGGGAGCAAAACATACCCCCCTTGTTTAGTTTATCGTTTACTGTTCCCTTCTCATTTCATTTCCCATTTTTTATTGTTTGGGGTTTTGGTATGTATGGCTTAACCAAAGGGTTTTTGAAGGGATTGACGTTTCTGCAAGTTTTCAGAGAAAGGTTAATTTTTTTTGATGGCAGGTGGGACCTCTATTGTGATGTGAAAAGGGTTTTTGTTTACAGAAAAATTTTGAAGGGCCTGAGGTAAAAAATTTATTTACTGATGAAATTTGTAGGCATTTGGTATGCATTAACGAGTTTGTTTTGGGATTTTGAAATAGCACAAAAATCGGTTTGTTACAAAAAATAGTAATGCGATTAAATGTCCGTTTGAAAAATGAAAAAAAAGTGATGTTTATTTTGTTTTTGTTGTCCCGTTTGAGTGACTTAAAAAAACGTTATACCTTTTTTTTGCGTCCAAATAAAATTTGACTTGCAGCTTATGGCAACAGAGCAAAAAAATGTGAAACAACTGTCCATTTATCTTTTCAAGCATTAAGTTGCGTTTTTTTAGGTTTCTTTTTGATACTAAATTTTTGTTAATTAGTTTTGGGTGCGTTAACCCGGAGCCCCGGTTTTAGTTCTTTGAAGGACGGAAAAGGGAAATGGGGTCGAACCAATGTTTTCAGGGGGGAAAAAACCCCCTACCTAAAGGCCCGGGGAGATTGACCCCCCGGTCACAAGATTGCGTGTCGGCGCTTTCCCCTGAGCATTTGTCCCCCCCAATATCCATTTTCACATCATAATAATCGCGCGGTGCGCTATCGGCTAGACAGACAGACGCGACAGAAGCCAGACGACACACACCCCACACACAACACCCACACACCACACACACACACACACACCACCACACACCTGATATTCCTTTTTTGTGACTCACTCCCCGAGGACTTGGGTTTAATATTTCACAAGAGAAACTTTTATGACGTAAAATGACATTTCCTTTTCAGCTGGAAATTTTAAAAAAGCCTTCTTAAAATAGATTGTGTTCGTGGTATAAATATATAGAGGGCAGATGATGTTTGCAATGCAATGGGGCACAGCGTTTTTGCTTAGAAACGACCCTGTGTTAACAGGAATTACCCTCACGCGCAAGAAAAAGCAACGAAAATTTTTTATAAACTAAAAGGGAATGACTCTTCAATTATTCCCGTTCCTTTTTTTCATTTCTTTTCTTTCCCCCCTTTATGTTTGTTTTTTTCCCTTTTTTCGTTATTCTGTCTTTCTTTACTTGTATATAACTGAGTTTGCAGCCCCTTTGTCTGTCCAAAATGATCTTTTTGCATAAACGTTAGCTGTAAAAACGATGATTGATGGCACTGCCCCACTATCGTTTTCGAAGCGAATCGTGGTGAAAAGTCGTCACTGCTTCTTTGGGGGCGGGCCTGGGCAACAGGAAGATGTGGACAACGGAAATTATGGCAGGCTGCAATCTGAAGGGTAAGTTTTTTTTTGTTTCTGTCCACCGTCAAGTGCTGTGTAGGAAGGGGCTGTCTTAGTTCTGGGGGACGTTGGGTAACGTCATCCCTTTAAAATTTGCTTCAGGTCCCGGAAAGAAATTTTCACCCGGATTCGTGTCCCTCGGAGGCATCAGGGATCGGCGGCACTACGGTGTTTTCTTTCGAAAAATTGTCTTCGTTTCTGAAAGTACGCTTTTGGTCAGGTTTTACCCGTTGTCGGTTTTATTTCTGGGTGTACGGGTGGAAAGAGGGAATTGGTGAGTATTTGAAATGATTATCACGGGGAATTTGGGGTTCAAGTCCCCGAAATTGTTTAATTAAATGAAAGTAACAAAGTGTTTCCACTTTGCTTGAAAGACAGGTGTGTTCTAAGCACGTGTTCCGTTTTTGTCAGGGGCCAGACCCCCAGTGCCCGGGCAATGGATACTAGTTTTTCTGATTATTATCTCAGTCATGATATAATTAGTTGTCGCGTCGCCACTCACCCCCAGTTTAGCGGCGTTGTCTTTCGCATACAAAAAGTCTGTATTCGGTGTGTCAAAGACAACTTATTTTTACCACCATCTAGCAACGTGGCCCCAACCTCTCATTCCCAACTTCCCACCTATCTCTTACTCACTGTCACACCATCACCATTACCCCATTGCCCCACCATATCTTTTCCCCATGCTCCACACCATCTTTTTCCCCTCTCCCCCCCATATTACAACCCCTGTCCCCCCATTCATACCACCATGCTACACATCTCATTACCACACTGTACACCTTCATTCCCCCAGCAAACCCCCTTTTCCCCCTGTTCACCCCATCATTCCCCTGTAACCCCCTATTACACCATGCTCACACCATCATCATTACACCCCTGCCCACATCAACATTACCCCAGCTCACACTCTCATTACCACCCCTGTCCAACCCTATTTATTTCCCCCCACGTTTACACCCCCATCATCTTTACCCCCCCTGTCACACCCCATATTACCCACGTACACCCCATCATTTCACCCTGTCCACCCCCATATTTCCAACACTGCTCACACCACCCCTTACCACTACTCACCCTCCATTCCACTATCCCCCACCATCTTACCCCATGCTCCCCCATCTTACACCAAGTTCACCACCATCATTCCCCCCTGGGTCCCCCATCATTCCCATGCTACCCCCATATTTCCCAGTTCCCCCAAAACATTTCCAAACCTGTCACACCACCTCTTTTCCACCCCCGCTCCACCATCATCACCACCACTGTTCCCCCATTTCTTTCCACCCTGTTCACATCATATCATTTCCCACTGGTCACCTCATCATTACACCCCTGTTCCCCCACCATCATTTCCCCCCATGTCCCCCCATCATCTTACCCCCCTATACCCATTCATTACCCCCATTACACCTATTTTTTCCACCTGCTACCCATCATCATTACCACCCCTGATACACCCCTCTTACTCCCCTGCTCACACATCACCATTTCCACCTTGTACACCCCCTCATTACCCCCTGCTACACCCCATCTTACCCCATGCTCAACCTCTCATTCCCCCCTGCTCACACCCTATCATTACCAACTGCAACACCATATCATTACCCCATGCTACCCCTATTATTCCACCCTGCTGACACCCTCACCATTACACTACTGCCCAATCATATCATTCACCACTGGTTTACCATCATCATTTTACCATGCTCACATCACCATCATTCCCCCCACTGATACACCCCATCATTACCCCCATGCTACACCATCTCATTACCCACTGCTACTCCCATTACCCCACTGTCACCCCATCTCATTACCCCTTGCTCACCATCCATTTCCACCCGCTACACCTCTTCATTCCCCGGGTACTCCCCATCATTACCCCCTGCTCACACCCCCCTCATTTCCATACTGCTCACCCATCCTTTTCCCAACTGCTAACATCTTTACCCCCACGCTCACCCCCTCATTTTCACCCCTGCTCACTCCATCATCATTACACCACTGCCCCCACCACCTTTCCCTCCTGTCACCCATCATCATTCCCCCTGCCACCACATCTTACACCATGTATCCTTTCATTTCACTTGCTCACCCCACCATCATTCCATCCTGTCACACATATTTCCCCCCTGCTCACACCCTCACATTCCCCACTGTCACCCTCATCATTACCCCCATGTCCACCCTATCATTTCCCCATGTCAACCCCCTCATTACCCCATGTCACACCTCTTTTTAAAACGCTCACACCATCTTATTACCATCCTGCTCACCCATCATCATTTCTAACCCTGTACACCCCTTTTTACCATCATGCCACCCATCATCATTCCATCAGCCCCCATTCATTTACCCCCTGCCACACCTATCAATACACCCTGCTACCCATCATTTACCCCCCCTGCTACACCCCCATATTACCACCTGCTACACCTTATTTTCCCCCCTGCTCACCCACCCTTTTCCCTCCTGCTCACACCACCTCATTACCCCCCCGCTCACACCAAATCATTACCCCACTGTCCCCCCACCTCATTTCCCCCTGCTCACACCATCTCATTACCCCTGTAAAAATATCATTTCCCCCTGTACACCTCATCATTCCCCTTTCTCACACCATTCATTCCCCCCCTGCTCCACACCCTATTCATACTGCTCACCTCATCATTCCCCCACTACTACCCACCTAAATTCCCTCATGCTAAAACCCTCATCATTCCCCCACGCCCAAAACTTCGCATTCGAAGCAACGGGTGATTTAAAAGGTTTTCTTTTGGGTTTGCGTTTAATTGGGCAGCTTATACGAAAAAAAAAAATGTTTGATAAAAGGGAAAACATACCCGTTCGTTCCGTCACACGAAATCGACCCCCAAAAATAGGCATTTTCACCCGTAATCAAGAAAACGGGGGTAATGAATTGGATAGACGTCAATCAGTGTCAGCGAGGCGCAGAAGCGATTCTGTGGGTTCTTGACATCCGCTCGGAATTTAATTTATCATGTAACGCAGGACTTGATTTCGACAGCCAATGTGACTTGGGGAGTTTGTCGGCCCCTTTTCCCTTTTCAGTTTGAACGCCCGTTTTTTTTACCACGTCAGTTTCCCGCTGGCCAGGAACGAGCTATTTAGTTCCGCGGACGCCCCCAACACAGCATTCGAAGGCTAGGACTTTACGAAGTCTCAAAAGGAGATACGTGCTTTTTGATGCGCCCCGCGTGGCGGCGAGCGGAGATTTCCTTCTCAAGTTTGCAAAGTTTCACAGTAAAAGATTTTCTGCTCTTTTTGAAGTATTCTGTGATGAAAAAGAGTACCCCTTACTGAGGGGGTTTTGCTGAAACTTGGAAATTAAAAGGTTGATGTGAAAATTGTTTCACTTTGCGGTCCCCAATAAAAATTGGTTAAACATTGCCCCTTTGATTGAAAGTTCACTTTTATTTTGTTAGCTTGGGTATTTTTCACCTTTCCCTTTATCCTTAACGCGTTCATTCAATGTAACAAGTGTGATCGTCCATGATAAGAAAAATAAAAAGTGGACTATCGTACTCTTGTAGAGTACCCCTTGCCCTTTAAAGTATACGGCACAAAGCGAAAGAAGTTTTTTTGGGATCGGCCCATTGTTTTCCACTCGAAAGGATTCGGCAATTTTCGGGAAAAGCTTGTTTCCCTGGTCAGCTGGAAGTTTAAAAAGAAATTAGCGGCTCGGATGTTTGCCGAAAACCCATCACTTCTTCGGTATTGGATCAGATGGGGGAAATGTGTGCAAAGAAATCCCCCCTTTCTGGCTGCGCATTGCCTACGCCAATATCTGCCCCCCTGTGCTGTTTAGGCTGTGGGGGATCGCAAGTCATGTTGATTTCACTTGGCATTGCCATGTTGTGTGGTCGCGGCTGACGGCCAGTCCATCAAGTGACATCACGGTTTTCGGTCTACCGCACAGGGTTTGAACAGGTGTGCAAAAGTCGTTTTTTTCTATTAAATTCTTCCGGCAATTTAAAAAAAAATGAATACCGTACTGTAGTCATATGACATGTGGACCTGTTTTTAACAAATTATGGAAAATCTCTAAAGTAGACCTTTAATGAATTCCATCATCTCCCCTCCTCACCTTGTACACCGTAGGAAGCAAAGAAAGAAGCAACAGCCCCAATCGCGGCCATTCAAATAAGATATTCACATATGGTGGCAATTTGATCCAAGGTGGACATAATATATATGCGACCTGCCGAACAAAATGTCCCATGGTACAGAATCGTATTTTGAAGGCAATGTCGGCAGAGACAAACGCAAGTGACATTTTCCACCAGGTTGATTCTATAATATAACTTCTGTACAAAAACGTCATCAAATGTATAATATACGTTGGCACTCACAGGCAACCCCAGAGCGTCTGGTCACAGCGGAAAGAACTTTATGTTTCCGCGCTTACTGTGTACGGCACGTGCGGCCTAGATGTCATTTGTTTCGTGTGTCTTGTGTCTTCCCGAGGAGATAAAACGTTTAACTGTGAAATACCTGCTGTGACTGGAGCGTCCACGAACAAATCTATCCATTTGTTAAAAAAAAAAAACCTTCAATGCTATTGACAACAATGAAATACCTGCTGTGACTAGAGCGTCCACGAACAAATCTACCCCATTTGTCACCAAAAAAACTTCAATACTATTGACAACAATGAAATACCTGCAGTGACAGGAGCGTCCATGAACAAATCTACGACATTTGTTCGTAAAACCTTTAATACATCAACAACAATGAAATCTTATTAAAAGTGCATGTTTTCATTCCTTCATTTCTGAGCAGTCCAGTTACATTTCTCTTTATCAAGATGGTTTCTATGTGAATGTGTATGTTAACACTACCTGACAGACAGCGCTTCATCATGGTAGAACCACATCCACGATACAACCCACCAATCCGCCTCAAACATCTACGGAAAGAGGGTAAGAAAAAATGAAGACTGGTCTGAAGTAGAAATCATGGTGATGCAGCCTTCCTTGCTGCTAAGTGAGCTGCACTTCTCAATAATAAGAGTGTGTCCTCAAAGAAGACGCTAGCGGCACTCCGTAAAGCTCGCAACAACACAAGTGTTCTGCCCAGAAATGCGCAATGGGGTACTGGCTAAACCTGTGCCAGGGCATCCAGATCTGCGCCGACTGCAGCAACATTCGCGCCATGAACAAAAGGCAGGGAGAAGCGTTCGGCCCAATTGCCATCAAGATAAGCTCCTAATTACGTCAGGGGAAAATCATAATCGAACCTCAGCAAACAGACGGAGAATGGGCAGAGCCAACCAGGAGCTTTACTCTAGAGAGAACTCAGTTACCCACATAGCCTTTGGGGAATGCTACCTCCCTGCCTCTCATAGAAGAGCTCAACGCCCCACACCCCCATTGAGGAACTCAGCAAGGCAGCAAGTCAGCAAGGCCATCGACTCGCTAGCCTGTGGTAAATCTCCGTTTAGCGACGCATTCCAGCAGAATTTATCAAAGCCGGCCCTCCATGGTTTTGGCTGCGGTGTTAGGAGGAAGGGACCATACCCAGGACATGCACGATGCAAACATTCATCACGCTAATACAGGAAACCAAAGGGAACCGCAGCAACTGAAATAACTATCACGGGACTATCCCTCCTCAGCATTGTTGGCAAAGCTTTCGCCCGTGTCGTCCTCAACAGGCTGCGCTGTCGCTGAACGAGTGTACCCAAGGCACAGTGCGGATTCAGAGCTGTGAGCTGCAAGGGTCGACGATCGACACGACATTCACCCTGAGGCAGCTACAAGAGAGGTGCCGAAAGCAGAGAAGACTCGTGTTCATCGACTGCATCTACCTGACCCAAACTACACTGGATTGGATGTCCCTTCAAGCTCCTGAAGAGATCACGTCCTTCCATGACAACATAAATGGCACTTTTCCAAAGTTCGACGATTCATCTTCGGACCCTTCCCAATCAAGAGCGGTGGAAAACAAGGATGTTGCTCGCTCTGACACTCTTCGACGTCTCTTTCTCCCTGCTGCTGTGCTACGCCTCCCGGCAGTCTGAAGACGGATCTTCCTCCACGCTGGGAGCGACGGGAACCTCTTCAAGCTGGCATGCCTCCAAACAAAGACGAAGGAGCGGAAAAATTCTTCATGGGGAAGCTGCTCTTCGCAGGCGCTCCCGCCTCACTGCCGACATAAAGGGGAAGCGACACAACGGCTTATCACCTGCTTCGCTGATGCCTGCACCAAGTTCGGCCTCACTATCAGCTTGAAGAAAGCAACCATCATAGGCCAAGATGTCACCAGTATCCCAGCATCTCCATCGGCGATCACACCCTCGAATAGTCGACAACTTTTCTTCACCTGGGCCCCACCATCTCAGGACCCTCTCTCTGGACGCCGAGCTGAACGTGCAGATGGGCAAGGCGGCATCAGCGATGACCCGTCTAGTGAAGAGGGTCTGGCAACACCATGCTAACGTCAAACAAAAGATGAAAGTGTACCAAGCCTGCGTGCTGAGCACTCTTCTCTACGGAAGTGAAGTATGGATCTGTACTCTTGACTAGAACGCAGACTGAACGCCTTCACCTGAGCTGCCTCAGAAGGCTCCTGGCATCACTTGGTAGGAGTGAAATCACCAACAAGACGTCCTGGCCCAGGCCGGGATGCCTAGCATGTTTGCCATGCAGACTCAGTGACGCCTGCGCTGGCTTGGCCACGTCAGCCCCATGGATGATGGCACATCCCAAAGGACATCTGGTGTGAACAGCTGGTACAGCCTCCAGACCCACAGGACTGCCTGCCCTATGCAACAAGGATGTATGCAACACGACCTGAGGGAGGCAGCCTCGACTTAGCGACCAGAACAGCAGCTTCAGACGGGTCACTGGGGGGTCCACCATCAAGGCCGGCATCAACAA
Organism: Conus ventricosus; assembly: GCA_018398815.1. NCBI lineage: Eukaryota > Metazoa > Mollusca > Gastropoda > Neogastropoda > Conidae > Conus > Conus ventricosus. The sequence goes on along the minus strand of CM031623.1, from coordinate 14,668,772 downwards.
GTAGAGCAGAGGGGAGGTCAGCGGAAGGACGGAGGCGCCGCCGACATCAAAGAATTGCGTCGGCAACCAAAAGACACTCGTGACTTCACCTGCAGCAATTACAACACAGGTTTGCCACTCAAAGATCGGGCTCTTCAACCACAGCAGGCGCTGTAACCCCACAACTGACTAATCTACGGCGCAACACCCTTTTCTCCCTAGTCAGACGGATGCCAATGTTAACAGGGTGAAAGACTGCATACGTATGTGCGTGTGTTGTGGGGTGTGTATAACAGTGGTAGTAGTGCTTTCATTTTAAAGTCTTTTCACAAAAATTATGTGAACATTAGACGTGTTGGTTGGTGTGTGTGTGTGTGTGTTTTGTGTGTGCGTGGCGTGCGTGCGTGCGTGCGTGCGTGCGTGGTGTGTGCGTGCGTGTGTGTGTGCGTAAAGGGGCGTGCGTGCTCACGCGCGGCCTGTGTGTGGTGTGTGTGTGTGTGTGTGTGTGTGTGTGTGTGGTGTGTGTGTGTGTAAAAAGAAAGAGATAGACAGACAGGCAGACAAACCCGAAAGCAAACACAGATAAAGATATGTCAAAATTGACGAAGACATTTGTGTGCGTGTATGGAGTGGGGAGGGAGAGGTGGGGTGGGGGGTGGGGGGGCGGGGGCGGACAAACAGATCTACTCCGAGACTACTTAACTGACAATGTATCCAACATTGAAAACCTTGATTAACTTCCTATCTGGTTAACTAAACTATCTCAATGATGAACCAAATGACTTGCTGTCAAATTTTTCTTACAAGTGAGCTGACGGACGAATTAACTCCCAAACTGGCGACATTTGAAAGAGTTAATGATATAGGAAGACTGGTAAGAATAAAATATAAGCTTTAAACAAGAGTTATGGAAATTTTCCTGACGAAGGAGTGATGTGTAAATACAATAAAGAAGGTGATGTTACAATGATAAGGGAAACATTCCCTTCACCCAGGGGGCAAAAGGTGACGTTTTTAACTAACTAACTGACCGACTCACTGACACTCTGACTGTCTATCTAACTCACTCCTCCTCACTTTACCCCACTCGCTTGCCTGCTTGCTCGCTCACTCAACTCACTCAATCTCTCACTCATTTATTGACCTCGCAATCAACTAATTAGTTGGCGACCCAATAACCGACTGCCCGTAAACCTTACTGACCGACGACTACCTACTAGCAAATTGATCAAGTCTGACAAAACATTCCAAGCGTCACGTATTATAAACAGTACTAGTAGCAGCAGCAACACCACTGCCCAACATCACTGCCACCACTACTAAAGTGTCAATAAGGTTGTGACAACTGTTACGTTTTCTTTTTGTTTTCAGGAAGCCCCCACGTTTCTTCATGCTGGGTGAAAAACGACAGTTGTGTCGATCCAGAAGCTGCCCCCATCAGTGCGGGTCTGATTGTCGGTGCGATGCTAATTAAACACTGTAATGTAAGTTGCAATATAACTAGTAGCCGAAGTATCGGTACCTATAGTGACAACTAACGATGTGTGTAACAACTAAAAAGACACTAGGGAGTCCGACCACGCCAAAGGAAGCCTGCGTTTCCACTTCAGTCTGGTTTTTTCACGCGGCAAATAATGCCCATGATCACGAATTCAGTATAAAGCTTGACATGATTTTTCGTGTCAGCAGACGAAGACTGATGAGCCCGGGAAAAAAAACAGTGGGGATCTGTCAACTTCTTGGCGCGTGCAGGCGTTTTCACTTGAGTAATATTTTACATTTTATAAACAACGTGCATTTTCATACATGAAATCGAGTGCTAAACATACATATACTTTGAAACTAAATCAAAAATCGATTGATTGCCTAATTACAATTAGCCCCGGGGTGGCTCAGTGAGTGCCACAACAGATGAGTGAGGGGCATCTCTTTGGCCTACAGTGATGGATATATGATGATGATGATGATGATGATGATGATGATGATGATGATGATGATGATGATGACGACGACGACGACGACGACGACGACGACGACGGGCGACGACGAGGACGATGATGATGATGATGACACTATCCCTACTGCTGCTGCTTCTACTGCTAATACTACTACTACTACTACTACACTACTACAAATATATACTCTACTACTACTACAATAATAACAACAGCAGCAACAACAGCAACCACCACGACTACTATACTGTACACAACAACAACAACATCAACAACACAACAACAACAGCAACTAATACTACTACTACTGGTGCTGATGATAATTAGTAATGACGATGGCAATAATATTGATGATACTAACAAACAATTTAAAAGATGAAAATAATTAAAATATTGATAATAAGATAACGATAGTAATGATAATGATTAATGATGATGATAATATTAATAATAATATTAATAATAATAATAATAATAAAAAATAATAATAATATTTAAAAATTATAATAGTAGTAGTAAGAGTGGGGGTAGTAGAAGTAGTAGTAGTAGTAATAGTAGTAGTAGTATAGCAGCAGCAGTAGCGAAATAGCAGTATAGTGATAAGAATAATAAAAAATAAAGATTAGCATAGGAGCAGAGAAAAGGAAAATACTAAATTTTAATGTTGAACTCAAGCAGCAGAAAACAAAGAGACTAAAAAACCGAAGTACTGAGAATTAACACAAAAAATTGTTGAATAAACACACACACACACACACACACCCACACCACACACACACACACCACCCACACACACCAAAGCACGCACGCACACACACACACACACACACCCCACACGCACGCACGCACGCCGCACGCCGCACGCACGCACGCACGCACGCAACCGCCACACACACACACCAAAACACACACGCACGCACGCACACACACAAAGCGTGCGCACGTGGGGAACACATGACAACACTGGCACACAAACACCAAAAACCAAACACATCGAGCATTAGAGCCACAAACTGTCTATCTTGAAAAACGCCATTTTGAGAAATGTCCACTTAAGATTTCACAGGTCTCCGAAAATTACACCTCTGCGCGCAGAACTTCCCAAAATTGGGAAAAACAAACATAGATGGTGTTCTAAAGCTGTACAAATGAGGGTTAAAAAAACTCAAATGGAAACCACAGAATACGCAATCTTAAAAAGTAAACATTTTGGTTTGAAAAGAAAGGCTTTCTCTTTCCCAATTTTTAAAAATT
>CM031623.1:14662383-14664584 GCA_018398815.1 Conus ventricosus | reverse complement strand
TTATTTTTTTTTGCATGTATATAATATCTTTAGGTACAACTTAAAATTCAACTTATTTTGGGGGGTCCTTTTAAAAAACAAAAATGATGTCAGCTTAAATTGATTATGATTTGGAGCGTAGAAGCTTGTATTCTGTAAACAGCAAACAAGTGGGGTATGTTTCGCTCCATAAGAAAACCTAACACAGAGTAACTTTTATTCAAGACTGGCACAGCCTTTTAAACTTGAATAAAGTCAGACAAATACATTGACGAACAATCTAATGGTGGGGGAAAAAACAAGCGCAGGCCAACAAACTCAACTGTCTTCATAGTAATGACCTGGCAAAGATTTGGACTTAAGGAGGGGGGGGGGGGGGGGGGGGGGGGGGAGTTTGAAGATGGAGAAACTGGGAACATGAAAGTAAGAAAATATGTTACAGATATGAAAACTCTTCACTAGCTGCATAAGGGAACCATCGTAATTCCTTTTGAAGGCAGATATATTTGTATTGCCTGCTCCAAGGCCTTTCGTCCGCTGGATCGGAACTCATCAGGGAGACACGGCTGGTTGTGTCTGCACTCCTGGCGTCAAATAGAGACACACCACAGTCCATAATACCGTGGTGTTTTCATCACCAAGGGTGCAAAAAAGAATAAAGAATCCAATAGCACCCCCAAAGCAGCCAGTGAAGGGTAGTAAATGAAACCAAACGAAAGTGTTGGGAGGAAAAAAAGTTGCTGAAAAACTAAAGACATTGTGCAAACAGCATAAAATGCAGGGGACAATCTTTAAGCCTAGCCTGAGGATCCACCCAAGGATGCAGGGAGATCAAAAGACAAACACACAGAGGGACAGAAACAAATACAAATAACTTCAATTAATCGAAACGAAAATGGAAATGAAATGAGGCAGGGAACAGTAAACAATAAACAGTAAACAAGTGGGGTAACTTTTGCTCCCATAAGACAACCTAACACAGAGTAACTTTTATTCAAGACTGGCAAAGCCTTTCAAACTTGAATAAAGTCAGACAAATACATAGACGAACAATCTAATAGTGGGGGGAAAAAACAAGCGCAGGCAACAACTCAACTGTCTTCATAGTAAATGACTTGGCAAAGATTTGGACTTAAGGAGGGGGGTGGGGAGTGGGGGGTGGGGGGTGGAGGGGTGGTAGTTTGAAGATGGAGAAACTGGGAACATGAAATTAAGAAAATATATTACAGATATGAAAACTCTTCACTAGCTGCATAAGGGAACCATCGAAATCCCTTTTGAAGTCAGATATATTTGTATTGCCTGCTCCGAGGCCTTTCGTCCGCTGGATCGGAACTCATCAGGGAGACACGGCTGGTTGTGTCTGCACTCCTGGCGTCAAATAGAGACACACCACAGTCCATAATACCATGGTGTTCTCACCACCAAGGGTGCAAAAAAGAATCCAATAGCACCCCAAAGCAGCCCCAAAGGCAACACAAATATATATTGCTTATATAAAATTAAACCATGCATAATGTTTGACCAGATGGCTGGCATACAGACCATTAATGGATACTGTTATACCCTTTTGTTGTTGTTTTCTTTTCTTTGTAAACAACTTGCACTAATGGATTCAGAAGTGTAAGATGAATTGTGTGAATGAACACTTTTTTGTACATCATTAGAGGCCTGAGTATAATATTTTGCCAAATGCAATGATGTAAAAAACATCCCTGTCAGCACGATTTTTCTTGATCATCCACCCCCTCTCTCTCTCCCTCTCTCTCTCTCTGGTTTTGTTTTGTTTTGATTCGATATGTTTGCATGAATATGTGAATTCAAATCGTTTGGGATGATTTCTTTCTTTCTTTACTTCTTGATATACATATTTGCTTCCCTCATTACTTTTCTCCCCCTTTTTCTGTAAATATATATGAATGCAAATAAAAAGGTTTAAAAAAAAGAAGATATATATATATTTTATATATATATTATATATATATATATATATATTATATATATATAGATGAATATAACCAAAGAGCCTAAAATGACTTTAAAAGTGCTCGACCCCTTGGGGAGCAACATTTGTTAATGATGTTAAAAAGGAAGGTTAAAAATCAAGGTTAAAACTCTATCAAATTTGTTTCGAGCGTGTTGCGCTGTCATCAGGATGTTTTTGGTTTGCCCACCGCCGGTGTTATATAGCGTGTGGGCTCCCGTTTGCGGTTGTTTGCACG
>CM031623.1:14654883-14657383 GCA_018398815.1 Conus ventricosus | reverse complement strand
CGATGGAGATGCTGGGAGTGCTGTTGACGTCTTGACCTATGATGGTTGCTTTCTTCAAGCTGATAGTGAGGCCGAACTTGGTGCAGGCATCAGCGAAGCAGGTGATGAGCCGTTGTGTCGCTTCCTTGGTGTCGGCAGTGAGGCGGGAGCGCCTGCGAAGAGCAGCTTACCCATGAAGACTTTCCGCACCTTTAAGTCTTTGCTCGGAGGCCTGCCAGGTTGAAGAGGTTCCCGTCGCTCCTAGCGTGGAGGAAGATGCCGTCTTCAGACTGCCGGAAAGCGTAGCACAGCAGCAGGGAGAAGGAGACGTCGAAGAGTGTTGGAGCGAGCACACATCCTTGGTTGACACCACTCTTGATTGGGAAGGGGTCCAAAGATGTATCGTCGTACTGGACAGTGCCATTCATGTTGTCATGGAAGGACGTGATCATTTTCAGAAGCTTGGGGGGGGGGGGGGGGGGGGGGGGGGGAGGAGCATCCAATCTAGTATAGCAGGGTCAGGTAGATGAAGTCGATGAACATGGGTCTTCTCTGCTTTCGGCACTCTCTTGTAGCTGACTCAGGGAGAACATTATGTCGATCGTCGACCTTGCAAGTTTAGCCAGTACTCATTGCGCATTTATGGGCAGAACACTTGGTGTTGTTGCGAGCTTTACGGAGTGCCGCTAGCGTCTTCTTTGAGGACACTCTCTTATTATTGAGAAGTGCAGCTCACTTAGCAGCAATGGAAGGCTGCATCACCATGGTTTCTACTTCAGACCAGTCTTCATTTTTTCTTACCCTCTTTCCGTAGATGTTTGAGGCGGATTGGTAGGTGATATCGTGAATGTGGTTGTACCATGATGAAGCGCTGTCTGTCAGGTAGTGTTAACATACACATTCATATAGAAAACATCTCTGATGAAGAGAAATGTAACTGGACTGCTCCAGAAATGAAGGAATGAAAACATCGCACTTTTAATAAGATTTCATTGTTGTTGATAGTATTAAAGGTTTTACGAACAAATGTGGTAGATTTCTTCATGGGCGCTCCAGTCACCGCAGGTATTTCACAATGAAAATGTTTTTTACCCAACAGAAAGACACAAGACACTTGGAAAAAATAACTACGTCAGGCCGCATATTTCGTGCAAAGTATGCGCGCAGACAGAAACAGGTAGTTCCTTTCCGCTGTGACCAGACGCCCTGGGTTTGCCTGGTGCCAGAATGTATCTTTCTGTACTAAAGTGGACGTCTGTTGCAATACAAACTGTCACACCAGTACAAATGTCATTTGATGACGTTTTGTACGGAAGTTACATTACAGAATCAACCTGGTGGAGAATGTCATTTGTGTGTGTCTATGCCAACATTGCTGGGTAAAATGTCATTCCGTACCGGGGTGATATTTTGTTCCGGCAGGTCATATAATTAAGTCCACATTTGATCAATTAACTGAATGTTTAATTTGAAAGTCTGCGACTGCGTTTTTTTATATTATTTTTTTTTAACCTAAGGTGTACAAGGTGAAGGAAGGAGAAGTTCGTGATCATTAAACCCTACCCGTTGCTGCCAATGATGATAGTGATATGTTTTGGCAGGGGTGGTAATGATGATGGTGTAAGCAGTTGTGGTAATGATGATGGTGTGAACAGTGGAGCAATGATGGTGGTGTGAACAGTGGTGGTAATGATGATGGTTGTGAGCAGTGGTGGTAATGATGATGGTGTGAGCAGTGGTGGTAATGATGGTGGTGTGAACAGTGGTGGTAATGATGATGGTGTGAGTAGTGGTGGTAATGATGATGGTGTGAACAGTGGTGGTAATGATGATGGTGTGAGTAGTGGTGGTAATGATGGTGGTGTGAACAGTGGTGGTAATGATGGTGGTGTGAACAGTGGAGTAACGATGGTAGTGTGAACAGTGGTGGTAATGATGATGGTGTGAGTAGTGGTGATAATGATGATGGTGTGAACAGTGGAGTAACGATGGTGGTGTGAACAGTGGTGGTAATGATGGTGGTGTGAGTAGTGGTGGTAATGATGGTGGTTGTGAGTAGTGGTGGTAATGATGATGGTGTGAACGTGGTGGTAATGATGGTGGTGTGAGTAGTGGTGGTAATGATGATGGTGTGAACAGTGGTGGTAATGATGATGGTGTGAACAGTGGTAGTAATGATGATGGTGTGAGCAGTGGTGGTAATGATGATGGTGTGGAGCAGTGGTGGTGTGAGCAGTGGTGGTAATGATGATGGTGTGAACAGTGGTGGTAATGATGATGGTTTGAACAGTGGTGGTAATGATGATGGTGTGAGCAGTGGTGGTGTGAACAGTGGTGGTAATGATGATGGTGTGAGCAGTGGTGGTGGTGAGTAGTGGTGGTAATGATGATGGTGTGAACAGTGGTGGTAATGATGGTGGTGTGAGTAGTGGTGGTAATGATGGTGGTGTGAACAGTGGTGGTAATGATGGTGGTGTGAGTAGTGGTGGTAATGATGGTGGTGTAAACAGTGGTGGTAATG
>CM031623.1:14629883-14644883 GCA_018398815.1 Conus ventricosus | reverse complement strand
GAATAGACAGGCTGTTGTGTTGTAGTTAATCCTGTATGAGGAGGGTGTTAAAAAGGAAGGAAGGAAAGATCGAACTATTGCAAGTAAATCTTTTTTTTTTTCTGATGACAGCACGGTCCGAGGGTAACAAAATTTATAATTTGACTCGTGTAGTTAAGGTTGAACAGATGGGACTTGGAAACCAGAAAGAGAGAGTGACAGGAGTCAATACAAGTAGAGAATGAGAGAAGTCAACCCACTGAGATGTCACGACTGAAACAGGAAGCTGCGTTACAGATGGTTGGTTTTATTCTGGTCAGATTTTCGTCAGAGCTGTGCGCTGGCGACGATTATCATATCACAAAAAATTACGATCGGTCAGGTGTATAAAAAAGATTTGAACAGGTTCCGAAACAGTCAATCTGGCAATGACTTTCTTGTTCTGCAAGAAACACAAAAACACTTTGTCTGAAGCACTTTCATTATGAGCACATGTTGATGCTGGATCTTGTTTGGAAAATCACGTCCTTTTTAACATGCTTGAAACATTTTTTTTAATCATGTATGTTACTCTCACTGAAAAACACTACTCCATATCTTCGCATATGTTTTCAAATTTGCTTTTCCACAATTGCCCGTATTGGTGAACAACAACAACTTTCTTTTACAAATGATATCAGGAATGGAACTACATTCATAACCTACCTGGGTTGTATGAAAAGGAGAAGAATGAAGGATATTCAAAATGATAAATCCCCACCGAAGTGAGCTTTGTGGGTAATCTAGCCCCCTGCTCATGTGCACAGTTATTTGTTTACTCTAAGTAAAAAAAGAGTGTGGGTTGGGGAGGGGGGAGAGGTAGGTCAGGAGTAGGAGTGAATGGTAGAGGACACTGTTATCAAAGTTAAAGAGGGAACTACAATCAGATAACATGATTCATTACCTCCATCCCCACCTGATTCCTTGTCTTCCCCACCACATGCATACAGTCAGCTATATCCACTGATCTTCCGTCCCTCTTCCCTCTATCCTGCCATTTTCACCAACTGCGGACTACTTGTTGCATACCGGGGCCCAACGGCTGAAGGAGTTAATCACACAGGTGAAATGGCAGGGGTAGTTGGAAACAAAATGGGACATATATTTTATTCGGCTTAAAAGTTGAATATTACAATGTTGATATCATCTGGAGAAGAGATGGGGGGGTGAAGGGAGGGGAGGTGCGAGATAAAGAGAGGAGAGATGAGATGAGTAAAATAAGAGAGGAGAGAGAGAGAGAGGAGAGAGAGGAACCGGGAGACGGGGGTGGGGGGTTGGGGGGGGGGTGGGGCACAGTGGGGTGGGATATAGGTTCGAGCTTGAAGCTCCTGGGAAGATGAGTGAAAGCTGAGAATAACTGTGGTTGAAATTTGAATGTGCGGTTTGTGGTAACAGCAGACTCGTATCATTTGGAAGAGGGGGGGGGGGGGGGGGGGGGAGGGGGGGAGGGAGAGGGGAAGAGGGGAGGGGGGGAGCAAGCTCGATGCTTTTTAGTTGGTTTAGGATTATTCATGGGTGCTAAGGTTGGATCTAGGAATGGGAAGAAGGGGATATGAGGTTGTGGGTTGTCAAGTGCAGAGTAGGACAGAAGAGAAGGCGTGAGGTGTGGGTTGAGGGGTGTTTATTGTATCACAAGGTTTCAGCATTCCATTGTTCATTGGTAGGACAATATTTAAAAAAGAAAGGGCTATGAACATAAAGTGTGGTACTATCATATGAACCACCCCCCCCCCCACCCCCCCAACCCCCCCAAACCCCCCCCCCCACCAATGAACTAACATATACACATACATGCCTGTGCGTGCACAGACACCACCCACAACACACAGAACACACAACACCATGCGCACACACACACACACACACACACACACACACACACAACACACAAACATCACACACACTCACCACACAACACACACACAAACACACACAAACCACGATATCTGATATTCGTGCGGCTATAATAAGAATATATGAATGAATTAGTCATTCTAAAGCCATGTATCATCTACTTTGCCCGGAAATACTGACTGCGGTGGTTCAGGAAGGTTAATCATATTCAAGTACTATTTCATATGATTGGTTATATCCATAAGAGAAAAAAGAGTTTAAAAGCAAAGACAAAGAGAGTGAGAGAGAGTGAGAGAGTGAGAGAGAGTGTAGAGAGAGGAGTTAGAGAGATGGTGATTGGAGAGGGAGATGGAGAAGAGAGAGAAGAGAGAGAGAGAGAGAGAGAGAGAGAGAGAGAAAGACAAGAGAGAAACTGATTGTGTTTAGAGTGAGAGAGAGAGAGGAGAGAGAGAGAAGAGAGAGAGAGAGAGAGAGAGGAGGAGAGAGAGAGAGAGAGAGAGGGAGGGGGAAACAGGCAGGTGAAGGGAGATGCACGGTTGGATAATTGGAGTGGTGGTGGTTGCTGGCGGGGAGGGTATAAAGAAATAGGAGGGAAATTGCAAGGGAGGGGTGGGTGGGGGATTTGTGATTGAAAGTAAACGGGAGTGACAAAAAGGACGTTAGATTATGAATGAAAGGAGGATGACTGTAAGGGAGGCGGGGAGGGGTGTGGGATTTTGCTAAGAAATAATAACATAAGGGAGGGGGGGGGCGGGTGGTGGTGGTGAGGGGATGGGAAGGGCGGGGAGAGAGAAGGCGATGCTTTCTGTTGGGTAGGATTATTAAGTGTGTAATGTTCGGATCTAGCACAGGGAAAGGAAAATAGAGGAAGCGGGTAGTCCAGTGAAGGCTAGGAAGGAACGAGAAGACTGGGGGGGGGGGCGAGAGGAAGTTATGTTCACAAGGTTTCAGCAGTCCCTTGTTCATTTGTAGGAAAATAAGGTACAAAGAAATGTTGCTATAAACTTAAGTGGAGAGATTTCTTATGAACACAACACACACACTCACACACACAACACACTCACATCGCACTCACACACCTCACATAACACACACACATATTTCTGCACCGTATCAGTATGGCACTCATGCATGTGCGTGAACACGTGACACAACACACACAGTCCTCAGACACACCACCCACACACACACACACACACACACACACACACACACACACAACACACACACACACACAAACACCACGATATGTGATATTCGTAGGTATAATAAGAATGTAAGAAAGATGATTCATTCTTAAAGCTGTTCAACCTTACTCAGCTGGAAATAACTGGAAGCAGTGGTTCAGGAGGGTTATCATTTATTCAAATTCTCATGCATAGATTCACAGACAACGTTTATGGTCCATAAAAACGAAATAAGAGTTTTAAAAGGAGAGAGTGAGAAGAGAGAGAGAGAGAAGAGAGCGAGAGGAGAGAGGAAGATAAGAGAGTGATGAGAGAGAGAAACTGGCAGTGTTTAGAGAAGAGAGAGAAGGGGGGGGGGGGGGTGGAGGAGGAGGACAGAAGGTGGAGGGAAGATGTACAGAGGCTAATAGAGAGTTTTGGGGGGGGGGGGGGGAGTGAGGTGGTATGGGAAGGCGTTTGAGAGATAGATTAAGGAATGACAAAAAGGACGTTAGATTTGAAGGAAACGATGACGGACTGTAAGGGAGGTAGGGGGGGGGGGGGGGGGTTGCTTAAGATGAAAAGAAAAATGAGGTGGGGGGGTGGGGTATAAGAGATGTAAGAGAGGAAGAGACTGGTGCAGAGAGAGAGAGAGAGAGAAGACGAGAGAGAGAGCGAGTGAGAGGAGAGAGAGACAGAGACAGAGAGAGAGAGATGAGAGGCAGAGACAGAGACAGAGACAGTGTGAGAGGCAGGCAGAGAGAGATGAAGAGTGAATCTACAGTGCAATGTCCAGAGTATAAAAACTTTACCAGGGAATAACCAATAGAAAAGGATAAAGAATTGTAAGAAAATTCAATAATGTAAAGTCGCAGTATGTGGGTAATATTAAGCACCATGCTCAATTGGATGCAAAACGTCTTTCATATTGTTCCTCTTAAAAAGTTTTTCATAATTAGAAGAAAAAAAGGGTAGGGGGGGGAGGAGGGGGGGAGGATGGGGAAAGGAAGGGGGTAGTGTATCTGTGGGTAGGCAGTGGTTGTATATGGACACGTATTAAAGTTAAAGACTGAGCACAACTGAGGATAACATTGATTCAATAACAATACATCCCCCCCCCCCCCCCCCCCCCCCCCCCCCCCCCCCGACTCTGTCTTCACACCACCATTGCCATACAGTCAGCCAAATATCCCACTTATTTCCGCCCTCTTCCCCTCTATCCCTGCCACTTTCACCAAACTGGGGAACAACTTGTTGCATACCCCGGTACGGCTGACAGGGATGTTTAATACACTCCAGGTGATGATGAAACTGGTCAGGGTGGTAGGATTCCAAATGAGACATAAATTTAATTTACGGCTTACACGATGAATATTACAATGTTTGATATCATTGCGGGAAGGCGAATGAGGAGTGAGGAGAGAGAGAGAGAGAGAAGAGAGAGTGAGAGAGAGATGAGAAGAGGAGAGAGGAGAGAGTGAGAGAGAGAGAGTGAGGGGGTGAGAGAGAGGGGCGTGGGGAACAGTGTGGTGGGTTGAGGATGGGGCTCAAGCTCTGGATGATGTGAGAAGCTGAGAATAAATGGTGGGTGAAATTTGAATGTGCGGTTTGTTAGTAACAGCTGAGAGTTATTTTCTTCTTTCTGCTTCCAGAATCATGACTTCATATTTCCAGACCAGTTTGTTGGATGTACGCTGGCTGTTGTCTGCAGATCCTCCATTGTGCCCCAACACTTTGCTGCAAGCGTGGCTGACATGTAGCCAGCGCTGTATTGTGCATCCTGGTAAAGGAGGGCAGGACTGAAGAATGCTGCTCGGGGGTTTTATGGGCCAGTCACAAGGGCAGTCAGGTGTGTGCGATAGGCCCAATCGACGGGATATGGGCTTGCAGGCGGCAGTGACCAGTTCGTAGTCGAAGATTGTGGTCTGTTGGTGTCGTTGTAGTAGGGGAAGCTGATCATCAGGGTGGGTGTCTGTGTCTTTTCTTCCAGTGTGTTTTGTAAATGGCTTTTTGTTGACAGTTTTAGCCTCCCTATAGGAGTTGGGCGGGTTTGTATGCTTGAGCTTGCTGCCACATTTGGGCATGTTTGTTTGCCCTTCTTCATTACCTGCTGGCTGCCTGACAGTGGGCAGGGATCCACTGGAAAAATCACCTGCACTCTTTGTGTCAGGTCTTTAAGCTGTTGCACTTGTTCTCTTCCCAGTTCTCACTGGGCGGGACTGTAAATTCTGGATAGGGATTTACAGTCTGTCAGGGAAAAACGAAATGTGTGAAGCAGGTGTTCTTCTGCCTATTGAGTCTGGCATCTTTTTGGAGCAGTAAGTTAGCCCTGTAGTTTGTTAATCTCGTCCAGCTGGCAGAGCTTGGACAGGGTTCGTCCATCTAGGGCGGGCAGATGAGGATTCCCAAACTGCCTCCACTTTTTACAGATGAATCGGCGGATCCATCAGGGTGTTGTGGGTCCACATAGAGGCCGTTGTATTCTGAGCCAGCATTTCCAGCGTCAGGGTTCCTGAGGATGTAGGACAGGATAGGTCTCCTTTCTGGTCATACTGGAATGTCAGTTACGAGGGTAAACATTGGTTCTGTGGTGCTCACTCCTCTGCAGCATGGATCATCTATGTTCTTCAGGAGTGCTTGGTAGGAGGTCACTGTGGGTTCTCTCATCAGTTCCTTTGGCCCTGATGGATTGAAGCTGCTTCTTTGCTTGATTTTGTGTGCTCCTCCATGAGTTGGTGGGCTGCGTGTGAAGGATGTCTTTGCAGCCTTTTCATGCTGGGTTGAGGACCCTCTCTCTTGTCTGATGTCCAGGAGGGAAGTCCTTGAGTTGTGGATTCGAGGGTGTGATTTGGTGTTGTTGTTAGCCCTCAGTGATGAGTCGCGAGCCAGCATTTTCGTCTTTGGCCAGCCTGTTTGGTGTTGTTTTCTTGGCAGCTGTGCGGCATGCTGCTGATCCGTACTCCATCTCTGTGTCGGATGTTGCACTGTGAGCAGCGAATGTGCTATTTGGAAGAGGCGTGAAGGGGGGGGGGGGGGAGCAGAGGGGAGGGAGGAAGGAGAGAAGGGGCGATGCTTTTCGTTTGATTAGATTATTCATGTGTGTTATTATCGCATCGGGACAGGGAAGGGAAAATAGAGGTGTGGGTTAGTCGAGTGACTGAAAGACGTAGGAAAAGAAGAGATGGCGTGGGGGTGGGGGAGAAGGGGTTTATTGTACACAAGGTTTCATCATTCATTGTCATTGGTCATGGACAATAATTCTGTTAAGAAAAGAGCCGTAATGAACTAAAGTTGAGGAGCTTTTCATATGAACAAACACACACATTATATGCACACACACTTAAACTTACATGCATGTGTGTACAGCACACGCACACACAAACACACACACACACACACACACACACACACACAACTCACACACACACACACACAAACACTCACTCCTCATTCACATAACCACGATATGTGATATTCGTAGGTTTAATAAGATTGTAATTAAGATGAAGTACATTTAATGAGTGTCGACTACACAGCCCGAGACCACTGATGCGGTGGTTCAGGTGGTACAATCATTTGAATACTCGTATATTTCACAGACAACGTTCATATCCATAAAGAAAAAAAAAGAGTTGAAAAGCAAAGACAAAGAGAGAGAGAGAGAGAGGAGAGATGAGAGAGAGAGAGAGAGAGAGAGTGAGAGAGGGGGAGAGAGATGGTGAGGTGAAGATAGGATGGGGAGAGAGAGAGAGAGAGAAAAGAGAGAGAGCAAGAGAGAGGAGAGGAGGAGATGGAGAGTGAGAGAGAGAGAGAGAAGGTGAGAGGAGAGAGAGAGAGAGAGGAGACTGGTGGTTGTTGCAGAGTTGAGAGAGAGAGAGAGAGAGAGAGAGATGATGAAAGAGAGAATTAGAGTGAGGGGAGAGAAGAGAGAAGAGAGAGAGAGAGAGAGTGAGTGAGTGAGAGCGACGACGAGAGAGAGTGAGATGAGAGAGAGAGAGAGAGAGAGAGAGAGAGAGGAGTACGATGGGTGGTATGGGGTGGTCAAGATACATGGTGTATGTAAAACCTGACTTTGGGATTGCTACCACTGTAAGCTTTATCTACAGGGTCATCTGCAGCTGCTGGATGAAAGCAATACATTTTTTACTCATAAAATGTTGTTTTTCGGATGAAGGGACGAGTGAAAGAATTGCAGAGGAGTGGGAGAAAAGAGGAGGATTGGGACACACCCCCCCCCACCCACACACACGCACACACACCACAGGTATGCAAGGACACGAGAACAATCACACACAACACACATATGGACAACACACCACAACCACACACACAAACACACAACACACACACTCACACACACACACACACACAACGGGTATGCAAGTACACGAGACAAACACAACACACACACACATATGGAACACACACACACTACACCACACACACACACACACACACACACTACATCACACACACACACACAAAACATAGTAACACACACACCACACAACACCACACACACACACACACACACACACACACCAAACACAACACAACAAACACACACACCACATAACAGATACTCACATGTATACACAGATTTGCACGTGCATCTGATCATAAATAGAAATAACGTATTCGATGCATGTAGTTTTGACTGTTTATCCAGTAACTTAGGTTTAGGCTCGAGGAAATAGGGTGTGATTTGTCATACTGAAAGGTACATTCTTTTACTCGTTGAAAGAATTTGCTCTCAACAAGCTGTACACGACTACTATCAGTATACGTCAGACTGGCA
Source organism: Conus ventricosus (assembly GCA_018398815.1). Classification (NCBI taxonomy): domain Eukaryota; kingdom Metazoa; phylum Mollusca; class Gastropoda; order Neogastropoda; family Conidae; genus Conus; species Conus ventricosus. The sequence goes on along the minus strand of CM031623.1, from coordinate 14,637,047 downwards.
AAGAGTGGACATTGAACAAAAACGCAAACAAACATAAATATGCACATGGTTCCTGTAAAATATAAATCCAAACTGACATGCAAGGTTTAAACTGATTATAATAACCTGCAATCGGCAACCATAACTAAACCACCACAATAACAAAACAATAATAATGATAACAATAATATAACAATAAATGATTATAATATAAAAAATAGTAGTAATCATAATAATAGCATGATTATAATAACAATAATGATTGATGATGGATGATGAGATGGTGGTGTGTTGATATGTATTACCAAGTTCGTTATCTTTGTTTTATTCATTTCTATCATCCTCCACCCCCTATTCTATTCTTCCATCCTCCTCCTCCTCCTCATTATCTTAATCGTCGTCATCATATTAGTTAATATTACGGTTATTCAGTATCACATCTTCATCACCTCCTCCTCATTTTTCTTTATTACTAAATATGTTACTATCATTATTATCATTATCATTATTTTCACTGCTACTACTAGTACTGGCTATACCTCACTACTTATTCACTACTAATACTACTATCCATACTATCAATATTATTATTGTTTAGTATATACATTCTTATTAGTAGGTATTTCACTAATGATGATATTCATTAGTTTTTATTTTGCACAAATGGTACATTCAAAACGCTTATACACGGCTCTCATTCACATGTATTATCACAACATATTTATGAACCTTTATAAGGTAGATACTTAGGCCTAAATAATGGCCGAAAGAGGTATTTTTTGTTGCTTAGTTTCAAAGTCAAACTAGTTGGTTCATGACTTAGAGGAAGCACAAGCTTGTTCCCAGCAGGTTGCATGCGACAAAGAAAAAGACGGTGTTGGATTAAATCTGGTAGTTCGGATGGAGGGACGGATGTGAATATTAAATTCGGGTCAGGATTCCATGTTGTTTTGCAGTCATTGCAAAAACCTAGGTCTGCAGATATAGCACAGAAATGCTCCATGAAATAAAGTTTATAATACACTGGGTATTGTCCAAAGTTAAAACGTTAGGTTTCTCTTGCATTACTATCGCATTGCGGTCTGAAGTGACAAGGAAGAGCAGATAGTCTCGATATTCAGGAAATGATATGTTCATCAATGTAATCTTTGCTGCCTGAATTATTGCAGTTTGGGGCAAAACGACGTTCTGAAGAAATTTTGTGGAAATCTCACACATTGTCCTATGCCACTCATCATTAAAGCTGAGCACATGCAAACAAATTCCTCTTAATGTGAGGGTATCGTGAGAGAGAAGTATTCGTCTATGTCTTTGTTATATTGTCCTGCCATTGACAAAACTGCATGAGAGAAAAGGCATTAATCTCGAAAAACTATCAAATGAATGTCTGTTTTTTGGAATGTAGAATGTTTACATGCTTAACTGTTATTTGAAGGTGTTAGCGCGTCATTTGAATGTATGCCAGATTGTTAGGAGGATCGGGAAAACTGGTGTTATAGGTATCTGCATTACAAAGGTTAGGGTATGATTGTGAAAATAATGTGTAGACGTGAACAATTACTTTCATTTGGTATTGTCTAAAGACATCTTATGGTTAAGGACGTTGAATGAAACCAACAGGACTGAAAAGGGTAGGATATTGATGTTGACGAGAGTCACATAGGTAATTGTGGGTGGAGGTTAGGTGCCTACTTAGACCATAGGGTATTGATTTGATACTATTTCCCAAGGAAGCAGAGTTGGTAAGTTTGGTGGGATTGGATGCACTTAGAGCATCGGGTATTGATTGATACTTCATTCCCAAGGAAGCAGAGTTGTAAGTTTGGGTGGAGTTTGGGATGCACTTAGTAGAGCACGGGGTATTGATTTGATACTTTATCCCATGAGGACGCAGAGTTGGGTAAGTTTAGGTGGAGTTTGGATGCACATAGAGGCTATAGGGTATTGAGTTTGATACTTTATCCCAAAGGAAGCGCAGACAGAATAGACAGGCTGTTGTTTTGATGTTAATCCTGTATGGGGCAGGGTGTAAAAGAAGGAAAGGCAAGATCGAAAACTATTGCAGCTAAATCTTTTAATTTTTCTGATGACAGCACGTCGAGTGGTGTAAAAATTTAGAATTTGCTCGAGTAAGTGGAAAGATGACATGGCAAGCCAGAAAAGAGAGAAGTGACGTAGTCAATACAAGGCAGAGAGAGAGAAGCAAACCCACTGAGAATGTCACGACCATGAACAGGAAGAAGCTGCCGTTACAGAAGATTGTTTATATTCTGGTCAGATTTCGTCAGTACTGTGCGCTGGGCGACGATTTTTTTCATCTCACAAAAAATTACTATGGGACGTTGTATAAAAAGATTGAACAGGTTACCGGGAACAGTCATCTGGCACTTGACTTTTGTTTGCAAAGAAACACAAAAAAAACACTTTGTTGTAAGCACTTTCTATATGAGGCACATGTTTGATGCTGACTCTTGTTTGGAAAATCACTTACTTTTTTAACATGCTAGAAAACATTTTTTTTTTTTCTGTATGTTACTCGCACTAAAAACTACTCCTATCTTCACACTCTGTTTTCAAATTTGCTTTCCACAATTGCCCGTAATAGGATGAACAAACAACAACATTTTTTACCAACTGATATCAGGAAATGTAACTACATTAACATTCCTGTGTTGTATGAACGGAGAAGTATGAAGGATATTCAAACGTAAAGTAGCAGCTTTTTGTGGGTAATATAGCCACCCTGTTCATGTTGGGTATTTGTTCCTCCTAAGTAAAAAAGTGTGTGGGTGGGGAGGGGGGAGCAGTAGGTATTGTGGGTTAGGCCAGTGGAATGGTTAGAGGACACTGTATCTAAGTTAAAGAGGGAGAACACATTCAGATAACATGGATTCCAATTACCTCCCCTTCCCACCCTGATCTCCTTGTCTTCCCCACCACATGATACCGTTTTTTTCACCAATATCCACTGATATCGTCCGCCTCTTCCCTCTATCCCTGCCACTTTCACAAAATGGGAAAGACTTGTTGCATACCGCCTACAGCTGACAGGGAGTTAATCACACCCAGGTGAAACTGGCCGGGGTAGTTGCGAACAAAAATGGGACATTTATTTATACGGCTTTAAAAAGTTGAATATACAATGTTGATACATTGAGAAAGAGAATGTGGGGTGAAGGAGGGGGGGGGTGCGTGATACAGAGAGGAGAGAGTGAGAGAGTGGAGAGTGAGGTAGAGGAAAGAGGAGAGAGGAGAGAGAGAGAGAGAGAGAGAGAGAGAGAGCGGAGGACGGGGGGTTGGGGGGGGTGGGTGACACAGTGGGGTGGGATATAGGAATCGGGTGAAGCTCCTGGGAAGATGAGAGAAAGCTGAGAATTACGGTGGTGAAATTTGAATGTGCCGGCTATCTGGTGGGTAACAGCTGACTCGAAATCATTGGAAGAGGGGGGGGGGGGGGGGGGGGGGGAGAGGGGGGAGGGGAGGGGGGAAAGGGGAGGGGGGCGAGCAAGAACGATGCTTTTCGTTGGGTTAGGATTATTCAAGTGTGTATGTTGGAATCTAGGACAGGGAAAGGGAGATAGATGGTGTGGGTAGTCAAGGTCGGACGTAAGGGACAGAAGAGGAAGGGTGGGGGAGGGTGAGAGGGTGTTTATTGTACCACAAGGTTTCGCATTAATTGTTCATTGGTACCGGACCAATAATACACGCCCGGGCTATGAACCTAAAAGTGGAGTAGCTTTCATATGAAAACACACATATGCAGACACACATATAACATACATGCTGTGCGGTGCACAGACACACCACACAACAAACACACAAACACACACAACACCACACACACACACACACACACCACAACATGCGCACACAACACACACACACACACACACACCACTCACACACACCAACACCACACACACACACACATACACACACCTCACACACACACACACCCACACACACACTACACACCACACACACAACACACTCACAAACCACGGATATCTGATAGTCGTGGGTTGGTTTTAAATAAGAATATATGAAAGATTAGTCCTCTAAAGCAGTATATCTACTTAGCCCGGGAAAAATGACTGCGGTGGTTAAGGATGGTATTCATATTCAAGTACTCTTCATATATTAGTTGATATCATAAAAGAAAAAAGAGTTTTAAAAGCAAAGACAACGTGAGAGAGACGAGAAGAGAGTGAGGAGAGAGAGAGGAGAGAGGAGTAGAGAAGTGGAGAGTGAGATGAGAGAGAGAGATGAGGAGAGAGGAGGGAGAGTAGATTAGATGAGAGAGAGAGAGAGAGAAAGAGAGAGAAATGGTTGTGTTTCGAGAAGAGAGGAGGAGAGAGAGTGAGAGGAGGGAGAGAGAGATATGAAAGAGAGAGGAGAGAGAGAGACGAGAGAGAGAGGGAGGGAGGGTTTAGGTAAAGGAAGGTGAAGGGAAGATGCCGGAGGATAATTGGAGAGAGAGGTGGTGGTGTGGTGGGAGTGGTATAAAGAAAAGGAGGGAATGCAGGGAGGGATGGTGGGGAAGTTGTGATAGAATGTTTACGGGAGTGACTAAAGGACGTTAGATTATGAGGAAAGGAGTGGATGCCAGTAAGGGAGCAGGGAGGGGTGGTGGGGGAAGGGTTGTGATAGAAAGTTTAGGAGTGGACAAAAATGGGACGTTAGATTATGAAGGAAAGGAGGATGACAGTAAGGAGCAGGGAGGGGGATGGTGGAGGGGATGTTTGTTGATAGAAAGTATACGTGAGTGACAAACGGACGTTAGATTATGAAGGAAAGGAGGATGACACAGTAAGGGAGCAGGGAGGGGTGGTTGGGGGAAGTTGTGAATAGAAGTATTCGGGAGTGACCCAAAAGATGACGTTTAGATTTGAAGGAAAGGTGGATGGACGTAAGGGAGCAGGGAGGGAGGTGGTGGGGGAAGTTGTGATAGGAAAGTATAGGGAGTGACAAATAGGACGTTAGATTATGAAGGAAAGGAGGATGACAGTAAGGGAGGAGGGAGGGGTGGTGGGGGAAGTTGTGTAGATAAGTATACGGGAGAAGATTGACAAAAAGGACGTTAAGATTTTGATGGAAAGGAGGATGACAGTAAGGAGGAGGGAGGGGGATGGGATTTTGCTAAGAAATAAAACAATAGGGAGGGGGGGGGGGGGGGGTGGGGTGAATGGTGAGGGGATGGGAAGGGAGGGGAGAGAAGGCGATGCTGTCTGTTGGGTTAGGATTATTTAAGTAGTGTTAATGTGGATCTAGCACAGGAAAGGAAAATAGAGGAAGCGGGGGTGTTAGTCAAGGAGAGAAGAGGGGGGGTGGGGGAAGAGGGGTGTTATTGTACACAAGGTTTCCGATTCCATTGTTCATTTGTAGGACATATGTTACAAAGAAAAGTGCAATAAACCTTAAGTGGAGGAGAGTTCTTATGAACACACACACACACTCACCACACCACACACACACACACACAAACACCCACACACACACAACACACACTATTCTGCACGTAGTATGCACATACATGCATGTGCGTGACACAGTGACACACACACACACAGACACGGAGTGGGAGAAAAGTGGAGGAGGGGACACCCCCCCCCCCCCCCCACACACCCACGCCACACACAACAGGTATGCCAAGTACACGAGCACAAAAACACACACACACACACACACACATAATGGACACACACCACACACACTCACACACACACACACACACACACACACACACACACAAACACAAACACACACACAGGTTATGCAAGTAACACGAGCACAAACAACACACACAACAATGGACAACACCACACACACCACACACACACACACCACACACACACACACACACACACAACACACACATAGTACACACACACACACACACACACACACACACACACACACACACACACACACATACTACACAGACACACTCACATGTATACACAGATTTGCACGTGTAACTGATCATTAAATAGAAATAACTTATTCAGATGCATGTTTAGTTTTGAATGTTTATCCCAGTAACTTAGGTCTATGCTCGCAGGAAAAAGGTTGTGATAGTAATACTGAAAGGACAATCTTTACACGTGAAAGAATTTGCTCTCAACAAGCTGTACAAGACTACTATCAGTATACGTCCAGACTTGGCAAGAGTAGACATTGAACAAAGAAGCAAACAAACAAAAATATGCACATGGTTCCTGTAAAACTAAATCCAAACTGACAGCAAGGTTTAAACTGATATAATAACTGCAACGGCAACCATAACAAAACAACAATAACAACAATAATAATGATAACAATAATAATAACAATGATTATAATATAAAAATAGTAGTAATCATAATAATAAGCATGATTATAATAACAATAATGATGATGATGATGATGATGATGGTGGTGATGATGATGATTACCAAGTTCGTATCATTGTTTTATCATTGCTATCATCCTCCACCCCTCCTCCTATTCTTCCTCCTCCTCCTCTCCTCATTTCTTAATCGTCGTCATCATTATTAGTAATATTACGGTTATCAGTATCACCATCTTCATCCACCTCCTCTCATTTTCATTATTACTAAATTGTTACTATCATTATTATCATTATCATTATTATCACTGCTACTACTAGTACTGCTACTACTACTACTATCAAATACTACTATTACTACTACCACTACTATCATTATTATTATTGTTATTATCATCATTATTATTAGTAGTATTATCATTAATGATGATATTCATTTAGTTCTTTATTTTGCACAAATGGTACAATTCAAAACGCTTTTACACGGCATTCATTCACATGTATATCACAACATTTTATGAACCTTTATAGGTAGATACATAGGCCTAAACTAAGGGCGAAAGAGGTATTTTTTGTTGCTAGTTTCAAAAGTCAACAGTTGGTTCATGACAAAGAGGAAGCACAAGCTTGTTCCCAGCATGTTGCATGAGACAAAGAAAGACGGTTTTTGGATTAAATCTGGTAGTTCGGAAGGAGGGCGGATGTGACATAAATAACGGGACAGGATTCCATGTCTGTTTGCAGTCATTGCAAAACTAGGTCTGGAGATATAGCACAGAAATGCTCCATGAAATAAAGTATATAATACACTGTGTATTGTCCAAGTATAAAACGTAGGTTTTTTCTCGACAATGATT
>CM031623.1:14618785-14628883 GCA_018398815.1 Conus ventricosus | reverse complement strand
CCCCTCTACTCAACCCCCATTGTAATGATATCAACTTGTAAACCGTAATAAAAATATATGTCCCATTTTGTTCCAACTTCTCCTGCCAGTTTCACCTGGTGTGATTAACCCCTGTCAGCCGTGGGCGGTATGCAACAAGTAGTTCCCAGTTGGTGAAAGTGGCAGGGATAGAGGGAAGAGGGCGGAAGATAAGTGGATATTGGCTGACTGTATGCATGGTGGTGGGGAAGACAAGGAGATCAGGGTGGGGAGGGGAGGTATTGAATCCATGTTATCTGAATTGTGTTCCCTCTTTAACTTTGATACAGTGTCCTCTACCATTCCACTGCCTACCCACAGACCTACCTGCTCCCCCCTCCCCACCCACACTCTTTTTTTACTTAGGAGGAACAAATATCCACAGGAGCAGGGTGGTTAGATTACCCACATAAGCTGCTACTTTACATTTTGAATTTCCTTCATCTTTCTCCTTTTCATACAACCCAGGTAGGTTTGAATGTAGTTACATTTCCTGATATCATTTGTAAAGAATGTTGTTGTTGTTCACCAATACGGGCAATTGTGGAAAAGCAAATTTGAAAACAGAGTGTGAAGATAGGGAGTAGTTTTTCAGTGCGAGTAACATACATGATTAAAAAAAATGTTTCAAGCATGTTAATAAAGGAGAGTGATTTTCAAACAAGAGTCCAGCATCAAACATGTGCCTCATAATGAAAGTGCTTTACACAAAGTGTTTTTGTGTTCTTGCAAACATGAAAAGTCAGTGCCAGATGACTGTTCCGGTAACCTGTTCAAATCTTTTTTATACAACTGTCCATAGTAATTTTTTGTGAGATGATAATCGTCGCCAGCGCACAGTTCTGACGAAATCTGACCAGAATAAAACAATCTTCTGTAACGCAGCTTCCTGTTCAGTCGTGACATCTCAGTGGGTTGCTTCTCTCATTCTCTCTTGTATTGACTACTGTCACTCTCTCTTTCTGGTTTGCCATGTCATCTGTCCACTTACTCGAGCAAATTCTAAATTTTTACCACTCGACGTGCTGTCATCAGAAAAATAAAAGATTTAGCTGCAATAGTTCGATCTTGCATTTCTTCCTTTTAACACCCTGCCTCATACAGGATTAACTATCAAAACAACAGCCTGTGCTATTCTGCGCTTCCTTTGGGATAAAGTATCAAACCAATACCCTATGCTCTAAGTGCATCCCAAACTCCACCTAAACTTACCAACTCTGCTTCCTTTGGGATAAAGTATCAAATCAATACCCCGTGCTCTAAGTGCATCCCAAACTCCACCCAAACTTACCAACTCTGCTTCCTTTGGGATGAAGTATCAAATCAATACCCTATGCTCTAAGTGCATCCCAATCTCCACCCAAACTTACCAACTCTGCTTCCTTTGGATAAAGTATCAAATCAATACCCTATGGTCTAAGTGCATCCTAAACTCCACCCACAATTACCTATGTGACTCTCGTCACATCTATATCCTACCCTTTTCAGTCCTGTGGTTTCATTCAACGTTCCTTAACCATAGATGTCTTTAGACAATAACAAATGAAAGTAATTGTTCACGTCTACACAATATTTTCACATTCATACCCATAACCTGTAATGCAGATCCTAGAACTCAGGTTTTCGATCCTCATAACAATCTGGCTACTTCAAATGAAGCGATAACACTTCAAATATCAGTTAGCATGTAATCATTCTAAAAACAGCATTCATTTGATATTTTCGAGATTAATGCCTTTCTCTTCATGCATTTTGTCAATGCAGGACAATATAACAAAACATAACGAAATACTTCTCTCTCACGATACCCTCAACATTAAGAGGAATTGTGGTTTTGCTTGTGCTCAGCTTAATGATGTGGGCAGTAGGACAATGTGTGAGATTTTCCACAACAATTTCTGTCATGAACGTTCGTTTTCCAAACTGCAAGTAATTCAGGCAGGCAAAGATTACATTGGATGAACTTAATCATTTCCTGAATATCCGAGACTATCTGCTCTTCCTTGTCACTTCAGACCGCAATGCGATAGTATGCAAGAGAAACCTACGTTTATACTTTGGGACAATACACAGTGTATTATATACTTATTTCATGGAGCATTCTGTGCTATATCTGCAGACCTAGTTTTGCAATGACTGCAAAACAGACATGGAATCCTGTCCCGTTATTTATGTCACATCCGCCCTCCTTCCGAACTACCAGATTTAATCCAACAACCGTCTTTCTTTGTCTCATGCAACATGCTGGGAACAAGCTTGTGCTTCCTCTTTGTCATGAACCAACTGTTGACTTTTGAAACAGCAACAAAAAATACCCTCTTTCGCCCTTAGTTTAGCCTATGTATCTACCTATTAAAGGTTCATAAAATGTTGTGATATACATGTGAATGAATGCCGTGTAAAAGCGTTTGAATTGTACCATTTGTGCAAAATAAAGAACTAAATGAATATCATCATTAATGATAATACTACTAATAATAATGATGATAATAACAATAATAATAATGATAGTATGGTAGTAGTAATAGTAGTAGTGATAGTAGTAGTAGTAGCAGTACTAGTAGTAGCAGTGATAATAATGATAATGATAATAATGATAGTAACAATTTAGTAATAATGAAAATGAGGAGGAGGTGGATGAAGATGGTGATACTGATAACCGTAATATTACTAATAATGATGACGACGATTAAGATATGAGGAGAGGAGGAGGAGGAAGAATAGGAGAGGGGGTGGAGGATGATAGCAATGATAAAACAATGATACGAACTTGGTAATCATCATCATCACCACCATCATCATCATCATCATCATCATTATTGTTATTATAATCATGCTTATTATTATGATTACTACTATTTTTATATTATAATCATTGTTTATTATTATTGTTATCATTATTATTGTTGTTATTGTTGTTTTGTTATGGTTGCCGTTGCAGTTATTATATCAGTTTAAACTTGCTGTCAGTTTGGATTTAGTTTTACAGGAACCATGTGCATATTTTTTGTTTGTTTGCTTCTTTGTTCAATGTCTACTCTTGCCAAGTCTGGACGTATACTGATAGTAGTCTTGTACAGCTTGTTGAGAGCAAATTCTTTCACGTGTAAAGATGTCCTTTCAGTATTACTATCACAACCTTTTTCCTGCGAGCATAGACCTAAGTTACTGGGATAAACATTCAAAACTAAACATGCATCTGAATAAGTTATTTCTATTTAATGATCAGTTACACGTGCAAATCTGTGTATACATGTGAGTGTGTCTGTGTATGTATGTGTGTGTGTGTGTGTGTGTGTGTGTGTGTGTGTGTGTGTGTGTGTGTGATGTGTTACTATGTGTGTGTGGTGTGTGTGTGTGTGTGTGTGTGTGTGTGTGTGTGTGTGTGTGTGTGGGGTTGTGGCCATGTGTGTGTGTGTGTGTTTGTGCTCGTGACTTGCATACCTGTGTGTGTGTGTGTGTGTGTGTGTGTGTGTGTGTGTTGTGTGTGTGTGTGTGTGTGTGTGTGTGTGTGTGTGTCCATATGTTGTGTGTGTGTGTGTGTGTGTGTTTGTGCTCTGTACTTGCATACCCTGTGTGTGTTGTGGTGTGTGTGTGGGGGTGGGGGGGGTGTCCATCCTCCACTTTTTTTCTCCCACTCCTGTGTCTGTGTGTGTGTGTGTCACTGTGTGCACGCACATGCATGTATTTGCATACGTAACGTGCAGAATATGTGTGTGTGTGTGTGTGTGTGTGTGTGTGTGTGTGGTGTGTGTGTGTGTGTGTGTGTTGTGTGTGTGTGTGTGTTCATAAGAAACTCCTCCACTTAAGGTTATTGCACTTTCTTTGTAACATATTGTCCTACAAATGAACAATGGAATGCTGAAACCTTGTGTACAATAACACCCTCTCCCCCTCCCCCACTCTTCTCTTCCTTGACTACCCGCTCCTCTATTTTCTTTCCCTGTGCTAGATCCGACATTAACACACTTTAATAATCCTAACCCAACAGAAAGCATCGCCTCTTCTCTCCCCCTCCCTTCCATCCCCTCACCACCACCACCCCCCCCCCCCCCCCTCCTTAATTGTTTTTATATTCTTAGCACAAATCCCCACTCCCCTCCCTCCTCCCTACTGTCATCCTCCTTTCCATCATAATCTAACGTCCTTTTTGTCACTCCCGTATACTTTCTATCACAACTTCCCCCCATCCACCCTCCCTCCTCCCCTTACTGTCATCCTCCTTTCCTTCATAATCTAACGTCCTATTTGTCACCCCGTATACTTTCTATCACAACTTCCCCCACCACCCCTCCCTGCTCCCTTACTGTCATCCTCCTTTCCTTCATAATCTAACGTCCTTTTGTCACTCCCGAATACTTTCTATCACAACTTCCCCCACCACCCCTCCCTGCTCCTTACTGTCATCCTCCTTTCCTTCATAATCTAACGTCCTTTTTGTCACTCACGTATACTTTCTATCATCAACTTTCCCCCACCACCCCTCCCTGCTCCTTACTGTCATCCTCCTTTCCTTCATAATCTAACGTCCTTTTTGTCACTCCCGTAAACTTTCTATCACAACTTCCCCCACCACCCCTCCCTGCTCCCTTACTGTCATCCTCCTTTCCTTCAAACTAACGTCCTTTTGTCACTCCCGTATACTTTCTATCACAACTCCCCACCATCCCTCCCTGCATTTCCTCCTTTTCTTATACCCTCCCCCCAGCACCACCACTCTCCAATTATCTCCGTGCATCTTCCCTTCACCTTCCTGTTCCTCCCTCCCCCTCCCTCTCTCTCTCTCTCTCTCTCTCTCTCTCTCTCTCTCTCTCTCTCTCTCTCTCTCTCCTCTCTCTCTCTCTTCTAAACACAACCAGTTTCTCTCTCTTTCTCTCTCTCTCTCTGCTCTCCTCTCTCTCTCTCTCTCTCCTCTCCTCTCACTCTCTCTCTCCTCTCTCTCTCACTCTCTCTCTCTCTCTCTTTGTCTTTGCTTTTAAAACTCTTTTTTCTTTTATGGATATAAACAATAATTGAATGAGTACTTGAATATGATTACCTCCTGAACCACCGCAGTCCAGTTGTTCCCGGCTAAGTAGATGATACTGCTTTAGATGACTAATCTTCATTATTCTTATTATACCCACGAATATCAGATATCGTGGTGGTGGGTGTGTGTGTGTGTGTGTGTGTGTGTGTGTGTGTGTGTGTGTTGTGTGTGTGTGTGTTGTGTATGTGTGTGTGTGGGGTGTGTGTGTGTGTGTGTGTGTGTGTGTGTGTTGTGTTGTGTGTGTGCGCATGTGTGGGGTTGTGTGTGTGTGTGTGTTGTGTGTGTGTGTGTGTTGTGTGTGTGTGTGTGTGTGTGTGTGTCTGTGCACGCACATGCATGTATGTGTAAAGTGTGTGCATATTTGTGTGTGTCATATGAAAGCTACTCCACTTAGGTTCATAGCCCTTTCTTTTTTAAATATTGTCCTACCAATGAACAATGGAATGCTGAAACCTTGTGTACAATAAACACCCTCTCACCCACCCCCACCCTTCTCTTCTGTCCAAACTCTACACTTGACTACCCACACCTCTATCTCCCTTTCCCTGTCCTAGATCCAACATTAGCACACATGAATAATCCTAACCCAACGAAAACATCGTGCTTGCTCCCCCCCCCTCCCCCTCTCCCCCTCCCCCCCCCCTCCCCCCCCCCCCCCCCCCCCCCCCCCCCCCCCCCCCCCCTTCCAAATGATTCGAGTCAGCTGTTACCACCATACCGCACATTCAAATTTCACCCACCGTTATTCTCAGCTTTCACTCATCTTCCCAGGAGCTTCAGCCCATCCTATATCCCACCCCACTGTGCACCCCCCCCCCCACCCCCGTCTCCCTGCCTCTCCTCTTCTCTCTCTCTCTCTCCTCTCTCTCTCCTCTCTCTCCTCTCTCTCCTCTGTATCTCGCCCCCCCCTCCCTTCACCCCCCATCTCTTCTCAATGATATCAACATTGTATATTCAACTTTTAAGCCGTATAAAATATATGTCCCATTTTGTTCCAACTACCCCGGGCCATTTCACCTGTGTGATTAACTCCCTGTCACTGTAGCGGTATCAACAAGTCGTTCCCATTTTTGTGAAAGTGGCAGGGATAGAGGGGAAGAGGGCGGAAGATCAGGGGATATTGGCTGACGTGTATGCATGGGGTGGGGAAGACAAGGAGATCAGGGTGGGGAGGGAGTATGAATCCAGGGTTATCTGAATTGTGTTCCCTCTTTAACTTGATACAGTGTCCTCTACCATTCCACTGCCTACCCACAGACCTACCTGCTCCCCCCTCCCCACCCACACTTTTTTTTTACTTAGAGAAACAAATACCCACATGAACAGGGTGGCTAGATTACCCACATAAGCTGCTACTTTACATTTTGAATATCCTTCATTCTTCTCCTTTTCATAAACCCGGGTAGTTTGAATGTAGTTACATTTCCTGATATCATTTGTAAAGAATGTTGTTTTTTGTTCACCAATACGGGAAATTGTGGAAAAGCAAATTTGAAAACAGAGTGTGAAGATAGGGAGTAGTTTTAGTGCGAGTAACATACATGATTAAAAAAAATGTTTCAAGCATGTTAATAAAGGAGAGTGATTTTCAAACAAGAGTCCAGCATCAAACAGGGTTGCCTCATAATGAAAGTGCTTTACACAAAGTGTTTTTTGTGTTCTTGCAAACATGAAAAGTCAGTGCCAGATGACTGTTCCGGTAACCTTTTTCAAATCTTTTTTATACAACTGTCCATAGTAATTTTTTGTGAGATGATAATCGTCGCCAGCGCACAGTTCTGACGAAATCTGAACCAGAATAAAACAATCTTCTGTAACGCAGCTTCCTGTTCAGTCGTGACATCCAGTGGGTTGCTTCTCTCATTCTCTCTTTATTGACTACTGTCACTCTCTCTTTTCTGGTTTGCCATGTCATCTGTCCACTTACTCGAGCAAATTCTAAATTTTTACCACTCGACGTGCTGTCATCAGAAAAATAAAAGTTTAGCTGCAATAGTTCGATCTTGCATCCTTCCTTTTAACACCCTGCCTCATACAGGATTAACTATCAAAAAAACAGCCTGTGCTATTCTGCGCTTCCTTTGGGGTAAAGTATCAAACCAATACCCTATGCTCTAAGTGCATCCCAAACTCCACCTAAACTTACCAACTCTGCTTTTCCTTTGGGGTAAAGTATCAAATCAATACCCCGTGCTCTAAGTGCACCCAAACTCCACCCAAACTTACCAAATCTGCTTCCTTTGGGGTGAGTATCAAATCAATACCCTATGCTCTAATGCATCCCAATCTCCACCAAAACTTACCAACTCTGCTTCCTTTGGGATAAAGTATCAAATCAAATACCCTATGGGCTAAGTGCATCCTAAACTCCACCCACAATTACCTATGTGACTCTCGTCACATCTATATCCTACCCTTTTTATCCTGTGGTTTCATTCAAAGTTTTCCTTAACCATAGATGTCTTTAGACAATAACAAATGAAAGTAATTGTTCACCCTCTACACATAAATTTTCCCCATTCATACCCCTAACCTGTAATGCAGATCCTAGAACTCAGGTTTTCGATCCTCATAACAATTCTGGCTAAATTCAAATGAAGCGATAACACTTCAAATATCAGTTAAGCATGTATCATTCTAAAAACAGCATTCATTTTGATAGTTTTCGAGATTAATGCCTTTTTTCTTCATGCAGTTTTTGTCAATGCAGGACAATTAACAAAACATAACGAAAAACTTCTTCTTCACGGATACCCTCAACATTAAGAGGATTTGTGGTTTTGCTTGTGCTCAGCTTTAATGATGTGGGCAGTAGGACAATGTGTGAGATTTTCCACAACAATTTCTGTCATGAACGTCGTTTTTCCAAACTGCAAGTAATTCAGGCAGGCAAAGATTACATTGGATGAAAATTAATCATTTCCTGAATATCCGAGACTACTGCTCTTCCTTGTCACTTCAGACCGCAATGCGATAGTATGCAAGAGAAACCTACGTTTATACTTTGGGGGCATTTCACAGTGTATTATATACTTTATTTCATGGAGCATTTCTGTGCTATATTTTGCAGACCTAGTTTTTTCAATGACTGCAAAACAGACTGGAA
The DNA here is from genome assembly GCA_018398815.1 of Conus ventricosus. NCBI lineage: Eukaryota > Metazoa > Mollusca > Gastropoda > Neogastropoda > Conidae > Conus > Conus ventricosus. The sequence goes on along the minus strand of CM031623.1, from coordinate 14,620,730 downwards.
TCCTGTCCCTTATTTATGTCACCCCCGCCCTCCTTCCGAACTACCGATTTAATCCAACAACCGTCTTTCTTTGTCTCATGCAACATGCTGGGAACAAGCTTGGCTTCCTCTTTGTCATGAACCAACTGTTGACTTTTGAAACTAGCAACAAAAAAAAACCTCTTTCGCCTTTGTTTAGGCCTATGTATCTACCTATAAAGTTCATAAAATGTTGTGATATACATGTGAATGAATGCCGTGTAAAAGCGTTTTTGAATTGTACCATTTTTGCAAAATAAAAAACTAAATGAATATCATCATTAATGATAATACTACTAATAATAATGATGATAAAACAATAATAATAATGATAGTAGGGGTAGTAGTAGTAGTAGTAGTGATAGTAGTAGTAGTAGCAGTACTAGTAGTAGCAGTGATAATAATGATAATGATAATAATGATAGTAAACAATTTAGTAATAATGAAAATGAGAGGAGGTGGATGAAGATGGTGATACTGATAACCGTAATATTACTAATAATGATGACGACGATTAAGATAATGAGAGGAGGAGGAGGAGAGAAGAATAGGAGGAGGGGGTGGAGGATGATAGCAATGATAAAACAATGATACGAACTTGGTAATCATCATCATCACCACCATCATCATCATCATCATCATCATTATTGTTATTATAATCATGCTTATTATTATGATTACTACTATTTTTATATTATAATCATTATTGTTATTATTATTGTTATCATTATTATTGTTTTATTTGTTTTGTTAGGGTTTTGCCGTTGCAGTTATTATATCAGTTTAAACCTTGCTGTCAGTTTTGGATTTAGTTTTACGGGAACCATGTGCAATATTTTTGTTTGTTTGCTTCTTTGTTCAATGTCTACTCTTGCCAATCTGGACGTATACTGATAGTAGTCTTGTACAGCTTGTTGAGAGCAAATTCTTTCACGTGTAAAGATTGTCCTTTCAGTATTACTATCACAACCTTTTTCCTGCGAGCAATAGACCTAAGTTACTGGGATAAACATTCAAAACTAAACATGCATCTGAATAAGTTATTCTATTTAATGATCATTGCACGTGCAAATCTGTGTATACATGTGAGTGTGTCTGTGTATGTGTGTGTGTGTTTTGTGTGTGTGGTGTGTGTGTGTGTGTGTGTGTGTGTGTTGTGTGTGTGTGTGTGTGTGTGTTACTATGTGTGTGTGTGTGTGTGTGTGTGTGTGTGTGTGTGTGTGTGTGTGTGTGTGGTGTGTGTGTGTGTCCATATGTGTGTGTGTGTGTGTTTGTGCTCGTGTACTTGCATACCTGTGTGTGTGTGTGTGTGTGTGTGTGTGTGGGGTGTGTGTGTGTGTGTGTGTGTGTGTGTGTGTGTGTGTGTGTCCATATGTGTGTGTGTGTGTGTGTTTGTGCTCGTGTACTTGCATACCTGTGTGTGGTGTGCGTGTGTGTGTGTGGGGGGGGGGGTGTCCATCCTCCTCTTTTCTCCCACTCTCTGCATTTCTTTCATCTCTTTTCCCTTCATCCGAAAAACAACATTAATGAAGTAAAAAATGGGATTGCTTTTCATCCAGCAGCTGCAGATGACTTAGAGTAAAGCTGTACAGTGGTAGCAAGTCCCAAAGTCAGGTTTTACATACCACCATTATCTTGCCCACCCCCATACCACCCATCGTACACCTCTCTCTCTCTCTCTCCCTCCTCCCTCTCTCTCTCTTCCTCCTCACTCTCTCTCTCTCTCCTCTCTCTCCTCTCTCTCTCATTCTCCCCTCCTCTCTCTCTCTCTCCTCTCTCTCCACTCTCTCTTTAAACCGTCTCTTCTCTCTCTCTCTCTCTCTCTCTCTTCTCTCCTCCTCTCTCTCTCTCTCTCTTCTCTCTCTCCATCTTCTCTCTCTCTCTCTCTCAACTCTCTCCACTCTCTCTCATCTCTCTCTCTCTCCCC
>CM031623.1:14584838-14614838 GCA_018398815.1 Conus ventricosus | reverse complement strand
TTTTTGTTGCTAGTTTCAAAAGTCAACAGTTGGTTCATGACAAAGAGGAACCCACAAGCTTGTTCCCAGCATGTTGCATGAGACAAAGAAAGACGGTTGTTGAATTAAATCTGGTTAGTTCGGAAGGAGGGCGGATGTGACATAAATAACGGGACAGAATTCCATTGTCTGTTTTGCAGTCATTGCAAACTAGGTCGTGGAGATATAGCACAAAAATTTGCTCCATGAAATAAAGTATCTAATACATAGTGTATTGTCTCAAGGTATAAAAGTAGGTTTCTCTTGCATGCTATCCCATTGTGGTCTGAAGTGGCATGGAAGAGCAGATAGTCTCGCTAACCTCAGAGCACAGTGATATTCAGGAAATGATTAAGTTCATCCAATGTAATCTTTGCCTGCCTGAATGACTTGCAGTTTGGAAAACGACGTTATGACAGAAATTGTAGTGGATAATCTCACACATTGTCCTACTGCCCACATCATTAAAGCTGACACATGCAAAACCACAATTCCTCTTGATGTTGAGGGTATCTGTGAGAGAGACGTATTTCGTTCTGTTTTGTTATATTGTCCTGCTTTGGGACAAAACTGTATGAAGACAAAGGCATTAATCTCGAAAATTATCAACATGAAAGTTGTATTTAGAATGATCCATGCCTAACTGATGTTTGAAGTGTTATCGCTTCATTCGAAGTAGCTAGATTGTTATGAGGATCGAAAACCTGAGTTCCAAGATCTGCATTACAGTGTAGACGTGAACAATTACTTTCATTTGTTATTGTCTAAAGTCATCTATGATTAAGGAACGTTGAATAAAACCACAGGACTGAAAGGGATAGGCTATAGATGTGAAGAGAGTCACATAAGTACGTTCAGGTGGAGTTTGGGGTGCACTTAGAGCATAGGGTATTGATTTGATACTTTATCCCAATGGAAGCAGAGTATAGCACAGGCTGTTGTTTTGATAGTTAATCCAGTATGAGGCAGGGTGTTAAAAGGAGGGACTGCAAGATCGAAATATTGCAACTAAATCTTTTATTTCCGAGGACAGCACGTCGAGTGGATAAATTTAGAACTTGCTCGAGGAATTGGACAGATGACATGGCAAACCAGAAAAGAGAGAGTGACAGGAGTCAATACAAGAGAGAATGAGAGAAGCAACCCCCTGAGATGTCAGGACTGAACAGGAAGCTGCGTTACAGAAGATTGTTTTATTCTGGTCAGATCTCATCACAGCTGTGTGCTGACGACGATTATCATCACATAAAAAAATTACGCTGGACAGTTGTACGCCAAAGATGTGAACAGGTTACCGAAACAGTCATCTGGCACTGACTTTCCATGTTTGCAGGGACACAAAAACACTTTGTCTGAAGCACTTTCATTATGAGGCACATATATTTGATGCTGGACTCTTGTTTGAAAATCACTCTCCTCGAACATGCTGGAACATTTTTTTTTCGATCATGTGGTTACTCTCACTGAAAACTACTCCCTATCTTCACACTTTGTTTTCAAATTTGCTTTTCCACAATTGCCCGTATCGGGGGAACAACAACAACATTCTTTACAAATGATATCAGGAAATATAACTACATTCGCACCTACCTGGGTTGTATGAAAGTCGTGGGAGAGAACAAGGGCTCAAATGTCAAACGGAAAGAAAAACAACGCGAAATGAGCACAGGGTGTCTCCTCTCTTGGGCAGCTGCTGTACGTCTGTTTCAGTTGAATGTCTTATCAGCTATGTTAGCTGGACTATTAATTAAACCTTTCACAGCTTGTGACCCACCTTACACCTCCAAATGAACCTTAAATCGTCTTTAGCTGCCTTTTTACCAGAATACAAAAAAGCTCAAATAATATTTCTGATTTTAACATGTTTTCTCCTTTATCACATCACTTTCATTTAAGAGGGAAAAAAGGAAATGAGCGGACGTTGAAGTTATATAATGAACTCTTTTTTTTTTCTTTCTTTTTTTTTAAAGATCGGTAACAAATCAGATGAAAGAGAGTACCTTAACTTTCGCTTTTCTTAGTTTGTTCAATTTTTCGAATCTTACTCGCCTATATTTCTGCATGTGAATAAACAGATATGGTTCAAATGCAATGCATCTGGGAGATAGACAAATTAAATGGAACCGAAAAGATCAAGATCCTTCAAAGCTAGAAATCGAAAAAACCTTCTTAAACTTGTGGTAGACAAGATGTTTCAGGCAAGGAATTTGTTTTAACTTTTGGGGAAAAAAACCAACAACAAACAGTCACAGACGTAGCAAGATCCGTTGCATTATCAAACCCGGTGTTTGCAGATATCTCAAGTGCACAGGGCTGTGACAGAAACAGTTGCAGAACACGTGTTTCCGAGTCGTAGTGGACAACAGTTCAGATAAAATCAAGCAAATGTAATGGTACATGCATTCAAACATGGTAGCATAAGAATACAAAATCAGTAAACATTTATTTAAGCACTAACTTTGTTCAGCTGAAGAAATGGTCACAGAAAAATTCAACTGAAAACCAATTTAAGGTCTCTGCTCAGACCTAACTAGTTCTTGTGGCTATAAGAAATTCTTAAATGCTGTTTCAATGTCTTTTGGAAGAATGTACTAATGGTCTGCGACAAACTGAGCATGGATATTGAACTTGATACACCAAAGAACAGCAACCAAACCTATGTACTTAACCGTCCAGATTAAACTCTGTTACAAACTGTTGTTGAAAGGGTTCGGCAAAAAAAAAGCCTTTTTGTTCTGTTTAACCTCAGAGAATAGCGAACAGTTTCTAAAAACAAATATAGAATTTGATAAAACATGTACGTTTCAAAATAAGTTTTGAATGATATGAGGAATCCATATACTTAAAAAGTACTCCATTAATAAACGTTTTCTTGGGAAATGTCAGCCTTAAGCAGAACATTTGGCAGAACAATTTCGTGTACCTTCTTTAGTTGTAAATGCAGCAACTGTTCTGTAGCACAGAAAGACATTTATTGTTTTTCCATGAAATCATATACTATAAATAAATCAGACCAAAGCATTCCAATACTTAAGTGTTTTTTTTTTTTTGGTTTTGTTTATGTATTTCTTCATTTCAAAAGTAAAATCCCTTACACGGTTATAACTTCACAACAACGCCTTAGAAGCACTAGTAACTCGAATTCATTTTCTATGACGTTGCTATGATAGTAATTGGTATAAGATTTACTAGTGTTTTGTTTCAAATAGATACATTTCATATTCAGCTGGTGTGAATGTGTAAAGTTGCTGTACATATTATCAGAGATATTCCTACAGTTTTGAAAACAAAACGTAGAAGCTATTGAAGCAGAAACGAAATCAATCAATTAATCAATAAGGAAATAAAAATATGCAATGTGGGAAAAGTCAAACTATGAATTAATTTACGGTAAACCTACTTTTTAAACGTCGGTTTGGGTTTAATGCACAGGGGTTTTAATGAAGGATTCAGAAATTAAGAAAGAAGCGGTAATTGATAGAATTAAGAATACAAAAGAGGTAAACAAACAAACGAAAACAAAGTTCAAACCAATACAACATTTCCTTATAAACACATCTTATTATGTAACAAAATTTCATACTCATTCAAAAACAAAGGCAAACAGGTTTCATTCGCCAATGGATACTCCGCTATGATAACACATAAACGATTTGAGATTAAAAAAAAAGCATCTCATTAACCTTAAAGAAAAATGACTATTCCGCCAGGCAAAAGGGACAAGCAAGTTATAAGACAAATTACGACGCATTTCAACCTCTTCGGTCTTCTTCAGGCAAGATAAACAACATTCAGGACAATGAAAACAAAGAACGAACAAAGAGGTCAAAATGCGTCGTGTTTTGTCTCCTGTGAAAGGGGGATGTAAGGTTAAAGGTCATCGTGCATGTCCGTATACCGAAACGACATCCGGGGCTCGGAGTTCCCCGCCATTGTATCTGCAAAAGCCACACAGTAAATCTTGGGAACAAATATCTGCCTGAAGTGTATTCCGGTGTCAGGTTGGTCTTGCTAAGTATTCATGCATGCAGCTAACACTACAGTAACAAAAAAGGAAATCTGCACACAATAAAAGAATAATATTGACATGTTCCATTGAAGCTCCGTTTAAACATATCTAACAACTTTAAAAACTATCTATCTATCTATCTATCTATCTATCTATCTATCTATCTATTCATCCATCCATCTATCTGTGTGTGTGTGTGTGTGTGTGTGTGTGTGTGTGTGTGTGTGTGTGTGTGTGTGTGTGTGTGTGTGTGTGTGTGTGTGAGAGAGAGAGAGAGAGAGAGAGAGAGAGAGAGAGAGAGAGAGAGAGAGAGAGATGATGATGATGATGATGATGATGATAATTTTTATTTCCAAGGGTAACAGATAAGCAAACACATGAAGGATAGCATAGAAGAATATTACATTTAGCACTGCATCAAAGTTAAAGAGAGAGAGAGAAGAGAGAGAGAGAGAGAGAGAGAGAGAGAGAGAGAGAGAGAGAGGAGAGAGAGAGAGAGAGAGAGAGAAGTCTTTTGTGGTGCCTGTAAAAAGATCTATTTAAAGAAAAAAAATTCTGAAAGAGGGTCACCCTTGAAAATGACAGAAAACCAACATCAATTTCATTTCTTGGGAGATAGTCACAAGCTTTTAGTCACGCTTTCAAAAGCGATAACAACAGCTTGATACACTGGGGATTTGAAAAAAAAAGCACATTGGCCTTCGTATCTCCATCCTGACCCTTCCCCCTCCCCCAGCCCCTCCTCTTCAGCCCCACCCTTCACCTCGGTCTCTCTCTCTCTCTTCTCTCTCTCTCTCTCTCTCTCTCTCTCTCTCTCTCCTCTCTTTCTGTCTCTCTCTCTCTCTCTCTCTCTCTCTCTCTCTCTCTCTCCTCTCTCTCTCTCTCTCTCTCTCTCTCTCTCTCCCAGAAATCTTTTAAACGTCATGTGCATGAAAGATAGCATAGAAGAATATTACATTTAGCACTGTATCAAAATTAGAGATGGAACAAAATTGAGATAATATGGGGTCAGTAACAACAACCCACCCCCCTCTCCCCCTCCCCCTCCCTCCTCGTCTTCACCACCACCATACATACACGCCCGCCAATATCCACTTATCTTACCCCCCCTCCTCCCCTACCCCTCTCTCCCCGCCACTTTCACCTACTGGGAACAACTTGTTGCATACCGCCTACGGCTGACAGGGAGTGTTGATTATACCAGGTGAATAAAATGGGACATACATTTTATACGGCTTACACGATGAATATGCAATGTTGATATCATCGGAGGGGAGGTGGGCGAGAGAGACAGAGACAAGAGAGAGAGAGAGAGAGAGAGAGAGAGAGAGAGAGAGAGAGAGAGAGAGAGGAGGGGGGCGTTGTACAGCGGCGTGGGATGGAGGATGGGGCTCAAGCCCCTGGGAAGATGAGAGAAAGCTGATAATGATGGGTGATGAAATTTGAACGTGCGGTTTGTTGATAACAGCTGAGAGCGACTCGAGTCGTTTGCAAGAGGCGGGGAGGGGGAGGGGAGGGGAAGGGAGGGGGGGGGGGGGGAGGAGAGAGGCGATTCTTGTTGTTGGGTTAGGATAATTCATGTGTATTAATGTCGAATCGAGCACAGGGAAAGGGAGATAGAGGTGTGGGTTGTCAAGTGAAGACGTAGGAAGGAAGAGAAAGGTGGGGGTGGGGGAGAGGGTGTTATTGTACACAAGGTCTCAGCATTCCATTGTTCATTTGTATGACAATACGTTAAAAAAAGAGAAAAGCACAATGAACTTGAAGTGGAGGATCATTCGTATGAACACACACATTATGCTCACACATATACACATACATGCACATGCGTGCGTGAGTGCACACACACACACACACACACACACACACACACACATACACACACACACACACACATACACACACACACACACACACACACACACACACACACACACACACACACACACACACACACACACACACCACGATATGTGATATTCGTAGGCATAACAAAAATGTAAGAAAGATGAGTCATCTAATGCAGTATGATCTACACAGCCCGAGAACGACTGACTACTGTGGTTCGGGAGGTAATCATATTCAAATACTCATGCATGTATTCACAGACAACGTCTATATCCATAAAAGAAAAAAAAGTTTTAAAAGCAAAGAAAAAGAGTGAGAGAGAGAGAAACTGGTGGTGTTGAGAGAGAGAGAGAAGAGAGAGAGAGAGAGAGAGAGAGAGAGAGAGAGAGAGAGAGAGAGAGAGAGAGAGAGAGAGAGAGAGAGAGAGAGACGGGATGGGCGGTATGGGGGTGGGAAGGATAATGGTGGTATGTAAACCCTGACTGTGGGCTTTCTACCACTGTACGGGTTCAACTCATCTGTAGCTGCTGGATGAATGGCGATACATTTTTTTTTTCATCATTTGGTTTTTGGACGAAGCGAAGAGATGAAGGAGACGCAGACAGTGAGAGAGGAGAGGAGGATGAAACCCAGGGGGAGAGTGAGGATGGAGGAGAGGAACTGTAGTGTACTTTCGTTTGGGATAAAGTTTCAGAACCCCTCGCTCAAGTGTATGGTTTACTTAAATAAGCTTGGTGAAGACTAAGAGCAAGCTAACGAGTAGAAAAGAATGTCTACGTAGATTTCAGCGCCACTTATCCGTTCAAAATGTCATGCACAGTGTGTATGTAAACATCAATCAATCAATCAATCAATCAATCAACCAGTCAGTCAATCAATCGATCAATCAATCAATCAATCAATCAATCAATCGATCGATCAATCAATCAATCAATCAATCAACCAATCAATCAATCAATCAATCAATCAATCGGTAAAGTAGAACCAACTAGCGACGTCGGCATACCGTGACCTACCTGAGAAGCATGCCGAGAACAAGCAATTAACAAATTCTGCCAGGGGAGTTTAGATAAGGAGGCAGGAAAATATGTCTGTCTGGAGGGACAAAGATCCATTGAGGAGGCTGTGAACAAGATTAAAGCAGTTCCAGCATATCTCCCAAGCAATGTGTGACAAGAAGCACAAACACCTGGAAGATCCTCGGGTAGGATGTGTAGGGTCAAGTCAACCTGTCACCAGGGAAGAATTCGAGAGTCTGCAGAAAGCCATAGAGAAGCTTACTCTGCAGCTCTCAAAAGCTGAAACTAAGGGAAAAAAACTTCACAGAAGCCAACAGCTTACCGCCACCCAGGACTCCCAGATGAAGTGCTATTTCTGTCAACAGAAGGGCCACTCGAAGAAAAGAATGCCAGCGCTGTAAGAAATGACTGCAAAAGAAGGCGAAAGAGGGCGATACAGATACAAAAGGGTCTTTAAACGCCTAAGGCTTGGGGGTGATGGCAGATCCTCTGAGCCTGGAACGTGAAAGGACCTAAATGTTTCGAAGCTGGGGTCCCCAGGAGTCAGTCAGAGTTGGCGTTAGCACCCGTACTTATTCGAAAGAAAGGCGGATCAATACGGTGGTGCGTTGACTACCGAGCCCTGAATGAGGTCACAGTCAAGGACACTTTCCCGTTACCACTGGTTGAACACTGTCTAGATACCATGCCAGGGGAGCACTTGGTTGACGAAGTTGGATGCCAATAATGCGTACTGGCAAGTGAAGGTCAAAGAAGCAGAGAGAAAGAAAACTGCCTTCTTGACCAAGTACGGTCTGTTTGAGCATGTTAGAATGGGATCTAGATTCACCAGTGCGCCAGCCACATTCTCACGTGTGGTGAACCTTATCCTGAGAGGTCTGACATGGAAGACCATACTCGCTTTCCTGGACGACATTTTGGTTTTGGGAAGCAGCTTTGAAGATCACTTACGGAACTTGAGGGAGGTGTTGCGAAGGTTTCGACAGCATGGTTTGAAGCTTGAGCCGAGGAAGTGCCTTTTCTTCCAACCTGAAGTTGAGTTCCTGGGAAGGACAGTCAGCAAAAGTCAAATTGCTATGGCTGACTGGGACACTCAGACTGTGAAGAACTGGCCCGTTCGGAAATCTTCAAAAGATTAGGAACGATTTCTGGGCTTTGCTAACTACCATCGCGTGTTTGTCCAAGACTTTGCAGCGTTAGCGCTACACTTGTACAACCTCACAGGGAAGAACAAGTTCTAATGGGATCAAGAAAAGCAGGATTCCTTTGAAAAGCTCCGCAAAGTATTGACCGATCCCTCTTTCCTGGCATTGCCGAACAGCACAGATCTTTTTGTTCTGGATACAGATGCTAGCGATTCGGCAATCGGGGCGGTTCTGAGTCACATTCAAGGCGGTGTGGAGCGAGTTATTGCTTATTGCAGGTGTGCACTCATTCCAGAACAGAGAAGGTACTGCATTACCCGGAAAGAACTGTTGAGTATCTTGAGGTTTGCAAGACAGTTTAAGTAATACTACCTGTTAGGTAGGTCTATCACCGTCAGGACAGACCACTCCAGTTTGACGTGGCTCTTGCGGTTTAAGGACCCACAAGAACAGTGTGCTCGATGGATTGAGGAGCTGTCACAATTCCACGTGATTGTGAAACACTGAGCTGGGTCAAGGCATCAGAACGCCGATGCGCTGTCCAGGATTCCTGATGCTTTGACTCCCTGTCCATCGTTTGTCGCGGGCATTCGGCCTGAAAGTCTGCCTTGGGGGTTTGCAAGTAATGCAATCGAGCCGGCGAGCAGTGGGGCGAATTTATTTAGGCTGTGGACGAAGCCCGAAGCCTGACGGACGGAAGCTTATGGTACTGACTCTCGAGGAAAAGGGGCCGGATGGACCCACAGTGGCTTCTGTGGGGGGGGGGGGGGGGGGGGGGGGGACCTCGCTCGAGGAGTCAGAGAAGGAGTACCATGGGGATTTCCAGTCATCATGACTATGTTACTTCCTTCTAAAGGATGGGATGCGCATGATAGTGGGCAGAATTCCTTGCGCATTCAAAATCCATGCTTGCACAGGCACCGCAGGAAGCAAGCATGACAGTTCCAAGCCAATCCAGGCTTGCCACTCATGCCAGAAAAAGTACCTTGAATGGTTCAAACACTCGTGTCACAAAAAGGGGAACACATGGCAGTTCTTAGGTGCAAACGGACCTGAAAGGCGTTCAGGGTGTGTGTCTGACAGATCTCTGGAATGTTTGAACATTCCTGTCAGTTTCCTGGTGCAGACAGGGAGCGTGCCTGTCAGTTTTCTGGTCCACCTTCAGAGTGAACCTGATAGTTTCAAGGCCTGGAACGTGCCTGACAGTTCTCTGGCACACTCAAAGGATGCACCTGCCAGTCTCTTGACACACCCTGGGCGCAAAGGAACATCGTCTGGTCAGTCAATTATTGGTTTCACCATGGGTGGAAGAGCCCTGGTGAATCAAGGATTAGGCAAGGAGGAGTGGTTGACCAGCACGAGTCCGGAAAACAACTGTCCGCGGGACAGCCAGATCGCCTCACTGCCAGAAAGGGCAGTGAAGGAAACCCTAGCCGGTCTGAAAGACTCTGAGACTGGCGGCACTGATGGTGTAAGCTTCGAGATAGAGATTCTGGATGGACAGGTGCAGCTGAGGACCTGCAATGTGAGACTTGCACAAGAAACGACATCAGAGATCCCTTCATGCTGGGGGTTTACGGTTCAGGAACTCCAAGCAGCACAGGCAAAGGACAGGGACTTGCACCTGGTTCTCCAGTACCTTCAAGAAAGGACCAAACCCAATGAAGGGGAACCCTTCTCAGCTTCGCCCGGTGCAAAGCACAGTTGGCTGAGCAGAGGTCTGTTCCTGCTTAAGGAAGGCTTGCTTTTCAAGCGCAAGCTGGAGTCCAAGGACTTGGGACTGGAGGCTGGCGCTGCTCTCCAGGAACAAGCCATACAATGGCACCATGTCCTTCCATCAGCAGCACATCAAGGAGTGGCCAGAACGAAAACCAGACAAAAGGAAAAGTTCTTCTGTTTCACGCTGTCTCGAGATGTTGAGGCCTATGTGCTGTCTTGTGACGTTTGCAGCAAAACCAAAAAGAACAAACGTTATGGAAGGGTCCCATTGACAGAGTACCATGCGGGAGGGGGTGGGCGACCGATGGGATGGGTTATATAGACTCCATTGGCCCCTGCCCAGGACAGCACATGGAAACGAGCACTGCACATGATGGTGGATCAGTTCACCAAATGGATGGAGTGTGTGCCGCTTCCATCTCAGTAGGCCGAGGTAACAGCCAAAGCTGCGGTGGATGGGTTTTTTCTCGCGTTTCAGTTGCCCACTCCAGCTTTTCTCAGATCAGGGGCGCAATTTCGAAAGCAAGTTGTTCGAGGCTTTGTGCCAGCTTTCCAAATCCACAAGGCTCGAACAACACCGTATCGCCCTGTGTCGAATGGCCAGGTGGAGCGGTACAACAGAATTTTGATGGATGCCATAAGGTGCTTACTGGGGAAAGCTCAGAACAAGTGGGACAAACACGTTCAGCAGATAGCTGGAGCTATCAGTTCCTCAGTACGACTGGCTTTACTCCTAACATGTTGATGTTGGGGAGGGAGGTGAACACACCAGCACAGCTGATGTTCCTGTTCCAGGCCAGATGTTCGAGTGTGAGGACGAATATGTCCCACTTGATCCAGTCCTCGTAAGAAGCCCACACAGCTGCAAGAGAGAATCTAAAAACATCCCTTTGGAACATGAAGAGACAATATGATCTCAAGATTCTGCTGAGACCATACTGTGATGCTGTATATCTCTTGGACACTGCAGTGGTGAAGGGCAATTTCAGGAAACTGTTCACCTGGAAAGGTCCGGGGGTCATTTTGAGAAAGATGTCGCCTTACCTGTACCAAGTCAAACTCCGGAACTCGGTTTTCGTGACAAATCATGACCGACTGATGCCATGCGGAGATCGGAAAGTGCCTGCATGGACCCAGAAGTTCAAGTCACCACCGGAAGAAGAAGTACCGGAGCATGAAGATCAGGGAAGCAGTGGGGTTGGTGTTTCATGATCCAGTGTGACTACTGCGGGAGTGGTACCATGGGTCATGTGTTAACGTCACCGCCACGGATGCACTTGACATTGACAAATACAAGTGCAATACTTGCAGGCAGTGATTTGTTAGACAGAAGTTCTGTCTCAGGATGGCCACCAGAAAACCCAGTGCCCTAGAGTTGGCAGAGAAGTTTTCAGCTAAGGTCGGTTGTACCCGCAAGTAGATAAGTTGGTGCGGGATATCTTGCTTACACAGGAGGCATCCGAGAGCGAGCAGGAAAAGGGCTTGCTTCGGATGGTCACTGTTGCAAGCAGAGGGGTGATCCTTTCTCCAAACGGTGGCTGAAGAAGGCTGCAGGGCGGTACAAACTTACCAGCTGTGGAGCAACAGTGGATCACAGAAAATGTGGCAAATGTCACTTCGCAGTCAGGCTGCTCAGGCAAGACCAGGCAGCCACTGAACACTTTGGAGGGGGCCATCTCAACATATGCTTGCTGACAAATCCCAGTTTGGAGCACCGCTTCGAGCGGGTCTCCACGGGGGATAGGCCGTCCCGGGATGAGGAGCACGAGCACTCGGATACGAGTGTAATGGATACTGAGGGGGGGGGGGGGGGGTATTCCTGAGTTGTTCTCACCAAGGGTATCGCCATGAAGACCGTCCACCAGGAACACCAGGAGCTGCAACCCAGTGCTCTTCCTCATTCTCTGGGTGACTGCCTCAAGTGTCGAGGACCATAACGGGAGTTGATACGAAAAGTACGGTATCCTCCCAGGAAGTGGGTTGCACAAGAAAGGGAAACACTGGAAGTCCAGAGCTCCTAACAAGGTGCGGCTTCGGCACATCAGGAAGCCTCATGAAGGGTATCAAGGCTAGCACAGTGACCAGTGAGGCCCCATTCTTCTCAACAACTTTCTGGGGGGACTGCGACCGTGAGGGGGCCGGAGACATTACCCGGGTTCAACAAGAGCGTGGAGGTGGATGAATAAGTCAAAAGGCAAAGCAAGTGCCACTTCACCACTCTTTGGTTGAACAAAAGTCGGACTTCAACCCGACCCTCAACCAGTCGACCCCCAGGAGGAGAGGGGAAAGTATGGTCCCTGGCTGCAAGGAGCCGGTTATCGAACCTGATGTGCATGCTTTTAGTAATCACCTTGCCGGGTGTTTTTGATGAGAGGCTGCCCCAACTTCTGAAAACGTGCTGAAGTCGCGGTAGGGAAGCTTTGTGGCCAGGCCATGGTCTGGTGGTCATGTCGTCGGGTCGTTGGGGATGACTTGGTTTCCAGTTCCTCAAAATGTAGCATCCCTGTCCACCCTGAAAGATGCACGCATCTCGAAGGGGCAGAGGGATAGCTATGACGGCCCCTTTTGCGTATTTTGGGGAGCCGGTTCCCGATACCTTTCCAGTTATACCGGCAAAATCACCGGCTATTCTGGTCATTGGAAGGTTGTACTGTTCGGTGGCGCGGGGATGGAACCACAGGAAGCCAATACTGGTGGGAACACTATCCAGCGCAGAAGTTTTGGAGTCCCGATGGCAGTGGCACCCGTTTGTGAACAACATTTTCCACGGGCCTTTCCTTCGACGCACACTACACCTGAACAGGACATTTCCGGACAATACATGCAGCGCCACGGGACTCCACACTGAAGCTGTGCTTGGTGGGACCCTCATGGGTGATGAGAAATGGGTCACTTGGTTGGTACTGGTGTCTCCTTTTGTGTTACCCGCAACTTACCCATCTACCGAGCTCTCAGCGTACCCTTGGATTTGGCGGTAGCAGTTGGATGCATTTGAAACTTTGCTCGGAGCTGGTCTCAAGAAGGGATATGGATATAGGTCCGCCTTGGGCTGCTGGAAACTTGCTCATTGCCAAGGGTGGCCATGGGGCGAGAAATAGGGAATCGACCACGCGTGCCAATTGAGCAATTGGTCCTGCAAGCATGATAAATCTCCAGAGGTTCCTGCCCATGGTCGCATCCCGCCAGGTTCTTGTGCTGCACTGCTGTAGGATGAGCCTGAAGATGATGGGGGTGGAGGATACCTCCAAATGCTTTTGCCTGTGGTCAGGATGGGAGTGCCCCCGGGTTGGCAGCGCATTTATTTGCACTGTTTCACGGGTGATGTACACGTCCGGGCCAGTGGTTGGAGGCCTTCCCCAATGTTCACTTCGCTTCACCGACTGGTTAACACTTCAATCAGTTGGCAAACGGCAGTCTGTGTGGGATGGACCAGGACCGATTCCTTGCTGGAGACGGTACACTCCTCATACTTCGCCCCAAAATGAAAGGTGGTCGGAGCACCCAACAGTTTGTTCCAGGTTGGCGAGATGTGCGCGGCATCACTGCTTCTATTGCTGGTGGAGAGAGCTGTTGGATCTGTCTGCTGACAATGCGGTCCGCCTTTCAGCTGTTAGGGCAAAACCAACCACGTTCAGAGGAAAGGGATATTTACCAGACCTGGCTCTGTAGCGAGGGGTATATACTCAGGTTTAAAAAAGCTTTTATCATATACTGGGGGGGGGGGGGGGGGGGGGGGTGTAGTGACGCAAAGATGCAGTGCGATAAGCACTCGAGTTCACAGCCTGGAACTCGGAAGTGCGCATCGCTTGTGGAAGGGCTGATCGCCAGCAGCATACAGGCTAGGCAGAGCGGAGATGATTTCCGACCCCCGTCGTATCAACACCTCAGCGTTCTACTGACAGTATGGAAGACTGTCAACAAAACCAAGTTAGTTGGCCTCGACCCTACACCTCTGCAGGACGCATGGACCTCTACACACCTATTCAGTACCAGAGACAAGAGGTCCCCCGCTTGCCACAACTACCAGAGTGCGGGCCTGCAGCCAGTTCCAGTGCAGGGTAGCTTCACCTATCCACTGACCACCGGGACGTGGTCCACAACCTAGGTGCCTTTCCCGGTTCTTCCTATTCTGCTGACCCTCGAGGGTGCTGAAAGCTTCGAGCCTTCCTGGACGAGGTCGATGATGACAACACCAATCTAGCCTTTCTTGTGTTTAAATTTCTGCAGGGTGAGTTTCACTGCGCGCGCGGTGCGCGCGCACGTGTATGTGTGTGTGTGTGTGTGTGTGTGTGTGTTGTGTGTGTGCGTGTGCGTTGTGTGTGTGTGCGTGGCGTGTTGGTGTGCATTGAGTATTGATAAAAGTTACTAGGGAAAACGTTTAGCACTGAATAAAGCTACATGACACAACAGGCATCCTTGAAAGTGTAAGAAAAACGCTTTAGATATGAATATGCCATGGGTGTAATCTGGTGTGTAATTATGTCTGTGGGACCTTGAGAACTGGTGATCTGGGGAAATAATTTGTTGAATATCACTTACTGTTGTATGGTTTAATTTTATAGCCTCCTTGGGAATTGCAGTTAGCACCGTTACAGCCCCCGCTGTTTTTTGTACTGATAGACAACTGTGTGACATATTCTAACAGTAGTCATTGTTAGACCGATGAAAGAGTGGACAGCTGCTTTAGACAATAATTGTTACCCTGGACTGTTCGTAGTTATTGATTATACGTAGTTGTTTTAACCTACTGTGTTTATCCAGTTCTTCTATTTGTGTTTCTAGTGTATTTAAATAATCTTGAAGTGAGAGGAAGACTGGAAAACTAATCTATGTTGTGCCTACCCTAACTGTCCATCCAGTATATCTTTTGACTTTTTCTTTTAGGTTTATTTCTTTTAGTCTTTGCGCTTTGTTCCAGTTTTCTTATTCATATATTTGTGTTACCCATTACCCTTTTAATATCCCTCCCCCTACATCGCTGCCCCCTATTTACATTTTGATCGTTTTCCATCATTTCTGGACTGCTTACTCGTTTGTGCCATTAGAAGTAGAACGCTGTTATATTGCTGTAATCAATTCAGTAGTTATACCTGAAAAAAGACCTGTGTTTATAGGAAAATCAGAAGTAGGGAAGAAGAATGTTAAGAAACATAATATAAAGTTTCCAGCAAGTCATTCTTTCTGATAGTTGGTCTTGAAAAGATGGATCCATAATGGGAAATAAAGGGCAAAAAGGGACGGTTTGGCGTTCTCAGATATATTAGTATTTTTTCATGACTATATTGGTACTGTATTCCTACATGGTTGCCAGCACTTTTATTGGGATAGTTTAACATGCACAGGTCTCATGTGTTAATCTGGGTGTGTAAATGTGGTCTTTTAAAAACATTGCAGATATACTGGGTGAATACGGGACTTTACTTCCACATCTACCCTGTTGTGTATTGCCTCCTACGTATTCTCTCCCTTAAAAGCAGCATATTTTATCTCTGTGACTACCGCTTGAAGTATGCAGACTGACTCCTACTCACTGATAGGTATTTCTAAACAAACCGTTTGTGCAACAAACAATTTGTCAGAGGATTCTACCTTCCACTTGGGTTACCCCTGGGCTCTGTGTTAGGGCCCGTTGCTGTTACTCAGTTTATATAAATGTTCTCCCTCTTTTTATTAGGATTCATGTGAACTCTTTTGTGATAATACACTGTCCGTGCAGCAAGCTCCAGACTTAGAAGCTGTTTTACACTTGTCACGTGTCCTATGGACGATTGGCCCATCTCAGGTGGTGGAATTGTTCATTTTTGTATTGTTGTGTTGTGGTGTGGATCTGTCACTAATGTGGCTTGTGGTGTGTTTGCACCTTAATGTCGTTCAGCTCAGGTTAGGTTTTACTTTTTCTCTCTCCTCTCTCTAATTTTCACTGTCCGTGCAATTCATCCTGCATGGTTCACGGGTGGTGGCTGGGGCCTTTCTCTTGAACTAGGCTGTCTCTATCTGCCTCTCGCCTGTCTTTTTTTTGTTTTGTTGTTATGCCGGTAATTCTTCTCTTTTGAGCAATTTGCTTTTGTTTTCAAAATTATAAAAGAAATATTGTTTTTGATGACCACTTTTCTTTGGTTTAATTATTCTTGTTACATGTCCATCATAAATTATATCCAAATTTTCTCCTTTCAAAGAAATAGGTTGATGCGTAGTCGTGTGGGGATGGGCTGAACCTGGTGATTTAGGGTTGGGAATGCATTGGTTCTCGCTCATCCACCCTGTCACAATCCGACGCCGGTCTCGTATTCTTTCGGCCACCGTCTGTTTGTGTGTGCAAGGGGGAACGGGTTTTCTGTTTGCTGAGCGTTGCGTTCGCATTGATTAGTAACATTTGGATGCGTGGTTGGGAAAATTGTTATTTTTGTTTGTTACTATTAATATGTGGGGTAATCGTGCCATTGACTTATGATTATTTGCAATTGTGGTGGCAGTTATAAAGACAAGGGTTGCTGGATTAGTTCAGTTCATAAGAAAGGAAAATGTTTAACGTGAGTGAGGAAGGATGAAGATTTATATTCGCTATTCGTTTGTTTAGCTGTTAATGTATCTCATTACCTGATTAGTGTGAGGAGACCTTTAGCGAACATTCCTCATTTGTTTGTTTATGTTTTATGCTCAGGTCTGTGTTGAGGCTTGTTGTACTAATGTATTCAGCAAACACTTCCCCTCGCCCCACCAATCGCGAGTGGACTGCAGCACCTAGGTTAAGCAGCAAGTTTCAGTCCAGTATTGACTGCGGGGTTCTCGTACCCTTCTTTCTTCAAGTTCATTCCGTTTTCTCCTCTCCCGGGGGTTACTGAGCTTGCGTGTTGGGGACGCGCTGTGTGCGGAGCAGTGGACCTTGCTGGATGTCCTAACCCCTGTCCGGACCTTCAGCGACAGCGCCTCGTACCACGGGATGCGTTCTCACTGCTCCTCGGATTCCCTACAGCTCATGTGACCAGGTGTGGGTTAGCTCTGTGTCGTGCAATTGGGGGTTGTGTGTGTGTCAAGGGTTGTCAGCATTGAAGAATCTGTTTCAAGAACAGCACCTGTTTGGGGATCTGATTGACACGGTACCTATCAGGGACTTTGGAGTGAGACAGGGGTGAGGGGGAAACCAAATGTAGCACATAAGGATTTCGTGTGTGGGAAACGCGTTTTTATGATTATGTTATGTGTGTGTGCGGTGAAATTGAATATGCTTGTTTGTGGCTATGTGATGTTGTGTGTGTTGATAATGCTTAATTGTGGATTGTTGCTTGTTGTGTGTGTTGGAATGCTTATTTGTGACTTTGTGTGTGTTGGTGTGAATAAATGGTGTATTGTATTGGATCTTTCTTGTGTGGTCCTCTGCGGGGCGTGTGTGGTCAGTCACTCCTCATCCCAATCTAGTCCGATCCTGTCTGGGCACAGACTCCAGGGGTCGGTCGTGACATTTGTGGGGGCTCGTCCAGGATGTGAAGGGGTTCTGACTGTCTTCTATCGTTTCGTGGAGTGACTGTCCAGTTCTGTCTGTTTTGTATTTGTTTAGTCAGTTTGTCGTGTTTGTTGGGTGGGTGGTTGGCTGGGTGACTCTAGCGTGTAGGGATGTCTTCTTTTGGTGGTCCTGAAATAAATCATCTGGTTGTGTTGGGGACTCGAGTTGAGACGAAGGGAATCGACCGCGTCCAGACTACCTCTTTCCGCCGGGTGCCTCACGCGGTAAGGCGCGTAGGACTTGCCTCGCTGTTGCCACTCAGTCTGCCCTTCCTGTTTTTGTGGTTAACCAGTTTTCTTAAGGTGGTTGTGTACAGGTGGGTGTATCGGGCGTTAGTGTCACATTTTCTTTTTTTTCCGGATTCCGTCTGTCATTTATTTTTTTTTTATTTTTTTTGTCGGTGGCCCCACCGCACTGGGCTCGTGTTGTGGGGCGCGGTTGTTGCCAGAGTGGGAGCAGCCTGGACATATTTTTTTATTTTTTGTCGGTGAGCCACACCACACTGTTTGCTCGTGTGGTGGTGCGCAGGTGTGTTTGCCAGGGTTGGGAGAGCCTGGACATTGTTCGTTGACATTTTTTTTTTTTATTTGCTGTTTTCACAGTCAGTCTCAAGAGACGTGACATATCGAGCGTTATTTGTTTCTTTTCAGTGGAATTGTCTGTTCCCTGTTATTTGAGGAACCGTAGGATATAGGTTGTCATGGGCATCGTTCCGGTGCTTGTAGTATTGGCGGACGCGTGCAGCTAAGAAGAAAGGTTTTCAATTGTAGTCCCCTACTATTAGTACCAGCACTTCGACTACTGTGACTTCTCTGATTCAGTTGCTGTGCCGATAGTCCAGCGATGTACTTTCACTACTTCATTCGCTAGGGATCTTCCTGATGAAGAACCCGACTGTCACTTCCAGCTCGGAAGCGTCAGAGTAGAGCGATAGCATCTGTGGGCTTCTGTTGAGTCGCAGAAATCGAATCCCTCTCTTCTCCTTGCTTCCCCTTGTAAGGAACTTGCCCGGGGGACTTTCCTCTTGGGAAGTCAGTGACCAAGAGACGGGCCACAAACGGGTCATCCTACAGGGTCGGGAGTGGTTGACTGCCGGCTCAGGATATCGCTCTGTCTGTTGTTTTTTGGAGCGAAGCGCACGAGGGATGTAGGCCCTCGGTCGGGAAGAGGCTGTCACAGACGGAAGCCCTCCGTCGGGAAAAGAGCGAAGGTAGGATGGAAGCATCTGCGTAGGGAAGACGGCACGCTCCGTAGGAAGAGTGGATAGGATGGAGCTCTGCGCAGAGAGGAGGCTGCAAGACAGGAAGCTTATGCGTATGGGAAGAGATGGACAACTTCTATTCGCGGACTCCCGCATCTGTAATTCAGGGGGGTTATCAACAGCAAGTGTGATGTGAGTTAGAGGCCCAGAAATTTAATGCATTCCAGAGTTTCAGACTTAGTGAGTACACTTGATATGTACTTGGGAGCTTTTGATCATGGTATAGCAAGTTCGCTACTATTGTCGAGAAGGAACAAAAGGCCATGCACCTTTTTTCTGGATTATCAGGTGCTGCATGGGAGTGTGTGCCTTAACTCTAAATGAAGGCGCGCGTCTTATGCAGACATGCAATTTGCTCTGCGTTAACTTTCCACCTTACCCAGAGATCGTACAGGAGGATGTTCCAGGTCCATGAAAAAGAATAACGACGAGACCTTCGTTTGCAGTTTGGAGTTAGGCTGCGCAAAAAGCTAGGGTACTGGCGTCAGTTGGCTAATCTGGAGCTTGAGTGATCTGATTCTCATCGATCAGCTTACCAACACCGTGTCCCAGAGTTGGTGGTTCCGTATAGGCGAGACAGCACCACAGATTTCGCATGCGTACGGCTGCAATTCATACGCTGAGTGTTTGCTGTAGCCCGTAGAGCTTATTGGGCCATCGCCAGATCGGACAGGAAGACCCTCACAGATTTAGTGGCAATAAGGCGACGGACGGTCTGCTAGTGGGTCGAACAAGGAAGGCAGTTCATCGGGGACCTCAGCACCCGACTTTGTTTTCTTTGTGGGTTCGTCCCGGCCACATTAGGAAAGATTTGCACCTAAAGCCACAGGTAGTATGGGGCTTGTCCTTTCCTGCGTCCTCGTGGCCTCGGTATAACGTGGGGGTCCATCCATCAGAATCTGGTGGTACAGTGTGTCCATGTGTTTCTTTCTCGTTGTTGGTTCTTCCTTGGTCGACTCCATCAGGGATTCGGGAGCATCAACGCTCTTTGGGGACATGGATTGGTTTCCCCTGAAGGCTCTGTGGGGCGCCTGTTAACGATGTGTGCGGGTTGGAGGCGGTTTTTCCTCCACCCGCCCTTCTGTACTCGTTCACTATCTCCACTCCCCTCCTTTCTGTGGCGATGTTTGGGCCATCGCGGTGGAGCGGAAAACTCTGTTTTCCCTTTCTTCATAGGGGAATTACCATCCCCTTTGCAGACGGACGCTGTCAGTCTGTTTCTACGATCTGCCCGTTCAGGCGTTGTGTGGGAGCTACACACGCGCCAAAGCCCAAAGAAGCAGGGAGAAGGAAATTGCGTCCTGTCTTCTGCCGAGCTTGAACGACGGTTCTTGCAAGAGCCGATCGCTTCATGGTTCGTCTTCCGGCCTGGGACTTGGATGTCCATCGCCTGTGACAACTGGTGGGTCGTCCCGCTCTGTCGCCGACATGATAAGGTGAGCTTTTAAGTCACCATCATGGGATTCCTCTTAGGGTTTTCACTCAGGCAGATTGGGTGGCCAAGCAGCTAGTCATCCCAAGCTTGAGAGAATCCGTTCTCCGCAAGCCCTTGTTTCACCATGGCAGGTTCATATGGGCTCAAAGCGGTCTCTCGTGCGGGTCAGACAGGACTTATTCTGGCAGGATGGAATTCTCAGGTTAGGCAGCTTCTGCCGCATTTGCGATGTCTGCCAACGGAACAAACGCCAAAGGGTCAGCTTGACGCGATCGTTCCCCTAGGATAGTGCCTCTTGTTGGGGGAGCCATTCAGAAGGTTGTGTCGACCTGGTGGGACCATTAATCCACCATCCGATCGCGGTCACCGCTACAGTTTGGTAGTGGTAGTTACGCGGGACTCGTACCAGAGGCTTGTCACGCTTAGGGACTAATCGATGCCCCTACTGTTGCTGAAGCTCTCTGGCAGATTTGGACGCGCACTGGGCGTGCCCATGAGATTCCTTTCGGACCAAGGGGGACCCAGTTTCGTCCGAAATCATGCAGGAAGTGAACACTCTGCTCAATTGTTCAAAGGAGTCATAAAGTCCAACCCTATTCATGCGCGGCCAATGCTTGTCGTAGGCGCTTTAATGGGGGACGTTGAAGCAGTTGTTGCGTCGACCTGTGTGCAGAAGAGCAACATAGTGAGTGGGATCCTTTTATTATGCTGTACAGTTCGCATACAGGGAGGTTCACAGGATAGCTTGCGGTTTTCCCGTTCGAACTCCTGTATGGACAGAACAGTACGAGGATCCCCACAACATCTTGATGCAGATGTGGACCCACGACGATGTGGGGGAACTGGTTGTCAAGGAGGAGCAAGTAGTTATGTGGTATGATCTGGCCTACGCATCGTGAACTTGACAGCTGCTCTGAACATTTGCTTCGGCAAAAATCCAAGTACAAGGATCTGTACGGACAGGCATAGTGTTGAAGCGGTGGTTTGAGCCAGGTGTTTGAGGTGGTGGCTTTTCTCCTGCCAAAGAAAGAACAAGTTACTGCTTGCATGGCAGGGTCCTGTGGTTCTGCAGTCGGTGGTGTGAATGGGACTATCGAGATTCGCAGTGCGTAGCAAGGAACGCCTGTATCATTGCCAATCCTCTTGAAGGCGTAGTGCGACAAACTCAGTGCCAGGCAGGAGACCAACCCCTGTCGTCGTGGGAGTCGGTGGTGATGTGATTGCCCTGTGTCGGTGATTCAGGACATTCCCCACTGTTCCCTCGTACGGATGAGTCGTGGCAGGATGTTTGCTTTTGGTTTCTAAAACTCTCCTCAGCATGAGACAAGATCAACTGCACCGGTTTTATGACAAGAGTTCTGGGCGTTACACAAGAAGAAGTACGGCCGGAAGTTTGTACTGGTGAGTATCATCATCTCTACAGTCCTGGACCGGATCCAGCAGTCAGTCGTCGGATCATGATGTTTAGGCAGTGGAACTGCAGAGTCATTTTCGCCATATCAAGGGTTCAGCAATACGGATGTGTCTATTCTCAGCCGAGCTCCGTAGTCAGCACAAACCTTTGGGGAAATCAGACGGAGGGACAATATCCCCTCAGCAGGGTTATGTCACTTTTGGTCTGTGTAGTGATCAGTTAACGGTAGTGAATCACTCTGGCTCAGATTGCTATTTCATTGTCTGAAGACCTTGTTTGGTTGATTGATAAATGATTTGTGCTATGTATCTCCCTGTATGATTCTATCGTGGGAATGTTTTGATATTCGATTTTATTGTACTCTGTCGATCACAGAGTGTTGGGTTCGGTCCCAGTGTTGGTGTATTTGCACATGCCGTCATGGTCTAAGGAGCACTGTATTCTGAGAAACAGATGCTTTAGAAGGGGGGTTTGTCCACGAAGTTCCTATGACGATTGGCCAATCTAGGGTGTGGAATTGTTTCATTTTATTTATTGTTGTTGTTGTGGTCGTGTTTCAGTCCCCTAATGTGACTTGTGGAGTGTTTGCACCTTAATGTCGTTCAGCTCAGGTTAGGTTTACTTTTTTTCTCTCCCTCTCTCTTATTTCACTGTCCGTGCAATTCTCCTGCAGGTTTCACGTTGGCTGGTGCTTTTTCTTGAAACTGCTGTCTCTATCTCGGCCTCTCGCCTGTCTTTTTACCTGCCGCACGTTGCTGCATTCCTCTTAGCTTGAGTATTCTCACTCTGTGACGTAGGTGTGGCATGTTGGCTTGCCATCGGTTAGGCAGGGTTTTTCTCTTTCACTCGATCGAAGATGGTCCCTGGGAGGCCCGCTCCGGTTTTGGTTCTCTACCACTTCGTCGAAGGTACGGCGGTTCCTTCATTCCTCAGTCAGGCCTGTAGGGGAAGGGACGTCACGTCATCTTTTCCGCCATTGCTCATGCTGGTCTCTCGACTGGAAGAGGGCAGAGAGTCGCTGGACCGACCACTTTTGGGTCACCCACGGGTAGTGGTAAGCTTCAGTTTCGTGGTTGTTTGGTTTTTTGTTGTGTTAGCCGGCTACATTCTTCTCTTTGGGCAATTTTGATTTTGTTTTCTAATTTATAAAAGATATATTGTTGGAGACACTTTTCTCTGGTTTATTCAATATCTTTAAACCTGGCATAATAAATTATATCCAAAATTTTCTCCTTTCAATGCATCTGGTGATGCGGTTGTTGGTGGGGATGGGGGGAGAACCTGGTGATTTAGGGTGGGTCTTGCTGGGTTTCGCTCGTCGCCACTGTCACAATCGCCGGTCTCGTATTATTCGGCCACCGTCGGTTTGTGTGTGCAAGGGGGGGAACGGGTTTTCTGTTGCGAGGCGTGGTACGCATGATTAGTCATTTGGATTGCGTGGTTGGAAAATTGTATTTTTGAAAGTCACTATAAAATGTGGAAGGATAATCGTGCCATGAATTATGATTATTTGCAATTGTGGTGGCAGTTTATAAAAGCAATGTTGCTGTATTAGTTACAGTTCATAAGATAAGGAAAAATGTTTGGAACGTGAGTGAGGGAAGTGATGAAGATATAAATTGCTATTCGTTTGTTTTTTTGCCTGTTATGTAATCTTCGTACGGTCAATGTGAGGAGTCTTTAGCGAACATTTCATTTAATTTTGGTTTGTTTACTGTTTTATGCTCAGGTCTGTGGTGAGCTTGTGTACTATTGTATTCAGCAACACATCCCTCGCCCACAATGCGATCTGACAGAACAGAAAACTACCATCCCACCAAATTTCATTATTAGATACGTGGGGGTGGGGGGCTATAAACGGGGGCTTTTAGTTAGGAGGGACGGGATTAGGATTAAGCAGCAAAGTTTCAGACGTACTGACTGCGGGGTCTCAAGTACCCTTCTTTCCTGCCAGTTCCTTCCGTTTTCTCTCCTCGCCTGGGGGCATCACCGAAGCTTTGCGCTGTTGGGGCGGCCGCGCAGTGTGCGGAGCCCGTGGTCCTGGTCTGGATGGTCCTTAACCCCTGTTCGGGTCCTTCAGCCGACAAGCCTCGTCCCACGGGATGCGTTCTCCACGGTTCCTCTGACTTCCTACCAACTCTGTGACAGTGTGGTTAGCTCTGTGTCGTGCAATTTGGGGGTGTGTGATGTGTGTCAAGGGTGTCAGCATTGAAGGATCTGTTCAAGAACAGCCCCGGTTTGGGACACCTGATTTGACACGGTACTCCTCAGAGACTTTGGTGAGACAGGGGTGAGGGGAGGAACCAAATGAATGCACAATGGAACGTAGTGTTGGAAACGCGTATTATTGATATGGTTATGTAGAGTGCGGTGAAATGGCTTGTTTGTACTATGGTGATGTTGTGTGTGTTGAAATGCTTAATTTGTGAATTGTGCATGTTGTGTGTGTTGGAATGCTTATTTGTGACTTGTGTGTGTTTGGTGGTGAATAAATGGTGTTTGTATTGTAATCTTTCTTGTGTGGTCTCTGTGCGGGGAGTGTGAGGTCAGTCACTACCTTCACTCCCATTAGACCGATCCTGTCTGGCAAGACTCAGGATCGGTTTCGTGACACCACCTCATTACAGTAAGAATGTGATATCTTAAGTAGTTGGTGCACTGTAAATCACATGTCACTGAATCCAATAAAACAAAACTGATGCTGATAACAACAAGGCAAAGAAGACAAAACAACCATGCAGCCTCCATCAGTTTTTGTCAATAATCAGAAAATTGAAGTGGTGGATAGCCATCGAGTGTTGATAATAATCTTTCTTGGTCTTATCACCTTCGCAATTTATGTAAATCAATATACAGACAAATGTATCACCTGTGCAGGATTAAGCATTTCTTAAACCTTCATGCCAGGAAATCATTCCTACATGCACGTATTCTCTCTTCAATCAATTATTGTTCAACACTGTCCAAGACGGGGGGAAATCGTGATGGTATTGCTTAAGTGCACTAAGTTGATGTATTATTAGTCAGGCTTAACACACAAGGTTATCTCTGCACTCATACACGCATATGCACACTCATGCGCGCACCAAACATTCACCTCTCTCTGGGAATGGGATGTCACGCATTCGTTTCTTTCCTAACACGACTGAGAACAAGAAATACAATTTCTATGCTACTTATAATCAAACATGAAAAATCCAATTACACAAATGGAATAATCAAACATAAAAGATCAATACTTCCTAATCCCAGGTTATAATAAAAATGACGTCTTACCTGGCCAGATTTTCACACACACAACCACGCTTTCACACCACACCACAGTTTTTGAAAAAAGTCTCTTCACGTCTTCTTCAGCACTGCTTGATGGTGATGCCCTTGGTTGACTGGCTCCAGGCTTCAGGACTGGGTCTTCGTGGTCGTCTCTGGGATCTCGACATAGCACTCTTCTTCTTCGTCTCTTTCACCCACCTCTGGGTTCAAAGTCAGTTTGTCTGTCTTCACCCACCTCTGGGCTTCAAACTTAGTTTTCTTCTCTTCCAGCTTGTCTTTAACTCTAAGACTTTGCTGTCTCTTCTATCTCCCAGACCACATTTCTCTCAACCCTTTCTCTGTCCTGCCCACCCTTCTCTCTCTCCTCTATCCTTCTCTATCTCTCTCTCTCTCTCTCTCTCTCGTGGTGGTCTTCTCCTCTCACGTTGTTCTCCCTCACTTTATATAGGGAGGGACACAAAGGATTTCCCTTCGGGCCATGCCTTTGTCCATGCTGCTTCTCAAACCCCCTGTTCACAAGTACCCTGAATTCTCCATTCGCTATATTCTTACACACATCAGCATTTACACACATCCCTACCAAATTGATTAGCAAGCAACCACTTGGCACCAGATGGACATCAAAATTTCCCGCCGACTTCGGGGGTCACTTAACACAGTAATTATCTTAAAGAGGGCTACGACAACAACGTCCACGCGCATTCAACCAGCCTGACAATAGAATTAACACAGTGCCCCACGGCAATACCATCTGAACAAGCCAAAGACTCCTGCTCTTCAACGACTGTTTACAAAAGCGACCTCGGCTGACTGAGTATGTAGCGCCCACTTGATGCACCAATGTCCTAGTGGTTACGTCCCTCCCCCTTTCGCTATCGGGAAGGTTCGAATCCGGGAGGGTCCTGACTACCTTAGGTGCCATTTGTCACCTGACCATTTCGTCCTCCTTGGCACAGTTCGACCGTGTGTGGTGGGTACGGCACACTGGTTAATGGGTCTATTACCTATTTGTATACTACGTACAGCGTCCCTTTGCCTCTAAGCGTTTAATGCCTTTTGTGAGAGGTTCCACTCACTTGACAAACACTATTTGATTCTGCTAGTGCTAATGCCATGAAACCTCTTACGAGTGTCTACAAAAGAGCACTTAAAGCAGTTCTATTAAAATCGTTTGGTCTTAGTGAAGGGGATTATATTAAAGCAGGGGCCCTTCCACTAAAAGAAATGTTTGCAGTCAATAAATGTTTGCTTATGCCAAAAACTTGCGTCGGCTTTAGCACCAAAAACTCTTCAGTCTGAATTTAACATAAACCTGAGGGATTCAACCAAATTCCAGTTTCCCACACCTAGAATAGTTCTATTTAAATCACGCTCATCTTACTCTGGTAGTGTGGTTGGAATTCACTTCCACTACATATCCGATACTCTCAAAATGCAGAATCCTTCAGGGAAAAACTAATTACTCATTTTCACAGCAGACCATTGCTATTAGGGATAAAATACATACCGTAAAGTTCGGACTATAAGCCGCGACTTTTTTCCCCAGCTTTAAACCCTGCGCTTAAACAACGATGCGGCTTATTTGCGGATTTTTCCGATTTCAGAAGCATCACACCCTCGTCTATTCTTAGCTTCTCTGTAACTCACCATATCGTGTTTACTGTTCATGAATTTTTATTATGCTTTTAACTACGATTTTCTGTGTAATCGTGTAATGGAATCAGTAACCCGTTCAGAAATACGGGAATCGACATAAGTAAAGCCATTACTGATATCTTTTTTCATCAGTTTGTCTTCTACAAAAATACGATCGCTTCGAACGGCGCAATGTGTGGCCGTTTCCGACCTGTTTAATCTTGACTAATACTAGCTGAATTACGAACAAAATAACTAAGCACTGGCACGGTATTAAGCGAAATAAAACAATCGAATCGCTTCATTAATGTTCTGGTTTGTTATTATATGCGTTATCTTACCTAGTGCGTCTTGCAATTCAAAAACGATTAGCGCATTCAACTCGGTCATTGTCAGACCTTGGCTTCGATCCGCCATTGTTGAAATCGTGGACAGGGAGTGAAGGTTTGCATTTGATACCTTCACTTTGATTGGCTTGCGCTTTCGAGTACTCAACCAATTGCTTAGCTTGATACACCAATGAATGCAGGCGTGAACTGCCTTTCTAGCGCATCGTTAATGCGTTGGTTTTTTTTCGGTATTTTTTTTTAAAGCAATGATGTTGGAAAGACAACACTTGTAAGAAGCCTCATAAAAACTTCGATTCTAATTGATTTAAAACACATCGTACTAAAAAAAAAAAAAAAAAAAAAAAAAAAAAGACTGAAGAAAAGCTGGAAACATGCTCTTGTATTCTGACCTATTTAAACGCCAATGAATGCAGTGAACACATTATATGTGATGATTTTCGACACTATGTAAACTCAACGCTCGGCCAGCTGCCGCCTGCACATCGGACTGTGTTGTGTATATCTGCGGCTTATAAACCGGTGCGGCTTATTTGTGAAAAAAGTTCAGATTTTTAAAAAATTTAGTGGGTGTGCTTATATACAGGTGCGCTCAATAGACCGAACTTTACGGTATACCAGAGCGCACCCTCTGTTTTGCTGCATATTAAACTGATACGCCGCTTCCTTTCTACTGATTAAACCCCCCCCCAGATAATGATAAATTGAGAGATATGGTTACCATTGGTTTGATTAATTAATGACTGTAATTTTATCATGATGAATGAATGTTGTGGTCACTGATTTTACTGATGCATTGTCACTAACTGATTGATGTCCTAATACTTTTGATTTCTTGAATCACTGTATCTATATGGTGATAAATATGTGCCCTGCCCTGGTTACCGTGATTATATTGATGTATTGTTGCTCGTTATTCAAATTTCATGGTAATGTTTAGCATATGATATTTTGGATATGGAAATATCATCTCTCTCTCTTCTCTCTCTCTCTCATCTCTCTCTCTCTCTCTCTCTCCCCTCTCTCTTGCCCCGCGCGCACGCGGCATGACGTGTTGTCTTCGTCAGTCCAGGAAAAACACTGATTTCTTTACTCAAGTAAGTGTTAAGAACGTAAAATCGAACTTCGAAAAATACTGTGTAAATGTGATGTAAGCCACAATATAGTGCTGACGCGTCTGATCGTTTTTGTGGTGTAATTAGAGAGAGAGAAAAAATAACAATTCCAGCCGACAGCCGTAGGCCGGCCATGGTGTGGTGCGTGCCGGCCGGCGGCATGCAGGAGCTGTAGGGCGCAGTTAGATGTGTCGGCTGTAGGTTACACCACCCATGATGCCAGCCATGGGCCCACTACTCGATCCATGGCCAAAGACACCGGTATATTTGTGTGCGGGGGTAACCTCGAGCAGATAACGGATACGCTTGATCCAATACAGAAAACAGTTACATGTGTTAAACAGTGTATGCCCCACTGGAGTTTGCACTACATCACAGGTACATGGGCAAATACATACCTACAGGAGTAAAATGCACCTGGAAAAATTACCGTGCACAAGACAAAGAATATGACTGCTCTGAAGACTTTACTACCATCTCTCCAATTCCCTCTAACCTCTGCCAATCTACGATAGAGATGAGATCAGAGGAAGTCAAGATTCTTAAGATGCATATATACTATACGACGGGTACCATTCTTATACAAGGCAAAGCATGTCTACAGTGGGTCGATGAGGAGTTCGACAGGCTGCGTACTATTGTACACACACTGGGTGTGACTGCGTGCTCTGACCCACTCTCCATCACACACATGTGCGTGCCAGACATGGAAGCAGCGACGGCCGGCGCGAAAGGCGCTGGGGTGTGTGCAGTGGATGACACCAGCACTGGTGCGACCGTGAAAGGAGACACGGGCTGTGTGCTTATCCCGCCAATTACACGGGCAGAAAGGGGTGAAGAGGAAGGAGATACAGACCGCCTCTTGACCGCTCCATCCTGCCAACACTCAGCATCCCCCCTCCACTCCCCGCCCCCTTCACCAGCTAAGGCCTGCTCTTCTCACCCAGTGACAGAACCTCCTCCCTCCACTGCCCCTTCATTGAGCCCATCTTCCGTCACCAGTCCAGTCGGCGTTAGTGCACAGGCTTCACAGTCCTCCACTTCTACAGAGAATTCACCCCCCTCCTCACCATCCTCCACTGTAACCCTGCCCCACCTGACTCAGTCATGCCCCTCCCCTCTCCCAAAAAGACACCACTTTCACGGCAGTTACTGAAAGCACGACAAAAAAGCAGAAGAACACAAAACAAAGTGTGAGTAACGACGATTTAATGCACGACACAAAACAGGACAAGAAATTTTCGGCAAAATGCCTTCCTCAGCGACAAAAAAAAAAAAAAGAAGTACAGACATAAACATGCACAATACTCCCCTTGTGAAGCCAAAGTGGTGAGTGAAGTAGACAGAGGGACAGTGGAAGAGAGGGTGAGTAGAGTTCAAGGAATAGGGCACGAGGAAAGAGGTAGAGTAAAGTGAGGAGGAGGAAAAGGAGAAAGGGAGAGAGCGAGAGAGAGAGAGAGAGAGAGAGAGAGGGGGGTGGAGGGGGAAAGAGAGGGAGAGACAGAGAGAGAATGGAAGTAGAGGAAGAGTGGAGAATGAGAGAGAGAAGAGGAGGGGAAGGAGAGTGAGTGGAGGGGGAGGGTGTGATGGTATGTAGTGGGTGTGTTGCATATGAATGAAATGAACAAGAGAAAGCACAATAAATAAGATACAATATACTCGAAAAAGCATTTTAAATGATAAGGGGTGGAGGGGGGAAAGAGAGGGGAGAGACAGAGAGAGAATGGAAGTAAGGAAGAGTGGAGAATGAGAGAGAGAAGAGGAGGGAAGGAGAGTGAGTGGAGGGGGAGGGTGTGATGGTATGTAGTGGGTGTGTTGCATATGAATGAAATGAACAAGAGAAAGCACAGTAAATAAGATACAATATACTCGAAAAAGCATTTTAAATGACAAGGGGGGGTGGGGGGGGAGAAGGTCAGCCGCCTAAAGCATCCGACCCAAGTCTGACCCAAGGGTAGGTTGCCCTACCCAAGCACCAAGGGTTTAGAGGGAAAACGGAGAACCCCGAGAAAAAACCCACTAGCCAACACAGCTAAGAGCTGCAAGGCTCACCCCCCCCACAAAAAAAAAAAAAAAAACCTTTTTGCCCGCGGGCAAAACCACACACACACACACACACACACACACACACATACAAGTGCGCGTGCGCGCACGAACAAACACGTACGCACTCATATACACGCCAATAAGTGCACACATTGGGGGGGGGGGGGGGGGGGGGTAACAGTGGAAGGGTAAGGCGGTAACAGTGAGTTCCAGAC
>CM031623.1:14580218-14584738 GCA_018398815.1 Conus ventricosus | reverse complement strand
CATAGGCTTTAAAACATGAAACAGACATGCATCACAAAGAGAACATTGAAAGGGAACAAGTGTAAACTGAGTGACTCGACCGAATGACTAGGGAAACAAATGATAAGCGCAGAACACAGCTCTTCAAACCGGCCCTTTCTGGGCAGGCAGCCGCTGCCTATCATATTGCACGTAATATACAGCACATAGTGCCAGGTGTCGAAACGAGAATAGGATGGATAGATAGATAGATAGATAGATAGATAGATAGATAGATAGATAGATAGATAGATAGACAGCTAGACAGATAGACAGACAGACAGACAGACAGACAGACAGATAGATAGATAGATAGATAGATAGATAGATAGATAGATAGATAGATAGAATAGATAGATAGATAGATAGATCGACAGACAGACAGACAGACAGACAGACAGACAGACAGACAGATAGATAGATAGATAGATAGATAGATAGATAGATAGATAGATAGATAGATAGACACACAGACAGACAGACAGACAGACAGACAGACAAACAGATAGATAGATAGATAGATAGATAGATAGATAGATAGATAGATAGATAGATAGATAGATAGATAGACCGACAGATAGATAGATCGATAGACAGAGAGACAGATAGATAGATAGATAGATAGATAGATAGATAGATAGATAGATAGATAGATAGATAGATAGACAGACAGAGAGACAGATAGATAGACAGACAGACAGACAGACAGACAGATAGATAATAGATAGATAGAGAGAGAGAGAGAGAGAGAGAGAGAGAGAGAGAGAGAGATAGATAGATAGATAGATAGACAGACAGACAGATAGATCGATAGACAGACAGATAGATAGACAGACAGACAGACAGACAGACAGACAGACAGACAGACAGACAGATAGATAGATAGATAGATAGATAGATAGATAGATAGATAGATAGATAGATAGATAGATAGATAGATAGATAGATAGAAAAAGGCTGTTCACTGCAATTGGCAGGACTTCTGCGTTTAACTTGAAAAAAAGGTTTTGAATAAACCGAATATTTGCAATTTACACAGCGTTGGTTGTCGTTACTATTCAACAAAGATAGATAGAAAGATACAGAGACAGAAAGATCGATAGACAGAACGAGAGACAGACAGATTGATTGATAGATAGATGCATGAGTATTGCAAGTTGTTTAGTGTTTGTGTATGGTGTTTATCGCATTGTATTGTATTCATTTGCATTATGTTGTGTCGTACTGAACATAATTCCATTGAATACCTTGTGTAGTGTTCTGTTGCACTGTATTGTGTTTTATCGATCTGGGAAGCAGATTCTTTTGTCTACTTGGGAAGCGTAGTTGACAAGCGGGGGTGGGGGGGTGGGTGGGGGGGGGGGCACCGACCGAGACATCATAGCCAGGATAGGCAAGGCGTGAGCAGCATTCATCATGCTGAAGAACATCTGGGCCTCAGGAGAGATCAGAAGGATGATAAGAGTGCGTATCTGTAATTCAAACGTGAAGTCGGTTCTGCTTTACGGTTGCGAGACTTGGAGAATGACCAATGCAATACAGCAAAAAAAAATCAGACCTTCATCAACACCTGTCTGAGGCGCATCTTCAAAATCAGATGGCCAGAGAAGATCAACAAAGAAGATCTATGGAAGCAAGCGGGACAGGAACCAGTGGCCAAGCAGATTCTGCGGAGGAAGTGGGGCTGGATTGGACACACTCTCAGGAAGCCAGCATCCAGCACCACACGCCAAGATCTGACATGGAACCCGCAGAGGAAAAGGAAGAGAGGCCGACCTCGCAGCAGCTGGAGGCGACACACTGAGGCAGAGATGAAGAGGCAGGGGACCAACTGGACAGGCATTCAGCGAGCAGCCCAGAACCGAGTGCGATGGCGGAGTGTTGTCGATGGCCTATGCTCACCCTTGAACTATGGGCCTAAGTAAGTAAGTAAGTAAGTGCATTGCATTGGTGTAATTTCTATGTTGTGGTTTTGCGTTGTATTGTAGTGGTTTGCATTTATAGTATTGTTCTGATTTATTTTCCGCGTTATTGGTTTGTATTGTTTCACATTGGTTTGCTTTGCATTGTATTAAAACTAAATCATATTGTCTTGTCTTATTCTGCATCACGCTGTTTGTGTTATTCCACATTAGATTGTGTTGGATTAGTTTTATATTGAATTTCACTTGTTCATACTGTATTAGCTGCACTGGGTTTTTTTTTAATTATTATTATTACTTTCAGTGTTGTTGTGTTGTATTTGTTTGCTGTATAACGCTTGCATTAGCGTTGTATTGGTTTATATTTGTTTGCATTGCATTGTACTTTATTTGTTCGAGGGCATTAGTTTATATTTTCTCGCTTTGTATTGTATTTGTTGATATTATAATGGTTCGTATGGTGTAGTATTGTATTGGTGTTGTTTTTTAAAATTGTGTTTTGTCAGTTTGGCATGGACTGTTCTGTAGTGAGTTGCGTTGTATTGATTCGAATTGGTTTCTATTCATTGTACGTTTGTATTGTATCATATTGCGTTCATCTATATCATAGCATGTTTTTACTGGGTTGTGCTGGTTTGTGTTGGTTTGTGTGTCTTACTTTAGGAGTTCGTAGTGTATTATATTTGTTGGCTTGTACGGCGTTGCTTTGATCTGTGCTGTATTGCACTGTTACATGCTGTTTGTGTCGGTTTTGGTTTCTTTGTTTTGTTTTGTTTATTGCTTTGCTCTGTTTCGTTTTTTTTCCTGTTTAGTGTGTGGTAAGGTATTGGTTTATATGTATTGCATCGCGTTGTGCTGTAATTTATTGCTTTTGGTGAAAAATTAAAAATCCTCCAGAGAGAGCTTGACAGCAAAACGTCTTCAGAAGAGAAGCCCACCCCCACCCGCACCCCCACTCCCAACCTCCCATCCGGTCTCCTTCCTCCTCTTCCTCGCGCAAAAAAAAGGTCCTGAACTCTGTACATTCTAAGGCAGGCGGGCCACATGCAGGTCACAAAGCCTGCCTGCCTTTGTGTTGTCAGAAAGATTTCTGGCGCAGCTAGACATTCAAACACGCCCCTCCTGGTCCGCTGGGCGTCTCAGTGCGCCAAGCAGCCATGGGTCACCTTGTTGTGAGTAGGAGGAAAGCCCAGTCCTCTGTTTGTCCCAGCATAGTGGGGGCGCCAAATCATCAGACTTCCCCACCTTTCACCGAGTTCTGTATTTGAGGGCAGAGGGCTATGTATGCACTTAAGGCTGAGACAGATATCATAGAGCCCATAATTATGTTGTATTTCATTCCATTTGTTCTCTCTCTCTCTCTCTCTCTCTCTCTCTCTCTCTTCTCTCTCTCTCTCTCTTCCCTCTCTCTCTCTCTCTCTCTCTCTCTCTCTCTCTCTCTCTCTCTGTCTCTCTCTCTCTGTCTCTCTCTCTCTGTGTCTCTCTCTCTCTCTGTCTCTCTCTCTCTCTCTCACTCTCTCTCTCTCTCTCTGTCTCTCTCTCTCTCTCTGTCTCTCTCTCTCTCTCTCTCTCTCTCTCTCTCTCTCTCTCTCTCTCTCTCTCTCTCTCTCTCTCTCTTTCTGGTACTTCTTTGGAGGTGTGTTTTGCTGCGAAGTCCTCTGCGCCTTGGTAGTGTTGCTGACCTGCCTTTTGGATTTTCTCGGTATCTTCTTCTTTCTTTCTTCGACTCCCAGTTCATCATGAATCTTTCTGCTCTCCATGATGATAAGGACAAGAAGAAAAAGAGAAGGAGGAGAAGAAGGAATAAAATAATAATAATAAAGATAATGATGATAATGATAATAATGATAATGATGATAAAGATGATAATAATAATAATGATGATGATGATAGTAATAACATGTTAATAATGATAATAATGATGATGATTATAATAAGGATGATTATGATAATATTGGTAATAATAATAATAATAATAATGATAATAATAACAACAGCAGTAATAGTAGTAGTAAAAGTAGTAGTAGCAGCAGTAGCAGCAGAGGAGTGGCAGTAGTACAAAAAGGAGAAGAAGAAGAAGAGGGGAGGAGGAGGAGGAGGAGGAGGAGGAGGAGGAGAAGGGGGAAGAAGAAGAAAAAGAGGAGGAGGAGGGGGAGGAGGGGGAGGAAGAGAAGATGGAGGCGGAGTACGACGACGAAGATGCCGATAATGACTACGACGAGGAGGCGGAGGTGGATGAGGAGGAGGAGGAGGAGGAGGAGGAGGAGGAGGAGGAGGAGGAGGAGGAGGAGGAGGAGGAGAAGGGGGAAGAAGAAGAAAAGGAGGAGGGGAGGAGGGGAGGAGGGGGAGGAAGAGAAGATGGAGGCGGAGTACGACGACGAAGATGCCGATAATGACTACGACGAGGAGGCGGAGGTGGATGAGGAGGAGAAGTCAAAGCAGCAGCAGCGCCAGTAGCAGCAGTAGCAGCAGCACCATCAGCACCAGCAGCACCAGCACCAGCACCAGCAGTAGCAGCGGCACCAGAAGCAGCAGCACCAGTAGCAGCAGCACCAGTAGCAGCAGCACAAGTAGCAGCAG
>CM031623.1:14575218-14577718 GCA_018398815.1 Conus ventricosus | reverse complement strand
ACAGACAAACAGACAGACCTGCAGCATGCTCCAAGAGATGACGATCTCCATGGCGAAGACAATGGAGGTAAACATCACCTGAAAACGTCCCGAGTTCCCCACCTGGGCCAGAATCTCTTCCAGGATCATCTTCACGTCCTGCTGGACCCACTGCTGCTGATGTTGTTGACGTTGCTTCAACTGCTGCTGCTGTTGCTAGAGACGATGGTGACAGAATTGATGATGATGATGATGATTAAGCTGCAAGGTTTTTTTCTGTTTAAGTAGAACTGTGGGGGAAACCACAGTTGATACTGAATGATATAGTGGTATGTGATTGCAGTGTGTTGTTATAGCTATATTTGTGTCTAACTGTGTAACTGTGGACAGCACACATGATAACAAGTTTCCTAGTTATTCTTTCTACTAATGGGGCAGACCCACCAATACATCCAACATTACGAATCAATGACGAAGTTTCTAAAATTGAAACGTGCCGTAAAAATGGGGGGGGGGGGGGGGGGGGGCATATACCTTACATCAAAATTGACGTAGAATGATCATACTGAATACCTACTAACGAAAACAAGGGAAATTGTAATTACTTGAAAACAATAAACAAAGAACACTGGGGTTAATATGTCCAATTATGAAAACAACTTTCACTTTGTCTTGTGCGCTCCAGGTTGACTTATGGCCAAGAGAGTTTTTTTTTTATTGCTCCAAAATATCCATTAAAAAATTCTTAAGTGTAGATTGTAAGGCATTCCGACTTGCTGTGGTGTGCCCTTTCGTACCTCAACTACGGGTACATATAGGGAAGTAAGAGTTCTACCTTTGAATGAGTGTCGACAATTTGCTCCTGCAAACTATGTTCTACAGAGCTCAGTAAACAACCGTAAAGTTGAAAATGAAGTTAAGCTTAAGATATGATATTGATTTTCCAAAACGTGTACAAAATGTAGCTCTCCAAGCTACCATTGGAACCGACACTTCTGTTTTTATTCCAACGATCAGACATGGGTTTGAAGAAAATGGTAAAGACAGAAACTCAATTTCTCCCTCGCTCACCATGGGAACTTCAAGTAGCGAATTTCGATATCAATCATTCTTTCTTACGAAAAATAAAGCGAGAGTGATACCGTTCTTGGTGCATCAGTAAAATATCATACAAACAATCATTACCCTGACCATATAACGGTGTACAAGGAGGGATCTTTGTTGGGCAATCAGGAAGTAAGAGCAGCTTTCAATATTCCTTCTTTAAAAGTAGAAAGATCGTTCTATGTCGGAAACAACCAGATCCATATTCACGGCAGAGCTCACTGCCATTCTTGTGGCACTGTATTATCTACTTTATTTCTCAAAGCACATATTTCAAAATCTTTTTCTTGTGGCACTGTATTATCTACTTTATTTCTCAAAGCACATATTTCAAAATCTTTTCTGTGTTGATTCAAAGTCAGTGTTATATCCTTTATGCAAATCAAACTCTACAGTTACACAACATCAAATCGTTGAAATCAAATATTTAATACATCTTCCTCCTTTTGAGAGGTAGTAGTATTACGTTTTGCAGTAGTATTACGTTTTCTGGGTGCCCTCACATTGTGAAATTTATTTGTTACGAAAGAGTTGACAGAATGGTAAAAGTGGAGCAAATCGTGCTGACAATGCATGTAGTTGAAACATTCCTATGTCTCTTCTAGAGGAATATAGAGTATTACAGAAAGCGTGCTGGAAGCACTTCAGAAAGGAGCTAGAGGATTATGGGTACTTTTTGTCCAAACCGAAGAATCAGCCACCACGGTATGACACTATTTTAAGAACTCGAAATGGTTTATGCCATGTAAAGTCAATGACCTCCTTGATTTGCAAACTTAAACTTGATGCTTTTCAGAGAAAATTTACTAATGGCATTTAATGCATTTGTGGTTTAAGAAAAGAAAGAAAGAAAAAAAAAAAAAAAAATATATATATATATATATATATATATATATATATTATATATTATATATATATATATATATATACACATATCAAATACGCAAATACTTCTAAGATGTAAGCAGCTGAAAAAAAATTGCCTGCTTTATCTAAATCTTCCCTGGATGAAATTTTAAATAATTTCTCAGTAATATGTAACACTGGAATAGCATTAACTAAATGTCCGATTTTTACTTTTACCTGTAATAAGATGCAGAAGCTGTATCTTTGTATTTGATGTTACTTGGGTTATTTTGAATCGTTACTGCGTTGATTTGTTTTTCTAACTGTTCTCTTGTTTGTCTAAGATCACAGAACGTGAATGGACATTAGATTGAAGACTACACATGTACTTAGTTTATGTTTAATTAACAATGCAAATCCAGACAAGCACGCTGAAAAACAGAACACGTAAACATGAATGTTGTTCAGTTAAAAAGGATATGCGTATTGTTGTCACCAATATCCCATTGCAAGGCACAGTTTCATTACTCCCGACATCCTTGGCGATGGCATAAATTGTCTAACTAGGGTA
>CM031623.1:14462718-14572718 GCA_018398815.1 Conus ventricosus | reverse complement strand
AGAAAGTAATTCACATGTTGTCATGTAAGCGTGCCTTTCACATCTTCTTCATGTAAACTCTATCTCGTTCTTGCGTTTCCAGACTCCGGAGCCTTACATGCGCGCACTCAAAAAGAGCACGCTCTCTCTCTCTCTCTCTCTCTCTCTCTCTCACGGAGTGGTAATGGTGGTAAGGATGGGGGTTGCAGAGCGGCTCGTGACAGAGGTGGAGGTCAGCGAATTGGATCAGCGGCCAGTAGCGGGGATTGCCCCCGTATCTCCACGAATCGACGTCACGGTAACGACGAACACACAGTGCGTGGCGGAGTTGTGTCCAACAGTGGCATGCGAGCGTACCTGTCTAACCAGTCCAGCATGTCTCTATGTGGGGAAAGGGGTACGGGTAGTACTAAAAACTTGCGTTCAAACTCTGTAAAAAGCAAATAGGACAGGCTAGACCATCCACAACAATGGACTTTCTTAAGTTATAATATTGAAAATTTGTTTCCAAAACTACGTGATGTTTCTTTTGTAAATTATGTTAACAAATCTGATTTTGTTTGCCTTACAGAAACCTTTTAGATTTGTCTTTGAGTTATAAATGCATCTTCAATGATTATATGGAATTTCATGTTTCAGCTAGAAAGTTTTCATTCCATGGAAGAAACTCAGGAGGTATGCTCCTTTTAGTAAGAAAATGTTTAGAAAAATATGTAAAAGAGATTCAAATAAATTGTGACAATACAATTGTTATAAGAATAGATAAAACTGTTTTTGGTGTGAATAAAGATATTTTTGTTGGTTGTTACATTGTTTCAGAAGGAGGCCCTCTATATAATGATAAGGTTATCAAAGATGGCGTACTTTTATTAGAAGAGGCTTTATTGGAAAAGTTTGATAAAGATGATGTATACTTTATTGTAACAGGTGATATAAACGCTCGAACAGGTCAAATGCAATCTGAGCATGAAGATATGACTATGTGTGATTTTGATTTGTATGAAATGGATGACATTTTTTTTTTTACGTCATTCAAAAGATATGGTTGTAAATAGCTTTGGGAAAACGTTACTGGATTTTTGTTTTTTGTTTGATATGAATATTTTAAATGGGTTTTGTGATGGAGATAAAGAGTGTAATTACACTTTTGTATCCCCAAATGGATGTAGTGTGGTTGATTACTTTTTGATTCATGTTGATTTATTACCGAAATTTGATTTGCATGTTGGTGACTGTGTTCATTCGTGGCATTTGCCAATCGAAGTTGTATGGAATAACATTCACCGGAATCTGGAAAATAACCAGACTAAACAATCATGGGAAGAAAAAAAATTGTTTGGTCGAATGAAAATGTCCATAAGTATAAAGACGAACTTGAAAGTGATGAGTTCCAAAGTTGTTTACAGTCAGCCCTCCCACAAATGGATATTGATATAAATGATAGTTTAAACCTTTTTGTTAATGCTTTATATGGAGCTGCTGCATGCATGGTCCGCACGGTAGGTCAAGGTCGAATTTAAAGTAATGACTGGTTTGATGCTGAATGTGAGAGAAAGAAAGCAGAAGTAAAAAGGCTGCTAAAACGATTTCAGACATGTAAAACAGCTAGTGATAACAAAGAAAAAAGAGCAGAATATGCAGTGTCACGAAAAGAATACATCAAACTGAGAGAAACTAAGCAATTAGAATTTGAAGAAAATAGACTAAAGAAATTAAGAGAATCCATAAACGATTCTAAAACATTTTGTTCAGTAATAAGATCTGTCAATAAGGAAAGCTTAATTTATAATGAAATCTACATCCAACAATGGTATGATCACTTTTTTCATGTTTTCAATGACTCAGATAATATTATTCCTCTGGAAGAAGACATTTCACTGGATGATGAGGATGAATCTGTGCCATTGTTCAATAACACCATTTCCAGAGAAGAAGTAATGGCTGGTATCAGACATTTAAGGACAGGAAAAGTGCTGGACCGGACAGAAGAGTTGAAGAAATGTTAAAAGAAGCAAATTCTATCATAATTGACTATCTTGTTTGCAAATTGAATGAGTTTTTTTTAAAACGGCAATTTTCCTTAAGAATGGGCTAAATCTATTATTATTCCAATTTACAAAAAAGGCGATTCCAGTAATCCAGATAATTATAGTGGTATAGCACTCACTAGTACCATTAGTAAAGTGTATTCTCGTATCTTGAACAAAAGATTGTCAAAATGGGCTGAAAATGAAGGAAAAATATTAGAAGAACAAGCAGGGTTCAGAGCAAATTATAGTACTATTGACCATACTGCAAGACATATTGAATTATAAACAAAGCTTGCTCGTATGTCTTAGATTGAAGAAATAGGGGAGATAAGCATTCATATCTGCAGTGGTAGATAATACTGCCTAACTAACAGTATGTGCTTGAGTGGGTGAATGAGAAGAAATAAAATAAATGCTGGAGACTATAAGCTTGCTGAAGGCTCATTTTGAGAAGCATTTATTTTATTTATTCTCATTCACCCACTCAAGCACATACTGTTAGTTAGGCAGCATTATCTACTACTGCAGATATGAATGCTTATCTCCCCCTATTTCTTCAATCTAAGAGATAAGAGCAAGCTTTGTTTATAATTCAATATATATATATATATATATATATATATATATATATATATATATATATATATATATATATATATATAATATATATATAAATTATATATTGTACAGAAATATTTATTGAGCAATTCTAAACTCTGTATAGCCTTTGTTGACTTCAGGAAGGCTTTCGACTCTGTGAATCGTAATACTCTTTGGAACGTGTTGCGTAAAAGTGGAGTGAATGGAAAACTTACTTGGCTATTCGTGGTATGTATAATTCTGTGCTGGCATGTGTGCGTGCAAAGAGTGAATATTCTAATTATTTTGACTGTCCAAAGGGTGTAAAACAAGGCTGCCTTTTGAGCCCACAATTGCTTTCTTTTTTCATTAATGAGTTAGCAATTGAATTATCAAAAAAGGAAAGAACGGTATTCAATTAATCTCAGGAACTGTTGAGATATTTTTGCTTTATTTGCTGACGATATTATTCTAATGTCTCAAACAGTTATAGGTATTCAAAACCAATTAAAGTCACTAAAAGAAGAAACAGATCGTTTAGGATTAACTGTTAATTTAGATAAAACTAATATTATTGTATTTAGAAATGATGGACACCTTTCAATGCATGAAAAATGGTTCTATGGAAATGAAGAAATAAAAGTTGTCAATTCTTATATATACCTAGGAATGATATTTTCAACAAGATTAAGTTTGAATTTTGCTTGGGAAGAGGGAAGCAGAAAGGGTGTAATTGAAATTTTGAAGTCATTAAAAAAGCTAAATACTATTGAATGTAATCTATTTTGGAAATTATTTGATGCTCAAATAGAACCTATTCTTACTTATGCTGCTGAAATATGAGGTTTGTACTCTAATCAGAAAGTGGAAAGAGTGCATACATATGCTATAAAAACGTTTTCTTCACTTACCTTTACATGCTTCTAATACAATGCTATACGGAGAAATCGGCCGATATCTTCTGTACATAAGATCTATTGTCTAGTGCATAAAATACTGACTAAAAATTGTAAAATTGCCTCAGTCTCGATTATGCAAACAAGCATACGACATGATGGTAATTCAACTCGAGACTGGTAAAGAGAACTGGGCCTATCAAGTAAAAAAAAGTATTATCTATAAATGGGTTTGGTATTGTATGGATGTTACGGGGAGTTGGAACTGATAGACAATTTATTTCAGAGTTTAAAGAAAGACTGATACGTTCGTACAAACAAAACTGGCATTCGGCTATTGAGAACAATGAAAAATGCAGTTGGTTTTCTTCATTTAAAAATGTCTTTCAAGCTGAAAATTATCTATACATTATAACAGACAAATGGCATAGGCTTCATTTTGCTCGATTTCGATTCAGAACTCTCGGATTTAATGCAAAGAAAACATGGTATCTGCCTGGGGCTTCCTCAGAATCTTCATGCCCTATGTGTGGTTATGGTGTTGAGGATGAAAAACATTTCTTATTCCATTGTACAGGATATGTAACATTACGGAACAAATGTGATTTTTTTTTTCATACGGATTTAGCCCAGACTCATAATGTTTTTATTTTACTTTCAAATGACGAAATGATTATCAAATCAGTTTAGCACAGGCTCAGAAATTGCGAAAAGAAAAGATTAACCCACTATGATGCATAATCCATTAATATGATAAAGATAAAAGTGAATGTTCATTTATCATATGATAAAGTGGATGGTCGAATTTCATATATTTTTGATTGCGTGTGCGTGCGTGCTTATCCGCGTGTGCATATGTGTGTATGCATGTGTTTGGGCGCGGGGAGGGGGGGGGTTATGGGTATGTCTGCGTCGGCGTGTGTGTGTGTGTGTGTGTGTGCGTGAGTATATCTGTGTGTGTGTGTGCGCGCGCGCGTGCGCGTTGGTGTGTGTGTGTGTGTGTGTGTGTGTGTGTGTGTGTGTGTGTGTGTGTGTGTGTGTGTACGTGTACGTGTACGTGTGTGTGTGTGTGTGTATGTGTGTGTGTGTGTGTGCGTGTGTGTGTGTGTGTGTGTGTGTGTGTGTGTGTGTGTGTGTGTGTGTGTGTGTGTGTGTGCGATTGGGTATGTGTGTGTGAAATTGGGTAGGCTGGTGGGTGAGTGCTTGGGATATGTATTTATGTGGTTAAATGATTATTGTATTATAACTGATTGAAGTTTTGTTGAGATTTTTTTTTTATTTGATTCCATAATTATGTCAGCAATACTTCCTTTTTGAGACTATTGTTATACGCCTTGTCATCAGACCGTAATGGTAATGACAATGAAATATCGTGAATCTCCTCTCTCTCTCTCTCTCTCTCTCTCTCTCTCTCTCTCTCTCTCTCCTCTCTCTCTCTCTCTCTCTCTCTCTCTCTCTCTCACACACACACAGACACACACACACACACACACACACACACACACACACACACACACACACACACGCACATACACCTTTACCCCCCCCCCCCCCCCCCCCCCCCCCCCCCCCCCCCCCCCCCCCCCCTTCTTCCCTACTTCTTTTACTTGACGCAGAACTGTTTGTTTTAGCTATGTAGGCTACGTGATAGATCCAACACATTCAACCAAAGGCACCGAGGGAGAAATAGAAGAGAGCTGAGAGAGGCAAGGGGAGTAAGCCGAAATGAGAGAGAGAGAGAAGAGAGAGAGAGAGAGAGAGAGAGAGAGAGAGAGAGAAGAGGAGAGAGAGAAGAGAGAGAGAGAGAGAGAGAAGGGGGTGGAGCGTAATCATTTTACATGCCATCTGCCACTGGCCGACATAATTCTGCTTATAAATGCGACACAAGGTACATAATTCACAACACACATACAGCTACAGTGTCCCATCTATTTCATCCAGGTAGACATTCAAGTCAGCTCCCCCCAGTAAGACAGTCACCTAAATTTGTCGTCAGTAGGCTGGCATGGCATCGGAAAGGTTGTGGTGTGGGAGCGGTGAGGAGGGAGAGGGCGAATATTGTTTTCTTGTATGTTTGTTCAACTACCTGTCAGTTCCTTTATTAAAAACAAAAGACAAAACCGCCATTAGCCATAAATTTTCAGTGGTCATTTTTTTTCTCTTTTTTTTTTCGTTTTTTTTTCGTTTTTTTTTTTTTTTTTTTGGGTGTGTGTGTGTGTGTGTGTGGGGGGGGGGGGGGGCTGATATTTTTCGAACCAGCGACGAATCAACTATCATAATGTCTTGTCAACGGAACTGAACTAAGATTGCAACACACAGTGACATCAGCGTGTGTTACAGAGCCTTGGTGGCAGTGGTCACGCCTCTCGGGGCATGCTGAA
Organism: Conus ventricosus; assembly: GCA_018398815.1. Lineage (NCBI taxonomy): Eukaryota > Metazoa > Mollusca > Gastropoda > Neogastropoda > Conidae > Conus > Conus ventricosus. The sequence goes on along the minus strand of CM031623.1, from coordinate 14,566,853 downwards.
GTTATCCGAGGTCCTCTGGTACAATTCCTGCCGTGGCGAAGTGGTTAGCGTCGCGGACTCCCGGCTTGGAGGTCGTGGGTTCGATTCCCCTCAGAGTCATATGCGATCTTTCTGCCCCGAGTTGAGCTTGCTCAGTTGGGAAGACTAGGACCACACAGTCGAGTTTCATCCACTTTAATGGATGCGTCTATGAGAGTGTTGCTCAAATTTCCTGACCAACACTGCAGGTGTCTGCGTCTCCCGAACCCGGTTGACGCCGGGATATATTATGAAAGGAAGCGTAGAGTACAGCCCTGTCAGGTAGTCTCAGACCGGAATGGAAATCCGTAGCATCATCTTCATTGTCCTCATTCTCATCGATCAGCATAAAAAGAAGTCTCAAATTCTGTGGCCCTTTCATGCCCTGCTCTCATGGTGACCTCAGTTTCGATGTCCTCCCCATGTCTTTGGCCTTGGTTTGGTTCCGTCGGGGTCACCGGTGTCGGCGAGTCCATGGGTGCTGTCGTTGGACGGACGTGGTGTCACCCTCCGGTGGGAGAGCTCACTCACGCCGGCTCCACGACTAAGCAGTTATTGTCGTCAGTAGGGGGGCCTAGTAGGTGGTGTCCTGGTATGCTGGAACAGATCAGGCGCCACTAAACAACACCGAAGTGACTCGATAGCACCAGCCACCGTGGCGAAGTGGTTAGCGTCGCGGACTCCCGGCTGGGAGGTCGTGGGTTCGAATCCCATCAGAGTCATGTGGGTTTTTCTGCCCGACCGGCTCCTACCCAGAGTTGAGTTTGATGCGGACTCAGTTGGGAAGACTGGGACCACACAGTCGGGTTTCATCCACTTAATGGGTGCGTTTCTGAGAGTTGCTCAAATTTCCTGACCAACACTGCAGATGCCTGTATCTCTCGGGCCTGGTTGACGCCGGGATATATTATGAAAGGAAGCGTAGAGTACAGCCCTGTCATGTAGTCTCAGACCGAAATGGAAATCCGTAGCATCATCTTAATCATCCTCATTCTCATCGATCAGCATAAAAAAATGTCTCAAGTTCTGTGGCCCTTCATGCCCTGCTCTCATGGTGACCTCAATTTCGATGTCCTCTCCACGTCTGTGGCCTTGGTTTGGTTTCGCGACTAAGCAATTATTGTCGTCAGTAGGGGTCTTAGTAGGTGGTGTCCTGCGTATGTTAGATCAGAACAGACGCCACTGAACACCACCGAAGTGACTCGGCGTCAGTGCAGTGTCACCTCTGGTGGGTTGCCTTTGACGACTTGACATTGACTGCTCCCTGTGGATTGCCAGTGCCGGCGCCGGAGATGCGGCGGGGCTGACGGGCTGTAGCTGTGGACGGGGTGTCGGAATGAGCGGCGTGGGTACATTGCCTAGGTGGCGCAGAGGTTGGGACAGCAAAAAAAAAAAAAAAAAAAGTGACTCGGTAACAGCGCTGTGTCTCATCCAGTGGGCTTCAGTGTCTCCTCGGCCTCCGGTGGGTTGCCTTTGACGGCTTGACATTGACTGCTCCCTGTGGATTGCCGTTGCCGGAGCAGCGGCGGACCGGGCCGGGCCGGGCTGCGTCTATGGACTGGGTGTTGGAATGAGCGGCGTGGGTGCAATGCCACTGAGGTAGCACAAAAGATGGGACAGAAAGAAAAAAAAAACCCAACCTGCAAGCTGTTGAGGTCCGCTCGAGAACATTGGGTGCAGACAGTTGACACTTGATAGAGTGAAGAGCAGAAGTAACATATCTGTACAACCAGCGGTCCCACTCCACAAAGGGTCAGCTTCCTAAGCTTCGGGCTTCCTCCACTGGAATTTCACCCGGGAGGGCTGTAAGCACATACATGCCTAACCTGGACTAAACATCGTCGGCACAAAGAAACTCTAGGGAGAGCTCCTTCACGTAATTTAAAGAGAGATGATGATGATGATGATGATGATCATCATGATGATGATGATAATCTTTATTTCCAAGGGTAACAGATAAGCAAACACATGCTTTTTTTTCATCCGCCCCTCGCCCCGCTAAGGGACTAACTAAGCATAACTAGCGACTAAGACTTACAAAAGTTGTAACAAACACACATATCTTCACAAATGCATTAAACGTTGATGAGTTGTTCATCCATTAACATTGAAGGCGTAGATGACTTTAAAGGGAAACAAAGCGATTGAAACAACAAACAAGGATAAAGAAATTGATTTCAAAGAAGAAAAAAATCAGCACACACAGGCATAGAATAAGCGATCCTCCGATCGAAGAGAGAGAGACACAGAGAGAGAGAGAGAGAGAGAGAGAGAGAGAGAGAGAGAGAGAATTACATTCCTTTTGTAAAATATTAACATGCAACAAGCTGCTAAGGATGATAATTAGACAACTACAATGCATCAGTAATATCAACATTATTTTCCTTTTACATTTACATGATGTGGTTACAAGGCAAGACAAGAAGGAGCAGTACTACAATCAGTTATCAGTTAGCGACAATAAAGTCCTAGCATCAATAGTCATAACACTTTTTATCATGAAACCAAATTTTTAAAAAAAAGAAGAGTATCCAGACTACACTTCAAACACAGATACGCCTCTAAACACTCCACACTGATCCCACTACCACCCACCCTTGAACTACACCGCCACTTAGTTCCCCACATGCCCGACATCCTTACCCTCACCAGTGAGGGAAGATCGGTACGTATTGGCAACAGTCTTAATTCATCCCATTCATCCTACCACCAACAGATACCAAGACCACCTCGAGGTTGAGATATTTTTCAGGAAACTATAGTGGATGGCTGCACTTTAAAAAGGTACTCAACCCGCTACCACAGTCACTCGGGTATTTTCATCCATCTTTTCCCAGCCCCCCCCCCCCCCCCCCCCCCCCCTGTCCTCCGTCAACCATCTTTCGATTAATCCAGTGAAGTCAAATACACAATAAAAAGCGCAGAAAGGACATTTTCAAAATAAAATGTACTCAAATATAGGACAAACAGGGCTTTTCAGGCAGTTTCTTTTGCCTTTTTGTTGGGCTTTCTTGATGATTATTGTGAAAATTATTGTCATGAGCAAACAATCTGGCCACGGATTTGACGAACTTCGGGAGGTCGTTTGTGGGAAAAAAAATTATAATAAAAAAAACTAAAAAAAAACCTGGCCCAGACATGAGACTTGAGAGACACTTGCGTGCACTAGAGTGAAGTCAGAAGCTGTTCTGTCTACAACCGCCTGTTGTCTGTACGGCCTTAAGATAGTGCAATTGTTAAATAAAAAGGGCTGCGATGCCGGACGCATATTTGTAAAGGGCACTCTTGAGTATCATGGCGCATGCGCATCAACAGGTTCCCCGTTGCATATGATGAGCTTTACCGTGTTGCAATTGTTAGTTGCAAAGCGAGGCGATTGCAGGCGGAAATCTAAACAAATTCTAAAAAGTGTTAATAATGACTCCACCGAACAACGTGGACAAACGAATCACAAGACAAAACACGTCTCATTTTGACATATTGGGTCTTCTTCAGGCAGATAAATAACACTCGGGATAACGAAAATGAACGAGCCATCAGTATCTTTGTCAAGTTCTGCATGAGATGGGCGTTTGTCCACTCTATTCGGCGGAGTCATTATAAGTGGCCTACCTTTTTTTAGAATCTGTATCGCTATAGCTCTAAAAATAAGGCTACAGGACGCCGACAAAGTTTTACTAGAGTGGCCTGTCTGGTGCATGATGTTGAACATTACAGTTCAATATTAAGGCACAGGGCTGGATCGCAGAGTTTTAAAGGTGGGGTGCTGGTAAATGTTTTAGGCCGGGGTCCAGGCGCCGCCTAGGCCCTGGTGGGGTCTAGGGGCAAAGCCACGATGGGGGGGACCAGGAGGCAAAGCCCCCCGGCCGAAAATTGGGGTTCGTGGCATCTCCTGTGAGCTGGGGAGATATTATTAACAGCGTTTTCTCAAGCCGAGGAGAGGGGGGGGGGGGGGGGGGGGAGGGGCTGTAGTACCAAAGCACCCCCTCTGGATCCGGCCCTGAGGCATCTTGCTGAAGGGACGTCAGGAAACCTACCCGTCACCACTGCAGCGCCAGCAATGGCAGATCGTCTCCGACTATGCGGGCGGATGATTCTGTTCTTCCTGTGAGGGCATTGTAGACAAACGATCCATTGATTTAAATGCTGTGTCTGAGGCCGATTGAAGTTAACCGATATTCATTGTCTTAACGATGGGTTGATGAACATCAGTATAATGGAATGAATGGTAACTACTGAAGCGCTACAACTGTGTCAGATAACATGTGAGTAGAAAACAAAAATCACTTTTTCTTTTCAAAATTCCCCACTCAGGGACTGCGGCGATCTCTGATGCCGTAACGGTGCACCTTGCAATATGACCTGCAGTGTGTGGCAGACGCTTTGGCGAACGTCTGCGGAGGACAAGATGTATTGTGTCCACTTGGTTCCAGTTCCCGCCTCCTCTACTGTGGTTGTGTCCAAGTACTAAAGGGGCTGCGACTCAAAGGATCGTTTTCATCGGAAACGATCTTATTCGGGACAAAGAGCATCGCTACTGTGTTCGAGATGAGGCGTGACTGATGTGGCTGGAAATGATTGCTCCGATGTGACCACATGTCGCTGTGACCACGTGTCGATGTGACCACGTGTCGATGTGACAAAATGTAATGTTCTTTTACTTTTGGTGTGGTCACAACGACACGTGGTCACAACGACGCGTGGTTACAATGACCATTGGTCACATCGACATGGTCCCATTAGCAAAAGGGAAGAAGTGGATGTGGAATTCTGTAGGTAGGACCAGTACGACACCCACGCAAAATTTTCCAGTATGTATTGGTCAAATCGCAAAGGCCTCAGCCTACGAGTTCTTGAATCAGACCAAAGACTGTACGACGTCCGTAGGGCGAACTATCTTTGATCAGACCCAATGCCTTATGACAGGCCTACTTGTCTCGGTGGTTTATCCGCAAATAGTTTAGTTCTTCTAATAGTGAGTTTTTCGAATGGCTCAACTTTTGACATTGCAGACGAAATGCGGAAGCAGGTAACTTAGAACAATGCGGACTCGTGAGCTGGCTCGACCCAAAGTTTTATAGACAGAGTTTAAAAAAAAAGAAAGGTTACACACACACACACACACACAAACTTCATGCGTGAGTGTTGTACTGAAATCCTAAAACGGTACATCAGACCTAATCGGTAGAGCAGTTCATAACTGCATGTGTTGTTTCACTTTCATTCCACTTGTTTTGTATGTATAATGTACTAACTCACAAGCGCGTGCGCTCGCAGACACACGGACAACCCACCGAGTTTGGCAGTGACTTCGAATTGAATTAGCCTAGAGACAACAAAGAGACGATGCGCACTCACACAGTTACACTGCACACTCAAGTCATGGCACAGAAATAATTGTATTTTGTTTTACTTCGAACTGTTCTACTCTTATTTTTTTAGGGCAGACAACTTATTTGTTTAGAAGATTCTGGTGCACCATTGAGCATGTATTTTCGTGTCATCCATTTTTAGTGGCACACGATGGCCCGCTGTCCTCAAACATGGAGTAGGATCTAACCTGAGTGTAAGATTTTTTTTTCTCTTAATGATGCATTCACCCATGGAAGCTTCGTTTCAATTTTCATTGAAGGATTTCCTTTTTTTTTTCTTCTTTCGATGATGATTTGGTCAAAACCAATGGTAACTCGATGCAAAAATCCCTTGCACCAAAATGGCCTGGTGGGATTCAAACACAAGATCTCGAGATCACCAGGATTAGCAGTCGGGCACTCTACCAACTCAGCTATTTCAGCCCATTTTTCTGTTATTGAGGTACAATTTACACACACACACACACACACACACACACACACACACACACACACTCAGCACAGAGAGAGAGAGTTGATGCACACACTTGCATACATCTATGCTTAAACTCATGTTTTCCACCCCTACCCCACCTCCTCTAAACCCAGTACTTCCTCTGTATGGATTCTCCACCTTTTTTGCTCATTTTTCTCCCAGTGCATAAAACTTACGCTCAAAGTCTTTATCTCTCTCTCTCTCTCTCTCTCTCTCTTCTCTCTCTCTCTCTCTCTCTCTCTCTCTCTCTCTCCACACACACACACACACACACACACACATAGTTATGCACACTGACATAGCACAACCCAGTCTGTACACAACCATATGCCGTCATATGTCAGTGCACACTCACATCTTCAAACACATTGAGTTGCAGTATGCTGTAACTCGTAACCTTACTAGCCACTGGGGGCAGTTTCAGGGCTAACACTTAAAAACACACAATGCATCCAGGGATGACATCTTCAGTGACATGTAATATTTTGATTTTTATGTGGAACCCTGACAATATGTACTCTTTATGGACTACATAAAAATAAATCAGCATAAACCTGGTGGTGCTGGGGCACTGGTTCGAGTCTTTGCAAAGCTGGCCATTTGAGAGGGAATTTTTTCCCAGGGATTTAACATTGGTTCTGATTCCATCCCTAAAAAGTGTTTTGAATAAAACTGTTAACTGAAGTTCCTTGTGCAAATTACGTTACATCTTACACACATATTAAGTCCTGTCTCCATCCTTTGGCCATGGGCCAATGGTACTGATGAATTAAAAAAGAAGACACATACATAGCATGCATCATGTGTGCTGATAGTGGTCTACATAAAGACCAGATGAGTGTGGGGAACAATGATATCCCCAACTGGAAGAAGAAAATATGAGACAATGGAATGATAACTGATGTGCTCTCTGTTTCAGAATTTTCAGCTGACACCAGTGGCAAACTAATTCGGTGACTGTTCATTTTGTGGCTGCTACATCATTCATTTGGAGCATTGATGAGAAGGCACTCTGCGACAGACAAGCCATTAAGATGTCATTTCTTTCCAAATGTTTTCGCCTGTTACGTAGATACGCCAAATACCTGGTTAAAAATGAAAAGTAAGTGCATTGATTTTGTAAGGGGAGAGAGAGAGAAGAGGGAGGTGGGATAGATGAAGATGTCTTTTTGTTGCTCAGCTGTTATTATTGATGATGTTTGGATACTGTTGACGGGGAGACAAACAAATTACACAAACAGTCCAAGTGAGCACTGGTCATATCTTCTTGGACACCTGTCATTGTCTGATTGGAATTGCCACACCATAACATGGGCTAGAGTGTTCGGAAGCATGGATCGCTGTGCTGTTTGGTTTAATGAGACCATAAGCAACATTATCTTATGAGACCATCTGTCTCACGCTGTTTCCAGTCAGCGTGAGTTCTCTCTCCACTAGGTCTGTTAGGGCTGTACATAGCCAACCAGCCACACTACTGGCAAGGGGCGCTTGTCATGCATTTGAAGTCAGAAACGATAGTTTGTCCCAACACAAGGTTTTCCAAAAAGTGTCTGTTGCTATGACAACTGTCACACACATAGCTTAGTGATAACCTCACATTCAGACAAATCATGGTTCATGCTTTCCAAACCATGCTGTATCCATTGGCTTGAATTACCAAAGACCATGATTGTCTTGTCATACTGCAAACCTTTACAGACCTTTAGATTGTTGGTGCACCTGCTGTGTTACCACCCTGTAATTTTTTCTCTCTTTTGAATGACATTTGGTACTTTGACCAGATGAAACCCATTGGGTGCACAGATCAGTCGATGTCTGACACTGTGGCAAGTCACCGCCAGCGTTTAATTCATTCAGTCAGAGGTGGTGGATACTAAAAAGAAATAATGAGAAACGTTTCGAGTGGAAGTGCATTGCATTGTCTGTTGAAGTATCTTTTGTGATTTCATGTTAGTTCGAAATTTGATCTTTGAAATGTTCATCCGTTATTTTAGTTGTAAACAGTTCATCTGTTTGTTTTTGTTTTTTTTTTCATTCTCAGATATGCCTGCATGTGGGCTTTATGGTGGACGCTTGGCCCATCATTTTCAAGACTGACCCCTCATTTTCTCTGTATCTCTGATACTTGAAAGGAATTTGAAATATGCCTGTGTTCAGTCAAGAACCTTTCACAACATGGCTTTTTGGATCTGTGGAAATTGTAGACCGTAATTTCTCATCGGCAATAGTTACATAAATTTATGTCTGGTAACGTTTGGTATATGACCATAATACATCATATAGGAAGAGAAAAATAATTGTTCTGTTGCCTTTAATTTTATTCATTTGAGCAATGTACTACCATCCATAAAATGATTTAGAAAATGTTAGTTTCAGTCTCACCTCAAGTAGAGCTTTGTATGATTCTCATGCATGTTTGAACTGTATGATTCTCATGCATGTTTGAACTGTATCTACCATTGCTCTGCCTGTTTGCTGGTTGTGAATGCTGATACAAAGTCTGTTGGGTTCACATTTTCCTTCAAAATTTTGATACAGTTTAACTATCATGTGCTGGGCTGTAACTGAATTAATAGCAATTATTTTTACACACAGGTTTGTGGTAAAAATGTTTCCAGAAACCCGTGTGTTTGGATTCTTGCTTTTTCATGCTTCAGTCTTTCATTAACAAGTAAGGAAGAAAAAAAATTAGCGTTGATTGGTTATTCCAGATGCAATTCATTCTCATCTTATGCAGAACATTTCAGACAAATTCAAGCCTTGGGGTTTTCGAGGTTCCAATGTTTTGTGCATCAGTTGGAGGTAACACATTGTCTGCTTTTGTGGTGTGTAGCCAGTACTCGGAATCTGGCATTTCTGTAGGATAATAGGAAAACAATCAAGCTGAGCGAATTCTGTGAAGTTCATTGTCAGTCTGTATAAGTTTAGAGTAAAAAGCTGTATCTTTAGGAGAACGCTTAGGACAGGCTTTTTTTTTAAAAGGGTGAAAATTTGGTGAACTATTCATACCCAGATGTGTGTGTGTATGTGTGTGTGGTGTGTGTGTGTGTGTGTGTGTGTGTGTGTGTGTGTGGATATACTGAATTACTAATTATTGTGTATATTATTGTGTGGAGGGGAAATGGAGGGGGATGGGAGGGTGTGGCAGTTTGAGGGGAGGGAAGGAGGAAGGGGGCTGGGTATTCATGGACTGATTGTCATGTGGGTTGTTCTTTGAAACTGGTCTCATGTTTTGCACGAAGGCAACAAAAAAAGAAAGAAAAAAAGCTGACATTCACCAAAGGTTATGAAAATGCACCAAATTACAGAGTAAGCTCTTCATAGGTGGTGGTTTAATTTTACGTCTTTTCATCCGGCAGATGATATTAGACGGGGAAAAAAAAAAAAAAAAAAGGGGGGGGGGGGACAAAAAAAACAACAACCACTTAAGTCATTTCAACACATACATCTGCATACACTTATGAAAAAGAAACAGCATATCAGTTAAGGACTTCATAATAGTCTAGCTACATCAGAACTGGCTAAAGTGGCGGCAAACTCAATTATGCATGAGTCAGACAGAACTTGACTCTCATTTTCATATTTGTCAAGATTGATACCTTTCGCCTTATACATTTTAGTTAAACTGGACAATCTAATAGAAGGTGGTGCACAGAGATGAATTTTCCACAGACACACACAACTTCAGGAGAAAATTTGGTCTTCCATGTGTTCAGCCTTAATTTTGTGATAATCTTAGCAAGATGGCGTGAGCAGCTAGGCAGTGTGTAGCATTTTTCTCAGAAAACTCTTCATACATGACATATATATGTAAAGAAAAACAATCAGCAGAATTACCAGTTCAAGGAAAGTTCACAGTTCGTAGTACCATGTCTGTGTTTTTGAGGTCAGTAGGCTGCAACATGGAGGTCAGTAGGCTGCAACATGGAGGTCAGTAGGCTGCAACATGGAGGTCAGTAGGCTGCAACATGGAGGTCAGTAGGCTGCAACATGGAGCTCAGTAGGCTGCAACATGGAGGTCAGTAGGCTGCAACATGGAGGTCAGTAGGCTGCAAACATGGAGCTCAGTAGGCTGCAACATGGAGCTCAGTAGGCTGCAACATGGAGCTCGGTAGGCTGCAACAGGGAGCTCAGTAGGCTGCAACAGGGAGCTCAGTAGGCTGCAACAGGGAACTCAGTAGGCTGCAGCCTGGTGCTCAGTAGACTGCAACAGGGAGCTCAGTAGGCTGCAGCCTGGTGCTCAGTAGGCTGCAATCTGGAACTCAGTCGGCTGCAACAGGGAGCTCAGTAGGCTGCAACATGGAGCTCAGTGGGCTGCAGCGTGGTGCTCAGTAGGCTGCAATTTGGAACTCAGTAGGCTGCAACAGGCAACTCAGTAGGCTGCAGCCTGGTGCTCAGTAGGCTGCAATTTGGAACTCAGTAGGCTGCAACAGGGAGCCAGTAGGCTGCAACAGGGAGCTCAGTAGGCAGCAACATGGAGCTGTAGGCTGTGACATGGAACGCACATGTTGGTGTTCCAGTTTGAAATTGAAGTGTTTAATCTTTCGTGTATGTGGTGGAGAAATTTGTGTTTTTCACTAACTGGATGTGCCTGCAGCCACACATTACATATAGTGATTATTTCCTTACTGAATCATGTGGGTGTGCCCATACTAATATTTCTCCTTTTGGGAAAGTGGACGTCTGTTTCCTTCTATATGGCAGTCATGTGCACACATCCACGCTGCTTGATACGAAAAGTGATGAATATTTGTTGTGCTTGGTTGTTTATTTATTTGTATGATTGAACAACACCATTTTTGCATAGGTGATGGAGACATGAAATTTCCGCCAGGCTGGTTAATGAATGTGCAAGTTCTGATTGTTTGAATGCATGTTCAGGGTGCTCAGTCATCCGTGGCCTTCAACAACAACAACAACAAACCAAAGTGTATTGATAAATTTAATGGCCATGAAACGTTCAAACGATCAACTGGCGTGACCTCTGTACGACCAGAGTTTCAAAGAGCAACCCCAGGTCTGTCTCAAGAGAAGTAAATGAATGATCACTTCTTGTCTGATCGGTGACTCAGTCGATGATGTATTGATCTGATTGTCCTGATCAGCGAGAGGGGAGAGAGCGCAATGGGTATGCAGGAGTACATTGAGCGTCAGATGACAGAGCTCCACTACACAGCGGTGAACAGCCAGTTCTGCCAGAAACTCGTCGCCTTCATTGTGACAGCCGTCAGTGTCGTTTTACTGCCCTACCTGCACATAGGTGAGTTCCATGAATGATGCAGATTGATTCTTGAATTCACTTGTAAATGCTCACATTCCTTCCTTTTTATTTTGTCGTGTAGAGGTCTAACCCTTAAAACTCTCCTTTGTGTGTGTGTGTGTGTGTGTTTTTTTTTTCTTGATAACATGAAGAAATTTCAGGTTTCAGCCTTATCAGATTTTGTTGCTCTGTATGTGTGTGTCTGGGTGCTGTTGACATGTAAAGTTGACCAGTGTGGTCTCTTGCCTTCATTTCCATAGATCTGGAACTTCTTACTAGTCGTTTTCACGAGCTGCCTTTGAAGTTTTGAATGAGTGTACCTTCACAGTCTTCCTGTCTTTCTAAGATGTGAAATATTCAGCAGTGCAAAGTGCGCTAAATTATTCACAGTCATGTTGAATGAACAGTTACAAATCAGGGTTATTCAGTCACACTGGGCCTGAGCTGGAAGATAATTTCCTGTTAACTTTTAAGAGTCAGATTAAGCTGATTTCAAGTGGCAGTCATTTCTGCAAGAACCATTATTCTCAAACGGCATGTCTGAATGTTCAAATGTTCCCAGATAAACCATATGGGAATAAAATTGTGTGTCACTTTGGATGAGCAGTGTAGGATTGTACTTGATGGTAGAGGATGGATGGTACCAGAGAGTCAAGAGTTAAACGGTTTACATGACTTTGTTGTTAGCATACTCCTTCCCAGTTTGCGTTTTAAATATTTTCATTGCATGTCTTTTTGTTCAAGGGGTTTCAGGGGGGGGGGGGGGGGGGGGGGAGGGGGGGAGGTGGAGACTTTCTTAACTATTTCCCCCTTCAGAATGAGAACGTTTGTCAGAAAGCTGCAAAGTTCCAACGATGCAGGTCCCCCAGTACCTGTACATTTTACATGGTCATCACCGTGCGTTTTGGCTGTGTTGATCCCAGTTCAGATGACGCTGGTTGTACAGGACCCATGCTCGTAAGTAAGTCCTCAAGTGTATGTACTTTGATCAAGGATGCGGGTCTACCAGGACCCATGTGCACAGTGCTGCCATGTCTGATTATCGCTCTTTAAAGTATGGGTCCTCCCAGAGGGTCCGGTTCTATGTGTCACAGGGCCGTTGTGTCATAGGGCCGTTGTGTCACCGGCACACTGTATGGTCGCTGTGTCACAGGGCCGTTGTGTCATAGGGCCGTTGTGTCACAGGGCCTTTGTGTCATAGGGCCGTTGTGTCACAGGGCCGTTGTGCCATAGGGTCGTTGTGTCACAGGGCCGTTCTGTCACAGCGCTCAAAGGGGTACGGCTCCCTAACCCTATCCCTAACCCTATCCCTATCCCTAACCCTAACCCTAACCCTAACCCTATCCCTAACCCTATCCCTAACCCAAAACCCTAACCCTATCCCTAACCCTAACCCTAACCCTAACCCTAACCACTTAGTTACAAAAGGTTAATACTTAAAACCCGGCCCTGTGACACAACGGCCCTATGACACAACGGCCCTGTGACACAACGGGCCTATGACACAACGGCCCTGTGACACAACGGCCCTATGACACAAAGGCCCCGTGACACATAGAGCGGACCTGCTCCCAGATATGTAGTAATGGAAGTGTATAGTTCAAGTGACACTGCTGATTATTTCATTCTCTTTTGATGTACAGAAACCAGCTGTGCTGACAAAAAAATATATTTCCTTTTTTTTTTTTTTAAGTTAGCTAACCTTTCATTGAAACAGGTCTGGTGGGTTTGAGAGGTATAAAGTCATTTTTGTATGGCTGGTCAAAAGCTTCCATACTGCTGTAGCTTATCTAGTATTGGTTTTTGGTTTACTTTTTCCAGTCTTTCGCCATTTTCAGGAAGTGTAGAAAGAATTCACTAGGAATCAAAAGCTATGTTTACTAACAGTCAGGCTTTATCACTGCTTACCTGCTGCATGAATATCTGGAAAACCTTTCTGAATTGAGCAAGGCAAGTGTGTTAATAGATCTTGAGGAAACAGGTTTTGGACACTTTCCTTCAACAGTTTGTTTTAGTCAGTGACATTCGGGTGCAACACCCACAACCACATAACATACTATAAATGGTATATAGGAAACAGGGCCCCAATCCAACTCGACACCCACACCACCAGAATGACAAGAAGTTAGGATGAGAGGCAAAAATGTTAATTTTGAGCTGGGTAACAGTGGGATTTGAACTCAGAACACCTGACCAAAGATGCAGTGCTCAACCACTCACCAGAAAGCACTTGCTGAACAACTGCTTAACTTCTGCCTTGCTTCCTGGATTCATCAGCTCCCAGACATATGAAAACGTCTTTATAGAAACAAAAAAATAGGAAGAAAAAAAAAAGAGAAAAAAAAGAAGATAATTCTCTTTTTTTGCTCAGAAGAAGCCGTTGTTGCCATGACTTTAGAGAAACTCCAGCTTCCTGGGGTTGTAAGGTCATGGAAAAAATACAAACAAAAACAAAAACCGGCAAGACTAGCAGAGGGAGGAGTCTGCAGCTGGTCAAAGTGCAGACCTGCTCAGAAACTGTTGACTGGTGCCACTGGACAGCGCTGTCATGGTCCAGCAGCATTGCAGCATCTCTTCAGGTGTGGCGGCTGCACGGCAGTTTGGTACTGATACAGATCACTCCCTGTGGACTGCTGATGCTGATGCTGTGACAGCAAGAGCCTTTGCGTGGCTGTGCAAGAGAGGCTTCCTGCTGGGTGGCATGGGAAGAATCAGCACTGAGAGAACCAGCCACCGTGGCGAAGTGGTTAGCGTCGCGGACTCCCGGCTGGAGATCGCGGGTTCGAATCCCATCAGAGTCATGTGGGTTTTTCTGCCCCGAACTGGCTCCTACCCAGAGTTGAGTTTGCTGCGGACTCAGTTGGGAAGACTGGGACCACACGTCGAGTTTCATCCACTTAATGGATGCGTTTTCTGAGAGTGTTGCTCAAATTTCATGACCAACACTGCAGGTGCCTGTATCTCTCGGCCTGGTTGACGCCGGGATATATTATGAAAGGAAGCGTAGAGTACAGCCCTGTCATGTAGTCTCAGACCGAAATGGAAATCCGTAAACTTCATCTTAATCATCCACATTCTCATCGATCAGCATTAAGAAAAAAAATGTCTCAAGTTCTGTGGCCCTTCATGCCCTGCTCTCATGGTGACCTCAGTTTCGATGTCCTCTCCATGTCTGTGGCCTTGGTTTAGTTCTGTCGGGGTCACCGGTATCGGCGGGTCCATGGGGCTGTCGTTGGACGGACGTGGTGGCGCCCTCCGGAGGGAGAGCTCACTCACGCCGGCTCCGCGACTAAGCAATCATTGTCGTCAGTAGGGGGCTTAGTAGGTGGTGTCCTGCGTATGTTAGATCAGAACAGGCGCCACTGAACACCACCGAAGTGATTCGGCAGCAGTGCAGTGTCTCCTCCGGTGGGTTGCCTCTTGACGGCTTGACATTGACTGCTCCCTGTGGATTGCCGGTGCTGGGGCTGCGGCGGGGCCGACCGTGCTGTGGCTGTGGACGGGGTGTCGGAATGAGTGGCGTGGGCACTCTGCCTCTCAGGTAGCGCAGAGACTGGGACAGAAAAAAAAAAGAAAAAGTAAAAAAGAATGGCACTGAGAGGGGAGGGTAGGAGAGAGAAGAAAGAAAACAAGCGACAAAAAAATGATGATGGATAGGGAGACAGGCTTGTGGTCCAGTATTCCACATCTTGCGAATGCGTGGAGAGTATCATGCATCCTGTATGCAAATGTAAAGGTGTTCGTTCCTCCTGTTGAAGAAACAAGGGGTGCGGAAATGCAATGAAGCATGGGCTGTATTTCATGTTAAAGGAAACAAGAGTGAGGAGAAAGATAACTCAAAGTATGTAAAAGGAGCAGCATCCTTTCTGAGGTCCGGCAGATTAAAAAAGTGCAAATCTGCCTTGAGCTCCTTTTGTTGATAATGGTGTGATGAAGAGATGCTTACTTTTGTACCTGGGTTTTCAGAACAAAAACCCTAAAAAGGGGGGGTGGGGGGGTGGGGGAGGGGGTGTGTGTGTGCAAGAATAGAAAAGAGGAAATCTGCCAAAACTTGCACGTATTGGAAATGACTGTTATTTTGTTGTTGGACAGGAGACTGGAGAGAAAGAAGGGAAGTGTGGCAGTGGAGATGAAGGATGACTGGGGAAGGCTGGCAGGGGCAGATGGTTTCGATACTTGGTGTACATATCAAACTTTCCTTTGCAATTTAGAAAGCTTCTGTCTAAAGACATGGTTGAAAAAGTCCTGCCATATCACATGAGGTCAAATCTATGATTGCATGCTAGCAGAGGTGTATGTACCCACACATACTCATGCGTACATATAGGCATGAATCTTGCACACACACACACACACACCACACACATACACAAATTGACAAACACACTAAAGCATGTGGTTGTGGACATGAATGCTGTGTTCAATTTGTTTACGATTCATTTAATCAGTTTATTACACTAGCTGCATGTATTCGATTTTGATTAACTACCGCTTCAATTATTCATATAAAAAGAAACAATCCATTACCAACATTCTTCACAGGTGTGTTCTACATGATGATCTGGGTTCCTGACAAGCCTCCTGTGGACCGTTATGGCTGTACCTGTTCCTGTTTTGACACTGTCTTAGAGGTGAGCTTGCATTTATGGCTTTGTTGAATGCATATATATGCACCTTTTATCCTCTAAAAACTGAAAGAACGACAAAAAATCAGTTCATACGTCTGCAGGACGCTCTAACCTGCAAGCTGATATAACGAAATGTGACATTGTTGACAGACCTGCCTACAAGTAGTGTCTGAATGAAAGTTCATGTTCTGCTTTCACTTCTATCTCCCTTTGCTGTCCAGGAAAGCGGGATATGTAACGACGTTGGCAGTTTCTGCTTGCCCCAGCTGTCTTGGTTGATACTGTAGAATCCCTGTAAATCCTCAAGGGAGGGTCCCAGAGACCTTTACAATGGAGTCCTGATGCACATCAGTGTGTTTGGTAGAAGTACATCTAGTGATTGGTATTCAGTTGTACACTATCATTGATATCTGTTGTATACACCCCTCACAAAGTTTGGTAAGGATCCAATGGAGAGAGAAAAAAAAAAAACAACAACAACAACAACAACAACAACAACAAAAACCAAGGAAAACTCAGGAATTCTCACTGAGCGAGGTTGGGGATGGAGGGAGGGGGGAGGCTAACAGGCTGCCGCATGTTAAACTGCATGCTCTGTCAAAAAATGTATACTGCTTTGACAAACAGGCACAGTGACTCTTCCTCTCTCTGTTCTTTCTAAGAAATGTGTGTTATCAAAACATATTGACCCTTCTTTTTTGTGAAGCAGCAAAAAATATCCATAGCAGATTTCAAGGGGTGTATGTCTAACAGTTACTTAGACTGGTGTAGTTGTTTAGATACATGTAGGACCTGGCACCGAGTGTTACTCAAACATGTGACTTTTACTGGCGCAATGGTTAGAGTACATCAGAACAGAGGACTGAGCTGTAGGGAATTATTGATAGTCATAGTCTGTATAGATGTAAAACTAACAGGTTGATTATACTGGTGTAATGGTTAAAGTGCATCAGACTAACACATGTTTCAGTTTCAGTTTCATCAAGACAGTCATCGTGTGTGGAACTATCCATATGCGCTAGACCGCATCTGTTAGCAATAAGACATCTCATAGATTCTACAGCTGGATGGAGGGATAAGTGAATGAAGAGAGAAGAGAAGGTTTGAGATGAAGGTCTTTTAAACGAAACTTAGGAAATGCCTGACCTACACCTTAACACTGTCTATGTGCTGTGATTAATGGCTGAGAGATTTGCGCAGTGGTGCAATTCATTAACTCACTTCAGCTCTGCGCCCTAGCAATGCTTGGGTGTGTTTGAACAGCGTCACAGACCTGCACCCGAGCACTGCTCAGGTGACAGGTTGATATGCGCATGCTTGTTCTTCTCATTAAGGAATGGTCGTTTCCACAACCAAACATGGTCATGTGGCAGTGTCCAGGCGGGAAATTCCTCCCACTTTCAGTTGTATTCCAAGAAAGGCTGGAAAGAGCAAAATGTCATCCCTGAAGAGTGCTGTATGAATGGAGAGAATGTGATTTTACGGTATGGTTGAACAACTTTCCCCTCTCCTCCCCTTCCCTGCTTCTACTGAAACTTTTAGCATTTTTTCTTCTGTCCCATCTTCTGTGGCACCGCACAATGCTGATCATTCCGACCACTCATCCACAGGAAGAAAGGTGGCAGAGTGGTTAAGATGTTCGCCTGCCAATCCATTGTGTGAGAAGTGCGTCAGTCGAGCCCTGCCTTTCTCGCCCTTTCTTTCCCAGTTTGAATGACAAATCGAACTGAACGTCAAGTCCATCGGATGGGGACTATAAGCGAGTCAGACCCGTGTGCCTTCCTGGCCCCCTGCACACGTTAAAGAACCCATGGCAGTTGAAAATCGAAAAGAGCAGGGGGGTTCCCCGCTGCCCTGGCAAAAATTGATGTAGATTGAAGACTAGCCGCCTGGTATTTCTTACCAAGCCTAAAAAATTGTCACTTACTGTTATCGTGTGCCATTGTGTACCGGTGGAAATGGAGGACACGTATAAACATCAGATGCATCCTATGAGAGAAACTGGAGGAATAAATGAATAAATGAAAATGAGTGACTGATATTTGAATGGTACAGGAAACGACTGAATGAGCGCCAGTAGGCTGCTCTTCGGCCGGCTCTACCTGGGTAGGCTGAGTGAGTGAGGTAGTGTGTTTATTGTAAAGTGCTTAGAGCTTGGTCTGTGACTGAGGATAGGCACTATATAAATGCCCAATATAATAATGATAATAATAATAATAAAAATACAGCCACAGCCCATCATGACCTGCCACAGCATTTTGACCAGTTTTCCTTGCCTGGTCTCTGCATCACAGCTTTTTCCTTTTCAGGGCGATACGAAAACCCTGGCGTGGTGACCTTCAAGCACGTCTACTTCAACGCCACTAGCACCACGCTGAAAATCTGGATCTTCAACGGCCGTCTTTGTCCTGCTGTTTTACGAGAGTGTGCGCCATCTGGTGGGGCTTTTCAGCAGAGGCGTGTCTATACGGCGCTCCATGCTCTTCCTGTACTTTGTCAACCTGTACCCCCACTACTATTCCTGGTGGTGAGTGGGGAATGTTGTCAGGGGGCTGACCTGTGACTAGAGATGTTGTCCTCCTTCACAAGTTCACAAGTTGTTTATTTTGTCCATGAAAAAAATTATTTTGTGGTGACTCATCGCAATATCAGTTATCACATCATAGAATACAGTGTAAAATACAATAGAATGAAATCAAATTAATAAGCTTAAGATTAAACATCAACACTCACCGCTTATTTACTTATCTGCACGTCGCAATCCATCTCTATCCACACACACGCACACGCACGCAGCACACGCACGCACCACGCACACGCACACACACACACACACACACACACACACACATGCATGCACGCAGACGTACGGACACATGCACACGCACACACATATGCACACACACACACACACAAACACATATGCACACACACACACACACACCATAGCACACACACACACACACACACACACACACACACACACACACAACACGCACACACACACACACACACACACTCACACACACACAGATTCATAAACTAAGATTTGTCAACATATAACAGAGCTTAATCTAGAGCGCGGGATTGGTACAATCCCCCGAATATCTGTTCCTTCCCGCAATTATGGAGTCTGAACGCGGGCAGACTCCCGCACAGTTGCAGGACTGCCCGCCCTGTTCACAGATCGTTGCGGGCGCTCGTTTGTCGTCTGCTTGAAAAACTGAAACTAGACTGAGCAGGAGCGAACGATTTCTTGATATTTCATTGGCTGTTAGTGTAAATCAACCAATCCGGCGGCGTTCATCTCCCATCTCGATCACCGACGAGAAGTTGCGAGAGTTTAAAGGCCCATATTGGATATTTTCCAAAATGAAGCGTGCACCCACTCTATTCGACTTCGACTTTCGTTGAGGAAAAGTGAAAAAAAAAAAAAAAAAAAAGATTCTCTGCCATGCGAGGGTGGAGAAGATCATGAAGAAACCGCGACTACATCCAAAAGCTCGGAGAAGCAGCCCGAAAAGAGTGCAAGGGAACACCGTTTCAAAACGATTGGCTGAAGAAGTGGCCCGGGAGAGGGGGGGGGGGGGGGGGGGGGGGGGGGGGGGGGGGGTGCCCCCCTTTTTTTGATATGGGGGGGACTGCCCCCCTTTTTAAAAAATCCTAGATTAAGCTCTGATATAATGGTTATACACATTGTTTGAACATAAGATCAAAGGACTAGATCTCCATGATGTAACCCATCAACAGCACAACCACATTGAATATGTATGTAACCATTTGTTAGTACTATTTGTGCCTGTGTGTGACAGTATGCTCATGTCTGATTGTGTGAGTGTGCGCGTGTGTGTGAGCATGCTGTGTGCAAGTGTACCTGAGTGTGTGTATACACATACATGTGTGTGTGGTATAGGTGTCCATGTGTCTGCGCATAAGCACGTGAGTGTCTCTCTGTGTACGTGTGTGCGTGTATGCAAGAATGCATGAATGAGTGTATACATGTGGGTAGCCTATGCTTGCCAGTATATCTGCATGTGGTTGCTTGCCTGTCATGAGTCTGTGTAAGTGTGCGTGGGTTCCAGAATTCTGTTATTATCGTTATCATTATCTCTGCAGTCATCATCATCATTACACCAACCTTACAATCCTGAAATCAGTACAGTTGTGGTTGGAAGGGGGGGGAGGGGCAGGTGGAGAGAAGGGGAGAATGGGGATGGAGACGGGGGAAGGAGGGGGGGGGGGGGAGAGGGTATTTAAGGATGACTGGCTGGAGTGAGGAGAGCGGGAGGGGTCAGGATGTTTGTTCCAGCACCTTGACGCACAAGTTTGATTTTTTTTTTGTTCATTAATATTATCTCATCTTCTGTGCATCTCCCCCTACCCTACCTTGATGCCCTGGTTTGATTTTTTTTTTTAACCCTCTCATCTTCCTGCATCTCTCCCCACCCCCCCACCTTGACACCCCGAATTTGATTTCTTTTTTTTAACTATCTCATCTTCTGTGCATCTCACCCCCACCCCCACCCTTTCCCTCCTCTCCTCCTGCCCTCCAGTGGCATTACTCCCAAACTACCATTCTGGCTTCTGTAGACATAGCCACACTCTGTCATAGGCTTCCGTAGCACAGTCTTCAGGAGCAATAGACATTGAACGGACATAAAGCACTGCACTACACCGTCCTCAAGACCTCGGCATGCGCAGACGGTCTGTTTCTAGATACTGACAGTTCTGGATACACAATTTTTTAAAGAGAAATTATGATTAATCTAGTTGCAAAGGAGCCGACTGCAGGCGAAATCTAAACAAATTTGAAAAATTATTGATAAAGCTCCGCAAAAAACGTTGACAAATGAATCACAAGACAAGACACAGCCAATTCAGGTTTCCATGCTACTAATCAAGAGTTGTGCATACAGTTGTTATGGTGTTTTTGTCTGGTGATTTTTTTTTTTCAAACGTTTTTTCAGCGGAGTTTTATCGATAATTTTTTTTAATCATAATTAATCTGCCTGACAATATAATGGGGATATACAAATTACAATACAAGACATTCAGGACAAACCACCTCAACTGGATACAGAAGTTTAACATGAACAGTGGTCTGTTTTAAGATATTGACAGTTTTAGATGTCAAAATCTCAACATATCAGCTGGTCGTTTGTTTTCGGACATCAGCGTGTACAGGTGGTATATTTCTAGATGCTGACAGTTTTCACATGAGGACTTGGATTACAACTTAAAAACTAGTATTTAGTAAATAGCACTAACAAGGGAGGAAAAAGAAAGGTGTTGGTAGCATACAAGTAATTTATAGAAGGGTTGTAAATTTTACAATGATTTTTTCATGTTATTTATGAAAGAATTTACCCCAACTGTTCAGCATTTTTTTTTTATGCTTTCAGGTCGTTCTTCAGCTACTACAATGAAGAACTGTACACATATTTCATCCATCACTTCATGTTCACCGTCACTGAGATGCTGGTCACCGCCATTGTTCTCAACCTCTGTAACCGTGAGAATGAAATCTCCTCCTGGAAGATCTCAGCCATCATTTCTATCAACCTTGTCCACATCATCGTGAGTGGCATGGACCAGTTCATCGCTCATGTGATGCAAGGTGAAGGCCATTCCTTCCAGAATGTGCGGGACATGGGCCTGATGATTCCGGACGTCTTGCATGTGGTGATTCCACTGCGCCTCTTTTGCCAGAATGCCGCTAAGCAGAAGCTCCAGGATTATCGATTTGTGTTACAAAGAGGAGGTCATTCTCATGTTTTTGTTCATCTTTTTTGGCACAATGTTGGGCCGTTTTTATTTGATGCGAGGGAAGTTTCTCTCAGGACTGAGAGCAGCTAGAATGCTCGTCATTGATTACGGATGGCTACAAATAAAAAAGGTTTATTAGTCTGGGCCATCATTATGCAGATTTACTGAACTGAATCAGACCAAAAAAAAAAGTCTGTTGTTTTTTTTCTTTTTATGAAAAATGTCGTTGAGAATTGACATCAGTTATTAAATGTTAAAGAAAAAAAAGAAAGGGGATGGCATTCTAGAGGTAGAAATGTGACCTGTCTATGAAAGTGATGTGTCTGGAGTTTGAGCAGTGTCACTTTCCTCTGACGACTTACCCTGGCCCATCTGTGCTTAGACCTTTTATGTACTGAAATTATATGTTTTGATATAGTTCAGCCTTTTTATCATGTTATAGGGCTTAACTGGTCTGCTTAAAGACGGATCAGTCTGGTTCCTCTTGATTGCTTTCATATAAAAAGTGTTAAGGTCATTTACTCCAGATTACTCTTATACTTAAAGAATTGAGCCGTCCATGAGACATTGAAGCACTCAATCATTTTCCATGATGGAGATAGATCAGTTCAATGCAGGGCGCACCAACAGATCAGAACAAAAAAAAGTTGGACCAGTTTTGGCCTTCCAGCGTTTTCTTACCAGCAGAATTATGACCACGGATGTGTCAGGCTGTCAGCCATTTCATTGTTCCCATGCTGTCGCTGATAGTTCTTTTCACAGCTGGTGATGGCAACAGGTATTTCCACTGCAAGAATTATTTCCGCACCTGGCAGTAGTAACAAGTAGTTTCCACTGTAGGAAATATTTCCACAGCTGGTAGTGGTAACAAAGTAGTTCCACTGCGTGAATTATTTCCACAGCTGGTAGTGGTAACAATTAGTTCCACTGTAGGAATTATTTCCACAGCTGGTAGTGGTAACAAGTAGTTCCCACTGTAGGAATTTTTTCCACAGCTGGTAGTGGTAACAAGTAGTTCCACTGTAGGAATTATTTCCACAGCTGGTAGTGGTAACAAGTAGTTCCACTGTAGGAATTATTTCCACAGCTGGTAGTGGTAACAAGTAGTTCCACTGTAGGAATTATTTCCACAGCTGGTAGTGGTAACAAGTAGTTCCACTGCGTGAATTATTTCCACAGCTGGTAGTGGTAACAAGTAGTTCCACTGTTGGAATTATTTCCACAGCTGCTAGTGGCAACAATTATTTCCTCTGCAGGAATTATTTCTACAGGTGTAGTGGCAACCAGTATTTCCACTGCATGAATTATTTCCACAGCTGGTAGTGGCAACCAGTATTTCCTCTGCATGAATTATTTCCACAGCTGCTAGTGGCAACAATTATTTCCTCTGCAGGAATTATTTCTACAGGTGGTAGTGCAACAAGTAGTACTACGCAGGAATTATTTTCATGGCTGCTGGGTAACAAGTATTTCCACTGCAGCATGATTTCCCACACCTAATAGTGGTAACAAATATTCCACTGCATGAATTATTTCTACAGCTGCTAGTGGCAACAAATATTCCTCTGCAGGAATTATTTCCACTGCTGGTAGTGGCGACGAGTATTTCCTCTGACACATTCCAGTGTTCTGCTGCTGGAAATGGTCAAAATTATTACCATAGACCAGTACGGTAGTCAACACGGCTGTCAGCCATTCCAGTGTGCTTCTGCTGGTACTGGTAAGAGTTATTACCACAGATCAGTATGGCCTTCAATGTCTTCGTTGTGCTGCTGTTACTGAATCAGTAACACTTAAAATTATCACAGACTATGCAAGAGCCGTTGTTTTTTTGTTTTTTTTATCTCTGATATTGCTAATGTGTTCACAACAGAGTGGAATTGGGCCTGTGGAAATTCTGGAAATGTTCACTGTGTCCAATGATTAGATGGTTTTTGTTTGTTTGGTATTCGTCGGTTGCATATCATATGACTTATTATATAATATGTTACATATGTTGTGTTTTTGTTTGTTTGATATTTATCGATGCATATCAAAATGACATATTATACATTTTTTGTTGTATTGGGAGAGCCTTGACATTCCTACATTGGTTCATCATGCCCCAAAAATAGAGAGCTTGTTCAGTCTGCTGTTGCTGTTTACTGACAAGGGAAGCAACTGCCATACTCTGCAGCTTGATTTTCCACTCCTCTTAAACATTATCCTCTCTTTTCTTCAGTGCATTTTTTAATTATTTTACTTATTCTTGTAAATATACACTGGTTGTAAAGATACACGCTGATGTTTTGAATGGTTCAGTAGTCATTTCCGAAAATTTTTTTTAAACTGTTTTGCTTTTGCCACCTCTGTCGGGGAGGTGATGTTTTCACCCAAACTTGGCGGCAAGATGGCTCGTAGCCCAAAGGTGAACCCATCAGACTTGGTGCAGACCTGAGTGGATCAGAGGATGGATCGAAGATCTGTTCAGATGTTGTGGAGGTCTGCATTCTCCTAAAAATCCTCCTCATCTCGCCCGTGTCTGAATGCTGTGAAGAGTCCAACTGATAGGGTCACATGACTTGTTGAACAAGAACAGATCTGGGTATACTGAGCAACCATCATGATTTTAATAATGTGAGCGAAGTTGAATGCTACCCCCCCCCCCCCCCCCCCCCCCCCCCCCCCCCCGTCCAAGCATGCACACATCCCTGCCTAACTTAAAGAGTCAAACTGATAGGTATGTGACTTTTTGAACAGGAACAGATTGTGTGTACTGAGCAAACCATCATGATTTTAATAATGTGAGTGAAGTTGAATGCTATCCCCTCCCCTCCCCCCCTCCCCTCCCCCTCCAAGCACGCACACATCCCTCCCTACTTTCCATCGACCCCCCCCCCCCCCCCCCCCCCCCCCCCCTTCAGTCTCTTCCACCTCAGTTCCTTTCCACTATTCCTGCTGAAACCCTGATCCCTGTGCTGTTTGGGTGTGAGATCTGGGAACATGGAGAATTAACGTTCATCCCATCTCTCCCTGTACATGTGTTATGTAGATATATATATATATAGCTTCATCAAAGATGAATAAATTACATATCATCTAAAGTAAACATCCGACAGGTTGTGGAGATATTTAGTTACGGTTATTTTTATTTATTTTTTTTTCTCTCTCTCTCTTGTCATTTTGTGAATTTTTGGAAGTCATATTTGTGGGTACAATATTTGTCAAGTGTGGGTACAATATTTGTCAAGACTGTGGTGAAGGAGTTGTGAATCTTTTATTCTGAAGTTACTTTTGGTGACTGTAAACTCTCCCCCACCCCCCACCTCTCCCTCTCAGCAGAACATGACAAACGCTTCGTTTAAAACGTTATTCAGTTTGTGTGTTGCCTGTTTTCAACATTATGTTGTTTTCTGTAGAAAAGACAATACAAGGATAGGCTTGAGATCACATTTCAAACTGTAATAACAATTTTAATGTTGCCGCAAGCAAACACGTCAGATTTGATCAGAAGCATCAACATTGTGTGTTCATACAGGACATCAGTAAATGCTGCAAATTTCTCAGCTTTCAGAATGGCCTTGTACTTCTGGCTATGTATGTATGTTTTTGTGTACGTATATATGCATGTACGCACATGAGTGTGTGTGTGTGTGTAAGTGTGCGTGTGCGAGCATGTGTGAGTTGTGTGTTGCCATGCAGTATGTTCTTATTTATGTATTGAACATTCCTGAACACAGCATCTTTTTGTCCTGTTTAAAGATTTTTGCGAGACAGAATTTTTGACATCTTAGTGCTAAATTAAATGCTGCAAGAGATACGGAGTTTTTTTTGGGTTTTTTTTCACAAAAAAGATTTTCAATTCATTTGTCAGTGAAGGATTGATGAGGCACTTAATGTGAAATGAATACCTGTAGGTTGTTCTTGTTGATAAATATTCTGAGCCTCCATGCACCTC
Organism: Conus ventricosus; assembly: GCA_018398815.1. Lineage (NCBI taxonomy): Eukaryota > Metazoa > Mollusca > Gastropoda > Neogastropoda > Conidae > Conus > Conus ventricosus. The sequence goes on along the minus strand of CM031623.1, from coordinate 14,541,397 downwards.
AGGGTAATGTTCTAAGTGGCTGAACAGTGACAGTTAGAATAAACAAAGAAAAGGGGATCCTAGAATACAACATTCCTGGAAAGTGCTTTAGTGTAAATTGCAACATTTCGTTACTGTTTTTTTTTTAGACAGAAAATGGTTGACTTTGGTTTTTAATGTGTCTTGTTAAGTTTCGTGGTGATTGCATTCAATTTCTAAAGGTTGTAAAATTTGGAGTGTTTCTGTGTTGGTGTTAACATTTCTTCATGCTTATTTAAGCCAGGTGCTGGGCAGGAGACTAAATTGCAGAATATGAAACTTACCTATTACCCAGTTGTGCGTTTGGGGCTTTTTAATCCCTAAATTAATCAGTCATGCCTTTGTGAGTAGACATGTCAAATATGATATGTTTGAATTTGATGGATATTGTGTGTGTGTGTGTGTGTGTCTGTGTGTGAGCGAGTGCTTGCATGTCTGCATTTAAGAACACTCATATTTGTATGTGTTACTGCCTTTCAGTTTCACAAATGCTCCCATGGATTCAGACATGCTGTGACTTGAAAATAGTACGTTTAATATTATACAATTGCTAGGAATATTTGGATTATATTTTCACGAAAAATAAAACAGAGAATTTAGATGAATTTACAGTTTAAAATATCTTGAACATAGTATCAATTCTCGTATTCCAACTGTCCGTTTAAGCTGGATATATCATATTTTTCATTACATGCATGTTAGCACCCAAGTTGTTTATTGCAGCAGGTTGTTTCTGCATTTTTCTGTAAAAAAGTGTAAGTCAGGTATGTTTTGAGGAATTGTATTTGTTAAAAGTGGCATGATTGTGCATGGCCAAGATTTACAGATAAACTATTTTCAATAAAAAGAAAAACCGGAGTGTTGTGTTTGAGTGAGATTGATATGATTGGTGACTTTTTGGTGCACAAAATATATGATTATGCAAAGTACAGTTTTACTGACTTTTTGGTGCTGGCAAAATATGCTATAATGCAAATGACCATTTGTACACTTTTCAATCCCTGCCATGTCTGGAAGAAAAGAACAAACATCTCACAATCTTCATTCAAGGCCTGTACAACGCAGTTGATGTCATTGTTTTCATCATTTATTCATGAACTTTGTTCCTGTTCTACCTGAATTTCATATATCTATGGTGGAATATATGTAACACAGACAAACGTAATAAACATAAAACCTTGGTCAAGAGAGCTTTGATAGGGAAGCCAGTTAAGCGTCTTTTACTCTCTATTAGAATATTTGGATTACTCATTTTTCTTTTCTCTTCAGCTAGGACTCTGAGGTTCATCTTTGGTTAAATTTTTGCATGTGTGGCCATTTCTAATCTTGCTAGTTAAACAGCCACATTCTGTCGTCACGGATAATGTATGAAGATGACACCAGCGTGATTTTTGTGTTCTGTGTGCGGTGGTGGTGGTGGTGGTGGTGTGTGTGTGTGTGTGTGTGTGTGTTGCGAGTCCATCCCACCTACACACGATGGTCTATTTTCCTGTAAATAGCAATATATCCATAGGACTTGTTCATACAACAGTGCTCTTTAACTGTTGTTTTCTTGTTGCATGCATTAACACACAGGACCTCAAATGAAAGTTTAATCCACAGATTTGCAGAATGCTGGAGTTTGTAAAGATGCTGTCAATGAAGAATTACCTCCCAACCCCCCCCCCCCCCATTAACCCCCCCCCCCCCCCCCCCCCCACCCCTGTCATGAGTGAGCAAGGACTGAACCCAGGACCTTGAATCAAGGGAAAAATGTGTAATCCACAAGACCAGCCAGGCCCCAAGTTCCTAGAGTAACGTGAACCGTTTCAAAGATCAATGTTTATGGTCCACGCAGAAGCTCATGTCTAAAATTATGATTAAAATAGAAATTTTACTTGGTTTGTCCTCCAGGTGATGGTGGTTATTTTCTCATTTTCTATTTAAAAATTTTGTAATTGACATACTAATGGTACAAAATTGTCAACGCCTTACAACGCACTGATTGATAGTGATGTTCAGACAAAAAAAAAATCGTAAAAGCTCATGCAAGGATATTTCTCCCACAGTTTTTTTTTTTTTTTTTTTTAACACAAAACGACTCAAGTGACATACAAGATCATGCATGAGATTTGTAAGCAAAATTGCTGATGGTAGGCCAGCCATTTGTCATGGAAAGTTGTATCATTCAGGTTGTATCCATGGTTCTTTTTTTTCCCCCTTGTACTTTTCTATCCAAACAAGTGTTATAATCCTACTCAACAAGAACATCCCACTAAAACGTCCCAACAACAAAACAGAGAGAGAAGGGAGCTAAATCCATCCCTCAACACTCGCTCTGTGCAACCTGGTTCCACTTGATTCATGGATCACATTCCCGTAATGAACTTTTAACTTAGTTTCCTTTCTTTCCTAGGCCAGGGGACATGCCCCTTGTGCTGGCTGCTTTTTTTTTTTTTAAGATTCAAAGGTGAGCTTTTATTATAGCCAACTATTCAGACATCCTCCTTTTCTCCCATGGTCAAATTTTGTCTATGAATATGAGGAAAGTTCTGGAGACAGCCTCTTCTCTTCCTACACACTGACAACTCTGGGAAGGCGCTGTGTGGTCTGCTAGGTTTTAATGATAAAAGCTGTAAACTCTACATGTCATCTGCTACCTGGCAGGTTTATTCGGTGCCTTCCATTTAGTCACCAGATTCGAACCTGACCTGCCACGCTGACCAGCTCTCTGAAATTTGCCTCTGTTGTTCCCTCCAAGCGATGATTCCATTCCATGTACATACACATCAGACCTCTCAACTGTTCTGGGTGTCAACCTTGTAAGACCTGCAAGTTGTGAGACCTTTCAACGTGGCTAAAAAATGTTGAGCCTGATGCATACATTAACATGTCGGTTTCAAGTCCTCACACTGCCAGTTCCTCTCCGTGAGCTGATCACTGCTCTCAGTCAGGATGCCCAGTTCAGCCCCCAAGTCATCTGAAGAGAAGCACATCTTTATCATCCTCCCTCCCCTTGCTCTTGTCCTCGTCTTTGCAAAGGTGAAAGAGGTCTGAAAATCCATACCTTTTCAATTAGAACAATCCCACATTCTCAAGTAAGTGAAATCTCAGTGAATGGAGCTCAGCTGAGGAGGCTGATTCAACAGAACTGCCCTTAGAACTCTCAGGCTAAGGGCCAAGGGAGACTGGCCGCTCATTTTTTTTTTTTTTTTTTTGCATATCCAGGACTTTTGCATGCTCGTTGCGAGTCAACAAGTGGTTCTGAACATTCAGATTTATCTTTTCAATAACACTTAGCGTGATGAGTTTAGTGACTCTGTTTGGCCGTGGTAGTGTTTTGGTCTGTTGTTCAGCCGTTGCACCCTACCTTTTTTAAACCTCCCCCCCCCTCCCCTTCAGTAGTTTTGCATGAAGTCAAATTTCTTCGAAGAGTGAAATTCCAAAGAGCCTATCAGTCAACTCGATCTTCAAAGGAGAAAATCTCTTAATTCGGTGAGCCAGTGCCCTTTTCATTCTCCGTTATGCTTTCTCAATGGTTTCTTCCAGTGAAAGCAGTCTATCTAGGTTCAATTCTCTTCCTTCAGGATAATCCTTTGGCTTTCAGAACCGAGCGTGGTCCTCCGGACCCTCAGCTATTGTCTTTTGTTTCACTCTCAGGTCTTTCTGGAAAAAAAAAAGAAAAAACTGTGAGCATGTGTAGCGCTCTTTGATAAGCATGTGTCAATGTTCTCTTTCTGGGAGTTGATCTCACGTTCTTGAACAATTTAAAAAAAAAAAAGAGTTATTATCTCACTAGATGATGCACAGATGTTTTTATTCAGCTGAAGGCAAGACGCCACAGCTTCTTTGGCGGCCTCTCTGCCTTGCAGCCTTCTGGACACTCCTCATTGTCTTGTTCATCCACAAAGCGAAAACACGATGGATTCTTCAAGGCTTTCTGTGCTGTCATGATCTTCAAGGCCTTTGTCATGGAGATGCATTCCAGGATCCAATCTGCCCACCGAACAGCATGTTCTCAACCCCTCCCCCCCCCCCCCCTCCCCCCATGTCACTACATCCCATGCTGTCCCCCAGCCACCTAAAATGTCTCCTTCACTGGTCAGTTTGGGCTGCGTGAAATGCCTGAACTGGCCTCGCTCACACTCAGCAACTGCTTAAGAGCATCTGAGAACTGGGAGGAGTGGAGGAAGGTGGTTGCTAAGTCTTCTGTGGCGCACCAACGGTCTCCAAGACCCTGGGACAGGTGATAGGTAACAGATGAAATGCCCAAGTGGTTCCCACCCACTGCCTCCTCCTCCCCCTCCCCTTCCCTACATTGTCTCCAACCTCAATCTGATCCCTTCAGCAGAAGAACAAAGATCACTCATAAACTGAACAAATGTCGCATATTACACAACTGTACGCTTACATGAACAGGTATGCTCAAGTTTATGCAGTTAAGAATGTTTGCAAGTTGTGTCCACAACGACAGAAACATGCACTGCAGTTGCCATAAAAGACAGAAATGTAAATGGAGGTATTCCAACCAGACTAAATGAACACCATTTATGGCTATCATCTTTTGCTCCAAAACTGACTTGTCCTATTGTAGGACTTGAAATTTGTAACAGGATATAACTTTTCTTCTCTCCCCTTTCCCCCAAAGTCAAATATTGAAATTTAAAATGAGTTCATTGCTTAACACTGCCATGAGTGTGAAAAAAAAATTGTAAGGTATTTGAACAAACCACAGATTATAACTGTCACTGATGGCATAGCGTGCATGCACACACTCCCACACATCTTCGTTCTCAGGCTCTACTACTAAACTGATGTCGGCTACATAACTCAAACTGTGAATACTCACTGTCACTATCTGCAGGATGAACACAGTAAGGTAAGCTAATGTTGCTTATAGCCCAGCCAACTGCAAAGGGCCATATCAAGGCTGACACCGCATTGAAGTCAGCTCACAAGTTGTTTAAATTATTTAAAAAAATCACACAACCCTTTAGGCTTTACACTTCACACCGAAATGTTGGTAATGTTTTTTCCTTATTGAAAACCTTTGATGAAAAATGTTGATCTCCCTCTGGCCAGGTTGATGTGAGCAGTCATCAATGCTAACTGTCCCCACCCTTCAGCTGCTGGCTGTGCCACATTCCCCGTCACGGAGAGGGAGGGAGTAAAACCTCGGTTCTCTTTCGCCTCGCTGAAGCAAATGACCTGTGAATTTACTAACCAATCAGCCATAGTTAAATCTCAAACACATACGTGGTGTGATATTCCCTGTGTTGAAGATTACGTTAAATGTTTTAGATGTTTTGCATCTCCGTATAGTGACCAGTCTCTTCCACAGTAGAAGTACCAAAATATTAATGAGTTTATAACGACCGTTGATGGCTACCAAGTCCGTTTTAACAAACCTGGAGTGCACTGTCTTCATCTGTCCGTGGCCAGGGTGGTTGGTCCGTGGGAGTGTGCTCGCAGCTGGATGGTGGTATTTTTTCGCCGTGGCTCTGCAGTCATGAAATACGGGCTGTACACCAGGGAATGCATTTAGAGTGTTACGGAGGCCTGCATCCTGTAGTCCTAATTTACTTCTGTTCAGGAGCATATATGTCCCTTGATATCTTATGAGGTGTCCTGCGCGTGCTGTACCCACGTCAACACAGCGCAAGCCTCCAAGGTGTTACAGGACTGTCTCTAAAGGGGTGAAGACAGTGCTGTCTGGTCCTCCCCAGCACCTTTCTGGTGTTTTTTCTTCTTTTGCCGTTAACTAGCGACCCTGGAGAAAGGTCCAGTGACGTGAGAAAGACCCACTGACCACAGGGAAAGTCCTGTTGACAGTGGAAAGATTACTACAACTTTGGATTCTCTCTTGAGGCACATAAGACCGTATGGCGAAGCTTGGCTGTGTCTGAGTGGCACTTGTCTTCATTGTCCGTGGCAAGGGGTGGTTGGGTCTGTGGGGTGTGCTCGGCAGCTGGAGGGTGGTGTTTTTTCGGGTGGGCCTGCAGTCATGAAATACGGGCGGTACACCAGGGGATGCTACTTTAAGCTGTTAACGAGCTGCATCCTGTAGTCTAATTACCTCGTTCAGAGCAGTTATGTCCCTTGTATCTTAATGAGTGTCCTGACGCGTGCATGTAACCATCGTCAACAAGCGCAGGCCTCCAAGGGTGGTACAGGACTTGCTCTAAGGCGGGTGAAGACAGTGCTTTCTCTGGGTCCTCCCTAGCACCTTCGGGTGTTTTTTTTCTTCTTAATGAGTTATTAACGACCGTTGAATGGCTCCAAGTCCGTTTTTACAAACCATGTGTGTGGTTTGTGATATGTTCTATAGTTTTCTGAACACTCTGTATAAGCGCCAATGGGTCAGTATTTCCCAAGCCTTTGTGACCGGCTTTTCCAAAGGGTCCCAACTCCCCCTATGTCTGCCCCCTGTGCTCAGTCAAATCGGTTGCTGGCATACCATTTAGGCAAAAAATGACGTCACCAGTGTCCCAGTCTACTCCAAAGCAGAATCGATGGTCTTTAGATTAGAGTAGGCGAAGCCCGAGAGAGGACGAAGGACGAATGAACGAAGGCCGTTAGGCCAAGTCGTGCTCACACATTTCTGATAGGCGGATGTGTGTTTGGCATCAAATGACGTCATTTTTTGCCTAAACTGGTATGCCAGCAACCGATTTGACTGAGCAACAAATTTGACCGCGACACCCCCTTCCCTCATCCTCCAGTCTGAGTTGCGTCTGCTGAATTTACCCCCCCCCCCCCCCCCCCCCCCAGCGATGTTGGATCTATCAGTTTGTTAAGACTGAATTTAGCTCGGCGATTCCTATTTCATGCTTTGACGCGCTTTTACTGTTCTTCAGCCATTCTCATTAAAGTTCATAACGTCATACTCATAGTGTCCGAAATCTTCAATTGGTTGAAGGTGGACAGCTAAGAAAGAAGAACAAGGTTTTGTCGATAACATCTTCTTCTTCTTCCTAAAGTTCTTGTACAGAAACCCTTGGACAATGACCATATTCCTCTTGTCTCCGGGAGCATGAAAATAACGCTTATCTCATTCTCATGTCTGTTCCTAGCTCACACAAATAACTTTTAATGTCGATTTGAAAACAAAAAGACGCTGAATCGTCGTCTTCACCTTGCACCTTCGCGCTCCATAGTAAACAACTTTGTATGACGTAATCGCACATGCGCAGTAAGTGCTTTTCCTTGTGGACATAAACATTTCGATTGCACACTTCCGTGCTTAGCAGTGATATCTTGAAGGAGGTACATCCTATGTTTTGTGAACAGTTGCGTGAGATTTGGTGATCCAAATCGAAATGATTTTGATTATTTTTGGTTTTTATTGGTTTCTACCAGTGTATCATGACTGTCTTCATTCATATTTCTGAAAAGTTATTGGTTGTCCAACCTCTCTCTCTCTCTCTCTCTCACTCGATCTGTACAGAGACGTGAAAGAAATGTGTCTGTGTGTGTGTGTGTGTTATGGTAAGAGTGAAAGGACATTGATTGTATGAACAGGCTTGGAATATATGATTCCTCTCTTTCGCCAAGTTCATGTTCAATATTTGGGTAAACATGTACTTTAGAGTGCGAAATTCATGGGGCTGTTTGTACGCACTTTTTCGGTGTTTCGGTTCGGAACGATGCAAAGAGACGTAAGACACCCTCACCTGCCCACTTTGACCTTCCTGCCCCACTTGTGGGTGCAAATAATTTATTTCACTTCACAAGTAGGCATATGCATGCACATCCAATGCGCCATTTTGGTTGTTGACGTTGTGCCCAGTGATCAGCAACCAAAATGGCGCATTGGATGTGCATGCATATCCCTACTTTGAAGTGAAATAAATTATTTGCACCCACAAGTGGGGCAGGACAGGTCAAAGTGGGCAGTGAGGGTGTCTTACGTGTCTTTGCATCGTTCCGAACCGAAAACACCCGAAAAAGTGCGTACAAACAGCCCCATGAATTTCGCACTCTTAAAGTACATGTTTACCCAATTTTGATAGAGTGCGTGAAACTTCAGTCATATACATCCGTCAAAATTCACACTTTGGGCTGCTTGATTTCAGCTACAAGAGGCACAGGCAGTGGACAGCCTACATTTCTGACCGATAAATGGTGGCAATATCAAATTCTGGTCTCGAGTTTGACTGGCGTATGTATCAAAATTCCCGAACACAATACAAACTTGCAGACGGACCACCAGTGTACTCGAAGCCACACTGACAACAGCAGCAACTCCTTTTTCTGTCAATTCATTCATGATTGGAACAACCTGCTCTCAAACTTAAGACTTTTATTTATACATCCTTCCTTCGACGTTATAATTAGCTGAGTGTGCAGAGCAGAACCAATAGCCAGACATGTTGTTCAGCGTTCCCCCCCCCCCCCCCCCCCCCCCCCCCATGCTGCGCAAGTTCCATTCTGAACCACCTACATGTCAATGATTGTTAAGTATGACAGCTGGACACCAGTGGAAGAAGAGGAAGACTGCAGCAATAGGGAAGTAACGCAAAATTAAATGACTATAAATATGATATAGGTACTATATCATGACCTGCTTGTGCTCTCTGATATAGTTGCGACCACTTGGAGATTTTTTTTTTAGCATTCATTGTCAGAGATCTCATTAGAGTTTTGTACACTGACATGCAATTTTTGCATTTAAATGGACATCTGACGTAGTACGTACACTTGCTTTTTGAAGTAATCATTGACATAATTTTGCTGTTGACAGCCACATGGGGAGTTTTGTTCTGTGCATTGTATTCGTTACTTGTGATGCCCGATGAGGACAACTTTGTCGTTAATTCCGTTGTCTGTTTTAATGATGTACTTGATTAACTAGCGTTGCTTTGTGTCTTGTTTTATAAGTCTGTTTGAAGTTTACAGTTTGTAATCTTGGTATGATTTAGGTTTAATAACTGTGTGTGTGTGTGCGTGCATGCGTGTGTGTGTGTGTGTGTCTGTGTGTGTGTGAAAGAAAGAAAGTAATTACTCATGACAGAACAATCACTAGTCTTTAGTTTTATGTTTATCTCTTGGAGAAGTATAACTTTGTGTCTTGATTTATATGTCTATCTGAAGGTTACAGTTTGCAGTCTTGTTATGATTTAGCTTTAATAACTCTGTGTGTGTGTGTGTGTGTGTGTGTGTGTGTGTGTGTGTGTGTGGTGTGACTCTGTGTGTGTGTGTGTGTGTGTGTGTGTGTGTGTGTGTGTGTTAGTGTGTGTGTTACGTGTGTGTAGTGTGTGTGTGTGTGTGTGTGTGTGTGTGTGTGAAAGAAAGGAATTAGTGCTGACAGAACAATCACTAGTCTGTTTTATGTTTATCTCTTGAAGAAGTATAACTTTGTGTCTTGATTTGTATGTCTATCTGAAGGTTACAGTTTGTAGTCTTGTTATGATTTGGCTAAAGTGCTGGGTAATGAAGCTTAGAGTGACCTTTAGCTTTTAAGGCGTCAAGTTTTAATTTATAAAATACTTAAATGAAATTTCTGTATTGGTACATATTTTTAACTTATAATTGTCTTGCTTTATGTCTTTATTTGTTGTTTACAGTATGCTATCTTCTTGTTTTAAGTTTAATAACCAGTGTGTGTGTGTGTGTGTGTGTGTTGTGTGTGTGAAAAGAGATTAGTACTGACTGAACAGATCGATCATGAATGTTGGAAGTGATGTTGCCAAGGCTGGATGGCTGTTCCGACAAAGTGAGTTTTAAAATATTCCCTCTTTCTTCTGTCTTTTTTTAAAAAGCCACATCAGTCAACAGTGTAAATGAGTGTACACACGTGTGTGTGTAGTGTGTATGAGTGTACACATGTGTGTGTGTGGTGTGTGTGTGTGTGTTTGCGTGCACACTCATGTGTGTGTCCAAGTCTTTAATCTTGTTACATACTGCACTATGTGAATGTGAGAATCTCACATTCACGAAAAAAGTTGAGGTTTACACACACTCACACACTCACACACACACACACACACACACACACACACACACACACACACACACACACAGAGTCACGATAGAGCACTTAACAGCAAGAAGGTAGGATGCTTTTAATTTTCAAGGCAATGATAACGTAATATAAAATGTTATCATTTAATGACCAAATGAATTTTAGTCATAAGGATGCTTGGGAAGGTACACACATACAAACACATGCACATATACACACACACACACACACACACACACACACACACACACACACACACACACACACACACACACACACACAAGCATGTGGGTAGGTATACAGGCAGATAGCCACACACACACACACACACACACACACACACACACACACACACACACACACACACACACAACACAGGCACTTCAAAGGGGAAGAATGTTTTAATTCAAAGCCATAGCATAATGAAAGATATATCACAGTTGTGTCCTCTGTGTTCGCTATGCATAGTATTTTTGTGTTTCCATCTGTCATGGCATGACCTGCCATTAAACAATGTCTGGAAATCTGCAGCCAAACTTCCTTTATAATAAAAAAAAACTTTTTTTAACATGTTTGTGTGTTCTTTATTCAGTAACAATAACAGTAAAAATGCTACAATTGTTACTACAGCAAATATGCACAGAAAAAGTTCGCACAGAAAAGTGTGACAGTGCAAGTTGCAATGCATTTGTTGTTGGGTTTTTTTGGTTTTTTTCCTTTTGTTTTTTTTCTTTATTGATAGAAGTCATGAATATAATCCTGACAAGAAATATCCTGTTTTGACAATTTCAGGTAGCGTGTTGCATCGATGGAAAAGGAACTGGTTTGTACTGTACAGAGATGGCCTTTTGCGCTACTTTGACACGCAGCAGAGTTCACGTGCAGAAGAGGTGTTCATACTACGCAATGTGTGTAAAGGCATCAAAACTGGATCTGAGGTAAAGACGAAGGATGTGTATGTGTGTGTTACTGCACTATGTGTATGTGCGTGTGTGTGTGTGTGTGTGTGTGTCTGTGTTTCGTGTGTGTGTGTGTGTGTGTGTGTGTGTATGTGTGTTTCACTGTGTGGGTGTGTGTTAGTGTTAGCATTATAGGTTTGGATGTGTGTGCACTTATACATGTGCATATGTGTGTGTTTTGAGTTTGTCTAGGTGCATATGTTTCTGCTTTATGTGTAAGTGAGAGCATTATGGGTTGTCTGTGTGTGTGTACTTAAATGCATGTATGTGTGCTTTGTGCATATATATATATGTGTACGCAAATGTGCGCGGATGTATGCATTTATGTATATGAGTGCTGGCGTGCGCATACATGTGTGTGTGTACAGGATGTGCTTATTTGTACATGTGTACACATTTGTCACATTAATCATCATTACTGTCTGTGCCTCAGGTACGATCAGCCTCTGTCCCGGAGGGAAGCGGCGGAAAATCCAGCATGTTTGGTCTGGAGATGAGAGATGGAAATGATTTGTTTCTTTGTGCCGAGACTGAGGATGACATGAGGCAAGAGGCTTTTCCTTTTAGATTATGTAGCATTTTCAATCCATGGGGTAATATTAGATCAGCTTGTAGTATGGTGGAACATTGCCGACATCCTTATGAAATCATGGGTTTTTGACCTTCACCAGACATGCTCTAGACTACACATTCCCATATCACAGGTACCCCAATGTCTACACATTTCGCATGCGGCTTTGATCTGGGCTTGTCAGAAACATGTTGTTGAATGAAAGGGACAAGACACAAACAATGAATATTAATTTGCATTCCATAGGATAGCCTTCCCAATTTGCACAGAGTGTAGAGCAGACAACTACAGCAGAAAATGCCGTTGTCTTTACCAAAGTCTCCTCGACAACTCAGTCCAGAGGTTTGTGGTGTCGACATGTGTACTTAGTAATTACTGCAAGGCCGAATGGAGAGCTATGTTGCCTGGATTGATCAGGCTGGTTTTGAGCAGCCAACTCATTTGAAGACATTATTGAGATTGTATTCAAGAGAGGTTGAGCAGTGCCTAGATTTGGATGATTGCTTCCTTTATATTTGATTATCGATGACAATGCCCACTTCGATGGATCATTATGGCTTGATTGGGAAACGATTGAAGTGTTCAAAAGATTGGTTTTCTAAAGTCTAATTTTGTCAAACATTTAATCTATCCTGCCAAACTCACACATTGTTGCCAGTCTTGAGAGTAGACCGCCAAGACAGCTAGTCAGAGCTTTTTTCCCTTCAAAGTCAATGTCTGTGCAGATGTCGTCGGCTCCCTGGGTCAGACGTTAACTCGTTCAATCCTGTGCCTGGGCATTGTGCAAATGCTGTAGCCCTTCATGCCCTGCTGTTACGGTGACCTCAGTTTCAATGTCCTCTCCACGTCTTTGACCTTGGTTTCATTATGCCAGGGTCACTGGTTTCGGCAAATCCATGGGGCTGTCATTGGACGGACGTGGTGGCACCCTCCGGAGGGAGAGCTCACTCACTCCAGCACTGTGACTTATCAATTGTTGTCATCGGTAGGGGGCTTTGTAGTGGGTGTTCTGCATATGTTGGATCAGAACAGGCACCACTGAACACCACCGACGTGACTCGGCAGCAGTGCAGTGTCTCCTCTGGTGGGTTGCCTCTTGAAGATTTGACATTCACTGCTCCCAGTGATTGCTGGGGCTGTGGTGGGCTGGGCCAGATTATGGCTGTGGACGGGGGGGAGGGGGGAGGGGGGGGGGGGGGGGGTTCAGAAGAAGTGGCTTGAGTGCAGTGCCACTGAGATAGCACTGAAGATGGGACAGCAAAAAAAAAAATTAAGATGTGGGTACCCTAATGGTGAGACTTAAAAACAGCACCATACACAAAAATCTTACCAATAGTGAACTTAGGAGTCATAATCTAAGAACGAAGAGAGACGGAAGGAATTAATAGATCTGATTTTTTTTTTTAAAGTCACAGTCAACGAACGAAGAGAGACAGCAGGAAATATAGTTCTGATTTGAACGTTGTTGGCAGCCTTGCTATGGCTGGCTTGACGTGACGTGTCCTCCTGTGGCAGAGCCTGGCAGTACGCCCTAGATGAAGCACGATTGATGCAAGCCCCAGGTCCAAGTCCCGCCAATCCCTCCGCCGTCCCCATCAGCTACACGTATCAGCGCGTGCCCTTCGGCGGTTACCCTGGCCAGGTCATCAGCACCCACCCTCAGCCCCAAGGTGAGAAGGTCAAGGAGACTGGAAGATGGCTGGAAGAGCAGGTCTGTGTCGTAGAACTTCTTTAAGTACGGCCTGCTTATATTCCAAGAAAAGAAGACATGCACACACACATACACGCGCGTACATGCACACATGCGCTCCCTCACACACACACTCATACACACACACATACACATACACACACACACACACACTCTCTCTCTCTAGCTCTCTTTCCCTCTCTTTCTTAAAGATGCGCATGAGCGCACACACACACACACACACACACACACACACACACACACACACACACACACACACACACACACACAGTGTTTGTCCGTCTGTCTGTCAGTCTCTGGCTGGCTGGCTGTGCGTGTCTCTCTCTCTCGCTCCATCTGACATACACTCACACACGCATGCGTACACGTACACAAACACGCACGCACACATACTCACACACACACACACACACACACACACACATACACACACACACACACATATATATATACACAAAACAGCCATGTATCAAAGAAAGGGTATTTTGTGTTTTATTTTCAAGACTTCTGTTTCAGTTATCAAAATGTGAGACTTCGGTTAGAAGCCAGTCTGTTCTGATGTTGACCCATGCAAATTAACGGCCACCCCCCACCTCCTCCAACCAGATTTAATCCAACGTGCTTTCTCCCTCTGTTCTTTACTTCTCATTTTCCTCACACACACGCACGCACACACACGCACACACACACACACGCACGCACGCGCATGCACGCACGCACACACACACACACACACACACACACACACACACACACACACACACACACACACACACACGCAAGCACGCGCACTCACACACATGCGCGCACACACACACACACACACACGCACACACACACACCATCCCTTGACCCATACTCAAAAGTCCTTTTGTCCAACTCCCCCCCCCCCCCCCCCACTTCTTCCATCTCCCCCTCTCCCTTCTTCACCGGTTCCATCCACTTCACCCTGTCCCATTTTCAACCCCCCCCCCCCCCCCCCCTCTCTCTCTCCACCATTCTTTCCCTACCCATCTCCTCCCCTCTCATTGTCTTTTTGGTTTGTTGAACAAAGTGAACACTTGTCTGTTCACAACGTGCAGTTTTTGTACCCTGCTTGTGTGTGCGACATGTTCTGTGTTTGCATTTGGGCTAGGTGCATTGTTGCTGTAAGCAGCTTTTGTTCGGAGGTATGGGCACATCGTTGTCTCGTCATATGAGCAAAAGGTTGCAATGCTACAGTTCTACTTCTAGTTTGTTCCTTGTTTGTTATTACTGTGAGTTTTGTCAGTCGGCCAAACGTGTTGCTTGGAAAATATTTTGAGGAATTTTTTTTTTTTTTTTACTATTTTAAAATCTGAGGAGCATTCTCAAAGTTTGTAAAAGATCAGCGGTTAAAAATCTGTTTTGTTTTTCTGAGGAAACCCAAATATTACACTACACATGGTCATCGAGTGGCATCAACTGTTCATCTTATAAATGAAATTTTTTTAACTGTGTCGTCTCTTTCCTTCCAGTCATCCAGACCACCCAGGGGGCAACCACCATCATCACCCAGCCCCCTCAGCAGATGGTCTATGTGGACGACAACTACCGCTACGGAGGCTACAGAGGCTTCGGACATCACCGCCGCTACAGGCATCCAGGCACTGTGTATGTGGCCACTCCCCGGTACTGGTGAGGGAGGAATCACGGCGGAACGGAGGACGGGTAGAGAGGCCAGGGTGGAAATGTCAACCACTGAAAGATGTACATGGTTTTTGGAGAAAAAAAAAAAATTAAAAGGACATTTTACCAAACAAAGAAACCGAATCAAAAAAAAAAAAAAAGAGAAAGAAGAAAGGGAAAAGAAAAGAAAGTGTTAAAAGCCATAGAAAAAGAAAACAAATGTTAAAAGCCATAGAAGTTTCGTTATCGTTAAACATTTTCCACCAGGTACTTTTCCCTGCTCAAAACCCAACTGCAAAATCTGCTCTCTCACCAAACCAGACACCATCCTACATGGCCCCACAGGCTCTTTCACTATTAAACGCACTTTCTCCTGCCAGAGCCACAACATTGTGTATGCCATCCACTGTCAGCTGTGCTGTAAGATCTATGTAGGTGAGACATCTCGCACACTTGAGACGCGCATCTCTGAACACCTGGCCGACATCCGCCACCATCGGCCCAAACCAGTCGCTCTACACTTCAACCATGCCCAACACAACATCAACCATGTCAAAGTCTTGGCACTTTGGCAATCTAAGAGTGACAACTTTGAACGCCTTATGCAGGAATCTCATCTCATTGCCAAACTGGGCACCGTGCACCCTCATGGCATCAACGTCCAAAAGTAGTATGTGCCATTCCATCTCTGCAGCTCCAGCCTGAAATATCCTCCACCTATGCACACCCTACCTCTGTTTACCTCAGACATAGGTTGCAGCTATCTTCCCCTTCCCTTTTCCTACACTCTCTGAGTCTCTCCATTTGCTACATCAATCGACTTACCCCCACCCCCCCTGCCCTAGTAATGATGTGTGTTGGGATGTTGGTGGGTATGGCGGTTGTTGGGGGTGGAGGTGGGGTAACCAATGAATAAGGCTGATATTACAAATGGAACACACACACACACACACACACACACACACATACACTCACACTCACACACACACACACATACACACACACATAATGAATAGAATGCTAGCTCCTTTATCGTTGGTTGTGAAAAATAGGGGGGGGGGGGGAGAGATATATATATATATATATCAATCTCAGCCCACAATATCTTCCCACTACACACACACATACTACCTTATATCCCACTATTCACCTCACACATGACTTATAGCTTTCTTATTTATGCATTTATTATGATAATTTTTTTTTTTTTTTAATTTATTTTTTATTATTATTATTATTATTATTATTATTTTTAATGTTTCTTTTATTTATTTATTTGATTATTATAAAAATGTATTTTCTAAATATATTTCTGTATCATGCTTTCGTTACCTTAACCTTCACTATCGTTGTTAGCAATATCATTCAGTAATACTATTGCTAGTATTCATACTACCCCTAGCACTGACATCACCATCCCTCTGGGACTGTTGCCACGGCAACCCTGCTGCTTAAGAATCCTCTAACCCACTCTCCTTTCTCCCATACACATACTTATTGACACCAAGATTGATCTTTTTTTTTCTTTTTTTTTTCTTTTTTTTTTTTTTCCCCCCCCCCCAATATTTTGACCATTAATAGTATTCCTATCAGTAATATTATCATCATTACGACTTTGACTCGCTCACTACTTCCCTTCCAACAGCCTCGTTCTCATTCAACGCCTTCTTCCTTGCGCTGAAGCCTGAGCGATCTGAAGCGACCAAAGCTAAGTGAATTTTCGTTGTTTTATTCGTTTAATTATCACCAGACGAAGACCTAAGAGGTCGAAACGCGTCGTGTTTTGTCTTGTAACTCGTTTGTCCACGTTCTCTGGGCGGTTCGCTAACATTTATTTAAGATTTGTTTAGATTTCCGCCTGCAGTCGTCTCGCTTTGCAACTAGATCTATTTTCCAGTTTGGTTATGGACTTTCTTTCTATCTTCACTCCTCATCCGGAGCTTGAGAGGGTCACCAGTGGCGAGACATTCGCATATATATGTGATTGCTTTTAAGCCTACCATCAAGAGTGGCCACAGTCTGTCGTTCGGGATGATGACCGAAGACACAGCATGAACATGCACGTTTTTATTGTCGTGTCATCAGTCCCACTGCCTTACGATGGTTTACTCTTCTCCAGAAGGGTGAGTGGGATGTAACGTGTGTGTGTGTGCAAGGTTTGTTAGGCGTGCATTCTGGTGCCAGACCTGGGTTGAATGTTTCACCTGAAGGAACAGAATGGGGTGGCAGCCTGCGCTGAAGGTCGGTCCACAGAGAAGATCTTTTATGACTACGCTATCTTAGGTAAGAATCGAACCCAGGTCCTGGAACCGAGAGTGATTTTCTTACTTGCTAGACCAGCCAGCCCCTCCCCTTCTCCCCCTACGAAGACTAAGACTGACACTGGGCTTTGTGACATGAGAAGCCTAGGAGCGTGCACTATGTTTCCGGCAATGTTTTTCTGATGTAGTGTATCTTTTCAGTGTGTCTCTCTTTTCAGTTGTTTTACTTGAACTTATCGATAAGAAAAGTCAGCCCAAAACAACACAGCGGTGGCCTTTTGCTTGTTCATTTATCACTTTTCATCAAACATATGACTGTTTTATAGGTGGTTTTTTTTTTGGTTTTTTTTTCTAGTTTATCGGCTTCCTTGGAAGATATTTTAGATTGAAGAGATTTCAAGTTGTTTTCAGCTGCGGCTAGGTATCATCATGTTTGAACAGATTTCAAGGTGTTTTCAGCTGCGGCTAGGTATTGACACAACATGACTTGAACTGGGGTAGCTAAGGAAGGGATGGAGATTTGCAAGCACAAAAAGGCATAGACATGCAAGCCCTGAAATATGATACTGAAGTAGACAATTTTTTAGCAGTGCATGCGTGGACATATGCTCCCACAATTATGCACAGGTATGCACGAATGCATGTGTGAGCAAGCATTTACACGCATAGACACACACACATACGCACACCGACACACAGATATACAAACACACATGTGTGAAACCCCTAAAGTGGGTTAATCAGATTCGCAAGTGAGTTTTTAACCAGGTTTTCATAAACTGTAAGTAAAATAGAACTCAAGACATGCAGTGTAAAGACTAAAATCTTTCATGAAAGTGAAATCAGACTGCTCTGAGACTTTTCTTTTTTTTTTTTTTACCTTTTGCAAAGTCTTTTTTTGTAAAGAAATATTCATATATTCTTGTAAACCTTTTTCGTGTAGAAAAGCCATGGTCTATGCAAAGGGAAAAAAAAGGCAATGAAAGAACGAGGGTGGCAGAAACAAAACATCCATGCTGGGGTGGGGGTGGGGTGTATTTTCACCCTACTTTGTGAATAACAGGAGCACACACATAAATGCACGCATGCACACGCTGTTTCATGATGTATACTGGCAATGTTTGAAATCCAGTTAAGTTGAATCTGTTGTGATTATTAATATTTTTGATGTTGTAGACGATTGCATGCTGTGATAGCATTGTCAGTGAATGCAGATGTCATCAAATGCTTGCTGTTGTATGAAACAAAAGATTGAAAAAAATTATCTCAGACAATTATTTTTTAGCTCATATATTTGGAATTAAAAAAAAAAAAATCTGTGATAGATGTGAGTTGTATGCTTTTGGAAACAGGTGCATATAATGTATACTCACATAATACACAAAAAAAAATCACACTTTGAAAAAAAAAAAAAAAAAAATTCAGTGTGTGATTTATTGTTAATAGTGTCCATCTTGCATAACGCATATTGTAACATTTAATAAGGCCAGGTTTCTGCCCTCCTCCCTGTGTATACATAAACATTAAAGATGCACATAAGAAACGTTTTCGTTTGAAGAGGTTGAATCTCCTATTCTTGCCAGTAGCACTTGCAGTTGCGTTTTTCATGTTATTGACTTAAGATAAATTTCAAACACCACCAAACAAACAAAAAAAAAAAGACAAAAAAAAATAAAAGAAAGAAAAAAGAGAAAGAAACGTTTCAGTGGAGTGTTCATGTTGCCTCATACCGATGGAGAAAGAGAATCGGATGTGTTTCAGTGAACGGTGTGTGAATGATCGATGGACTGGTATGGCATGCCTCGGTGAGAGATTGGCAAACAGCTGGATCTGGTGGGGAAATAGAGCGCCGTGATGGGTGGATGTGGATGTAGAGGCTGGTGTGAGATTGCAAGGGGAAAGAAAAAAAACAACAACAACAAAGAAACAAAAATATCTATTTGGGGAAAAAATGAACAGTATCGAGGAATGGATTTTGAATGGCACATGCCACTGTACAAGTTTTCTCATAAGGCAGTGGCAGGAGAAGTGTTTGGCTTTTTTTTCTTTTCTTTCTCTTTTTTGATGTGTGTTGGTATTTAGCTTTTGTCTTGTCAGATTGATTTATAGGACTGTCGAAATTCAGCATGTATAATATATATATCAGTTTGCATTTATAGAACAGTTGAAAGTCAGCATTTATTACCTCAGACTGATTTACAGGAGGTTATTTTCTTCAAAGTTACGTGATATTTTTCAATTGTACAGGAAATTTGATTGCATGTCGTTGATTTTGGTGGTATCATATTTAGTTTTAGAGCTTTATTTTCCAGTTTTGCCTTCCCCCCCCCCCCCCCCCCCAAGCCACCATTCCTCCTCCTCCCTCCCTACCCTCATCCTTTTCTGTGTGCTTCCAGGTTTTGATGATCTTTCTTTAGTTTAGACTCAGGGCTTGTTTTTTTTCTCGCTACAACACATAATCTGGTTTTCTTTCCACGATGCATAATGACTGTGATGTAAGAGTGGGCATATGTTTTTTTGTCTCAGTACACAGACTCATATGTGTTTGCACATGTACATTGCATGAGACTTCACAAATTAAAGGATACACCTTTCATGCACAAGTATACACACACAAATACATGTGTGCGCACATATACACACACGCAATTGTGCACACACACACACATATCACATAATTTTGTGAAAAGAACTAAAATGAAACTACTACTACTACTACTACTACTACTATCACACACATGTTCTTGTCTATACATATTTGCTACTTGTGTCTTCGATTGCCATAACATTGACACTGATTAACATAGAATTAATGTAAATAACTGCTAACCCACTTGAACAACATCAAATTAAAACCAACCTTTTTTTCTTGCGTTGTTCAATTGTCAGTCATGCTTCCTTTGTTTCGATGGACAAAGAAGTTCTATTAATTGAGACAAGGTTGTGCATGGGCTGAGCTTTGAATGCATTGACAAAATGCAAG
The DNA here is from genome assembly GCA_018398815.1 of Conus ventricosus. NCBI lineage: Eukaryota > Metazoa > Mollusca > Gastropoda > Neogastropoda > Conidae > Conus > Conus ventricosus. The sequence goes on along the minus strand of CM031623.1, from coordinate 14,521,304 downwards.
AACTAAGATGAAAATGGATGTGCTGTTTAAATTTGGAAACAAAAACAAAACAAATTAAAAAATCACCCACTTCCAAGTCCAGGTTCGCACAGTTCTGTGAACATTTCTAGAACTTGTATTCACTTTTCAAGACCTGATCCTTTTTTTTTTTCCCATGTGGATGAAATCGATCGAGATGCATACAAAATAATATACAATACATATAATACCAGTGCAAAAGACCGAAAGGTGTCACCAGCAAGCTGACATCGTTGTGAATTTTTTGTTTGTAACTGATGTCAATGATCTTTCAGGATCAACCTTTGTTCTGGACATTTTCTGGTTTCATCTTTCATTTTGGTGAAGGAAAGAAATTCCTTCAGAGGAAATAAGGGGGGGGGGGGGGGGGGGGGGGGGGGGGGGGGGGGGGGGGGGGGGGGGGGGGGGGGGGGGGGGGGGGGGGGGGAAACAATTTTCATGCACATTTCAAAGTATCCTTCATTTGAAAGTCTGGTTTTCCAGGATTGTCAGTGCCTTCAAATTAGTGTAGGTCTCTCTGTTGACTTGCATGTTGCGTCTTGTGATGAATAAAACACCCTTTAGATTATATTTGGGGCATTTGTCAACTCTTAGAAATTTTTAAAAAACCAGTTATTTAAATCGACCTACCAGAATTCTGCATTGGTGCATAGTCGCTGGCTCTGTAAAGCATTAAATAATTTACTGAGCTTTTCCAGTCAAATTGAAAGAGGTGTTGCTTATTTGTCGACACGGCGTATGAAGACATAGCATCTTACACCAGGTGAGTTGTAAGTGTAAGCACAATGAGCCAGATTTACAAATGCAAAATGGTGATGACGGATACATGGGTGAAATAGAAATGAAATGATCCAGACACTAATCTTAGCCTTTTGGTCAGGTGTTTGTTAAGTTGAAACAACAACCAGCCGAACCAAGAAAGGTTTTCAGATCTCAAGAATGTTTTAAGAACATTCAAAGATTGTATGCACCTAGACAGCTTCTCTTTGCATTGGTTTAGTTATGCTTCTTCAGTTGAATGTTTTGTATCACAGTAGACTATATTCTCGTGGGTTTTAATGGTGTTGCTTTTTTTAAAAAAACGAAGAAAAAAAGCGTTGTGCTGGCTTCCGCTTCCCCCCCCCCCCCCCCCCCCCCCCCCCCCCCCCCCCCCTTTTTTGTGTATAATTTAGGCAGCTCATCGAGAAGGTATAAAGATCAGAAAGACAAATGAAGAGATGTGGATGAAATTTTTCTTTATTTAAAGGAAAATACGTTAATTTGGAATCTTTTATTGAAACTTTATTGTACCATGAACAAGTGTGGAGTTCAGAAGTTTTGTTTGCTTTTAATGTAATGGTTCTTACTAATAATGCTTTTAATGTAGTGGTTCTTACTAATGCTTTTAATGTAATGGTTCTTACTAATAACACTAACAGTACGTACCATCAGGTCATTCGGTGTTAATTCAATGCACGCCGTTCATTTGGGGATCACAGAACTTTTGTCTTTTTTGTTTGCTTGCTTATTATTTCAGAAAGTGACTTTGCAACTGTAATTGTCATTTGATATAAACATGCAAGTGTATGAAGTTAAGAAAAAATTTGTTCAAAGTAACAATTCAGAATATTACTACAGGCAACACAGACTATGAGGTTGTTCAGTTTGTGCTGTTCAACACTTACCGTTTGGTTGTCAAGTACATTTACCTTTCTCATTTCTTTCTGGATGTAAGGCTTTTCCCCATGTGTATGGAAAGTCCTAGGAAGCCCAGTACAGTCAGCTGGATTCTGATGATTCAGAAGAAAGGAAAGTGCAGCGTAGACACTGTAGTCACAGTACAGAAATCACCTTAGGACTCCCAATTTGGGGCCTTAAAAATCATTTTTCTTAGAGTACTTAATGCTGACAGCAACTTCATCTTGTAGAAGTATGAAACACAGCAATCTGTATCTGTTGGGTAATGTATGTTTCAGATGTCAAAATAATTGTTTGTTGAATGGATCTGAAAAATGGTTTGCCATCAATCTTTCGCTTCCTCTCGGTCCCCTGCAGAGAGGCATGGGTTAAGCAATGAAATCAAATGTTATTGATTTGCTTGTTCACATCACACAATGGAGAAAAGACGGGATGTGTAACCAGTGAAATCGGGTGTAAGCGGTTTGCCGTTCCACGTCATATGATGTAGAAAGGTCGGAGTGTGTCTTCTGAAACCGTCGATTCAGAATCCTCTGGAAAATTGGGTCACGGACATTTCTTGATTGATCATCGCCATCATTTTCCCAGCATGCCCTGTCTATTTCTCTGCTGCTGGGGATTATCGCATCATCATGTGTGGAATCGCCAGCTGCGAGCTTATGGGCAACGTGTTGCCAGAACATTCTGAAGACCATGCTTTGAAATCCAGTCTTTTGACTGCATTTTCTACCTTTCCAGGAGTCTTTCATTCTTCAGGACTGTTGCTGGGGAAAGTGGATTAAGGTTAGTGGTGGGAAATATGGCCAGAATCGGTCAGGGGAAAGGTGGCGTTCTCGACAGTACTGTGACCCAGCCTTCCCTGCGTATATCCGATGTGATGGTCTCACTTGGTTTTCCTCGTTTCCAGTTTTGAAAGGTTTCATCCGTGCACTTACTGTGGTTCTTCCTGTAAGGGCTTCTCTGCGCTGTTATTGTTTGTTGTTGTCGTTGTGTATTTCCTCTTAACAGGAATTTTGTCATGTATTAGCACATCTCGCATTGGCTTCCAGTAATCAACACCAAGAACCTTTCAAGGCCCTGATCATGATTTCGTGGGTCCCACGTGTTTCGGCGGTGGGCATTTTGCCTAGTTTTTCTTTTTTCTGCAAAATTTGCCCCCACCTTTTCTGGGATTTTGTCAGATTAGACTTATTGTCTTAAGATTCATTTTGCCAACTGGTACACATGAACAGAAAGAAGTGAAATCGGAAATTGTGCAGAGCATAGGTGAACAGTATAATTCATGACTCGGACGATGTAAGAAACACGTGCGAAGACAAAGCTTGCGTAGGAGAAAAAGGGCAATAACTGAACTTGTGTGCCAGGTATTATAAATATTAAAGAAATTATGTCCTCTTTGGAACCAACACAACCTACATTTGTACGACATGAGAACATCATTATTTGCAACATTACACATTATCTTCGTCATTTGAAGTTTGAGTTGTTTTCATTTAAGTTGCAATGTTTCCGTCTGCTGCACCGTTTGTAATAATCTTTTCTTAAGCCGATAACAAAAACAAAATGTTACCTGGAAAAAAAGAAAGCGACTTGAATGCACACTTAAAATGCTGTGCAAAGAACAGTTCTCAAGGTGCATAGGCTTTTGACCTAATCCGAGGACCTACAAGATTCTGTGCGCTCGTCAGTCATATACTCAGACTTACAATATTTATCTGCGAGTAATGTGGGAATGCCGTTCTCATTGCTCACCTGTACGCAAACAAGCGTATACACTGGCGTGCATGTTTACGCCATTCATGCTTGTGTACACTTTTACAGATAGTGGAAGAAAGGAAAAGAAACCATTCCCTAATTAAGGTGAAAGCACTTGTCTTCAATATATTTCAAAATTGTGTGTTTTTACAAATGTTTCCGCTTTCCTCGTTTACTCTGTTCAAGGCTACAGATGGGTTACAGGTAAACCAATTCCAAGCAAAGTATTTGCTAAAATTTATCCGTTATTAACCGAAATTGTGCATGCCAGATTTGGTATAATGCATTTCTAGTTCTGTTCCTAAAGGAAAAAAAGTTTTTTTTATTATCGTGCATCATTGCTTGTTGATAAAAAATTGTGATGTTATGATTGTGAAAAGGATGGCCACATTTGCTTTGGTGTGTAGTATTCGACATACATTTTTACTTTTGTCATTAAACTCGTCTATGAGCTGCTCTTAATGGTAAAAAAAATGTTGAATTAATTGCTTATACAACTGCCTTTTCTTGTATATTAAAACCTTCTTGAAACATGTTTTGTTTACGATCTCAGTCTGCCAACCTCTTCGTCAGTGCCATAAAATGAGGGATATGGGATATGTGCACGGCCTCGACTTTAAGAGATATCATTAAGACCGCACATATACACACAAAAAGTTAATAGAGCATATATAGCACAGCCTTTAAATTATTACAGAAGGCCCATTCATTTTCATTCTATAAAATGTTTTGCATACTCAACAAAAACAATCTGAAAATTGGTTTTCAAATTTAAAAAATCACCAAAACTGTCGACAGCCGTCAGCAGATGCTTTGTGTCCACGGCAGTCATTGGTTAATACTGCCCAGCTGCCGCGCGCTTGCGCATGGCGCCCAGTCCCTGCTGGTGTGTGTATTTCGCCACTTTTTAATTCATTTCTTTGGGTAGCCAGACAACCGACAGTGTTGTTAGGTTCATAGGAAAGAGCAAACGCTCAACTAATCGAACATAGTAATTTTGAATCATTTACTTTCAACGTGTAGACACGACTGTGCATTAAAGAACATGTCCGACAAGCCAAAAAAATTCTTTTGTTTACATTCTATTCCGTTCTTTTTCAACACCAAATCAGAAGATGAAGGGATGGCTGCATCTTCAAACAATTCACTTTCCTCTTCTCTTCAAAGTTTTCTATCTCTCTATCACTCCCCTCATCACCAGATCCACTTTGTAATAAGATTTCAAGCGCTTCATTGAACGAGAAATCGCTACCACCCCTTCGTCTGACCGACATTTTTTTCATGTGCTGGGGTCAGCCAAGTTCATGATAGAGCACTGAAAGTAAGGTCTACAAATCGCCAAGACATCCCCAAGACTAGTTACAGAGCTCATTTCCCTTGGATCATTTTATGGGAAGTGTAAGAATTTCTATGTTCGTCAGATTGTGTGCAACACGGCACAGCTTTATTTTTCATCCCATTCGAGACAGTTAAAGGGCCAAACAAACAAGGCTTACACATTTCTAATCCAACATTTTTGTTGTAGTCCAAGCAGAAGCATATATCAAACTTGTGCACTAGCTAACTAGGGAAAATTAAGTTCCTAGAAAGTGACGACATCATTTTTGCACAATTGTGTGTGTGTTGTCATTGTTTGAATATCGCCTGACCACTTGTGTACAAGCTTTCATGCCGTATCTACATTTCTACAGGAAAATAAACCTAGTCGAGTTTGGTATTAAAAGAATTGTCGGGAATTTGCCTATTCAGTCATCTCAAAAGCACAGATATATTACATTTTTCATGACAACTACTAATTATCAAACTAACGGCCCCACTTGTAATGGCCGCTCAGCAATGCCGAACACATTGTTGCCAGACCGGCTTTACACAGATGACATTCAGTTCGCCGAATACAGCACAGTTAGCTGGCTGGTGGGGAGCAGCCTGCAAAAAACACCCCTTTCCGACCTGCATTCAGGGCTTGGCCTCTGCAGCTGTGGGCGAGCTGTAAACTCCCTTCCTCTCAAAACTAAGTGGCTTGCTCTGAACAGCCATGACGGCAGAATGTACTGTCTGTCCGTCACCCAGCCTTGGGCGACTCGGCCGAGGGAAAGAAATCCCGTCGCCCACTATTAGGCGACACGGCTGGTAAAGGTTAAATTAACAGAGGGTCATCAGCAGATGCTTTGTGTCCATGGCAGTCATTGGATAACAGAGGGTCATCGACTGTCACAACTGGTGGGCCGAATACCGTCATTACATTCTCTTCACAGTACAAAGTATAAACCAAACCCTCCCTGGACCTGACAGCACTTATCTTTAATCATGGTCATGAACATTGTTGGTTCCAATCCTGTTTTTAATGAATGCATCCACTTAACACGCTCAAGGTTGCATACATGCATTGTCACCTCACAAGAATTACAATATGAATGCAGAATTTATTCCAATATTTGTTGATCACAAAGCAACATAAATTGCAAACAAAATCACAGATCAATGTAATACCAGAATATACGGCAGGATTTTTCTTTGGTTTGTACTCTTGTTCCCATCCCCACCCATGCAATTCACACACACACACCATGGGCGCACACACATGCACATGCATACACACACACTTCTATCTGCCTGCCTCTGAAGTTTCAAGAGGACAGTCTGTGAATAATAACTAAACTAGTGATTCTCTGGAATAATTGCACTCCTCACAAAAGCTCATGAGAATCTGCATTTTCTTTTAACTATTTGTTTGTTTTTTTAGCTGAATACATACACCTAATGATGAAACTACAGAATACACTATTTGTGGTTAGTGAACATGGATGTAAATTCCAATGAGACCACAATAAAATCCCATCAGTATCAGAGTGTGTAAGTTCATTGCCAGTTTTCTAAAGCACATCTTCAAAACAAAAACAAAAAATGTACACAGAAGAAAAATATAACCATAAAGTGTCATGTAAAAACTCATCACAATGAAAACAACTGCCCTAAACTGGGTTTGATTTTATGTTTAGGATACATCATGTAAACGTATCCGACATAATCAACCTGAGAGAACAAAAGGAGGATGGGAGGTGTGTTTGGGGTGGGGGGGGGGGGGGGGGGAGTATACATGACACTTTAGTGTAGCATTAAACAATTCGTTGCGACCAGTCTTAAGTACACAAAAAAACACTGACCCAGGAGTACAGAGCTCACCACAGTTGTATACATTAAAAAAAAAAATGGTGTCAATCAAATCGAGATCACCTTGCATCACAGGCCAAGTATGACTACTGTCAGAATAAACAAAACCCAATATCAACTCCCTTGTCAAGTCGAAAGACATGTTTTTTTTTTTTTTTTTGCAAAGCTGCTGTAGATATAGCCTACTTCTTTCCTAGGCAGCAACCAAGTTCATCATTGGTGAAATGCTGGCCTATTTGACCATGGTTAATCAAACCATTAATGAAGCCACATTCCATCTTTTTTTTTTGAGGGAGGTGGTAAAATCACGCCAACCCATCGTGCACGTTTGTGGGCTAATTTTTTGTTTGCTTTCTGGTGTCGTCGTCTGTGTGCGTGTGTGCATGCGTGTGTGCGTGTGGGCGCGGTATGTGCATGTGCAAGTATGTGTGTGTGCGCGAGTGTGAATGTGTGTACGTGTTGGTTGATGGCCTTTTTCCCCCTCCCCAATCCCTCCAAACTCATCACAGCCCGTTTTTCTGGAAAGCGGTTTAGCAAGCATGATTTTTCTTTTCTTTTAAATGAAACCACCCAGCACAAAATCAATGTTTTTTTTAGGCTGAATTTGGTAATACCGGCTAATCGGGGGCATTTTGGTTTTACTTTTGAACAAAAACATATTCAAACATCTTAAATGCGTTTGCTTTATTGAAACAGTCAATTCGTAATAACCGAGGTCTACTGAACATTGTTGGGGCTGTGGCAGGATGAGGGTGGAGGTGGCTTTAGCTGGGCATGTTAGCTCGAGTCGGTAACACCGAGGAACGAGAGATCGGGGGGAGGGGCAAAAACCCAAAAACAATCGGACCAAAATGTAACCATTCTTACTGTCCGGGAACAGAGAGTCCTCATCAACAGACAGGAAGTCCCGCTGATGGAGATGGATTTCTGGGGGAGGTGGAGTATGAAACAACTTCATATCCCTTTCAACCCTTCCGAGTTTGCAGCCTGGGCAATTCGAGCCGATCTGCATGAAAGGAAGGGGTACTTCATTTAAACTCCAGAATCTTCCCCGAAGATGGGAGTATGGCTGCCTTAATGGCGGGTATAAAAAACGGTCATACACAAAACTCCACTGCCTGTCTATACAGGCAGTGTCCGCAGGAGTATTTGCCTGCGTACGCAGAAAGAAAAAGAAAAACTCCAGAATCTCAAAAACTGTTTCACCAGCAGGCAAATGATTTCGTACAGCTACAGTAGCAAAACGACTGTGCATCAACATTAAATTTCATGCCATGGGATCCTCTTGCAGACTTACGATGCTTAGCCAAACTCAAACACTTTTATTCTTGCAATACTCGTTTTTTTGTCGTTATTTTTTAATGCAAACATAATCACAACACACACGCGCACACACAGAGTAATCATAGGAAACATTCAACCAATTTTTGTGCGCCTTTCCTGTCAATTTAATACCGATTTATTAACTCGTAAATGGATTTAAATTAAATGGGCTGCTTTACATGAATGCTGTTTGGCACTGGCTGAGAATGACTTTCATTGGCCCAACATATTCAGGCACAAGGGTGAATGGAGGGCCAGTCAATGACAATGTTACAAATATGAACTGCAAGTGAAAATCAAAAATAAAAAACAAACAATACGCAGAATGAACACAGTAGAGCCTCTCGAAGGTAAACCCCAGTAGTCCTCTGAAAATGGGCTTTACTGGGGGAGGGAAGGGAGGAGAAAGGGCAGTCTTCACTGGGGCTAAATTCAGCATAGACAAAGGAAAATTTTAACAAAAACGAGTCAGTTGGTAAAGCTTTACAGGGAGTTCTGTCTTTTTTTTTTCTATTTTGACTATAGTCAAAACCAAAGTGGCTGCACTGGCGAACAGTTTTGTGTCAGAAAATCTCAATACAACTCAAACTACACATTCATAGAGCTACATAAATATATATATAACTAAGGTCAGATACATTATACCCTGAACACTGGCATTCAAAAATTTCAGACTTGTCTGGTCCTAACATCTTTTGCATGACAAAATTCAGATTGCCCAAACCAGAAAATTTTGATCTTTTGAATTCGATTAAACACACTTAACTGTAAACACCAAAATAAAGACCTAAACCCAAATCAACCAGCAAACTGGAGGAAAGGAAAAAAAAAACACTTGTTCAGATATACTCCCTCCTGGTATCAGTCAGGATCAAATCCTACAGCGAGTCGTAGCCCCGTTGTTGACGCCGCCGACTACCGATGAGGAATGCGATAAATACGATGATGACAAGGCCAACCAGGGCACCTCCAACAGCAAAGGGAACAGTGAAGCTGTACCCTTCATCAGCAGAGCACTCCACCACCTCTGCAAAAATCAGACATTTTCATTAGCAACTGTTCCCTGCAGATCTTTCACATAATGACAAGTGTTGATACCTTGTGACGGGATGTCTTTCTTTCTTCATTCCTCATTCAACCAGCCAGTGGGCGAGTTTAACGTCCTACTGGCCGGAAGACCTTAAGGACAAGGTGAACTTGCAGACCGAAATCTGCATTTCTGTTGGCAGCTGCCGTCATTGGCAGTGACGAGTCTGGTGTTGGGTCACCAGACGATGGGTGTTGGTTTTCTTCGCTGCATCTTTCCCCCTCAAAAGGCCTGTCTTCTGGGCCGCCAGGCGGCCTTCATGCTTGGGTGGTGATGGTCCTGTGCCACGTAAGGTCACCTCAAAGAGGGAGCAGGATGAAAGTCGTTGGAGCGCTGCACCAGTCCCTTCTCTCACCCACACAGACTACGGCTGAGAGGGCAATTTTTCAGCCCAACCAAGAGAGGGGCGCCCCCATGCCTGACCCCTCAAAAGCATGGTACCCCAGGCCCGATAATCAGTCAGGCGGCCCTCCAGTGGTGATAGTCCCACATCTCTAGGAGTGGTTCCCAGTGACAGAGGGTGGTTCCCCAGCGACAGAGGGTAGACCCCCCCCCCCCCCCCCCCCCCTCACCCCCCCGCCCTCACCCCCCCCCACCCCCCATTTGGCTGGAAGGTTCGCTGAACCGCCCGACACTAACCTCTCACATCAGTGTCCCTCAAAAGGAGAGCTGCCACCTCTCCCTTGGTGTTCACTGCTATGTCACCTCACAGGGAACTAACTCACTCACCCACTTTTAGTCCCACCTTTAAAGGTAGCCGCATTCCGTCTTCTCGTATGCATGAATTTTATTTCATGTTATCAACCACATCTGAGATGAATGAATTTGAAGGACAGGGGAGTCCACCCGACCCTTAGCTGAACATACCAAGAGAGCACAGACCTCTCAGTCTGAGCCATGAAATTCAAAGTTAAAGGTGAAATTCAAAGAGGGACCGATGCAGTATTGTCCCCTGGGCAGCGAGGTCATTCCTTGTGCAAATGAAAAACAGAACCCATGACGCCCAAACATTCCAAGAAAAAGAAAACGTAAAAACTTGGGAAACATTGTGCTGAAAGTCCTCATTCCAGTGGTACAGAGGACAGTGCTACCCCAAGCATCCCCACTACAGGCAAGGAGCAGGATGAAGGGGGTGCGAGGTTGGGGGTACGGGGGACACAGAGGCGATTTCCACCAACAGCAAAGAAAAGGAAGAGAAGGGTGGGAGGGGGTGACCAGAGCACAGGACGGTCAATATTTAGAGGCGATTCCTACTATGGGCAATGGAAAAGAGAGGGGGTGGGGTAAGAGTCCATTGAACAGTCAGTATCTAGGTGATTTCCAAAGAGGGTAACGAACAGGGAGGGGGGGGGGGGGGGGCGGTTGACACAAGTCAACTGTACAGTCAGTATCTAGGTGATTTCCAAAGAGGTTAAAGCCCAGGAAGAGATGGTGTGGGGGCGACAGAACCGACAACACAGTCAGTATCCACAGGTGACTTCCATGGACTGCGATGAAAGAGGAAGAGGGGGGTAGGCGGTGACCAAGTCGACTGTACAACCAGTATCTGGATGTGACATGACTGCAGATACCATCCCCACAGCCGATGACATCGGAAAGAAAGAACAGAGCAAGACCCAGCAAGTATACAGCTCCATCACCAAACCTGGCAACAGAGGAAGAGAACAGGACGCAGACAAAAAGCATACAATGTTCAGCTGATAGGCAACATCGGAACACTGAGGACGCAGACAATAGCATACAATGTTCTGCTGATAGGCAACAACAGAACACCGATGCAGCAGAAGGATGTACGGTCCAGCCCATCTGTACTGTGTACTTCTTTATTTCTGAAAGCTTTTTGGCAAAGGCAAAGCTTCAAAACTGAAAAAAAGAAAAAGAAACCTTGTTTGTCCTGTCAACAATCATGGCTAAATTACTGTGCTTGCTTTTAAACAAACGAATCTTATTTACCCACCAGGTTTTCTGTGTGCTGCCAATTTGTCATGCTTCTGGCAGATTATATAAGACTGCAGGATTCACCACCAAAACCAATTTGCGATAGCGGAATGCCAGCATCATACACGGATACAAGTATCAAAATACAAGCAAGCACAATACAGTACATGTTTTTTGCATTGTATTGTATTGTCAACAGCGCAACAATGCGCAAAATAAACTTGATTGTGGGCATTACATCAAGAAGAAGACGATGTACTTACGATGTCCAAAGGTAGTATCGTCATCCGGATTGAAGGCCTTGTACTGGAGGTTGGTGGTTTCCATGTGCACACCGTTGTCCAGTGTGGTGGTGATCTTGCTGTCGCATTTGTAGGATCCCCCGTTCACCGACCCTTTCATGAAATCAATCAAATGTTGTGTCCTGCCCGTCTGTTTTGTGCCTGTTAAATGAAAAAGAGAGGTTTGTCATAAGATCTTATTTGTGACCCGTTTTGGTGTCCATGTAAAGAAAAAACCCACCAACATGCATTTGTATTCAGACACAGACACTGACACACACACAGACACACACACGCAAGCATGCATGCATGCATGCACACCAGCCACTGAAACTTACCTCCTATGTCCATGTTTGACTACATGTCTGTAAAAGTTGGTGACCACAGGCATGCAAGCGCAAGCATGCACGAGATATGCACATACAGCTGAAAGAACACCCATGAATACTTGTTAAATGTGTTATCCTTGGACCTTCATGCAGACTATAACGATACATAGTTGTAAGTAGAGCAACACACAGTTGACTTAACAGAACGTATATCTTCACCACACACTTGGTATCTGGGTCAACATTTTCACACTTTCTTGGAGTATCTTTAGTGCTTTAACCCCCCTTTCCACCACAGTGAATCATTTTCAAACCCTGATAAACAGTCACAGAGCAGAACTATGGCAAATTAAAGAAAGCACCCTTTCCTTATACCATTTTGTGAAAATGTGAGTTTTCCGGCGAAGTGTTAAAGATTGATCAGCACAATTTGTAAAGTAAAGACGACAACAGTTGAATCAGTCCAAATTGCGATAATCATCCAATTTATGTTGTCCTCCAATAGAGCAACATAAAACTGACTTCCCACTCACTTAAAAGAGGGGATAGGGGGAACTGAATGCGGATCAAGATCTAATTGAAAGGGGGTGAAAGGGGGGTGGGGTTCGAAACTGGGGTCAGTGTGTACTAACCTAGCAGATTTTGTTAAAAAAAAAATTAGGGAAGAGAGGGGAGGGGTAGCAGAGCAGATTTTGTAAAAGCTGGGGAGGAGGGAGCAGCTTTTGCACAAGCTGGGGAGGAGGGGGAGGGGAGGGGAAAGAGGGGAGGTAAGCCAAGACAGATATTCTTGAATATGGGGAAAGCATGCGAGACATGCAGATTTTCTATTTAAAAAAAAAGGTGGGTTGGGTTGACCTCCCACCCTAGTAATCAAGATGCACTGGAGGGTCTCCAGCATGGCGAGGGTCTATCAACTAACTCTGTCAATTATATATAATCTTTTCTTCTTTAGTTCTGACAGGGAGGGATCTGAACCCTGGAACCTATACCCTCTATCACCCTCATACCCCAAACATCCCTCTCACCACCACCTCCCCCCGCCCGCCCAACCCCCCCCCCCCCCCCCCCCCCCCCTGCCAGTTTTGCAAAACCACCATCCCAGATTGTGGAAACCCCCAGTTTTATACACATCAGAACCATCAAAAGGATGATGGCGGATGTTCATAAAACAAAAATCCCGACTTGAGGAAAAGTGCAAACGCGTCAAACCTAACCACTTACCCGGGCAGAAGCGTTGGGGAAAAACTCGGGCGTCAAGACATACTCAAACTCGATGTCTCGCAGAGTGAACTTGTCTCCCAGCTCGTAATGCGAGTGGCGAACAAATGTCAAGGTCAGGGTCCAGTCTTTGTAGAACGTGATGACCATTTGCTGGGCGTTGCCTGCCATGGAACAGGAGCCGGAGACCTTCACATTGCTGTCAGTCCTGTTCATGCTGGGGATTGGGATGGTGCCACTTGTTGCTTGTCCTCCGCCGATCTGCTCATGAAAAGACAGGGAAATGCAAATTGTCTCAGAACCCCCCCCCCCCCCCCCCACCCCCCTCCAACCCTTTGAAATCCAAGTCACATCATTTTCATAGTGACCGAGGACTTCTTTCCTTGCGGGTATGTTTTCTCTATGCCAAAATTCATACATTTCTCAAAAAGTCCTTTTCAAAGACCATTTTGTCCCGTGTTCAAAGAACTCTGGCCGATGCTTTCACAGCCAGTTTTCATTTTCAGTTTTCTGCAACCACACGTCACTGAAGTAACCAAGTATTCCATACTCCGACTTCGGGGAGGCAGTAACCGCTTAATTATGGAGCCAGCATGTACAAGCATTCCCTTCAGAAAGATGCCACTACATCCATCCAACAAAATTAAGGCACTCCCAATGTCCATGCCAGCACCGATATCTATGATGCAAACTTACTGGGGATGTGGAGAGGAAATGAATGCTAGCCAAGAGCAGGGCACGAAGGGCCACAGAATGTGCGATGAGGTGGTCGAGGACGATGAAGACGATATGGAGATCCAGTCTGGTCAGAGACTACACGACAGGGGCTGCCTTTCATGTTCCAGTCTCAAACAGGCCCGAGAGATACGACACTTGCAGTGTTCAGACAGAAAATGATCCCAAAGCTCAGAGAGGAGCTGGATGCTACACTCGACCACGTAAGCCCATAGCACACTGTGCAGCCGAAAACTCCCAATATTTTTCAGGGTGTATAGGATCGATCCGGACATGGGATAGTAGGGATTCACATGCTAATGCATACCTCACCATTCAATACTGCTGACAAATCATTAGATATTTGTACATGTCCTTTTTCTGTTGAATTCCAGCAATAGCAAAACGCACTAGCAAAACGGAGGCAGAAAAGATTTTCACAGCGGCTGTCAGAACACTCATGCACAAAACTTGTTTCTTGCTCTCACAAAACCCTGGTAGCCAAGCACTCAAAACATGATAGTGTCACAACAATGTTACCAACACAGGCAGGTAAACATGGAACCCACTTCAAAGCCTCCATCTCCATACTACCTTTCCCCTGGATAATGAGGAACATTTCCAGTTAAACCACTCTGCCTAGTTATGAACAATAAAGGTGACCCCACATTGTTTCTATGCACGGTATTTGGGAAGCTTTGCATGTCTTAAGATGTTAAGTTAAATTTTCTACGATTTTTTTTTCTATGAATTCATGCCATTCTACAAAATCTGCATAACCCAAATAAGCTATTTTCTGACACGTTTTTTCTAATGTTATCAAAATCGACATATCAGTAATAACTGTAATGTGTTAAATGCTCTTGGCACGCCTTCACATGAGCCCACACAAAGCGTATGGATTTTTGTAGGCTTTTATTTTTATTTTGTGACCCTTCTTCCACACTTTGGACCATAATTCCACGTCATTCCAATCCTGAATGATTTTTTTTTTTCCAAATTCCCAAGATGCTCCATGATTTCCATGACTTTACGGACCTCGGCATGAAGATGCACCGTTTGTGGACACCAGTCACTGCGAAAGGACCTGCCATGTGAAAAGCACCTCCAGCCTTTGAAGTGCTGAAATTGACTAAAAGTGCACCTAACAGGCAACTTATTCATTCCAATGACTGGCGACACTTCATTACTCTATATTTTGCTTAATAGATAACGGCACTTCATTACTCTAGATGTTGCTTAATAGATAACGGTTCAGAATGCTATCTAGACTGCGCAGGCACACATCCGCACGTGCTTGAAACTTCAGTAGCAATGTGCTGGATAACAAAGAACTGTGAAGCTGGTATCAAGATCACCTGAACGAAGGTGAATGACTGCACCAGCTACAAACATCTTCAACAATGACACAGATGCAGGTACAAATAATCCACTTCAACCCCTAGGTTTCTGCTCAAAATGTGGTGCGACTTAAGACTTCTACTTTCTACGATTTTTCTTTTTTTAATCACCAAAGTTTCAAAACATCCAACTCAAACGTCAGCTGTAGGAATGTTAATTGCGGGAATGTTGCCCAAGGAAACTTGGTGTTGCCATGAAGTTTGATACATCGCAGAAGTGGAAGGCAGTCTCCCCTCTTGTAGCGGATGAAAGTCTAGGAACCACAGAGAGAGACTTTGCGGGCTTTGAAAATCAAAAAACAGGTCTCATTTTGAAATCGTTGGCCATAAAATTCAAAGTTCAAATGTAAAAAACGGCAACAATGATGAGCCCTTTTCCATTTTGCCCCCTTTCCCTCTTCCCCACCTCAACCCAGCCTCCTCCCCCCCCCCCCCCCCTCCCTCCCTTCTGGCAAACTGAGGTGGGGGGGGCGAGGGGGAGAGAAAAAAAAAAGATGGATAACATGAGAACAGTTTGGGAGAAGAAAGCAGCATATACAAACCACATTGTAAACGATGCAGGAGAAGGCAATGTCAGCTCGCATAACAATACAGGTCGCATTGTTCAACTGGTTGTAGACCACATAGATGTTCTCAACCGGGGTGGGAGCGGTCGTGGGTGCAGCCGTCGACTCCGTAGTCACCGGTGTGGTCTCCGTCTGGCTAGTTTGGAGCGAAGCTGGGGAAACTTCAGACGTGTTGGTCAACTCCGTCGTGAGCGTTGTTGGGACAGTGGTGGTTTGGTCAGCGCTGCATTCCTCAGCTGGTGTGAAAAGTGCGAGGTTACAAAACCAGTCGAAAGAGATCAACATGACAGTACCAGTTTAACCCTTTTAACCCCTTCAATGTTTACTACCACAGCAGTCTGTCACGTCTGGTCAGTTTGGGCCAATCTGCACGAACAGAAGGGATACTTCATACAAACTCAAATATTTCAAAATTTATTTTACTGAGAAGGCTAATTTTCAAATGCTCAAAGCAAAAAGACCGTCTATCCACAAATTGCAATTTCATACCAATTATAATTTCATACCAATTATAATTTCATACCAATTATAATTTCATACCAATTATAATTTCATTCAAGATGACGCACTTTAGGTCTTCTTGATGCTTTGCCAAACTGAGACATTTCTTATCATAATTCCTTTTTTTTAAAGTTAACATAAAAACAAAATTTAATTTTTCAACGAACTTTAGCATGTTCATGTGGAGGTTCCCTGCAATTTACTATTTTGTAGCAGTTAATGCACATTCATGTGCTAATAAGCCGGTGTGAATAAACAGGCTATTTCGCCCAAAAAAGTTTTACGGGCGTAGGCTGAGAATGACATTCAGAGGCACCTGAACAGCGTTTGATCATACGGCCAACCCAAGTTAAAGCTGAAGATCATACCGACTCCTGGTTAAAACACACTGAAACCAATTTATTGTCAGATTAACTCAAGGTTGTATTGTTAAAACACACACACGCACACACACACGCACACACACACACACACCACAATCATCAACATCAAAGATAAGGCTCACTCTGTGGCAACATTGCAGATGAGACCGTCATTTCTCTGTGAAGTGAATGTACCCAATTTTTTTAAAAAATGGCTGAACCCTGCCTACTTTCACTACGCACCGTTTGGTCCCAGAGCATCCGTCAACATACACGCTCATACATGTTGCTGATGTAAATCCTTCACTCACCCGTCTCCAGGGATCACACTGGCTGGCCTATCATAGGGACTTCATTCTATAACAAACAGAACAGGTGAAACAGACAGACAGGTGACATGTCCACACAGAAAAGAGATTCAGTCTGAAAGAGCATGGTGGGGGGGCTACAGTAGGAGCGACAGAAGCAGAGTCAAGAGATTTTTTTTTTTTTAACAAGTGAAGGGGCAGTTTACACCAGTCGGTCCAAACATTGGAGTTGCGTTTAGGGGTCTTGCAAGTGGTGCTCTCGACTCGGTACCATATCATATAGCAACAATAACGCAGCCAAACTAAATCACTACATTGTGGAAATGGACGGCACGATTCTAAGCACATGCATGCCGGTGTACCAGCATCTTCAAAGTTATAACGTGGACTTATGAACATGACGTTCGATGACCTCTACGCCCTCAGGCTCTCACCTGGGCTGAATGTCTCGCCTTTCAGGTTGAAGGCCTGCACCTGAAGGTTGCTGATGACCTGTGTCACTGTGAAGTTGTACGCCCATCTAGTGGCAGAATCGAACGGGATGCTTTTCTGCGCTTTACACACAAAGGATGCGTTGGTCAGCGACAGCAGCGTGCTTCCGACATCCGTGAGTGCCACAATTTCTGAAAATACAGCAAAGCCTTTCGTTTAGCTCATGTCGTTCACAGCCTAGCAAGCTATGAGGTCCTATCAGTGTTGTCTTCTCGTCAGTTTCGTTTGGTTATCACAGCCGAGCTACCTCCACAGGGCTTTCTTATGGGCCATCACCACAAATGGGAAGAAATGGAACAGAGTACGACTATTTACAGATTTTATGCACCAAATCAATATTTCAATTTATGGACTTCCTTGAGATGCATATCACTAACCCCTGCTGTGAGCTTCAGATATTGCCCTTTCATTTTCAGCCCCCGTTTGAAAAAAAAAAAGAGAAAGAACAGAGAGAAATATCTAAAAGGAACACACAAAAAAGTACATAGGTGGACTATAGTTGCTTCAGTACTACAGAACTAGCGCATTATCGCTGTAATTCCTCATACTGTTGGGGAAAAAAAATGAAAAAAAAAATAATTTTTTTTTTTATCCCTCCTGGATGAAAACAAAATCGGAAAATAGAGGGAAAACAGGAGAAAGGTCCAAGAAGGTCGAAAAACATTGGATGATAAATTATCCACAAAAAAAAGAAAAATCAAGGTCAAGTGTCTGATCAACCGATTCCACTTCAACTAAACAGTACTGAAGACCGACGGGAGCAGACACCAAGCACCAAGCAGACCGGTCTTGCCAACAACTTTGCTCACCAGTCAAACGGTCATGTGTGCAGTGCTACCACTCAAACATGTTGCATTTCGCCGAGGGCATTTTTACCTAGTGACATGACGGTAGGGAAGAGCTTCAGAAGACTCGTAGGGATGTGGCAATCTTGCCGCTGCCACTGTGAACTGTGAACTGTGCCGCTCATGACCCGCTCCGTTTCTGTGCATTATGGGCAGTGCGTGAAAGTGCGTCATTCCTCATGACCCGCTCCGTTTCTATGCATTATGGGCAGTGTGCGAGTGAAAGTGTGTCATTCCTCATGACCCGCTCCGTTTCTATGCATTATGGGCAGTGTGCGAGTGAAAGTGTGTCATTCCTCATGACCCGCTCCGTTCTATGCATTATGGGCAGTGTGCGAGTGAAAGTGTGTCATTCCTCATGACCCGCTTTTTTTCTGCGCATTATGGGCAGTGTATGAAACTGTCATTCGTCATGAGTTGCTAGCGACTCCCCGCCACACATAGCATGGTCAGGTATTGTTTCTGTGCATTATGTGTAGTGTGTGAAAGTGTATCATTTCTCATGGCCCGCTTTGTTTCTGTGCATTATGGGCAGTATGTGAAACTTGTCATTTGTCTTGAAGTGCTAGCGACTCCCTGCCACACATGTAGCATGGCGTAGATCAGCAATGTTTCTGTGCATTATGGGCAGTGTGTGAAAGCGTGTCATTTCTTATGAATTGCTAGCGACTCCGCCACACATGTAGCATGGCGTAAATCAGCAATGTTCCTGCATGCCAACTGGCCAAGGTCAAATTCAATGCAAGGGCTGCCAACAATGTGATCAGGTTTCAAGCATGCCTTCACCTCAACAGTGACAAATCCAAACAGGACCCGTTTACTTCTTGCAATTTGAAATGGTCCTAGACTTTTCAATTTTGCGAGTGTCTGCAGATTTTCATGCAATGTTAACTGTTTGGTCATGTACAACTTTCACGTGGAAAGTTGTAAGCATTGAGATGGTGGGTAAAATGGGGCGTGATGGTCACTGTTACCCGACCTTCTGTCATCTGCCTGACCTTGTTCTCGATGAAACCTGACCTTGCTATGAGCCCGTTTATCTTGGGTACATTTCAATGTTTATGTTTCAAGGGCATAACTTCATAACTTAAAAAAATCTTAATTTTCCTCTCGGATACATTGATCTACAACTGTCTGTACCAATCAACTGCAATTTTTTGCTTGTTTGTTTTTGTTCTTTCTGAAGGTGTTTATTTTTTGATCGGGCAATTTCTTTCTTTTTTTTTTCCAATCACATCCCTTCTCACTGCTTTAAATTGTGTGGGGCTTTTCAGAATGGGTCATTCATCTAGAAACAGTGTCGCGCAAATAAGCCCAAGCCTTGGCACAGCAGGCAACAGGCTGGTACATCCTTATCCACTTTATGGAACACGCCTAACACCGATATTGTTCACACCCTCACCGACCGTAACGGCTGGAAAATCGTTCCCTTTTTGATTTCCTACACGCCAGACAAAAGCCTGAATTTTCATCCAACTCATCTGCTGCGAGAAAAGCGAGGAGGCAATGAAAGAGCAAATCCACAGGTTTTGTACACAGATGTCAGATGAAAACTGATGAATCTGCAATGAAAAAAAGAGCAAATCCACAGGTTTTGTACACCGACGTCAGATGAAAACCGATGAATTTGCAATGAAAAAGAGCAAATCCACAGGTTTTGTACACAGACGTCAGATGAAAACTGATGAATCTGCAATGAAAAAACAGCAAATCCACAGGTTTTGTACACAGTCAGATGAAAACGGATGAATTTGCAATGAAAAAGAGCAAATCCACAGGTTTTGTACACCAACGTCAGATGAAAACCGATGAATTTGCAATGAAAAAGAGCAAATCCACAGGTTTTGTACACCAACGTCGGATGAAAACGGATGAATTTGCAATGAAAAAGAGCAAATCCACAGGTTTTGTACACCAACGTCAGATGAAAACCGATGAATTTGCAATGAAAAAGAGCAAATCCACAGGTTTTGTACACCAACGTCAGATGAAAACCGATGAATTTGCAATGAAAAAGAGCAAATCCACAGGTTCGGTACACAGACGTCAGATGAAAACCGATGAATTTGCATATTCTGTCCCCGCTCCTCTTCCCCTCCGAGTGTTATGTGAAATCTTATGCCCTTTGTGCCGCCTTGCTGCTGGTTTTGTGGTCCAGATTTCCGCTATATATACAGGGCTTCTGAAAACGCAAAAAATTGCGTACAGTACGCATTAAAACTCTACGGGACGCACTGGGTGTCCGTGTAAGGGGTCCCCAGGGACCCCCTCAAGTTTTGGTGAAGTCAGACATAAAGTGAGAAAAGACTGCCTTCAACATCGTTGGGTGCCGTAACATCGTAGGTCTGCTACACTTCGGACCGAACCCATCCCTTTTCAAGTTTGAACAGTAACAAAGCGAGTAGGGCAGCCTCCTAACATAAGTCGGTCACTTTTGTCGTCTGCTGAGGCTGATTGACTGAGCTTAACGCTAGGCCACAGCCTCGTTTTCAGTTGACCCAATTTTCCTACTTTGAGCCATGTGATGTCACGATGACGCTTTTCATTTTCCCGGCAGGAGAGAGGCATTTCCGCGAAACCTTTGTTTCCAACATGTCTCTCGAAGCGTGGTTAACGAAATCATCGTCGCAAAGCAAAAAAGCGTAGCAGAGGAGCAAGATCGAGAACGGATACAATTTTTGATGTTTATTTTGTTGTTTTATTGCGACGATGTGTCTGACAATTGCAGTGCGCGTGCAGGGATGCAATTTTTTAACGTTTATTTTGTTGTTTTTTTTTGTGGTGTAGAGACCCCTTAATGTTAGCCTGGGACCCTTAAAAAATCTGATGAAGGGGTCCTGGGACAGGAAAGATTTTCATCCAGCAGAAGCCCTGATATACAAAGCACTGTTGGCTGGAAGTGTGATGTTCCTGGGCTTAAATGAGTTTGTGTGTGTGCGTGTGCGTTTGCATGCATGTGTGTACGTGCATATTTACACTCGATGTTGAGAGTCGACTTCAACAGGATGACAGACATGCTACGGCCCTTTGCAGCTGGCTGAGCTGAAAGCATCAATCAAAACGAATCGGTTTGGAAGCTGAAGGAAAGGAACAGAGTCCTCTCATTCCCTCTGCACTTTCCCCGACCGACTGATCCCTTGGTTCCCGAACCTACCACCCTCCGTCTTCACCTGCCTCCATAACTCTAACCTACCACCTCTGTCTTCACCTGCCCTCCATAATCACTCTCCTAACCTACCACCCTCTGTCTTCGCCTGCCTCCATAATCACTCTCCTAATCTACCACCCTCTGTCTTCACCTGCCCTCCATATATCACTCTCCTAACCTACCACCCTCCGTCTTCACCTGCCCTCCATAATCACTCTCCTAACCTACCACCCTCTGTCTTCACCTGCCCTCCATAATCACTCTCGAACCTACCACCCTCTGTCTTCACCTGCCCTCCATAATCACTCTCCGAACCTACCACCCTCGGTCTTCACTGCCCTCCATAATCACTCTCCTAACCTACCACCCTCTGTCTTCACCTGCCCTCCATAATCACTCTAACCTACCACCCTCTGTCTTCACCTGCCCTCCATAATCACTCTCCGAACCTACCACCCTCTGTCTTCACCTGCCCTCCATAATCACTCTCCGAACCTACCACCCTCTGTCTTCACCTGCCCTCCATAATCACTCTAACCTACCACCCTCTGTCTTCACCTGCCCTCCATAATCACTCTCTAACCTACCACCCTCTGTCTTCGCCTGCCCTCCATAATCACTCTCCGAACCTACCACCCTCTGTCTTCGCCTGCCCTCCATAATCACTCTAACCTACCACCCTCTGTCTTCGCCTGCCCTCCATAATCACTCTCCTAACCTACCACCCTCTGTCTTCACCTGCCCTCCATAATCACTCTCCGAACCTACCACCCTCTGTCTTCGCCTGCCCTCCATAATCACTCTCCGAACCTACCACCCTCTGTCTTCGCCTGCCCTCCATATCACTCTCCGAACCTACCACCCTCTGTCTTCGCCTGCCCTCCATAATCACTCTCCACACTCCACACCATCACAACATTAATGGACTTCTTAAACCAGAAGTGTCTATCTGATAATGGGCGCAAGGAACTATAGGCAGAGGGCTGTGGACCAACAAGGCATGGGGGGCAACGGAAGGCAGGAGGACTTAAGTGCACAGAGTGTGTGGGTTTCAGCCACCTGCCTGAGCCTATGTCACAGGACAATGAATGAACTTAAAAAAGAAAATCACTATTCCGTCGAACGAAACTATAAACAATGAATGTTTAAATATAAAGCATGCTTTCAAATGAGGTTAACTGTTTTTACTAAAAGACAGTCAATGTTTTAATGCAAAGTACGCTTTCAAAAGAGATATTTATTACTAAAAGACAATGGTTTTAATACAAAGCATGCAATATAAAGCATGCTTTCAAATGAGGTTAACTGTTTTACTAAAAGACAGTCAATGTTTAATGCAAAGTACGCTTTCAAAAGAGATATTTATTACTAAAAGACAATGATTGTTTTAATACAAAGCATGCTTTCAAAAGGGTTGATTGTTTTTACTTAATTAAAGACACTGAATGTTTTAATACAAAGTACGCTTTCAAAAGAGATTGGTTTTTTATTACTAAAAGACAATGAATGTTTTAACGCAAAGCATGCTTTCAAAAGAGGTTTACTGTTTTTGGTTTCTGTTGCAGAGCAATGGACATTTCCATGTCATCTTCAAAGCATGTCACCCAGTGAAATTCATACGACATTCCAGGACCCATCAGCTGATGCACTCAACTGCCCAGCTGGTGCACGACACTGTTGGCGCGAGATTATTCAACTGCAGCTGACGCACTCAACTGCCCAGCTGGTGCACGACACTGTTGGCGAGATTATTCAACTGCCAGCTGACGCACTCAACTGCCCACTGGTGCACGACACTGTTGGCGCGAGATTATTCAACTGTCAGCTGAAGCACTCAACTGCCTAGCGGTGCATGACACTGTTGGCACGAGATTATTCAACTGTCAGCTGACGCACTCAACTGCCCAGCTGGTGCACGACACTGTTGGCGCGAGATTATTCAACTGTCAGCTGAAGCACTCAACTGCCTAGCAGGTGCATGACACTGTTGGCATGAGATTATTCAACTGTCAGCTGACGCACTCAACTGCCCAGCTGGTGCACGACACTGTTGGCGCGAGATTATTCAACTGTCAGCTGAAGCACTCAACTGCCTAGCAGGTGCATGACACTGTTGGCACGAGATTATTCAACTGTCAGCTGACGCACTCAACTGCCCAGCTGGTGCACGACACTGTTGGCGCGAGATTATTCAACCGTCAGCTGAAGCACTCAACTGCCTAGCAGGTGCATGACACCGTTGGCGCGAGATTATTCAACTGCAAAGTTTTTGGTCTCGTGCTCCAAACGTCCAGTGATCTTCAAACAAGCTGGTCAGAACAACACTTTTCACCTCATTAAGAATTACAAAGGGGAGGGCGGTGACACTTCGTTAGTGTAATTGTATCTGAACATGTACACGATAGTTTGCACATATGAACCTCTGCAAAATAAGCGTGAAACACCCATTTCATTATCACTGTACAATATTAGTGCGATTGTATCTGAACACACAAGATAAATTCGCACGAATTCAAAGTTCTCTTCTAAGCGCATAAATTTACTGTAGCAATAACAACCTAAGGCCTGTTGGTGCATTCAACCACAAACTGCGACCACCCCAAAAAATGCACACATTCTCACCAGTAGGCAGGCTGCTGTTCTTGAAGGCCTTCGACGGGATGAACTTGATCATCTGATCCATCAGGGCGCGGCCATCTTTGGTCGTAAACACTATGATCCAGTCCATGAATTGGTCAAACCAGTTAAAATGCACGTCCATGGACTGCGAGGTGCCCCCTTTCGTACAGCTCCCAATGACATAGGAAGGGAAGGAAGACAGATCAAAACCGACACTTACTTCCTGCAAATAAGACAGAACTTGTTTTCGTTCAATAAAGCTGCAAAATAACCTGTAATCAAAATTACAACAACAAAACACACACACACACAATTCTGTATGTGTGGAATGCATGGATCAAAGACTGTCCTGGACATAGAAGGGAACAAGAGAGAGAGAGAGAGAGAGAGAGAGAGAGAGAGAGATAGAGGGAGGAACAAGAGAGAGAGAGAGAGGGAGGAACAAGAGAGAGAGAGAAGAGAGAAGAGAGAGAAGAGGAGGAAAAGAGGAGAGAGAGAGAGAGAGAGAGGGAGGAACAAGAGAGAGAGAGAGAGAAGAGAGGAGACAGAGAGAGAGAAGAGGGGGGGTATGAAAAGAGGGAGGGAAGAGGGAGAGAGAGAAAGAGACAGACACGCAGACAGCAGCCAGCCAGAGAAAGACAGTGAAAACCAGAAAAAATACAGAGAGAAATGCAGATCTCGGAGATGAACGAACGAACGGATGGCATGAGAGGGAGGCGGAAACAGAGGGGGGAGGAGGGGGGGGGGGGACAGAAAAGCTGGATTCGATTGTGAGAACAGCTCAGAGAAAACTTTTTTTTTTTAAAAAGAAAAAGCTAAGCTGCAAGTTTTGCAGACAGAACTGTGAGTGTGACAAGACCCAATACTCTTTGTTATTCTGTCCTCTACGAGGCCAGTATATGAAGAAAATGACTGAAGTGTGCTGGAACACTGAACAATTCTCATGATAAAATTTGTATGAGGTGTATATTTGGGCCATCTGAGGATTACAGAAAAAAAAAAAAAGAATGTTCATGTTAGTGGTAGTTATTCAGACTGTCAAGACGTTAACAGATTTCAAGCTTTCATTATTATAGCCCTGCCAACCCTACATAGAGCTTTCCCAGTGCTGTCAAACTCAAACAGGAAATCTGTCATCTTGAACAGATTAGATATATATCCTAAAAAGCAAGGACCAAAATCAGTTAATGACAGGTTAGCAAACCATCAACATCTAAAGGCTGATAAAAGTAGGTTGTACCGAGAGCAGAAGGCATTCATTCAATTTCTCCATTCCCAAACAAATTAATAAACAAACAAACAAATTATAAAAACCATTTACTTGCAACTCTCACACAACCACACACACACAGACACACACACACACACACACACACACACACACACTATGCCTTTTGCCAAAAGAGTCAATACACACTGAATGGCAGCTCAAGTGTCTACTCTGGACAGCGTATACCACCATTTTCACTACCTTGTCACCAGATTACATTAAAAGAAAAGAAAAAAAAAGAAGCTGGCAATAAATTGCAATCAGAAAAAAAAAATATAATATATATATATACACACATTATATATATACTATATATTATAATATATAATATATATATATATATATAATATATATATAGCTTCCGCACCACGGACAGGAAAATGTCCACAAACTGACCAGAAAAACTGCAGATGACAGTAAAGAAAGAAAAAAAAGAAATGTTCCAAGGCATATTCAAAGAGAGTGACAAATGAGGCAGTGACCAGCAAAGAACTGTTTGTATGATAGAACCCCTCCCCTTCCGCCCAAAGAACTGCTTGATAGAACCCCCCCCCCCCACCCGCATCTCAACAGTGACACACCAGCAAAGAACCTGACTATCCAAGACTTTTGCAGGCAGACACACTGGCTCGGGTTGACGACGTTGCTACGCTGAGAGTGAAAACCATTCTCCTTGACTTACATTTTCCAAACCTAACAGAAAACGACCACACACACACGAATACTTCCATGCGATAATATATCAAAATGCTAAAACAGCAAATATCACCATAGAATGGGCATCTAGTGCCCAGTAGGCAGCTAACCAGTCACTAGACTGAAAAGGAGAGATGAGAGGGGAAAAGAAAATCCACTGTACTCACCTTTTGACCCTCCTTAAAGCCGTCAATCCTGATCATCCCATCAACATCCATGCGGACACAACCGCCCATCTCAAAAGTCTTCCATGCCCTGAAATGCATTGAACATCACTTGCCAATGCTGGTGTAGCTTCATGTTTCAATAATACAGACTTTGACATTGCATAGTGATCTCTGTGCGAGTCGTGTGCGATGTGATTGTGTGTGTGTGTGTGTGTGTGTGTGTGTGTGTGTGTGTGTGTGTGTGTGTGTGTGTGTGTGTGTATTTGCATATGCATGCAAGTGTGTGTATGTGTGTATGCGCGAGTGAGTGTGTGAGTGAGTGTGTGTTGTTCTTCAGTTTAACGTCTTTCCACTAAAACTAGTAAAAGTGATATCAGACAATGTGTGTGCGAGTTCACACACATTGTCCGATATCTGATTGTGTGTGCGAGTGTGCGCGCACACATGCGTGTGTGTTTGTGTGTGTGCGTGTACGCGTGTGCGTCTGTGTGAACATTTGCACGCCTGTATGGTTCAATTACAATAACAAATAAAGCAACCCCCCCCCCCCAGGGAAACTATAAGGAGAGTGTCCAATGGACCACTTGTCAGTTCTTGAGCACGGTCAATCATATTTGGATAGGTAGGTAGTAGGTGGGTGTGTGTGCGTGTGTGTGTGTGTGCATGTGCGTGTGCGCATGTGTGTGCCTGCATGTATATACACGTGTATGTGTGCAATTGCATGAATGTGTGAGTGTGTGAGTGTGTGCGTGTGTGCATGAGATATGTTTTTTTCCCCCATTACTTAACACCTATGACTCGATGCAAAATGTGACGTATCCATTGGATGACAATGATAATCGAGCCAATTTCTTTTCAGACTTCCAGCACCTACACATGGCACTGCGGACAGGGGCAGCCGCCTTACAGTCACTTACTACATGGCATGTTGCAAAAACGTTAAACCTGAGGACCTGGAGCTATGTAAAATAAAAATGGATAGTAGTAGTAGTAGAGTAGTAGTAGTATAGTAGTAACAGTAGTAACATAACAATTATGACCGAGTTTGTCAAAACATCATGAGAGAAAAGGAGTCTAATGTGGAATGTTAATATCCTGCAGATGAGCCCAAGCTGGTTGGGCAGGAGTGGTTGCCTAGGCTATGATTTTGGAAGAGTTGAAAAGCTTAATACAGCAGACATAAAAGGTTAGGAGGATCAAGTTAAATCACAGTTTATAGCCCTGCTGACCAAATAGCTGAAGACTTGTCTTTCTCCCTCCCCCACACTCATGCTTCTTTCTTTCCATGATATTTCAATGCCTTTTCCACGGAAGAAAATCATGAAATCATTCATGACAAGGAAACGTACAACTGCTCTAGAATTAAATAAATCCACTTTAGTGTTTTAACAGAAAGTCTTAAACAGGAGGGGGGGGGGGGGGGGGGCACAAAAGGAAATCTTTTCCTGCAGAGACCAGACTCGAGACAGAGCATGTTCAGTTTTAGTACCTAACACATCAAGCGGCTGGTGGAAAACGCCACTTACAACTTGGGGATGTCCAAACAGAAAAAGACCTTAGGGGAACAAAAATAGGTGTGACCCCCACATGTTATGTCTCCAACCAGGCCACTGACCAGCTGCCAAGTGCCATAGCAGTTCCCTGAGTGACAGCACAGTGCCGCCCTAATCACAGATCCTTAACTTATCAGCGGGAGGGAACCTCTCTGGCAAGAAGTTTGGGGATGATGGAGGTGAACTGCTCCAGAGAAGGAGCCCACGCTGCTTCCTCAGAAAGGCCATGCCACCGGGGGACTCGGAGCAGGGCACGGTGGGTTTTGAACAGAACCGAGTCCAGCAAGAGGGGGCACTGAAGGTACTGGCGGGTGAGGCGTCAGACTTGTTCCAGTGTCTGAGGTTTGATCCCTGCTCATGAAAGCCAATTAGTTGGATGAGAACTTACACCAAGGTCCCATACGTGAATGAAGGTCCCACGAGTGAATGAACGCATAACAATCTTGCATGTGAATGCACGAATAACAATCTTGCAGCGTGAATGAATGCACAACAGTCTTGCATGCATGTTACATCCCTTGCCACCTTTCCAAGAAGTGGGCGATTGTGTGCCAGAGGGATGGATGATGCAAAAATGACAAGCATGGTCACTGGTGGCGTTGAGGACATTGTCCCCAAAGACAAGACATGTGGCCACGTTAAGGGCGAGATTCGAAATGGCTCCCCACACAAACAAAAAACCCACCAATAGTGGACTCAAACCTCGAGGCGAGGAATGAAGAAAGAACTGTTTGCAAATTTTATGGAAATCCATGGTTAACATCCAGTCATAACCATGCAAGTTACTGAGACTACAAACTGACACCCACTTTTGTCACAACAAATATGAGTATAAGACCAAATGAAAGTCGTCAGGGGAAACATCAAGGAACTAGGACTTCATGAAGCAGCAGTGTTTTATCCCCCACCCACCCCCCATCCCCACCCCCTAAGACCTATGATCTATGCTGTTTTCAGAATGGGACTTCTTTTCTCTACATGTTCACAGCACCGGAAAAAAACCTGTGTGATTGAGCAGGTTATTATATAATAAACTCAGTTCATCACACAGCAATTCCGAGTGAAATTAATCTGTTCAATGAAACGGTGGGGAAAAAACCCCACTTAAGTGCATGACATCAGTCGCTGCATCGACAGTAATCCAACACTTAATGGAACTTTTCAAGTTCAGTTCAGTTCAGTTCACTTGGGACTTTGATAGCCTCACAGCTTTTTGTGTCCCAATCATCTTATTTCATAAACATTGGTTGCTTAATGCATGCATATGCTCAGGATATATTTTAATCTATTCTATCAATAAAATTGAAATTTTCAACATATTTAACTCAGCGTTAGTATCCAGAAGGTTTTTAAAAGTATTCAAATCTTTTGCTTTTTTTAATGTGTGCAGGTAGTTTGTTCCAATACGGTGCCACTCTGTTACTAAATGAAAATTTTCTAATATTAGTGCGACAATATTTAATTTGGATTTTGTTATCAGAATTTCTTGTAATTTGATTAGAGGTTAGTTGAAAAAATGTGTTAAAATTTGTACTGTTAAGTCCCTTAAATAGCTTGTAAGTCTCAATCAAGTCTCCCCTTATTCGTCGGAACTTTAACGATGGTAAATTTAACCTATAATGCAATCTATCTGCATAGCTAACATATTTGAACTCCTTTATAAATTAACAAGGTGGCTCTTTTTTGTACTCTCAGTACTTGCTGATTGCCTTTTTAAATAAGGGCTCCATATCACATTTCCATACTCCAGGTGGGGTCTAACTAATGCCTTATATAGTAATGTAAAAACTTCAGTATCCAAATATGAAAAGACCGTCTGATTATGCCGAGCATTTTATTTGCTTTCATCATTACACTGTTTATGTGCTTGTCAAATTTCAGACTGCTATCAAACATTACACCAAGATCTTTTTCTTCTGAAAGAGTCAACATCTGAGACAGCATCATTATATTTCATAGTATATGTATACTCCGGATTATTTTTTCCATAATGTATAACCTTGCATTTAACTGGATTAAAATATAAATTCCATGTTTCACTCCACTTAAATATCATCTTGTAATTTAAGATGGTTACTTACAGAATCATATTTTCGTATCATCTGCAAATATTTTACATGAACTAATTACATTCTGGCAGGTCATTTATAAAAACTGAACAGAACAGGTCCAAGAATACTTCCCTGCGGAATACCGCTTACAACATAGATATTTGAAGAATAATTATTTCCAACTCTCACCCTTTGTACTCGATTAGAAAGAACTCTTAATCCAGTTATTCCCATTTATACCATAACCTAATTTTTTTAACAATCGGTAGTGGGGCACAGAGTCAAAAGCTTTCCTAAAATCCAAGTAAATTACATCAAAAGCAAGCCCATCATCGATCATATTTGTAAAATCTTCCATTACTTCTAAATGTTGTGTCATACAAGATTTACCCTAAACAAAACTTGCGATATTAAATAACCATTACAGTCAGCAGTAGTTTGACACCCTCAGTCTTTGCAGTCAGCAGTAGCTTGACACAGGACCTCTCAATAGCAGCTTCCTGAAATCCTGACAAATTTTGGTTTTTCCACTTTGTTAGGAACTAAATCAGAAGAAAAGCAAAACATGTTCCAACAAAGCATGCCTTTAGAAAAGGTGTTTTTGCATCAATTAAACCATGCCCTTACTGTACCGATTGTATGAAGTGTTATCTGCAGGCGCTAAGATTGTTTCAACTTGACAGTTCACTATCGCATGCAGAATGATACCATCGAGCAATACATCTTCCTGGGACTGGGAGTGTCCTATTGGCCAACACTATCTCAATGCTGCATTGCCCTTGACACAGACAAGTACTTGCAATTCTGGTCACTCTGTTCCAGGAATGTTATCTACAGGTGAACTTCCCACCCACCCAGCCCAACCCCTTTCTTTTCAATCTGTGTAGAAGTAGTTTTAAACACGGCAGACATGCATGCACGCGTGCGCACACACACACACACACAAACACACACGCACACACACACTTCATATTTTTCTTCACCAAGTTAAAATCGAACTATTATGTGCACCTTGATTGCTATAAAATATGAATTTGGGAGGGGCGAAGAATCTTTGTTTTCAGCTGTACTTTAACCCCGTCCGACACCCCGTCCACAACCACAGCCCGTCGGCCCTGTCGCAGCTCTGGCACCAGCAATCCACAGGGAGCAGTCAATGTCAAGTCGTCAAGAGGCAACCCACCGGAAGAGACACTGCACTGCTGCTGAGTCACTTTGGTGATGTTCAGTTGGCGCCTGTTCTGATCCAACATACGCAGGACACCACCTACTAAGCCCCCTACTGACAATAATTGCTCAGTCGCGGAGCCGGCTTGAGTGAGCTCTCCCTCCGGAGGGCGCCACCACGTCCGTCCAACGACAGGCCTCATGGACTTGCCAATACCGGTGACCCCGACGGAACCAAACCAAAGCCACAGACTTGGAGAGGACATTGAAATGAGGTCACCATGAGAGCAGGGCATGAAGGGCCACAGAATTTGAGACTTTTTTAATGCTAATCAATGAGAACGAGGATGATCAAGATGATGCTACGGATTTCCATTTCGGTCTGAGACTACATGACAGGGCTGTACTCTACACTTCCTTTCATAATATATCCCGGCGTCAACCAGGCCTGAGAGATACAGGCACCTGCAGTGTTGGTCAGGAAATTTGAGCAACACTCTCAGAAACGCATCCATTAAGTAATGAATCTCGACTGTGGTCCCAGTCTTCCCAACTGAGTCCGCAGCAAACTCAACTCGGGGTAGGAGCCGGTCGGGACAGAAAAAACCCACATGATTCTGATGGGATTCGAACCCACGACCTCCCAGCCGGGAGTCCGCGACACTAACCACTTCGCCACGACGGCTGGTTTTTAAAGCATTTTTCTGTTAAGAGTGGGTTCTCTTGGAGGCGACAGAGAAATGCAATATCCGGTTTTATAAATCTTTGATAGAATGAAACAGTACAGAAGATAACATATGTGAAAGCAGGCTGCTTACTTCTATTGTAATTCAGAAGGGTGTGCTTTCGATATCTTTGCATGTGAGCAGATGTTTCTGCTTAAGTAAAGATGATTTTTGTTTCAGTGAGGATACTTTGAAAACATGACAAAAAGCCACAGCGATACATCAATCTGATATAAATGCGAGGGACTTACACGGAAAAAACAACCTGCCGGCCAGTTGCGATTCTTTGCCCATTCATGGATGCCAGCCACAGAACGATGAACAGACAATGGAAATGCGAACAGAACGCCAATCCTGTATAAGGAAGGCGAGACATAAAGGAGATGGGACATAGGAAGGGGCCAGTGGGGTTAGGATGGGCAGTCAGAAAACCCCCTCCCCCCCCCCCCCCTTCACCACAAAACCACACCCAAAAACAACACTTCTCGCCACTACTCAAAGCTGAGAGCACAAATTTTCAGGACTCTTTATGTCTACATGCACAGAAAAAAAAAAAACCCTGGCCGATACTAACAGCCTACAAATCGGCAAACCAGGTTCTATCAACTTTCTTTCCGCCTCCGATGATAAATTTTATGTCTTGCTAACAAGGACATTAGATTCGCTTTAGGTTAGTCGCCGGACGGAAGAAGGAAGAAGGACGTCGATAAATCTGGAACCGAGGTATGGAGTTTTGATTTTTCATACTGATTTTTTTTTCTCCCCCAAATGAAGTAAAAAAAAGGCGGGTTAAATCCTATTTTAGGGCGCAAAAATTTGAGCCCGATGCGCGCTAAAAGTCTTGCGTTGCCAAATGCAAACCCAACGTAACAAAAAGTATCCGGTATCAACCACCCCTAACCCTAACCTATCGGTATCACCAAACCCTAACCCTAAACCCAATCGGTACAACCGGCGAGCAGCAAAAAAAACAGTTTGGAACTGTTCATTCCAGAATACTTTCCATTTTACCTGTCCCAGTGTAACTGACGACATCGATGCAGACTGCGACGCACTTCTTCATGGTGATGCAGCGCCAATTGAATGCGGACTGTCGCCCTGTCCTCAGTTAGCCAGGACAAGTTGTGAGTGGCTCTCGAACCTCAACAAAGGTCAGTATTTGTGCAAGGGACCAGTGCACCCAGATCCATATCCGGCGGACAAAAAAAATCAGGTAGTGGCCACCTCACGTTTAGGCTACCCTATCCTCTTCGTGCTCTTCCGACGTGCTGTAAGAACTTGCCCGCTAATCATAGTACGCATTGACCTGCATATATCACGTGACAGAATCCACTTAACACTGAGACAGAGGCGAACTAAGAAATGGGCATGAGCGCCCTTGTAGATACATTTCTAAAAGCTCGGCTCGGGCCCCGACAAACGCCTTACGCTGATGCCACAGAGCATGGTTCCCTTTCAGATTACTTAACGGTACCCGCCGATGTAGGGTTTTTTTAACCTCTTTCTTGCCTTTAGGGAGGGGAGAGGGTGGGGAATGGAACAAGCCTACAAGGTTGTAAAATGACTAGATCACACCAAATGAATACTAAATAAATAGAAAAAAAAAACATCTGTGACCATTACTGTTTCCAGTTCGTTTGGTTGGTTGATTGGGGGTTGTTTTAAAGTAAAGGACTAACTATAATTGAAATTTGTTTTTGAAGATCTGTCATTTACTTTGGAATGTGCTCAATAGAACTGCAGACTGAGATTTAAACACAAAAAAAAATTTGAATAGTTGGGGTAGGATTGGTTTTCTTTAAACAGTTACATAATTTCCGGTGTCTCCCCAACAGGAATTGGTACCATACGAACCGGAGAAAGAGAAGGTCGCAACCGACCCCACGATCTGATATGTCTCAGCTGATAGAGAACCATGAAACTATAGTTGCGCGGATGAGCTGTTTCCTGATGGCGTTGTTCCATACATGGACGTTCGACCGAGTAGGTACCTGGCCAGTTGAAGGTACTGTGCGGCCCACCATCTCTCGCCAGCCCCTTCTTTCGTTCCCCTCCTGTCGATCAGCTCTGTTATGAAAAAAACATCTCCGGAGAGCGCCTTTCAGTTTCAGTGAAATCCATACCAAGCACTTTGTTATCTTACCTGTTATCGTCTTTTGGGCAAACAAAGGCGAGGGGGGGGGGGGGGAGGGGGGGGGGTACATGCTTATCTTTAAATCGCAAATTGTACCAGGGTATTTCTCCTGGCGTCACGATCATAAACCCAAACTTGCCTGAGACATGTAGATTCAGAATCGACCGTTCATGCTACTTATCATGTGAGTATTGCGTTTGAAATACCGGAGGCACCATCTCACACTGTCCATTGTTTTTGGCATTTTCTCCTCAAATAGAGGTTAGAACGTTAAGCCGGGACTTATGGTAGGTAGGTCCAGCATTTTTTACACTTGGAAAAAATTCTGGAATGTTTTTGCATTTTTCCCAAGACCATTCAAAGTGATATACCTGCCCACCTTTCACGGCCCATGGGTTTTCATAGTTTTTGCGATATTTTTCGCGCTTTACACTTTGGTAAAAATGGGTTTTATCACGTAATGGCCAGAGGGCCCATGTTTGGACTCCTATCTTATCTGCCTATTCCACCAATATGCTCTCCAGATTGGCAGCGTTAGTAGTTTGTTGCTGGGATCACACTGAGCCATATATTATTTTTTTATTCCAGAGCTCAGTGCTTATTATTTTATCGCTGTTACCACCCTTCAAAAATGACCTAAACAAATGCTAACTATGTCAACGTGTCATTTCGTGGCAAACACACCGAGGTACCGTACTCGGGAATGACCAAGCTACAGACAAAGTAGAGTTATCCCAAATAATCAGCATTGCGAAGAAGGAATCTTACCATGGAAACACCCCACTCCCTGATGTTTTAACCTTCACCATTATGTCACCCAAACTACATCAAAGTACACAAAATCACCACATTCCCCATATATTTGTAATTATCACGGGGACAGAATCAAATGCTCAAAGAATTTTCCACCAAGCCCCCAAACTATGGTCAAATAACCGGCACATATATGTCCAAATGGAACAGCCCCTCACAACTGTCTTACACAACTTTCCAATACCAGAAAAAAATCCCCTCTTTCCATGTCTGGTTTTTCCGTCAGCCTCACCATCACGCAAAACTGGCCATCTCCATTTTGTGCCCCAAAATTCACAGTCACTTTTTCCATACTGTTTGTATCTTCTGATTCAGGGTTCCCAGGGTATAAAGTTCCAATGGCTCCCCAACTCTGTTCTTGGGAAAAATGGTGAAGTCTGAATCAAAGACATATTTACTTGCAACTTCCCATGGAGTCGGACACGGCCCTCTGAATAGGTTTTATGTCCTTTCTGGTCCCTGACGGAAATACAAGCAAGGTCCGGTCTTAACAATGTCTATACTTGACCCCAATGTTCCCATGATCATCCTAGAAATGCTACTGACTGTCCTGGCCTGCTAGAAATTTGACTGGAACTTCACAGTCTGATTCATCATCTGACAAATATTCATATCATGTTCCACAAGTGCACTGAATATCTGGCCTTGTGGTTCTTCTTCTTTGGACCAATTCTCTCAGCCACGCAGCTGGTACTGGTCACTCTTCTGAACATTTATTACACCCACACACACACTACACGCTGGATGCAAATTGATGTGCACACACCCACACACACCCACCCCCACACCCACCCACACACCCACACACACACACATTTATTAAATTGAAGCACAGTTATATACTGGACCATTTGTTTTGAATTATCAATGATGAAACATGGAAATGTTTGATCAGAGACTGTGAATGAAAGTGTACATGGCTAATTTTGAAGAACTTGTTGTTTTATACCACGTTCTATTACTTTATGGATATATGATTAACAGTCCAAACACACATTGCCTCAATTTTCAACAAGACTTTTACGTGAAAATTGATCAGCTACACCCACCCACAACACACACACACAAACATCAGCTCGTCACTTTATAATCCATGCTCCAAGATTTCCAAATTCAGATTTTCTTGGTCCTTTCTTAGTTCATCGCCACCAATCCTCCTGCAGCTTAAGCTAACAGTTCTCAATCGTTAATGAGTCTATTTTTGATTTACTTTTATTTTTTTTTAATTTTCCTTTTATCTCATTTCATTAGTTCCAATTTGATTTTATTAATTCTTGATTCATTTTGGTACAACAGCCCTGCAATTCGTGCAAATTAATCAATAATCTTGCTCCTTTCACTTTTCATTGAGGTCTTGAAACCGCGTTATGGTCCCTGTCGCAGTTACCAGTTGCCAAATTTTATCTTTATTCGTAATTTTCATTCTAGACCCCACAAATTCCTCCACTCTTCTAAAATGAAATCTGAACGAGGACTGGGGGAAAAGTTATTCTCTGAAATTGTTTTAAAACTAACAAGGTTGATCACCGCTTGCACACCATTAGTTCGATCCCGGGAGCTCACAAACCACCAACTCAACCCGAGCACATGTTCCGTTGTCCGATGTGGAAACAAAAAATCCTTCTAAAATCCTTCGAGTACGCAACGACTTCTTTTAACTAACAGGGCAAGAGCTGAAACAAAATGCAATCGTTCGCATACTTGCTAGATCACGCTGACGGACTGTTGAGCTCCTCGGTTTTTCAATCGCCACTCGAACTGAACATCGTGTCGGCTTCGTCCCCCCCCGTTGACGGCAGGCTGAATGCCGAATGGATACGGGGTTTCTCTTTATCCTGGCGGAACATATACACACAGCCGCCTGTGCATTCCTTATATACCCGCCCCGAAAGAGCCTCGATTTTTCTACCACAACGAGTGGTCTTTAAATGTTTGTTCAGACCTTCCCGATCTTGCCATGCTTCTGAAGTATATGCTAGCTTTCGGCAAAAAATTACGGCACTTACACCTACGCAGGCACCTATGACGCCTTTATACCATTTCGGATTCTGCAGGCTTTTTCTGTTTCATATGGTACAACATCGTCGCTGTGCCTATAGTTTGTCCAGTTTCGAAAACGTTTCGGATGTTGTTGTTTGGGGTCCCGGACTAGCCGCGGCGTGAATCGATGCAAAGGTCGCCGACGCGGTGGGGTGTTTGGTTTGTTGTGTTCCGATGTTACAATAAAGACACTTCTTTCCATACCATACAAACACACACCGACTTCATGTTAGAGGTTCCTTTAGATGTGGAGATATTTTATTATTTGCCGTGTTGAGTAGTTGAGGCGTTGCAACAGTTGCAATTGGCAGTTTTTCTCCTGATCTGCTGCTGTTATGCGTGGCTACTGTTCTGATTGAACCTCACCTACTATGGGACAAAGCGGAACTGTTTCAGAGCTATGCACCACAACGGCTATGCACAACCACCCTCAAACCTGAGACAGAGGCGAAAATAAGGAACCTGAGCTGAGCGCCCTTGTCAGCTACATTTCTAAAGATGTGCTAAGATGCTAGGACTTATAACCCCAGAGAATCCTGAGCACGAAAGGAAGGTCGTAGGCTCAAAGAAACCTTGGACCGCAAAGTGGCAGAAGAAGCCAAGACATAACCCCAAATGGCTTTTTGGCCTTCGTGCAGTCAAACCCCTCATCAACGACCTGGCTATCAGATCTGACACCAGGCAAGATGGTTCAAAGACACGAAAGATAAGGAACACGCAGACTTCTTAACTCCTTCTTTCCAAAGTGTCATTCCCTTGACCCCAACGGACCCCCTCCCCGATCTACCAATGTATGGACTTTGAGGAAGCACCTCACAGATATCACGATTTAAGCCTGAAATGGTCGTAAACTGCTCGAAAATCTTCAAAACGGCACAGCCCCAGGTTCCGCTGGTATCCCACTCGCATTTTGGCAAGCGCCGCTGCCACCTTGTTCAACCACTGGCACATCTTTTTCAGTTTACTGTAGACACAGGTCAGTTCTAAGGATTGGAAAAAGGCAACATGTCACACCGCTTTTTCAAGAAAGGTTAGCAGCTGATTGCCAAGCATTATAGACTGTCA
Organism: Conus ventricosus; assembly: GCA_018398815.1. Classification (NCBI taxonomy): domain Eukaryota; kingdom Metazoa; phylum Mollusca; class Gastropoda; order Neogastropoda; family Conidae; genus Conus; species Conus ventricosus. The sequence goes on along the minus strand of CM031623.1, from coordinate 14,483,871 downwards.
GTCAGCCTGACTGTGTGTTAGTCTGTTAAGGTAATGGAGCCGCTCAGTTCCTCCGCCCGCCACGTCCTGGCACTTTCCAGAACAAACTCACTGATAGGTCAAGCCCAACATGGTTTTGATTCAGGAAGGTCGTGAATTACCCAATTGTTGGAAGTATGGGATGTGGCTGGCCAGCCCATTATTGCTGAGTGAGGAAGTGTTGAACTCATATAAGGATTTACAGAAAGCCTTCGACTCTGTACCACACCGTCGACTCCTAGCCAAAGTTCTCAGCATTTGGAATACATGCACACGCCTTGCCTGGATCACGATTTTATACCCGACAGAAGGCAGAATGTTGTAGTCAACATGGTGTGACCTCACACGACCGCCGAAGTGCACCAAGTGACTGGCATTCCTCAAGGTCGCGTTCTTGGACACTCCTTTTCGTCTGTTTATATACCCTGACCTAACACGAAAGTCAAGACTTCTGTACGCTGTTTGCAGATGAATACTAGTATTTTACAAGAACAGATACTGAGAGGGGCACGGCAACTGCCCAGTGATCTGGATGCATCCAAATATGGTCAGTCAATGGACAACCTAAAGTTCCCATCACACACATTGCAGTGTTCTGCACCTAGGCACTAACCATCAGCTGCCTCATCGACACCATGAAAGGACAAAAACTGAGCCGGAGAGCGGAGAGTAGTACCACCACTGGCGCGAGCAACTGGAAAAAGAGATTCAGGGTAACAATAGCTGAACCCTCCATTTCCATATCATGTGGCCCAAGTCACACGCCACGCCAACAGATAGTTGGGGTTGATTCGGAGGTCCTTGATTTATCTTTCAGAACAGATTTCGCGCAGTTGTTCAAAAGTCTTGTACGTCCACTGTTAGAGTATGGGCATTGTGTTTGGCAGCTACCAGAAAACGCTTTGCCGAGAATACGCGATGTGCAGCGCCGAGCACCCAGACTCCTCAGTCATTTCCACGACAGGGCCTTATCAGCGAGCTAAACCGGTACTAAAACTACCAAGCTTTAGAACACAGCCGTTCTCAGAGGCGATATTATTTACGTCTTAACATCTCTGACCAGGTCTACCAAAGTAAGTGCTCTTGTCTTCAAATTAGCTACTACATGTCCTTTGGGGGAATTCTTTGCACCTTGCAGCAGCCGAGCACCCAAGAATAATTCTCAGATCAAATTTTTTTTCCCACAGAGTGGGCTCCAGTGGAACAGTTTGCCAGCCACGGTGTCTCAGCCCCTTCATGAATGCTTTCAAAAGACATTTTTTGGGACCAAAACACTGGAACATCTAACGATAGTTTACGCGCCAGAGTGTTTGGACTTCACGTTAGGGACATGTCTTCCCCGCCTGTGAAACCTTAAGCCATTCCGCTTGGACCAAGAACGGCCCCCAACAGGGCCTCAAGTTGCATTCCCGTCAAGCCAGTCCCCCCATGTTCAAGGCCCTCCTTGGCCCCCCCCCCCCCCCCCCCCCCCCCCCCCCCCCCCCCCCCCCCCCCCCACCCCCCCCCCCCCCCCCCGGCTTTGTTGTGCTATGGGCCGTCATCAAAAGCGCTTGACTCACTCTTTACAAGCGATGTTAGGTAGGTATTCCCGGTCTGACCAGTGGGTTGGTCGATCAGACAATCTACCTAACCGTTGTAGCCACCAGATCCTTTTTAATAAAATTCTCTCTCTTTGTCACGTTCATTTATCCACGCGGGTTTAAAAAAATATCATGCACAGTGTGGACTTCCGAATTAGTGGATGTGGAGTAGCACTAGCTATGGGACTTGTCGCATGCGTACACACACTGACCACAACATCCTTATTTAACCTGGCCACGTGAAACTGAACATTACGTGGTTTTGACAATGTGGCCCCACACAATGCTCCCCAGTCTCCTCAGCTTGCAAAGTACTGCACGGGATTGTATGGTTATCCTCTGCAAGCCACCAGTCCGAGAGTATGGGGAACAGCCTGTCATACTTTTCAACCTCAATTACGAACTCCCTTTTTTTTTTATGTTGTGAAACGTCCGTATGCAGGTAGTTACTTACAACAACAAAACAACAAAATAAAAACTGTCATGCTAACAGATTTAATTGAATGCATTTATTGGATCAAATTCAGTGCTTATTCACTGGCTTTGGTTTACACCCAAACGTGTTTAGTCTAACGTCTGTAGTGTTTGGTACACATTGAAAATGTGAATTTTGAACAGATCAAATAAGATTATAGATCCCTTGAACTTGATTGAAATTTGCCTAAAAGCTTGTCAATTTTGTACTCATTTTTTTTGTAGCACAACCGACTTGCTCCAACAAAGGAGACTACAGTAAGCAATGCAGGTTTCTGATGTTATAAGATGCCAAGGTTATATGTATGTAATGTCGGATGACCACGGTCAGCTAGTGCCAGTTCATACCAGTTGCAACAAAAGACAACTTGTGTCCAGGGCTTTATCGTTCCTTCTCTTTCAGCAGGCATGACAAGGTCAATGACCGCCTTTGAAAGCAAAATTCGTGTGAAAATTCCTACTTTTTGACAGTGAGTCCACCTTTGACTCCTGTGCTACAATAATTGTTTTATTTTTGTCTTCCTCATCATCAGAACTTCTCTCTCTCTCTCTCTCTCTCTCCTCTTCTTCTCTCTCTCTCTCCTCTTCCCCCCCCCCCCCCCCTTTCCTCCCCCCTCTCTCTCTCTCTCTCCCTTCTCCTCAGTCTCAGTCTCTCTCTCCTTCTCTCTCTTCTCTCTCTCTCTTGTCTTTTTGGTTGTCGGTATGCTTCGTCTCTCTTGTATGGCATCAACTTTGAGTTAATAAATGATTTAATTTTAAGAGGCTTCCAGTTTGCAGGAGATCGGCCTCCATTGGATAAGGGGACCACAATTTTAATCTTGTTTCTGTGTGTGTGTGGTGTTTTTTTTTGTGTGTGTGTGTGTGTGTGTGTGTGTGTGCATCTTTGCGAGAGAGCGAGCGTTTAAGGATAAATATATCTTCCTTCTTTACCATAGGGTCAAAAATATTTCATACCCATGCCCTGCCGGACCCCCACCATGTCCTTGCGGCGCTCACCGGTTCAGCTACCAGTGTCCTGAATGTTGACACGCCTTACACAACAGCTCATACACAGTACAATATCTTTCATTTGCAACATGAAAAATGTACCAAGGCTCAAGAATTTCGTTTTCATTGTCCGTATTTTGTCAACAAGACCAAAACAAAAACACCCAAACAAACAAAACAAAGACCACCCCTTTGCTGCCATTTTCTTCTTTGCACTGTGTTTATACAATCGTTATGTGGAGGTTTGAGAAGCAAATGTTCATCCGAGCAAAATAACCATCCATGCAGACACACACCCGCCCACACCCACCACACACACACGCACGCTCGCACGCACGCACGCACGCCACGCCCGCCACACACACCACACACACACACACCACCCAACACCACACACACCCACACACACCACACTGCGCACCAAACCACCCCCACCCCCCCACACAACAACACACACACACACACACACATACAACACACACACTAGACATGAGGCCTTTTTCCGTCACCCGCTTAGAACGCACCCTGTTGGGAACAATACTTGTAATATTCTTTATTAACTTTATTTGCGGGGGATCAGAAAGGAAAGGGGGGGGGGGGAGTGAATCCAATTGGGGGGGGGGGGGGAGGGGGGGGGCAAGGATTTTTTTGTTTTTGTTTGTTTGTTTTTTTTTTTCTTTAATACTGTCATCCGTTTTTTGGCCTTTCATTGAGTAGTTCGTTGTGGTTATAAGTATTTTGTTTCCTGTTAATCTTTCTGACTGACATGTATGTAAAGATAGTCACACACAAACCATCATAACACTCTTCACTCACACAACCGGCACACACACGCACACACACACACGCACAGACACACACCACACACAAACACCACACCACGCACACACACACACACACACACACCACACCCACTCGCGTGCCCGCCCACCCAAATGTGTACACATACACCATTAAGTGCCCGCTCCCCATTACTTCTGTACCATTCACTTCTTTTTTTTCTTCTTTTTTTGTGTGTCTAATAATCACGAATAGTGGAATATACGAGTTAACTGAAGGACACAACAACAGTGCCCACACCACGAGCACGCTTGAGGCTGTGGGATCCACAATTATCACCTATTGTGCTGGGGAACGGAACTGTGGTAAAGTTAAGTAAACCTAGTTTGTTGATCACAAGGGTAGTGTGTTATCTATTTTAGGGAAGGGATGAGGAATGAAGATTTATAACCCTTTAGATCCTTGTTTTGTTAACTGTTTATTCTTGCTTTATAAAAAAAAAAATAAAACTGCAAAGAAAAGCAGTCTGAATTTTGCTGGATCGGGGATATCTCTCCTCTCTCTCCTTCTCACTTCTCTCTCTTCTTTTCTCTCTCTCTCTTCTCCCTCCCCCCTCTTCTCTCTCTTCTCCTTCTCTCTTGTTCTGTCTCCCCCCTCTCTCTCTCTCTCTCTCTCTCTCTCTCTCTCTCTCTTCTCTCTTCTCTGTTCTTTTTGGTTTGACGGTATGTAGGTTCTCTTGGATGCCATCAATTGAGTACTCCATGCTGCAAATGGTGTCCTCACACACCAACGCAGGATTTTGTAAGGAACAGAACAAAAAGGAACGCAACACCAGTTCCAAGTTATTATTATATGTCGTCAGGAAGGGGCAATCTCTCCACGGTTAGAATTTATAGCCGGGTGAACTTGAGCAGACAGAGCCATCATATTCCCCTTCGTGTGGATGCTATGATCGAGGTCCTCCTGTATCCATTTGACTGTGTGGCTTTCCTCAGTGTTGTGGTGAAACTGCCGACTGAAGGGTGAATGGGGGTTCATAGTCCAAAGTCCTGAAACGCCTTATAGAGCTCAGTGGACTGCGTATTCCTCCTCCACTGAGCGCCTTTTCTCACTTTTTTCAACCATTGTTCATTCTTTTGCTGCGTCCTACCGCTTTTTGGCGACTCACGTCATGGTCGAAAAATTTCAGACTTGGTTCTGACAGGATCTGTTCCAGTGCTGATTGCATTGTCACGTGTTATCCAGTAGATTCATTTGAGGGCGTTTCTGACGGACTACCCGGGGGATGGGGAGGGAAGGGGGAGTGGCCGAGGCCCCCCCCACCCAAGCGCAGATGGACCGTAAGGGCGGGAAGCGGAAAACGGTATGGAATGGGGTCCGCCGCTTTCCTCATTTCCCAAGGTACCTTATATGATGCTCACTTGTGGAGGAAGTTCATTTTTCCTTTTATCTTCTTCAACTGTGTTTTTTAGCGATATTTTAGTATTTTGTAATCATTATCGATGTTATCAATTAACTGGAGAACGAAAGAAAAAGATGTCACGACCACAAACATGTTATTTGTGTGTCCAGGCCGGGGTTCACGTTCCTTGTTTTGTGGCATTGCCTGCCATTGAAAAAAGACCTGTGCGGGGCATTCTTCCCTGGTGAGAGCACCTTGTTTTTCTTTTCTGCCGTTTTAATTTTCGTTTGTGTGAGTGTGTAATCTGTGCAATGTAACATGTGCCATCAGTTTTGCACCGGAGCACACCCTGCAATGTGCGCGTGACATGCTTTCATGATATCAGTTTTGTGCCACCTACATGAGTCAATGTTAAGTTGCAATTCCTGCAAACACTAGCCACGCGGGAATAGTGCAGAATATGGGTTATGGTTTTTCGTTTTGCTTTCATCAGTCGCAGGGAAATCGGGAAGTCCATTTTTTTTAAGTTACCAGAACCAGGGGGTGTTGCAGGCATCCTTTGAAGCCTTTTGTAACCATTTAAGATTCTGCCGATTGCGTTGTTTACCAACCGTCCGTTTGCCTGCAGACCCACGCAGCTCTTTACAGACTTTCCCATCCGTTGTAGAGGCGAAGAGGGGCCATTTTTCTTGTTTAACCCCATGAAAGACAGTAGCCCCATGCCAGTGCTTCTTACGGCCGGGCCGTGGGACAAAACACCATATAACGCAGCCCAAGCCAGTGCCCCCCGCGTATACAGGCAAACTCGTGACCATGGCATACAGGGCTGAAAACATTGCTTTGATCGTTTGTTGTGCCATAGAGCCTTTTGTCCTGGTGTTCAGCTGGACTGCTTAAAACAATAAAAGCCATGGCTAATGGGGAGTTATGGGGTGTGGCAGGAATGGAGGGGATCAGTACAAAAAACCGCCTGGGGGTACGCTGTGTGTCGTAGGCAGTATGCTGTGGCAGGCCGGGACAACTTCAGTCGATAGTCCCTCTACACCAATTGCGAACTACAGACCTGTGTGCGCGTGGATTTCCCTTTGCTATCCATCCGGAGATCGTAAATTTGCTGTCTGCACGCACATTTGCCTTTGAGAAATTCTGAAAATGAACGTGCTTTGATTTCACTCTGAAGTTGAAAGGGACCCGACTTGATCTTGTAACCACATTGCGCACAGAGTGGAGTTGGAATAATCCCTGGCTCCAGAAACGCACCTATTCAGGATTCTGTTAGCTCTAGTACTATCTGCCTCAGATATGATTTGCCTCTTGAGCGCAGTTGCTCTGTGATGCCATTCTTTTTCTTCCCAGTAATTTCTCCCGTCTAGCAACTTCCTATGATGACGGTTCGGAATCCTAAAAAATGTTGCACTGGTACACGGAAAGTTGGGAGTTGGAGGCAGGGTTGTCCTGGAGGCAGTGACACCCAGATTCATGGTTGTTGCAGTGCAAACCGTTGCTGCTTGACCGATTTCCACTAAATCTTGAACTGAAGTTTGCACTCACGCTTTTGTACTTGGACCTGTTGACAACACCAACAACACACAAAAAATCTTACTTTAACTCTAGGTGTGCGACTTCTCAGTGTGCTCGTGGAATTCTTACAAAGCTTAGTCGGAGCTGGTTGATAAAAACCAAAGACGACGAAAAAAATACTTTTTTGCCCTTGGCGATGATATTATGAAGATTAATAATTTAGTGAGGCCCCTTTGCTCACTCGCAAGAGCTCAAGTTTTCTTGGATCTTAAATTCATTTGTAAGTCAATTGGTTGTTTTGAAATAGGATCATTTGAATGAGCCATGTTTTGGACACTGATGTGGTATTATCTCTCCGGTTTTGTGGGCCCTGTGGGCTAAAAAATGAAAGAAGTATAACTGTTAGTTTGATATTGCGGTATGAGTAGACGCTGATGTTGGTATTCTAAAATGTTTTCATTAACACTGAGTACTAGCACGATACTAGGTGTGGTGCACTTCCGCGTCTTTCAGCAATGAATTATTACTGTGGAACTATATATCATTGCATAGATGCTACATACGCAGCTGGTTGTAGAATACAGTAGGTCTGCATTTCAGTGATCTCTGTTGCCTTTCCCATTTGTCTAATCTCATCGAAGATGAAACAGCTGGTCAACATGTCATTGATGATGAACAGACATTAGAATAGCACTTTAACTGAACTGACTGCTTGATGCAAATTTTTTTTTTTTACCTTGTACGCAAGGTTATCAGTCATTTGTTGATGATCTCTTCTCTAGATTTGTGGTGACAAGTATTCGATTTGTGCATTCTTATTGTAGTGTGGCCCCGTGTATTCCTCTATTTCTACATGTCAGTTTAAAAATTTATTGAAAAATCCCATAGGGATCTGAAAATCCAGGAAAAACCTTGAAATTTGATCGAGGAGTGGTATCGACTCTGTCATTTTGTTATAGTGTAAACTGTAGTGTACTAGTGTTCGGCCTGTTTACGTGCAGTGAAGTTCTGCACTGTGGCATAGTCATGGCGCGCTAAGATTGTGTTTGTTAGGTACATTTTGCCACTCAGTGATTACATTTTTTAACACTGCGACCCCAGTGAGGACTGGGTGATGAAGATGTGCAATTCTGTCGCGAAGTGAAAAAGGATTCCCCATTTGTGTAAAGGTATGGCGATATTTTCAATTTTTAATTACTGTTTTGCCCCACCCCCCAACCCCCCCTCGGGAAAAAAAATTGGGGCACTTTGCCATGGATGATGCCCCCAAAAAAAAAAGCAAACCAACAAAGAGAAACTCCTGCTCTAGCCACTGCACTGAGAATTTTGTTCACACAAACATGACCCCTGTTATTCGTATGCATTTTATAACATGGCATTCTCTTTTTCCGTTTCAGATTTAGAAGACATCTTGATGATGCTGATTCGATGCCGCCCGCTAGTGAGATGAGTTTGCTTGTACTGTGACGGGCCAGTTCATCAACCATCTGGCATGAGGCAATTTCATGTGGCATTGTCAACAGTTTCAAATCTGGTGTGAATGTGTATATGACTGGCCACGGGCGCTGGGTTGGAGAGGGGTAAGGTGGGGGGGGGGGGGGGGGGGGGGGGGGTTGGTTGTGAGCCAGTCGCTAGGGAAGCGGACGAGGAGGACTTGTCAGAACCGAGACGCGAGAGAAGCGAGTTTCTTTGTTCAGTAAAATGCAGGCCGAATCCATATTTTGTCTGAATGTTGTTTGCTCAGCCTTTTGGTGATGCATGTATGACCCTTTTTTGTTTTGGTAGTGCGCGTGGTGTGTGTGTGGTAATTTTCATGCAACATCTGTCTGTGTGGTGGTTTTTTTTGTTTCTTTCCATAGTTGGCACCAAGTCCTGCCTTTTCAAACTTTCGAGGTTCAGTTGAAACCACGGTTTTCCTGTCACTTCACAAGCTGGCCACTGCCTCCGAGCATTCGGCCGTCTAGTTTGCTCCGCCAAGAGATGCTTGCTACGCTGCTTACTCGCTCATTTAACATTGTACGGCGAAACAAAAAAAATTCGAAGCTACCTTTTTCGTTTTTTGTTTGGACAGCGCTACGTAACGGCTCTATCGGTCTGTCGAACTGCATTTCGCCGCTTCGGTTTACTGTAGCAGTAGATTTTTTTTTTACCAATTTGCCCTCTTCCTCTGCTTCATTCTGTATACTAACTCCTTCTAGATATACTAAGAGTCCTGTAGCTTTAATGTGGTCCGTCAACACTGGTTATAGGCCTGATTTCTTTTAAGACGCGCGCAAAATTAAGTTGCTACTTCTCAAAATTGGAAATGCTACTGTTGAAAATTGTGAACTGCTACTGTAAGCCGCATGAGCAGGTTGGCAGCTCTGCCTTCACCCTCCAGTGGCATTCTGCATCAATGACTTTTAACGAAACCGACGTGTTGCAAGCCTAATTTAACTTGCCACGAGCCCCAGGCACATGTAAAAAGACAAAAAAAAGTCTTCAACATCCAATTATCCGGTCATGGTGTACCACTGGCGCCTTGATTCACTTGACCCCTGAAAAAGGTGTTGGCTTCTGGGTTACGGGTGCTTGCATTGACATTTGTGTATATAGTCAGGTTGTTGACATTCATTGACCTTGATCCGACAATCCTTCATGCTGCCAGTGCAACTCTGGTAGAGAGAGAACAACATGATTTGGATGTAACAATATCAGCCCACAATCTGTTGACCTCAACAATGTCAAACATGGAGAGCGGAACCACAGGATTTCGAAGGATTTATCTGCAAGCAAGTTGCAACTTGCAGGTGTAGCTTCCATGTTTCTTATAATCCATCCATTGGACCGAAAATCATACTGATACTTGTGTTACTGTGAACTTTTTTTGTACATTAACCAGCATAACAAATCACCACAATCGTGAAATACCAGTTTTTGAAAAAAAGAGTTAGTACCAAAAGAAATCGGACTACTGATGCCAGTCATTAAGGATCATTGGTATGGATGTTGTTGTTTTTTTCCTACCTAGATGTGATATTGTTGCAATGGGATAGCTTCGATTGATATTGCTGGCAATCCCTCTCTCTGTATCTCTCTCTCTCTCTCTCTCTGTCTCTCTCTCTCTCTCTCTCTCTTCTCTCTCTCTCTCTTGGTGTGTGTGTGTCTCTCTCTCTTTTGTGTGGCAAAATCACAAAGCAGTTGTTTTTTTTATTCTTCAATACTTTATAATAGTCTGATTTTTTCATGAATTTACAAGAAGTCCAGTTAGCTTCACAATGTCCGTCGACACTCTGAAGACACAGCTGAACGTTCACTATCCCACCAGCCAGAACTGAAGAGTGCAGGGGTTCTTTCTTCACAAGAACAAACGTTGAGAGGAACCGTCAGACTGATGACATGGTCCTGCTACGGACTGCCGACGCCTTCACCTCAGTCCTTGGCAGACTTGGGACGGTCACTCCCGTCACTGACCCCACCCTCGCCTTGTCCTTCCCCCTTCCCCTGCTGCCCCCCCCCCCCCCCCCTCCCCCCTTCCACATACACACTCCCATTGTTTTTGTCTCTTAAACCATACTGGCCCCGTGCTTGGGGCCTGTTAGGCATAGTGGGCGAGACATCAGACTCCTGTTTCAATGTTTGTGGTTCGATTCCTTCTTTGGAGAACCAATGACGGAAGGGTTTTGTTTCTGGAGTTCACAGCCATGTTGACCAATCCAACCCGTACTTCTCCGGATCAGACTTTAATTCAAGAGCCTGAGAGTGAACACACTGCATACACTGGCACACACACATAGGTCCGTGCCCACCAGCTGGTGCCCACACACCCATATATGCACACGTGTACGCTGAACAGACACACACATACATGATAAGAAATAGCACAACCAATGTAAGTTGGTACCCAAGGTCTGACAAGTGCATTGGGCTAATCATGGGTCAGAGATCTGCCAAGTCGTAGCCACGAGACCCTCTTCTTAAATTCTCTCATCTTGGTCTTTAATTCATTTATTCATCAGCTTTAAATCACGCACAGTGTGGTCTCAAAACTTAACAGATGTGGTGTAGTGTATATGGACTGGCCTGCATACAGTGATTCCTCAAAACTGTTATATCGCATCCCACATTCTGGAGCAGTGTAGGCCATCGTGCGGCAGCGTGATGAATGACACGATGAAAATCAATCCCATACACACTGCCTGGTGTCATTTGTAGACATCATTCCTGCAGACAGAATGTGGCGACCTTCGTTGTGAGATTGAAAAAGGTCACATATATAAAGATCTTAACAATGCATAATAATCTCAGAGTTCTCGTCGACGAGTGAGTAAAGACAGAAGACTAGGATCCTGGCTATGTACACCCAAGTTGTCTTCATGCAGTTCAGACAACTGGCGACCGAACTTCTAGGAGGCCATCCAGACCCCAACGCACTAAAGGTCAAAGCAAAAAAAGTTGTCAAAATATAAAGTGTGACGTTGTTTAAAAAACATCAAAACGAAACCCCAAATACTTGCCGTCATCCCTTTTTGTATAACCTATATAAACCAAAAATCTTAATAACGAACAAGTCGGTAACTCTTGCTCCCATGATAAAATAAATTTTCGCCTAATTCCAAAACGAACGCTCATCGCACAATCGAAATAAGAAATGACGACACGGAGCACACTGAACAACAAGGAGCCTTTTGTTTGTTCGTGTGCTCTGGTTTCATTTCCAGGCGATTCGTGCCAAGCGCATTCGTTTATACTTACGGTGTGTATTTATTTGTTTGTGGCGAAAAGAGTTACCACTTGTTTGTTGTTTACTGTTTTGCTGTTCCCCCCCCTCACTTAAGATTCCTTTTTAAAACCTTGTTTCAAAAATGGGAATAAACCGAAGGAAAACCCGTATAAAAAATGAAAAATTTCCAAAAAAAAAGTTCAAAAGGAGGCATCATAATGAGGTGGGTGACTCGCTTTAAAAAGGTCCACTTCCCCCAAACCCTTTCCCCTTTCCCCCAAACCTACGGTTCGGTTCAGGTTCAGTTTAGGGCGATGTTTGTTTCATCAAGCCTCCGGTTTTGAAAATCCCCTTCTTTATATCTTGTCATTGGTCAGGTCGACGCACCCAGTTTTTTTTTTCGACATCAAAGCAACAGATGTCTGTTATTTTTTCGCTTATCGAAAATTTTTTTAAAAGGTTAATTTTTGGTGCACGTTTGATTTTCGGATTGTTTTCCAAAAGGGGTGTATCTCGCTAAAGAAAGTTTTTATATTATTCTTGTATTTGTACTTTGTCAAACTGTTACGGGTTTTTGGGGAGTGCGGGTTTTAAAAAAAACAGCTGATCAAATCATCAAATTTATTGAAATTTATAATTTTGGATCAACTCCTCTTTTCCTTATATTTTTGGGTTTAAACCTTTTGGTCCTTAATCTGTCTTCTATGGAAAACACAATTCCTTTAACTTTTCTCACTCGCCCTTTTTCTATTCATTGACTGCCTTTTAGTCTGGAGCCCAAAAATTTTTCACTTCCATATTCAAGAATCGATCTCACCATTGCCTTGATGTCTAAGAAAGGTACCCTTGTCCAAGTATGTAAAATTCTCTTAAAAAAACAACATCGCACGGTTTCTTGATCTGTGCAATGGTCTGTAAAAGAGTAAGTCTTCATCAAATGTTACTCCCAGTCTTTTCCTCTTACAGCACTTTTTGAACTTTTTTGATCCCAACTTTCATCGTAATTTAATTTGGGGTTTTCTTTTGCCGATATGTAATATTTGCTTTGGGATGCTTTGAAGTACAAATTCCATTTTTTAGACCAATTTTATGAGATCAATGTCTTTTTGGGGCATTTTTAAGGTGTTTGGATGGTGAACTGTACAATTTAGTACATCCAAAAATCTTACAGTGCTTTTTAAACCTGTTGGAAATTCATTTAAAATAGAAAATAATATGGGCCCAGTATGCTCCTTTTGGGGGTTTCCCTAATGACATTAGCATTACAAAACAAAGACCAACTCTAACATTCTGAACTCACCTAAAAGAAGCCAATCCAATCAAAAAATTTTTCCCAGTATACCATACGATTTGATTTACAAAGTATTGGGCAGGGGGACCAAAATCGAAGGCTTTACGAAAGTCCAGGTCAAAACATCAATCATTCTCCATACAATTAACTTAGAAATTTTCCCATTCCCTCAAGCAACGGTAATAAAAGATCACTTGCGAAACCATGCGCATTTGGCATACAACTCTTTTTTCATCATAATCAACAATAACATCTCTTACGATGACTCCAGTATTACAAGTCAACTTGTCAAGTTAAGGTCTGTATTTCCGGGGGTCAGTTCTTGTTCCCTTTTTAAAATGGTTTCTGTTGCCGTTTTCCAGTCTCGGGGTAAGTTCCTTGCCATAATTTTTAAAAAGGATACTAAGAGGCCTGCTAGTTCTGGCTTAGTTTTTTTTAAAAACGCGAAGGAAATAGCACAGGCCCTTGCGCTTAATTCGGATTTAGAATATCGATTTCTTTTTAACCATTTTCCGGGGTAATAATTAATCAAACAGTTTTAAACCATTTGATTTACATTTTGGTTTTCATCTGGTTTTTCCCTTTTTACCCTCCGGTAAAAACACTAGAAAAAAAAAGTGTTTGAATCTCGGCTTTATCCACATCCTTTGTCCTATTTTTCCATCTTGTGATTTCAAGGACTGATTCCTACCTTCCCTTGTTTTTGATGCAATATTTCCAAAAAGCTTTTGAATTATTTTTTCATTCTCTTGTTAACTTTTGCTCGAATTCCCTTTTTTTACTTTTCGTTTTGTCGACCACACACATTTCTTATTTTTTATTTTTGCTGGTAATCCTGCCTCTTTTTTTTCTCAAAAATCTCTGATACAGGTTGTATTTTTTTTTAATAATTTTCAATGATTTTCTATCCATCCTTTTTGGGTTTCTTTTTTTTGTTTTCATTTATTTTACATTGGGAAATTTTTTTTTTCCAAGTTCGAATTTTCTTTTTTACTTTCCCCAAGACCCTGTGTCAACATCAATTCTGTCAGTTCGACCAATCTGTTTTTTTAAGATCAACCCTCACGGGAAAAGTTACCATTTTTCATATCAAATTTAGTCTTCTTCTTAGTTTCTGTTTTTCGCCAATATAATTTAAAAAATAAAACTCTGGGCACTTTTTTCCCGAGGGGTCAAGTGCTCCCCTTCGAAATAAGGGCTTCATCATTAATGATAAACCCGATCAAGAATATTTGTTTTCTGTCCTTCTCTTCTTCGGTTGGGTTTTGTCACTACTTGCGTCAAAAAGCTCTCGAAGACTTTCAAAAATTCCGTTCTCTCTCACCCGGGGGCCCCTCCCCTTTTCCCAACTATGTTTGGAAAATTCAAAACCCCGTTTTGCACCACAGTCAAAATTTTTAAAATTTCCCTTTTTAATGTTTAATGCTTTTTTTCATTTTCTAGCGACCACTGGGGCTCTTATAGAGCAACCAAATAGACTTTTTGTCCACCCCCCTAACAAAAGAACCAGACACTTTCTTTAAATCATTTTTATTTATTTCAGTACACATTTGGAATTTAAAGACTCTTTTACAAAAAGCACTACAGCTCTCTTTGGGTTTTGGGGGGAAAAAAAATCAACCCGGGGAAAAAAAAATTCCCCAAGGTTTAAAATTTGTTTGATTTTTGGGTATCGCCTCTGTTTTTTGCTACAAGCTTGGGTTTGTGTCCCCTTTCCAAAGCAAAACTCATTTTTTTAAAAAAAAAACCCTCCACATTACGTACAAAAAAAGCGCGTTCAAAAACACAGTATCATCTTTTGAAATATTGTAAAACTATGTACTTCTGTTTTTCTTTAGAGATTGTCAAACTCTTTTTTGGCCATCCGTTGACCCGTTTTACCATTGACCTGAAAGATTTTCCCCTTTTTGCCCAAAGCTGTTTCCCCACCGTTCTTTTTTTCCTGACGCACTTCTTTTTTTTTCAATCGTTCTGCAGGGGTGAAAACAGGATTTAGAAAAATTTTTTTGGCCTGATCTGACCCTTTAAGCGCGAGCGTTTTTCAAAATTTCTCTTTTTATATTTTGTTTGAACCTTTTTTCGCAAATTGGGTTTTGAACCAAAGTTTACTTTTCCCCTCGGACAGTTTTCCCCAATTGGGGCCCCCCTTTTAAATCCGGGCGATTTTTCTGCACTTGTTCTTCCTTCTTCAATGTCTCCCTTGTTTTTTTGCCTTCATTTTTTACTTTCCTTCAAATTCTATACAATTCAGTCTCTTTTTTCTCTCTACTTTTATCCCACAACTCGTCACTTTTTTACCACAAATTCTTCGTCTTTTTATCAAAGGGCCCCTGGCTCCCGATTCCACCTGCAAAGCCTCGTGTAACAGACCAAAAAGTCTGATCAGCTGTCAAGTTTTTCTTTTAAATCGCCCTTTTTTTTTCCCCCCCCCCCCCCCTGCTGACCGTCCAAAAAGTCCATTCAAAGCCCGCTTTGATGCTGAAACCCCCAAAAAAAAATGCATTTGTGCGCCCTGACCACACACA
This sequence comes from Conus ventricosus, assembly GCA_018398815.1. Lineage (NCBI taxonomy): Eukaryota > Metazoa > Mollusca > Gastropoda > Neogastropoda > Conidae > Conus > Conus ventricosus. Next base: position 14,468,591 of record CM031623.1, on the reverse strand, counting down.
CACACAAACGCACCAAAAAAACCTGTAAGTATTAAGAAGATCAGTTATTAATACAGATCAGACTTGAGCATGTTCCCTGGTTTTTTTGGGACGGGAAGAAATTTTCCCTGGCCAGCCAAAAAAACACAATTTTAACACTAAATCTTTTTAAACTTCACGAACAAAATCAGGGAAACAAAACGAAGGCAAATTTTTAATTCAGTTAAAGCCTAAATGCTTGTTTGAAAAGCATTTAAACCCCCACCCTTAAAAAAAAAAAACGCGGACATATAATTAAAAAAATGAACAACTTGATTTGAGGAGAAAGCCTGCATATTAAATGAATTAAACTGCTTTCAAAAAACTAGGCCAAAAGGCCTGAAGGTTTATTGACTGTCCCCAAATACTGCTGTTGATGACCTGCTTTATTATAGGCTGCAGTTCAAAGTTTACTTTGGGATCAAATTTGGACACTCCCTTCCCTCCCCCACCATTTTTTTCCCCGTGGTTTTTAAAAAATTGAGGAACCGGCAATATAACCGTTAATTTAAAAAAAAAAAAAAAAAAAAAAAAAAATACAACAAAACAAAACAAGCAAAAACCAAGATGGCAGCTGTCTCAAAATACAGTGAAACTTCGATCATCATTTAGCCTTGGTACCATATGTATAGTCCACACACACACACACACACACACACACGCACACACACACGGTGTAAAGTAACGCTTTAATACAAAACAAACGAGTGTATTTTCAACAAGTTCGTCTTCTTCAGATGTCATTCTGTAACAGATATACACAAACGCACAACATGACAGAACTGTGCCAAAATAATGGCCGTCAACAACTGTGCCGAGTCGCCTTTGAGGGTGCCCTTCAAGCAAAGTCACAATAACAAGGCTCCTGTGGAGTGCTGGCGCTAGGACTGTGACAAAACAAAGCTGGAGGTGGTTTGTGGGTGGACGGGGTTACATGGACAGCAGCATGGGAGAGTCGCCGCTGAAAGGCTTGCGAAGATCGAGCGACGAACAGTTGAGAGAACAAGGAAAACGACAGTTATCAAGGGTAATGGCCTGTTTACAGTCTGGTCAAAGTGATGGAGTAAGATCTTCATTCGGTGGATGATGTCCTTGGCATAATTATACAGGTAGGAGTCGTTTTGACAGCTTGGGCGATTTAGCCGTTTGCCTGTAATGATGCATCACAGCCAGCTGTGGATCCAATGAACATTCTTCAAAACCTGATGACAGAACACAGAAAAATTGACTGATGTGTAGGCAACACTGTGAAGAATGCGGATTGTAAGGTGCTTAGAGCTTGGTCTCTGGCCGGGGATAGGCGCTACGTATAATAAAGTACTCTCTCTTAAGCACAACGTGTTCAATTGTCAAATTACGTTTTTAATGAGTACATTTACGTGTCAGAAATCCTGTAAGGTCTTCAGTCCCACACAGCATAATGCAGAAATCTTATTATGTTAACAGTTTGCGATGATAGCATAAAATACCTTTAAAAACAAGTTCCTTCAAATGCAAAGCTCGAATTTTGATAGAAAGAAACTGTAGGGAAAACCTGGTCAACAGAAGTTTTCAGAAGTACCCCCTCCTACGAGTGTTTTGGGCCTTAACCCCTTCAACCGCTACTGTTGAATGTGCTTGTCGGTGACTAAGAGGCTGTAGCCTTGTGACGGAATGGGGAAGACGGAGCGAGTCACCAAGTACCACTGTCTGTCTTGTCTCGCTTCACGTGTGACAGTGTGAATCATTGAGGTGAGGTAATTAGTCCTTTAAATCCCGCTACACAAAATATAGATAGTCTCATTTAAATCCAAACACACCGACCTGAATTCAGCACAGTACAGTAATAGAGGGGTTAACTCGTTGCACTGTTAGGGGCTGGATCGCAACCAGGAGAGTGGCTTTGCTAGGCAAAATCTTGACTTCCACAGAACGAGATAATTATGATTGTTTAATTTCTTTGGGTCGAATCTGCGTTAATGGAAGTGAAAAAACAACAACAAACAAACGATTAGCTTCACTGTCAACTCCATTTTGCTTGAAAGAGCAGTGAAATATGTGTAAATGAGTTATTCATAATATTGGTAATTACTGAGAAATAATGGTAATTTCTAAAGCAATGATATAGATTTTTTTATCGTGTAGTGTGTATAAGTTTTGTTTTTGTGTTCGTGATCCATTTGTATTATTATTGACTCTTTTTCCCTTGCGTATGTGTGTTGATTTCCTCTACATTCCACTTGTTGGCTACTTGTCATCTGAACGCTATTATTGTCATTCAGTCCAAAAATAAACTCAATAAAACGAGGAAGGAGGGGGGGTGGACAGAGAGAGAGAGAGAGTATGTGCGTGCGTACGTGCGTGCGTGCGTGCGGCGTGTGTGTGTGTGTGTGTGTGTGTGTGTGTGTGTGTGTGTTGAGGGGGGAACAGGAACAACCTGGACTGAAACTGACAGAAGCATCACTGCAGTCTTCCTAGTTTTTTTTTCTTTTTCTTTCTTTCTTTTTTTTTTTTCAATAAAAGCGGTGGTGGGTGTGGGGGAAAGGGGTTTGGTGGGTGGTTGCACTCTCCTTTCATGAGAGCAGGATGGAGGGGGAGGTGGGGGGAGAGGGAAGGATGGCGGGGTGGCACTCTCATTATCCAAATTTGAAGAAGGGACGTTTTCTCATCTTCCAAGTTCCAGTAAAAACGCACAGTGGGAGAGGTGGATCACCAAAACATGCTGTCCACACGTTCTCGCTTCGAATATTGAAAGGATGTGATGTGTGTGTGTGTGTGTGTGGGGGGGGGGGGGGGGGGGAGACGCTGGAAGGGGTTAGTGTCCGCCTGCTCCCCAGGTTTCTAACACCACTGCCAGTGTGCCAAGGCTGAAGCTAAAACTAAAAAGTTAGTTTCAAAGTGAGATGACTGCAAGCGGAAATTGAAACAAACTTGAAAAAGAATCTTAAGTAACTCCGCCGGCGGCCAAACAAATCACAAGACAAAAGACGACACGGTTTGACCTCTTGGTCAAAACGACGCGTTTCGACCTCTTTGTCTAGAGGTCGAGACGCGCCGGCCGTGTTTTGTGTTTTTGATGCGTTTCGAACCTCTTGGTCAAAACGACGCGTTTCGGCTTCTTGGTCAAGACGTCCAAAACGCGTCAGGTTTTGTTTCGTAATTTGTTCGTGATGTCGAAGCGCGTTGTGGTTTAGTCATGAATGCAATTTGTTTGTCCACGTTAACCGGCGCAGTTACTTCAAATTCCTTTTTTTTTTAATAGATTTTTTAAACTAAAAGAGACCCACACGCCACCATGCCTTGCTTCAGCCTCACACGAACACTCACCCGCACGGTAGGTTCGCACAGCGTGAACCCCCAGGGTGAACACTTTGCGCGGGTCAACGACAGGCTTGGTTCGGATGGTCCACGGGTCGGCGTGTCGGACCACGTGGGTCAGAGCGTCAGCCGCACAGACTGGGAGAACCGGGAAGGGTCCACACTCCGCGGGAGTAGCCTCCCTTTCAGCTCAGCGGGAACATCACATGACTGAAGAGGAACGCCCCGCATTTGGGTCTCTGAAAATTTAATACGGTATGGACTTTTCACAGCCGGATGGTCCCTATACGATTTGGGAAGTAGTATTGGTACATCATATTGCACACGCGCGCACGCATGCGCGCTCACACGCGCGCGCGCGCGCACACACACACACAGCACACACACACGACATATCGCACACACACATACACACTCACACACAACGCACTCGCACACACACACGCACTCGCACACACACACACACACACACACACACACACACACACACACACACACACACACACACAATACACACACACACACACACACACACACACACACACACACACACACACACACAAATACACACACACTAACATACACACACTATCATCAAATACACATTTTAAGTCGCACTGAATATTGGTCTTCTTCATGTTGCATAAATACTTCTTTTAAAGTATACCCCATATTGAAATAAATACTTACTTTTGAATAGTGTTTTCATTTGATAATGACATGAACAAGGTTAATTTCAACAGACAAGTGTGGTTAAAATATTTTTGCGGGATGAATTGAGAGAAAGACAGACAGACAGACAGACATAGAAGAAGAAGAAGAGGAGGATGAGGAAGAAGAAGAAGCAACAACAACAACGACAAGACGTTCAGAACACCAGAAAGGAAAAGACAGAAGAAGAAGAACCCCCACCCTCCCCCACGCCAAACCGTGTCACCATCTCACCCTCTCTTCCCCCTTTTCGGACTCCTTCTTTACGGCTTTCCCCGGCCTTTCTCTCCTCCCCACCCACATGGCCACAGTTACACACATACACAGCAACACATGGCCACAGGTACACACATACACAGAAACACATGGCCACAGGTACACACATACACAGCAACACATGGCCACAGGTACACACATACACAGCAACACATGGCCACAGGTACACACATGCGCAGCAACACATGGCCAAAGGTACATACATCCACAGCAACACATGGCCACAGGTACACACATCCACAGCAACACATAGCCACAGATACATACATACACAGCAACACATGGCCACAGGTACATACACATACACAGCAACACATGGCCACAGGTACACACATACACAGCAACACATGGCCACAGGTACACACATACACAGCAACACATGGCCACAGGTACACACATACACAGCAACACATGGCCACGGTACACACATACACAGCAACACACGGCCACGGTTATACACATACACAGCAACACATGGCCACGGGTATACACATACACAGCAACACATGGCCACGGGTATACACATACACGCAACACATGGCCACGGGTATACACATACACAGCAACACATGGCCACGGGTATACACATACACAGCAACATATGGCCATGGGTATACACATACACAGCAACACATGGCCACGGGTATACACATACACAGCAACACATGGCCACGGGTATACACATACACACGCAACACATGGCCACGGGTATACACATACACAGCAACACATGGCCACGGGTATACACATACACGGCAACACATGGCCACGGGTATACACATACACAGCAACACATGGCCACGGGTATACACATACACAGCAACACATGGCCACGGGTATACACATACACAGCAACACATGGCCACGGGTATACACATACACAGCAACACATGGCCACGGGTATACACATACACGCAACACATGACCACGGTATACACATACACAGCAACACATGGCCACGGGTATACACATACACAGCAACACATGGCCACGGGTATACACATACACAGCAACACATAGCCACAGATACATATCACTATCCTGCTACACATGCATAATACCACCTGGGCACATATACACAGCAACACATGGCCACAGGTACACATCACTATCCTGCTACACATGCATAATATCACCTAGGCACACATACACAGCAATCAGCAGTCCATGGCCACAGGTACACATCACTATCCTGCTACACATGCATAATATCACCTAGGCACACATACACAGCAATCAGCAGTCCATGGCCACAGGTACAAATCACTATCCTGCTACACAGGCATATTACCGCCTAGCCACACATACACAGCAATCAGCAACCAATGGCCACAGTACATATCACTATCCTGCTACACATACCCAGCCACACATGCTTGACACCATCCTCCCACACAAACAGCACCACCCAGTCACACAAACAGCACCACCCAGTCACACAAACAGCACCACCCAGTCACACAAACAGCACCACCCAGTCACACAAACAGCACCACCCAGACAAACATACATAACCCCCCCACACATACACACACACATACACACGTAACACCACCCACACACATACATCA
>CM031623.1:14441407-14462618 GCA_018398815.1 Conus ventricosus | reverse complement strand
TGCATCAAATATCAACATTTGTACTTTCTTTTACATTTAACGATATGGTTATAAGGCAAAACGAGAACGAGCAATCAATTATCAGTAAGCAGCAATAAATTCCTAGCATAAATAATCATAACACATTTTCATGATGTGTGCGTGTGCGTGTGCGTGTGCATGAGCGCGCGCGTTTGTGTGTGTGTGTGTGTGTGTGTGTGTGTGTGTGTGTGTGTGTGTGTGTGTGTGTGTGTGTGTGTGTGTGTGTGTGTGGTGTGTGGTGTGTGTGTGTGTGTGTGTGTGTCAAGTCAAGTCAAGTCAAAATTATCTTTATTGAGGGTTAAAGAATAAGCTTTCCAGCTTTTTTACATCCTGCCCTCATAAACAAGAAAGAAACTAATTGAACATATAACCACAAGCTCAAAAAACATTTTTTAAAACACACAATTTCTTTCATGCAAATACATAACTCTCATATGAAATCTGAAACAGTCATGAAACTATTGTTGGAACTTCAAGTTCAAGCACACACAGAGAGAGAGAGAGAGAGAGGAGAGAAGAGAGAGAGAGAAAGATGGGGATAAGGGGATTGTATTAATTGAAATGACTTCAATTGAAGCGCAGAGTTTCTATCAAATGCATTTTTAGTGCTTTTTTAAATGTATATTTTGAGTGACATGATTTTATGGAGGAAGGCAAATTATTCCATGCGGTCCCTCCAGAGTACAGAAAACTTGATTTATAAAGATTACATCGAGGTCTGGGAAGAGACAGTTTATGTGTATGTCTGTAACTATTGAAGACAAAGCTCTCAAAGATTATCTTCGGGGCTGATCCATTCACTACATTGTACATGCTCAAGCATTTGTTGAAGTAGAGTCTGTCTTTAAATGGAAGAATATTTAAAGTTTTGTAATCACTCTTTGTCAAGGTATTGGATTTCAACTGAATTAATTTAATGGCCCTTTTATGCAGACGACTTACTAGTTTCAGATTAGTTTCACTGGCATTATCCCATAACGTGGATGCATAATTGATAAGAGAAAGAATGTGCGCATGAAAGAATATCTTTCTGGAGTTAAGATTAAGAATTTTTTTTTTTTATCTTTGAAAGTTGAATATATTCTCTTAGAAATACGTTTTCCCAAGATCCGCAATGTGGTAAGACCAAGATAAATCGTTGTCAATGATAACACCTAAAACTTTATGCGATGTGTGTGTGTGTGTGTGTGTGTGTGTGTGTGTGTGTGTGTGTGTGTGTGTGTGTTGTGTGTGTGTGTGTGTGTGTGTGTGTGAGAGAGAGAGAGAGAGAGAGAGAGAGAGAGAGAGAGAGAGAGAGAGAGAGAGAGAGAGAGAGAGAGAGAGATGCCATTATTATTTACTTTCCCCTTCCATCTTTTTTGTTTTCTTTTGACCATTCATTCACTACCCAAAACTATAATTATTAATTAAGCGACAATCCATCGAAACGCAGCCGTGATTAACGAAGAGAGAGAGAGAGAGAGAGAGAGAGAGAGAGAGAGAGAGAGAGAGAGAGAGAGAGAGAGAGAGAGAGAGATTATAATTCCATTTTTCTATCCAAAATATCACGTGCTAAACATTGCTATAAATTTGAATAAAGAGCAATACATCAATATGATCAACAGTAATCCAGACACACGTTTATCACCTTGCAGTTACAGTGCTCGAAGAAATCAAAGTATTAGCCTAAGACATCAATCAATTAGTGACAATGCACCAATAAAACCAGCGACCACGACAGTCATTCATCGTGATATAATTTCAATAATTAATAAAACCGATAGTAACCATATCTCTCATTTATCATTATCTGGTTTTGAAAACATCAGTGGAAAGGAAACGGCGTATCAGTTTAAAATATGCAGCAAAACAAGGGTGTGCCCTGGTATATGTGTTTTGTCCCTAATAGCAATGGTCTGCTGTGAAAATTTTAATTAGTTTTTCCCTTAAGGATTCTGTAAAAAATAATTTCTCCTTTTTTTTTTTTCTAAACAAACAAGCAAAATAAAACTGAGGGTGTTACACACGGATTTCAATCAACCTTGGGAACATTTGATTGGACTGCATGGATTCACTTGTAGGACCGAATCAGTCACATGAGATGTGGGGAGCGGGTGGGTGTGTGGGTGGATGATAAATGGGGTGTGGCCTATCTTAGCTGGGTTACTCTGTAAGGCTAGGGGTAAAAAGCGCCATTTGTTCCAAACATGACATGGAGGGAGCAGAGAGGGACAGGGTGGCTGGGGTAGAAGGTGGGACGGGGTTGGGGAGGGTGGTGGTGTATAGAAGAGGGGTGTCGCGAGATATCCAGAACCCCCCCCCCCCCCCCCCCCCCCCCCATGTTTTCCCTCTTTCCACATTCAAAAATTGGAATTGGAAAAGAAGCTGGCTCATACGCAATGAATAAACACAGCGTAGAAAGCGCCCCATACAATTAAATCATGTCGCCAGTTCTCACATTTACCTACTAGTGGGTTACTCAAGTCAGTTATCGCCTCATCGGCCTTTTTCTGTTACATCACGAAATACATTTGTTTCACATGGCTTTTTTTTTTTACTTTGAAAGAATACAAGGGACATAAACGATACAAACATTCTCAGTCTTTCTTTTTTGCTCTTAGGAGTTATTTCCCGTTAAACTCTAGTAACTCTTTGATAATTGCATTGTCAGTATGTAGGCGGTAGCGTGGCCGAGCGGTCTAAGGCGCTGGTTTAAGGCACCAGTCTCTTCCGAGGCGTGGGTTCGAATCCCACCGCTGCCATTTTTTGTACTTCCTTTTTTTTTTTCTTTTTTTCTTCTTCTCCTTTTTCTAAAACAAACAAGCAAAATAAAACTGAGGGGTTACACACGGATTTCAATCAACCTTGGGAACTTTTGATTGGACTGGATTCACTGTTTGGACCGAATCAGTCACATGAGATGTGGGGGGTGGCGTGGGTGTGTGGTGGGGGATAAATGGGTGTGGCCTCCCTTACCTGGGTTACTCTGAAAGGCTAGGGCAAAAAGCGCCATTGTTCCTAACATGACATGGAGGGCAGCAGAGAGGGACGGGGTGCTGGGGGTAGAGGTGGGAGGGGGCTTGGGGGAGGGGGGTGGTGGATATAGAGGGGGTATCCCGAGATAACCAAAACCCCACAAAGCCAATCCCCCCACCCCCCCCCCACCCCCATCCTGGTTCCTCTTTCCACATTCAAAAATTGGAATTGAAAAGAAGCTGGCTCAAATGCAGTGAATAAACACAGCGTAGAAAGCGCCCCATGCTAACTAAATCCTGTCGCCAGTTCTCACATTTACCCGCTAGTGGCTTGCTCTAGTCAGTTATCGCCTCTTTGGCCTTTTCTCTGTTACATCACGAAATACATTTGTTTCACTGCTTTTCTTTACTTTTGAAAGTATACAAGGGACATCAACGGTACAAACATTTTCGGTTTTGCTTTTTTGCTCTTAGGGGTTATTTCCCGTTAAACTCTCGTAACACTTTGACAATTGCATTGTCAGTATGTAAGCGGTAGCGTGGCCGAGCGGTCTAAGGCGCTGGTTTTAGGCACCAGTCTCTTCGGAGGCGTGGGTTCGAATCCCACCGCTGCCATTTTTTTTTCTTTTTTTCATCCTTTTTTTCTAAATAAACAAGCAACATAAAACTGAGGGTGTTACACACGGATTTTAATCAGCCTTGGGAACTTTTGTTTGGACTGGATTCACTTGTAAGACCGAATCAATCACATGAGATGTGGGGAGCGGGGTGGGTGTGTGGGTGGGGGATAAATGGGGTGTGGCCTATCTTAGCTGGGTTACTCTGTAAGGCTAGGGGCAAAAAGGCCATTTTTCCTAACATGACATGGAGGGCAGCAGAGAGGGGACGGGGGTGGGGGTAGAGGTGGGAGAGGGGTTGGGGGAGGGTGGTGGTGGATAGGGAGGGTGTATCGTATGATATTCAACCCCCCCCCCCCCCCCCCACCACCACCACCACCTTGTTTTCCCTCCTTCCACATTCAAAACATGGAATGGCAAAAGAAGCTGGCTGAAACGCAATGAATATAGTACACAAGGGACATAACCGATAGAAACATTTTCTACATTTGCTCTTGGGAGTTATTTCCCGTTAAACTGATCCATAATCATTTGACAATTGTGTTGTCAATACGTAGGAGGAAGCGTGGTCTAAGGCGCTGGTTTTAGGCACCAGTCTCTTCGGAGGCGTGGGTTCGAATCCCACCGCTGCCATTTTTTTTTTCATTTTATTAATCATGTCACCCATTTTCACATTTACCTACTAGTGGCTTGCTCTAGTCAGTTATCGCCTCATCGGCCTTTTTCTGTTACATCAAGAAATGGATTTGTTTCACTGCTCTTCTTTTCTTGTGAAAGTACACAAGGGACATAACCGATACAAATATTTTCTTTTTTTCTTTTTTGCTTTTAGGAGTTATTTCCCGTTAAACTCTCGTAACCATTTGACATTGTGTTGTCAGTACGTAGGAGGTAGCGTGGCCGAGCGGTCTAAGGCGTTGGTTTTAGGCACCAGTCTCTTCGGAGGCGTGGGTTCGAATCCCACCGCTGCCATTTTCTTTTTTTTTCTTTCTGTTTTTTCCTTTTTTTTTCTAAACAAACAATCAAAATAAAACTGAGGGTGGCACACACGGATTTCAATCAGCCTTGGGAACTTTTGATTGGACTGGATTCACTTGTAGGACCGAATCAGTCACATGAGATGTGGGGATCAGGGTGGGTGTGTGGGTGGGGGATAAATGGGGTGTGGCCTCCCTTACCTGGGTTACTCTGTAAGGCTAGGGGCAAAAAGCGCCATTTTTCCTAACATGACATGGAGAGGAGCAGGGAGGGGACAGGGGTGTTGGGGGTGGAGGTGAGAGGGGGGTTGGGGGAGGGGGGTTGGGGAGGGTGGTGGTGGATAGGGAGGGGGTATCGTGACAAATCCAGAACCCCCCCCCCCCCCCCCCCACGCCCCACCTTGTTTTCCCTCCTTCCACTTTCAAAACATGGAATGGCAAAAGAAGCTGGCTGAAACGCGATGAATAAATACAGCGTAGAAAGCAACCCGTACCAATTAATCATGTCATCAGTTCTCACATTTACCTGCTAGTGAGTTCGTCTTTCTGTTACATCAGAAAATGGATTTATTTCACCGCTTTTCTTTCCTTTTCAAAGTACACAAGGGACATAAACGATAGAAACATTTTCTAAATTTGCTCTTGGGAGTTATTTCCCGTTAAACTGATTAATAATTATTTGACATTGTTTTGTTTCTTCGTTGGAGGTATCGTGGCCGAGCGGTCTAAGGCGCTGGTTCTTGGCACCAGTCTCTTCGGAGGTGTGGGTTCCAATCTCACCGCTGCCTTTTTTTTTTTTTTTTTTTGAAACAAACAAGCAAAATAAAATTGAGGTGTAACACGGACAGATTTCAATCAACCCTGTGGACTTTTGATTGGGTTCAATTTACCGATAGTGCCGAATCAGTTACACAAGATGTGGAGAGGGGGGGGACCAGCAGGTTAAAATGCCACCACCCCCCCTCCCCACCACCAACATGAGACTGGGGGATAGGGAAGGCGGGAATAACCCGAGCGATCCAGAAACCCCAGAACTACCCCCTCCCTGTCCCCTCTCCTTCCTTATCCGAAATACGGAATGGCAAAATAGCCTGACTGAAAAAGGATAGATAAGTACAGCATTCAAAGAGCGCTTCCCACTATCTGATTACACCTCCAATTGTCACATTCACTTGCTGGCATGCTTCCTGATTTTTTTCCCCTCTCAACCCTTCTATATTTCCACATTAAAAGAAATTCTTTCTACATTTTTTCCTTTTCTTTTTCAAAACGAAGTGACTGTGGGCGGAAAACGAAGCAAAAATTTAGAAAGAAAAGGGGTTAGTTACCGTCACAGATACAGACAAACAGATTACAGGACAGAACACAATGCATTTCGACCTCATGGGTCTTCTTCAGGCAAAAACAAACAACAATGAGGACACTGAAAACGAATAACGAGAAACTACTTATCTTCTCATGTTAGGCGCAAAGTGGCTGTTGTTTAAGGTGGGGCCTCCACCATCCTCTTTTTCTCACTTTTTCCCTTTGTTCTTTTCTCCAAGAAGTAACCACAACTGTCGCGCACCATGCAAGCCTTTTTGTTCTGTTACTAATTGACATTCTCAGGTGGACTTATATTGTTTTGGCGTTTGATGTAAAGCATCAGGGTTTTTTTTGTGTTCTATCGTTTGGTGGAGTTAAACATTTACTCTGTGCACGCGAAAGCGCACACACACACACACACACACACACACACACACACACACACACACACACACACACACACACACGCCTGCGCGCTTCACCTGTACATTTTCAAAGGGAGATAACATGTATGCACAGCTAGGCAGAACACAAATGACTTTGATGCACCACTAGTGTGTGTGTGTGTGTGTGTGTGTGGAATAATTTAGTCGTGAGGGGAGATAACATGTATGCACAGCTAGAGATGACAAATGATTGGCAAAAGAACATATGAGGGGAACCACAGCTGAACCTCAGATGCACCACCGGTGTGTGTGTGTGTGTGTGTGTGTGTGTGTGTGTGTGTGTGTGTATTTTGCCGTTATTTTTTTTTTATATATTGGTGGGTTTTAATGAAATTTTGTATATAGAAAGGTTATCACACACAAATGGTACTTCCATGTAGTGTTTCAAAATCTGACCGTTAAAAACCGTTATTCTTGACATATTGTCCGATTTGGATGAAATTTAGTGTGTACACAGGCTTTAGCCCAGTGAGGACTAAAATACCAGTTTCAAAAGTGTACATCGGTTAAATAACCGTTTAAAACCGTTATTTTGCCTTGATTTCTTAGCTCACAAAGCACTTGGCCGATTTATAAGCTGTTTTGGAAAACTGGGAGTACGTTTATGTGCTTCGCATCTTGTTTTCTTTTTAAATCAGAGAATGGCTTTGTTTCACTGCTTTTCCGTCTTTTTCTTTCTTGTCCTTCTTTGGTGAAATGAAAGTTTACAAGGGACATAAACGGTACGAACATGTTTTTCCTTGCTCTTGGGGTTATTTCCCGTGAAACTAACCTATGATCATTTGACAATATCAGTACCGAAGACACAGCGTTGCCGAGCGGCCTAAGGCGCCGGATTGAGGCACCAGTCTCTTCGGAGGCGTGGGTTCGAATCCCACCGCTGCCGTTGTTTATATTAAAAGGTGTGTTTTTTTTTCTTCGTCTTCTTTTTCTAAAGAAAAAGCAAAACACAAATATTGTAGATGTGGCATGGACGGATTTCAGTTAACCCTGACAACTTTTGATTGGACTGGATTTATTGACAGGACCGAACCAGCTACAAGAGACGTGTTGAGAGGGATGGGTGTGTGGGTGGGGGGAATAAATGGGGTCTAGCCTCCCTTAGCTGGGTTAGTCAACAGGCAAAAAAAGTGTCATTTTTTGCCAGCATGAGAGGTAGCGGGGGAGGGGGGGGGGGGGAGTAATAGCTCGAGATATCCATAACCTCCAGAACTATCCCCTATCCTGTACCCTCTCCTCTTGTATCCGAAACATCGAATTGCAATATAATCGGGCCGATAAGCAATGAATAAATACAGCATTAAAAGAAAACCAAAAAGGCTTCATATTTATTAATCATGTCACCCGTTCTCACATTTACCTGCTAGTGGCTTGCTCTAGTCAGTTATCGCCTCATCGGCCTTTTTCTGTTACATCAGGAAATACATTTGTTTCACTGCTTTTCTTCACTTTTGAAAGTATACAAGGGACATCAACGATACAAACATTTTCTTTTTTTCTTTTTTGCTCTTAGGGTTATTTCCCATTAAACTCTCGTAACACTTTGACAATTGCATTGTCAGTATGTAGGCGGTAGCGTGGCCGAGCGGTCTAAGGCGCTGGTTTTAGGCACCAGTCTCTTCGGAGGCGTGGGTTCGAATCCCACCGCTGCCTTTTTTTTTTCCTTCTTCTCCTTTTTTTCTTTTTTTCTAAACAAACAAGCAAAATAAAACTGAGGGTGTTACACACGGATTTCAATCAACTTTGGGAACTTTTGATTGGACTGCATGGATTCACTTGTAGGACCGAATCAGTCACATGAGATGTGGGGAGCGGGGTGGGTGTGTGGGTGGATGATAAATGGGGTGTGGCCTATCTTACCTGGGTTACTCTGTAAGGCTAGGGGCAAAAAGCGCCATTTTTCCTAACATAACATGGAGGGGAGCAGGGTGGGAATGGGGGTGTTGGAGGGGGGGGGGGGGGATGTTGGAGGGGGGTTGAGGGAGGGTAGTGGTCGATAGGGAGGGGGTATCGCGAGATATCCAACCCCCCCCCCCCCCCCTCTTATTTTCCCTCTTTCCACATTCACAACGTGGAATTGGAAAAGAAGCTGGCTCATACGCAATGAATAAGCACAGAGTAGAAAGCGCCCCATACTAATTAAATCATGTCGCCAGTTCTCACATTTACCTACTAGTGGGTTACTCAAGTCAGTTATCGCCTCATCGGCCTTTTTCTGTTACATCAAGAAAATAGATTGGTTTCACTGCTTTTCTTTACTGTTGAAAGTATACAAGGGACATCAACGATACAAACATTTTCGGTTTTTCTTTTTTGCTTTTAGGAGTTATTTCCCGTTAAACTCTCACAACCAACCATTTGACATTGTGTTGTCAGTACGTAGGAGGTAGCGTGGCCGAGCGGTCTAAGTTGCTGGTTTAAGGCACCAGTCTCTTCGGAGGCGTGGGTTCGAATCCCACAGCTGCCATTTTTTTTCTTTTTTTTTTCTTCTTCTCCTTTTTTTTTTCTTTCTAAACAAACAAGCAAAATAAAACTGAGGGTGTTACACACGGATTTCAATCAACCTTGGGGAACTTTTGATTGGGTTAATCGATTAATCGATAGTGCCGAATCATTTACATAAGGTGTAAGGAGGGGACCGGCGGGCAAAAATGTCATTTCTCCCCCCTATCTGATTACACCTCCAATTGTCACATTTATTTGCTGGCGTATTTCCTGATAGGTTTTTTCCCCCTCTCAAACCTCCTATATTTCCACATTAAAAGAAATTCTTTCTACATTTTTTCCTTTGTTTTTCAAAACGAAGGGACTGAGGGCGGGAACACGAAGCAAAAATTTAGAAAGAAAAGGGGTTAGTTACCGTCACAGATACAGACAAACAGATTACAGGACAGAACACAATGCATTTCGACCTCATGGGTCTTCTTCAGGCAAAAACAAACAACAATGAGGACAGTGAAAACGAAGAACGAGAAACTACTTATCTTCTCATCTTCGGTGCAAAATGGCTGTTGTTTAAGGTGGGGCCTCCATCATCCTCTTTTTCCCACTTTTTACTTTTATTCTTTTCTCCAAGAAGTAACCACAACTGTCGCGCACCATGCAATATATTGTTTTGGCGTTTGATGCAAAGCATCAGGGTTTTTTTTGTGTGTTCTATCGTTTGGTGTAGTTGAAACATTTACTCTGTGCATGCGAAAGCACTGCGCACACGCACACACAACACACACACACACACACACACACACACACACACACACGCGCGCGCGCGCGCGTGCGCGCATCACCAGTACATTTTCAAAGGGAGATAATATGTATGCACAGCTGAGCAGAACACAAATGACTGGCAAAAGTACATATGAGGGTAGCCACAGCTGAACGCCAGATGCACCACCGGTGTGGTGTGTGTGTGTGTGTGTGTGTGTGTGTGTGTGTTGTGTGGAATAATTTAGTCGTGAGGGGGAAGCACTGCATGCTAACAATTCCTCCGTCATTACCTAAAAGACTAAGCAAAGATTTTTTTAAAATACAGATGAATGAAAAAAGGGGAGATGTGGAAGACAGAAAATTAAAAACAGGGAAATCTGAATATAAAATCCTTCATTACCAGCATATGGGGACCATTGTAATCCATCCTGAAGACGGAATCATTTATTTTGCCTGCTCCGCCTCCGAGCGAGGTCTTGTGTCGACTGGATCGGACTCATCTTAATTTCACTGGGTTTGTTGACTTCACCTAACCTTTTTTTGTATTATTTTCTCAGCCTGCCATGATTCTATACCTAGTTGTTGTTGTTGTTGTTGTTGTTGTTGTTGTGTTGCTGATCGCCAGATTTGGAAATGTCCTGTTCCTCCAGGTATCACTGAATATCTGTTATTGACCGTTTTGGCAAACCATCCCGGCAGTACTTCACGTACACCTTATGATTAATTTTCAGAAGTGTCATTTTTTTTTAAAAAGAGCGTGGCAGTATGATTTCTAATGGCAGTCACAAGCAGAGCACCGGGTAGTGGTAGTACCAGTAGCTGTAGTACTAGCAGCAGCAGCGATAGCAGCAGCAGCAGCAGCAGCAGCAGCAGTAGTAGTGGTAGCAGTAGTAGTGGTGGTGGAGGTGGTGGTGATGATTGCTGCAGCAACATCAGTAGCAGCACCACCAGCTGTTGTAACGGTAACTATAGCAGTAGCAGTAAAGCAGCAGGAGCAACGGAAATAGGAGCAGCAGGACCAGAAAGAGCAGCAATGGTTGTGCTAGTAGTAGTAGCAGCATCAGCAGTATTGGCAACAATAACAGCAGCCACAGGAGCAACATCAACTGAAGCAGTTCTAATAGTAGCAGTTGTTGGTGTAGCAGTATCGTCAATACTATTCCTTTTAAACTCCCACAACATATCATTGTTTTGACCTCGGCCTTTTGCCACATGGTGCTATGATATTAGTATAGGCCCGAAGAAATGTTGAAAGCAGGTGAAAATGTCCTGGAAATGCTCCAAGTATGCTAGTGAGACGTAGCGGAATACAGGATGCTAAAATGTTGCAAAAGAAAATAAAAGATGACCATAAACATCCTCTGGGCATGGTTTCGCAAGGGAAAATGGTGTTTGCCATTACGTCTCACCATAGACAAAAAAAGATAGCATTGAACACTCTCATAGCATAGTTTTGCTAGGCAGATTAGTATGCGCCATACTTCTCACTTAAGAAAAAGATACTCTAAAACATGCTCTCAGCATAGTTTTGCAAGGCAGAATGGTACGCGCCATACACCTCACTTCTCGCAAAACAAAACCTGACGCACCATGTACAATTTCTCTGTTTCAAAATGAACACAAATCAGCGAAACAAACTAAGCAACGCAAGCCTAAAGATCTTATTCAGAGCCTATCTTGAACAAAAATGCACCCGAAAATGCCAGTGGGTCCCAAAGAAGTACTGTCCTCAATTGTACAGCCAATCAGCCGGGAGCAACATAGCCTGCACCGTCTTCGAACACCTACGCTATGTTCACATAGGGCGCAGGCAGGGACATCAATGCTCCCTGGCAGATGCCATTGTGCGATCACCAGACGCCACACAACAGAACCTTCACCGCAGCGCCCCATGGGTGTACCAGCCCCTGTTTCATGACTGCAGAGTCCACTGGCGAAAGACGCCACCAGAAGAAAAGAAGAAAAAGAAACTCCCGAAGGTGCTGGGGAGGACCCAGAGAAGCACTGTCTTCACCTGCTTTTCTGAGGCGTGTGTTCGAATCCCACCGCTGCCGTTGTTTTTATTTAAAGGTATGTATTTTTTTTTCTTCTTTTTCTAACGAAAAAGCAAAACAAAAAATATTGTAGATGTGGCATGGACGGATTTCAGTTAACCCTGACAACTTTTGATTGGACTGGATTTATTGACAGGACCGAACCAGCTACATGAGACGTGTTGAGAGGGATGGGTGTATGGGTGGGGGAATAAATGGGGTCTAGCCTCCCTTAGCTGGGTTACAGAAGTCTACAGGCAAACAAAGTGTCATTGTTTGCCAGCATGAGAGGTAGCGGGAAGCGGGGGCCGTGGGGGGGTGGGTGTGGAGGGGGGAAGGGAGTAGGGGGTGATAGCTCGAGATATCCATAAACTCCCAGAACTATCCCCTATCCTGTGTCCGAAACATGGAATTGCAATGTAATCGGGCCGATGAGCAATGAATAAATACAGCATTAAAAGAAAAAAAAAGGCTTCACATTTATTAATCATGTCACCCGTTCTCACATTTACCTGCTAGTGGCTTGCTCTAGTCAGTTATGGCCTCATCGGCTTTTTTCCCCTTTTTTCTGTCCCAACCTCTACGCCACGTCAGAGGCAGTGTACACATGCCGCTCATTCCGACACCCCGTCCACAGCCACAGCCCGGTCGGTCCCGCCGCAGCCCCGCACCGGCAATCCACAGGGAGCATTCAATGTCAAGTCGTCAAGAGGCAACCCACCGGAGGAGACATTGCACTGTTGCCGAGTCACTTCGGTGGTGTTCAGTGGCGCCTGTTCTGATCTAACATACGCAGGACACCACCTACTAAGCCCCCTACTGACGACAATAATTGCGTAGTCGCGGAGCCGGCGTGAGTGAGCTCTCCCTCCGGAGGGCGCCACTACGTCCGTCCAACGACAGCCCCCATGGACTCGCCGATACCGGTGACCCCGACAGAACCAAACCAAGGCCACAGACGTGAAGAGGACATCGAAATTGAGGTCACCATGAGAGCAGGGCATGAAGGGCCATAGAACTTGACTTTTTTTTTTTTTTTTTGTAATGCTGGTCATTGAGATTGAGGATGATTAAGATGTACAAATTTCCATTTCGGTTTGAGACTACATGACAGGGCTGTACTCTACGCTTCCTTTCATAATATATCCTGGCGTCAAACCAGGCCCGAGAGATACAGACACTGGCAGTGTTGGTCAGGAAATTTGAGCAACACTCAGAAACGCATCCATTAAGTGGATGGAACTCGACTGTGTGGTCTCAGTCTTCCCAACTGAGTGTTCAGCAAACTCAAATCTGGGTAGGAGTCGGTCGGGGCAGAAAAACCCACATAACTCTGATGGGATTCGAACCCACGACCTCCCAGCCGGGAGTCCGCGACGCTAACCTCTTCACCACGGGGGCTGGTGATCGGCCTTTTTCTGTTACATCAGGAAATACATTTGTTTCACTGCTTTTCTTTACTTTTGAAAGTATACAAGGGACATCAACGATACAATCATTTTCTTTTTTTTATATTTTTTGCTCTTAGGGGTTATTTCCCGTTAAACTCTCGTAACTCTTTAACAATTGCATTGTCAGTATGTAGGCGGTAGCGTGGCCGAGCGGTCTAAGGCGCTGGTTTTAGGCACCAGTGTCTTCGGAGGCGTGGGTTCGAATCCCACCGCTGCCATTTTTTTTTCTTTTTTACTTCTTCTCCTTTTTTTTTTTCTAAACAAACAATCAAAATATAACCGAGGGTGTTACACACGGATTTCAATCAGCCTTGGGAACTTTTGATTGGACTGGATTCACTTGTAGGACCGAATCAGTCACATGAGATGTGGGGAGCGGGGTGGGTGTGTGGGTGGGGGATAAATGGGGTGTGGCCTCCCTTACCTGGGTTACTCTGTAAGGCGAGGGGCAAAAAGCGCCATTTTTCCTAACATGACATGGAAGGGAGCAGAGAGAGGGGACGGGGGTGCTGGGGGTAGAGATGGGAGAGGGGCTGGGGGAGGGGGGTTGGGGGAGGGGGGGTGGAGGATTGGGAGGGAGTATCGCGAGATATTCAGAAACCCCACAACCACCAACACCCTTCCCCCTCCCCTCACCTTGTTTTTCCTCCTTCCACATTCAAAACATGGAATGGCAAAAGAAGCTGGCTGAAACGCAATGAATAAATACAGCGTAGAAACCAACCCGTACTAATTAATCATGTCATCCGTTCTCACATTTACCTGCAAGTGAGTTCCTCTTTCTGTTACATCAGGAAATGGATTTCTTTCACTTGCTTTTCTTTACTTTTGACAGTACACAAGGGACATAAACGATAGAAACATTTTCCCGTTAAACTGATCCATAATCATTTGACAATTGTGTTGTCAGTACGTAGGAGGTAGCGTGGCCGAGCGGTCTAAGGCACTGGTTTTAGGCACCAGTCTCTTCGGAGGCGTGGGTTCGAATCCCACCGCTGCTTATTTTTTTCCCCCGAAACAAACAAGCAAAATGAAATTTAGTGTAGCACGGACAGATTTCAATCAACCCTGTTAACTTTTGATTGGGTTCAATTTACCGATAGTGCCGAATCAGTTACACAAGATGTGGGGGTGGGGGGGCGGGGGGGGGGGGGGGGGTGGGGGGGGCGGGTGGGGGGGGGGGGGCGGAGGGGGGCACCAGCAGGCAAAAATGCCATCACCCTCTCCCCCTCCCACCAGCATGAAACTAGGGGATAGGGAAGGAGGGAATAACCCGAGCGATCCAGAAACCCCAGAACTACCCCCTCCCTGTCCCCTCTCCTTCCTTATCCGAAATATGGAATGGCAAAATAGCCTGACTGAAAAACGATAGATAAGTGCAGCATACAAAAAGCGCTTCCCATTATCTGATTACACCTCCAATTGTCACATTCACTTGCTGGAGTGTTTCCTGATAGTTTTTTTCCCCCTCTCAAACCTCCTAAATTTCCATATTAAAAGAAATTCTTTCCACATTTTTTTCCTTTTGTTTTTCAAAACGAAGGGACTTAGGGTGGACACCGAAGCAGAATGTAGAAAGAAAAGGGGTTAGTTACCGTCACAGATACAGGCAAACAGATTACAGGCCAGAACACAATGCATTTCGACCTTTTGGGTCTTCTTCAGGCAAAAAACAAACAACAATGAGGACACTGAAAACGAAGAACGAGAAACTACTTATCTTCTCATCTTCGGTGCAAAATGGCTGTTGTTTAAGGTGGGGCCTCCATCATCCTCTTTTTCCCACTTTTTCCCTTTGTTCGTTTCTCCAAGAAGTAACCACAACTGTCGCGCACCATGCAAGCCTTTTTGTTCTCTTACTAATTGACATTCTCAGGTGGACTTATATTGTTTTGGCGTTTGATGTAAAGCATCATGTTTTTTTGTTTTATTTTTTGGTGTTCTATCGTTTGGTGTAGTGAAACATTTACTCTGTGCATGCGAAAGCACACGCACGCGCGCGCACACACACACACACACACACACACACACACACACACACACACACACACACACACACACACACACACACACGCGCGCGCGCGCGCACGCGCGAGCGCGCGCGCGCGCGCGCTTGCTTCACCATTACATTTTCAATGGGAGATAACATGCATGCACAGCGGGGCAGAACACAAATGACTGGCAAAAGTACATATGAGGGTAGCCACAGCTGAACTCCAGATGCACCACCAGCGTGTGTGTGTGTGTGTGTGTGTGTGTGTGTGTGTGTGTGTGTGTGTGTGTGTGTGTGTGTGTGTGTGTGCATGTGTGTGTGTGTGTGTGTGTGTGTGTGTGTGTGTGTGTGTGTGTGTGTGTGTGTGTGTGGAATAATTTAGTCGTGAGGGCAAACAAGTGCATGCTAACAATTCCTCCGTCATTACCTTAAAGACTTAGCAAAGATTTTTTTTAATATAGTTGAATGAAAAAAGGGGAGATGTGGAAGACAGAAAATTAAAAACAGGGAAATCTGAATATAACATCCTTCATTACCAGCATAGGGGACCATTGTAATCCATCCTGAAGACAGAATCATCCATTTTGCCTGCTCCGAGGTCTTGTGTCGACTGGATCGGTTTCATCCTAATTTCACTGGTTTTGTCACATCACCTAACCTTTTTTGTATTATTTTCTCAGCCTGCCATGATTCTAAACCTATTTGTTGTTTTTGTTGTTTTTGTTGTTGTTGTTGTTGTTGTTGTTGTGTTGTTGTTGCAGATCGCCAGATTTGGAAATGTCCTGTTCCTCCAGGTATCACTGAATATCTGTTATTGACCGTTTTGGCAAACCATCCCGGCAGTACTTCAGTACACCTTATGATTAATTTTCAGCAGTGTCATTTTTTTTTAAAGAGCGTGACAGTATGATTTCTAACGGCAGTCACAAGCAGAGCACCGGGCAGTGGTAGTAGCAGTAGCTGTAGTACTAGCAGCAGCAGCGATAGCAGCGATAGCGGCAGCAGCAGCAGCAGCAGCAGCAGGCAGTAGTAGTGGAAGCAGTAGTAGTGGTGGTGGAGGTGGTGGTGATGATTGCTGTAGCAACATCAGCAGCAGCACCACCAGCTCTGCTAACGGTAACTATAGCAGCCGCAGTAGAGCAGCAGGAGCAACGGAAATAGGAGCAGCAGGAGCAGGAAGAGCAGTAATGCTTGTGCTAGTGGTAGTAGCAGCATCAGCAGCAGTGGCAACAGTAGTGCCAGCCACAGGAGCAGCTGCAGCAGCAGCTGAAGTAGTTCTAATAGTAGCAGTTGTTGGTGCAGCAGTATCGTCAATACTATTCTTTTTAACCGCCCACACCATATCATTGTTTGACCTTGACCTCTTATCACGTGGTGCTATGATGTTAGTATAGGCCCGAAGAAATGTTGAAAGCAGTGAAAATGTGCTGGAAATGCTCCAAGTATGCTAGTGAGACGTAGCGGAATACAGGATGCTAAAATGTTGCAAACGAAAAAAATAGATGACCATAAACATCCTCTGGGCATGGTTTCGCAAGGGAAAATGGTGTCTGCCATACATCTCACCATAGACAAAAAAGCTAGCATTAAACACTCTCATAGCATAGTTTTGCAAGGCAGATTACTATGTGCCATACTTCTCACTTAAGAAAAAGATACTCTTAAACATGCTCTCAGCATAGTTTTGCAAGGCAGAATGGTACGCGCCATACACCTCACTTCTTGCAAAGCAAAACCTGACGCACCACGCACAATTTCTGTGTTTCAAAATGAACACAAATCAGCGAAACAAACTAAGCAAAGCAAGCCTAAAGATCTTATTCAGAGCCTATCTTGAACAAAAATGCACCCGAAAATGCCAGTGGGTCCCAAAGAGTACTGTCCTCAAGTGTACAGCCAATCAGCCGGGAGCAACATAGCCTGCACCATCTTCGAACACCTACGCTATGTTCACCTAGGGCGCAGGCAGGGGCATCAATGTTCCCTGGCAGATGCCATTGTGCGATCACCAGACGCCACACAACAGAACCTTCACCCCCGTGGGTGTACCAGCCCCTGTTTCATGACTGCAGAGTCCACTGGCGAAAGACGCCACCAGAAGAGAAGAAGAAAAAGAAACTCCCGAAGGTGCTGGGAGGACCCAGAGAAGCACTGTCTTCACCTGCCTTTCTGAGGCGTGGGTTCGAATCCCATCGCTCACGTTATTTTTATTTAAAGGTATGTTGTTGTTTTTTTTCTTTTTCTAAAGAAAAAAGCAAAACAAAAATAATGTAGATGTGGCATGGACGGATTTCAGTTAACCCTGACAACTTTTGATTGGACTGGATTTATTGACAGGACCGAACCAGCTACATGAGACGTGTTGAGAGGGATGGGTGTATGGGTGGGGGAATAAATGGGGTTTAGCCTCCCGTAGCTGGGTTACAGAAGTCAACAGGCAAAAAAAGTGTCATTTTTTGCCAGCATGAGAGGTAGCGGGGGGTGGGGGGCGGGGGGCGTGGGAGGGGGGAGGTGGAGGGGGAAGGGGGTAGGGGGTGATAGCTCGAGATATCCATAAACTCCCAGAACTATCCCCTATCCTGTGTCCGAAACATGGAACTGCAATGTAATCGGACCGATGAGCAATGAATAAATACAGCATTAAAAGAAAAAGAAAAAAAAGGCTTCATATTTATTAATCATGTCACCCGTTCTCACATTTACCTGCTAGTGGCTTGCTCTAGTCAGTTATCGCCTCATCGGTCCTTTTTTCTGTCCCAACCTCTACGCCACTTCAGAGGCAGTGTACTCACGTCGCTCATTCCAACACCCCGTCAACAGCCACCGGCAATCCACAGGGAGCAGTCAATGTCAAGTCGTCAAGAGGCAACCCACGGAGGAGACACTGCACTGCTGCCGAGTCACTTCGGTGGTGTTCAGTGGCGCCTGTTCTGATCTACCATACGCAGGACACCATCTACTAAGCCCCCAACTGACGACAATAATTGCGTGGTCGCGGAGCCGGCGTGAGTGAGCTCTCCCTACGGAGGGCGCCACTACGCCCGTCCACGACAGCCCCCGTGGACTCGCCGATACCGGTGACCCCGACAGAAACCAAACCAAGGCCACAGACGTGAAGAGGACATCGAAATTGAGGTCACCATGAGAGTGGGGCATGAAGGGCCACAGAACTTGACTTTTTTGTTGTTGTTGTTATGCTGGTCATTGAGAATGAGGATGATTAAGAAGTACGGATTTCCATTCGGTCTGAGACTATATGACAGGGCTGTACTCTACGCTTCCATTCATAATATATCCTGGCGTCAACCAGACCCGAGAGATACAGGCACCGGCAGTGTTGGTCAGGAAATTTGAGCAACACTCTCAGAACGTATCCATTAAGTGGATGAAACTCGACTGTGTGGTCCCAGTCTTCCCAACTGAGTCCGCAGCAAACTCAACTCTGGGTAGGAGCCGGTCGGGGCAGAAACACCCACATGACTCTGATGGAATTCGAACCCACGACCTCCCAGCCGGGAGTCCGCGACGTTAACCACTTCGTCACGGGGGCTGGTGATCGACCTTTTTCTGTTACATCAGGAAATACATTTGTTTCACTGCTTTTCTTTACTTTTGAAAGTATACAAGGGACATCAACTATACAAACATTTTCTGTCTTTCTTTTTTGCTCTTAGGAGTTATTTCCCGTTAAACTGTCGTAACTCTTTGACAATTGCATTGTCAGTATGTAGGCGGTAGCGTGGCCGAGCGGTCTAAGGCGCTGGTTTTAGGCACCAGTCTCTTCGGAGGCGTGGGTTCGAATCCCACCGCTGCCATTTTTTTCTTCTTTTTTTTTTTCTTCTTCTCCTTTTTCTAAACAAACAATCAAAATAAAACTGAGGGTGGCGCACATGGATTTCAATCAAACTTGGGAACTTTTGATTGGACTGGATTCCTTGTAGGACCAAATCAGTCACATGAGATGTGGGGAGCGGGGTGGGTGTGTGGATGGAGTATAAATGGGGTGTGGCCTATCTTAGCTGGGTTACTCTGTGAGACTAGCGGCAAAAAGTGCCATTTTTCCTAACATGACATGGAGGGGAGCAGGGAGGGAACGGGGGTGTTGGAGGGAGGGGGGTGATGTTGGAGGGGGGTTGGGTGAGGGTGGTGGTGGATAGGGAGGGGTATCGCGAGATATCCAGAAACCCCACAACGCCCCCCCCCCCCCCTCCCCCCTTGTTTTCCCTCTTTCCACATTCACATCGTGGAATTGGAAAAGAAGCTGGCTCATGCACAATGAATAAACACAGCGTAGAAAGCGCCCCATACTAATTCAATCATGTCGCCAGTTCTCACATTTACCTGCTAGTGGGTTACTCAAGTCAGTTAACGCCTCATCGGCCTTTTTCTGTTACATAAGGAAATAGATTGGTTTCACTGCTTTTCTTTACTGTTGAAAGTATACAAGGGACATGAACGATACACACATTTTCGGTTTTTCTTTTTTGCTTTTAGGAGTTATTTCCCGTTAAACTCTCATAACCATTTGACATTGTGTTGTCAGTACGTAGGAGGTAGCGTGGCCGAGCGGTCTAAGGCGCTGGTTTAAGGCACCAGTCTCATCGGAGGCGTGGGTTCGAATCCCACCGCTGCCATTTATTTTTCTTTTTTTTTCTTTTTTCTCCCCTTTTTTTTCTTTTTTTCTAAACAAACAAGCAAAATAAAACTGAGGGTGTTACACACGGATTTCAATCAACTTTGGGAACTTTTGATTGGACTGCATGGATTCACTTGTAGGACCGAATCAGTCACATGAGATGTGGGGAGCGGGGTGGGTGTGTGGGTGGATGATAAATGGGGTGTGGCCTATCTTACCTGGGTTACTCTGTAAGGCTAGGGGCAAAAAGTGCCATTTTTCTTAACACGACATGGAGGGGATCAGGGTGGGAATGGGGGTGTTGGAGGGGGGGGGGGGGGGGATGTTGGAGGGGGGTTGAGGGAGGGTAGTGGTCGATAGGGAGGGGGTATCGCGAGATATCCAGAACCCCCCCCCCCCCCCCCCCCCTCTTATTTTCCCTCTTTCCACATTCACAACGTGGAATTGGAAAAGAAGCTGGCTCATACGCAATGAATAAGCACAGCGTAGAAAGCGCCCCATTCTAATTAAATCATGTCGCCAGTTCTCACATTTACCTGCTAGTGGGTTACTCAAGTCAGTTATTGCCTCATCGGCCTTTTTCTGTTACATCAAGAAAATAGATTGGTTTCACTGCTTTTCTTTACTGTTGAAAGTATACAAGGGACATCAACGATACAAACATTTTCGGTTTTTCTTTTTTGCTTTTAGGAGTTATTTCCCGTTAAACTCTCATAACCAACCATTTGACATTGTGTTGTCAGTACGTAGGAGGTAGCGTGGCCGAGCGGTCTAAGGCGCTGGTTTAAGGCACCAGTCTCTTCGGAGGCGTGGGTTCGAATCCCACCGCTGCCATTTGTTTTTCTTTCTTTTTTCTTCTTCTCCTTTTTTTTTTTTTTCTAAACAAACAAGCAAAACAAAACTGAGGGTGTTACACACGGATTTCAATCAACCTTGGGAACTTTTGATTGGACTGGATTCACTTGTAGGACCAAATCAGTCACATGAGATGTGGGGAGCGGGGTGGGTGTGTGGGTGGGTGATAAATGGGGTGTGGCATCCCTTACCTGGGTTACTCTGCAAGGCTAGGGGCAAAACACAACATGGAGGGGAGCAGGAAGGGAACAGGGGTGTTGGGGGGGGGGGGGATGTTGGAGGGGAGTTGGGGAGGGTGGTGGTGTATATTGAGGGGGTATCGCAAGATATCCAGAAACCCCACAGTCTCTTCGGAGGCGTGGGTTCGAATCCCACCACTGCCATATTTTTTTCCTTCCCTTTTTTTCTAAACAAACAAGTCAAATAAAATTGAGGGTGGCACAAACAGATTTCAATCAACCCTGGGAACTTTTGACTGGATTGGATTTACCGATAGGACCGAATCAGTCACATGAGATGTAGGGAGCGGAGAGGGTGTGTGGGTGGGGGATTAATGGGGTGTGGCCTCCCTTAGTTGGGTTACAGAGGACTAGGGACAAAAAATGCCATTTTTTTCCGAATATGAGTGGAGGGGAGCGGAAGGGGAGGGGGGGGGGATGGGAAGTGGGTGGATGGGGTGGGGGGAAGGGTGGAATGGTGGGGGTGAGGGGGATGAG
>CM031623.1:14425042-14440407 GCA_018398815.1 Conus ventricosus | reverse complement strand
TGGAGCTTGAAGTTTGAGGGTATATGGACGGAAAGTCTTTTCCAACATGACATGGGGCAGAAGGGAACGGGTTTGGAGAGGGTGATTGAGGGGGGTGGTGAGGGTGATAGGGGTACGCGAGATATCCAGAAACCCCACAACGCCCCCCCCCCCCCCCCTCCCCCCTTGTTTTCCCTCTTTCCACATTCACATCGTGGAATTGGAAAAGAAGCTGGCTCATGCACAATGAATAAACACAGCGTAGAAAGCGCCCCATACTAATTCAATCATGTCGCCAGTTCTCACATTTACCTGCTAGTGGGTTACTCAAGTCAGTTAACGCCTCATCGGCCTTTTTCTGTTACATAAGGAAATAGATTGGTTTCACTGCTTTTCTTTACTGTTGAAAGTATACAAGGGACATGAACGATACACACATTTTCGGTTTTTCTTTTTTGCTTTTAGGAGTTATTTCCCGTTAAACTCTCATAACCATTTGACATTGTGTTGTCAGTACGTAGGAGGTAGCGTGGCCGAGCGGTCTAAGGCGCTGGTTTAAGGCACCAGTCTCATCGGAGGCGTGGGTTCGAATCCCACCGCTGCCATTTATTTTTCTTTTTTTTTCTTTTTTCTCCTCCTTTTTTTTTCTTTTTTTCTAAACAAACAAGCAAAATAAAACTGAGGGTGTTACACACGGATTTCAATCAACTTTGGGAACTTTTGATTGGACTGCATGGATTCACTTGTAGGACCGAATCAGTCACATGAGATGTGGGGAGCGGGGTGGGTGTGTGGTGGATGATAAATGGGGTGTGGCCTATCTTACCTGGGTTACTCTGTAAGGCTAGGGGCAAAAAGCGCCATTTTTCCTAACATAACATGGAGGGGAGCAGGGTGGGAATGGGGGTGTGGAGGGGGGGGGGGGATGTTGGAGGGGGGTTGAGGGAGGGTAGTGGTCGATAGGGAGGGGGTATCGCGAGATATCCAACCCCCCCCCCCCCCCCCCCCTTCTTATTTTCCCTCTTTCCACATTCACAACGTGGAATTGGAAAAGAAGCTGGCTCATACGCAATGAATAAGCACAGAGTAGAAAGCGCCCCATACTAATTAAATCATGTCGCCAGTTCTCACATTTACCTACTAGTGGGTTACTCAAGTCAGTTATCGCCTCATCGGCCTTTTTCTGTTACATCAAGAAAATAGATTGGTTTCACTGCTTTTCTTTACTGTTGAAAGTATACAAGGGACATCAAAGATACAAACATTTTCGGTTTTTCTTTTTTGCTTTTAGGAGTTATTTCCCGTTAAACTCTCATAACCAACCATTTGACATTGTGTTGTCAGTACGTAGGAGGTAGCGTGGCCGAGCGGTCTAAGGCGCTGGTTTAAGGCACCAGTCTCTTCGGAGGCGTGGGTTCGAATCCCACCGCTGCCATTTTTTTTTTCTTTTTTTTTCTTCTTCTCCTTTTTTTTTTTTTTTCTAAACAAACAAGCAAAATAAAACTGAGGGTGTTACACACGGATTTCAATCAACCTTGGGAACTTTTGATTGGACTGGATTCACTTGTAGGACCAAATCAGTCACATGAGATGTGGGGAGCGGGGTGGGTGTGGTGGGTGGGTGATAAATGGGGTGTGGCATCCCTTACCTGGGTTACTCTGCAAGGCTAGGGCAAAACACAACATGGAGGGGAGCAGGAAGGGAACAGGGGTGTTGGGGGGGGGGGGGGGTGTTGGAGGGGAGTTGGGGGAGGGTGGTGGTGGATAGGGAGGGGGTATCGCAAGATATCCAGAAACCCCACAGTCTCTTCGGAGGCGTGGGTTCGAATCCCACCACTGCCATATTTTTTTCCTTCCCCTTTTTTTCTAAACAAACAAGTCAAATAAAATTGAGGGTGGCACAAACAGATTTCAATCAACCCTGGGAACTTTTGACTGGATTGGTTTTTACCGATAGGACCGAATCAGTCACATGAGATGTAGGGAGCGGAGAGGGTGTGTGGGTGGGGGATTAATGGGGTGTGGCCTCCCTTAGTTGGGTTACAGAGGACTAGGGACAAAAAATGCCATTTTTTTCCGAATATGACGTGGAGGGGAGCGGGGAAGGGAGGGGGGGGGGGGGGGGAGGAGTGGGTGGAGTGGGGGTGGAAGGGGTGAGAGGGGGTAGGGGGGTTGGAGAAGATGGGTGGTGGATAGGGAGGGTGCATCGTGAGATATCCAGAAACCCCAGAACCATCTCCACCCTGTTTCAACTCCTTCCACATTCAAAACGTGGAATGACAAAAGAAGCTGGCTTATGCGCAATGAATAAATGCAGCGTAGAAAGCGCCCAATGCTAATTAATCATGCCACCAGTTGTCACATTTACCTGCTGGTGGGTTTCTCCAGTCAGTTATCGCCTCATCGGCCTTTTTCTGTTACATCAGGAAATACACTTGTTTCACTGCTTTTCTTTACTGTTGAAAGCATACAAGGGACATCAACGATACAAACATTTTCTTTTTTTTCTTTTTTGCTTTTAGGAGTTATTTCCCGTTAAACTCTCGTAACCATTTGACATTGTGTTGTCAGTACGTAGGAGGTAGCGTGGCCGAGCGGTCTAAGGCGCTGGTTTTAGGCACCAGTCTCTTCGGAGGCGTGGGTTCGAATCCCACCGCTGCCATTTTTTTCTTCTTTTTTTTTTTCTTTTTTCTTTTTTTTTCTTCTCCTTTTTCTAAACAAACAAGCAAAATATGATTGAGGGTGGCACAAAGAGATTTCAATCAACGTTCGAAACTTTTGATTGGACTGGATTCACTGATAGGACCGAAACAGTCACATGAGATGTGTTGAGAGAAAAGGGTGTGTGGGTGGGGGAATAAATGGGGTGTGGCCTCCCTTGGCTGGATTTCAGAAGCCAACAGGCAAAAAAAATGACGTTTTTTTGCCAGCAAGGGGGCGGGGAGGTGGAGGGGGAAGGGGGTAGGGGGCGATAGCTCCGAAACATGGAATTGCAATGTAAGCGGGCCGATAAGCAATGAATAAATACAGCTTTTCTTTCATTTTGAAAGTACATAAGGGACATAACCGAGGCAAACATTTCCTTTTTATTCCTTTTTTGCTCTTGGCCGTTACTTCCCTTTAAATTCATCCATAATTGGTTGACAATTGTGTTGTCAGTATGTAGAAGGTAGCGTGGCCGAGCGGTCTAAGGCGCTGGTTTTAGGCACCAGTCTCTTCGGAGGCGTGGGTTCGAATCCCACCGCCGCCATTTTTTTTTTTCGAAACAAACAAGCGAAATAAAATTTAGGTGTAACTCGGACAGATTTCAATCAACCCTGTGAACTTTTGATTGGGTAAATCGATTAATCGATATTGCCGAATCATTTACATAAGGTGTAAGGAGGGGACCGGCAGGCAAAAATGTCATTTCTCCCCCCTATCTGATTACACCTCCAATTGTCACATTCACTTGCTGGCGTATTTCCTGATAGGTTTTTTTCCCCCTCTCAAACCTATATTTCCACATTAAAAGAAATTCTTTCTACATTTTTTCCTTTTGTTTTTTAAAACGAAGGGACTGAGGGCGGAAAACAAAGCAAAAATTTAGAAAGAAAAGGGGTTAGTTACCGTCACAGATACAGACAAACAGATTACAGGACAAAACACAATGCATTTCGACCTCATGGGTCTTCTTCAGGCAGAAACAAACAACAATGAGGACAGTGAAAACGAAGAACGAGAAACTACTTATCTTCTCATCTTCGGCGCAAAGTGGCTGTTGTTTAAGGTGGGGCCTCCATCATCCTCTTTTTCCCACTTTTTCCCTTTGTTCTTTTCTCCAAGAAGTAACCACAACTGTCGCGCACCATGCAAGCCTTTTTGTTCTGTTACTAATTGACATTCTCAGGTGGACTTATATTGTTTTGGCGTTTGATGTAAAGCATCAGGATTTATTTGTGTTCTATCGTTTGGTGTAGTGAAACATTTACTCTGTGCATGCGAAAGCACACGCACACGCACACACACACACGCGCGAGCGCGCTTCACCAGTACATTTCAAAGGGAGATAACATGTATGCACAGCTGGGCAGAACACAAATGACTGGCAAAAGTACATAATGAGGGTAGCCACAGCTGAACTTCAGATTCACCACTGGTGTGTGTGTGTGTGTGTGTGTGTGGAATAATTTAGTTGTGAGGGGAAACATGCGCATGCTCACAATTCCTCCGTCATTACATTAAAGGCTTAGCAAAGATTTTTTTAAACACAGTTGAATGAGAAAAGGGGAGATGTGGAAGACAGAAAATTAAAAACAGGGAAATCTGAATATAAAATCCTTCATTACCAGCATATGGGGACCATTGTAATCCATCCTGAAGACGGAATCATTCATTTTGCTCTTGTGTCGACTGGATCGGCTTCATACTAATTTCACTGGTTTTGTCACATCACCTAACCTTTTTTGCATTATTTTCTCAGCCTGCCATGATTCTAAACCTATTTGTTGTTGTTGTTGTTGTTGTTGTTGTTGTTGTTGTTGTTGTTGCTGATCGCCAGATTTGGAAATGTCCTGTTCCTCCAGGTATCACTGAATATCTTTTATTGACCGTTTTGGCAAACCATCCCGGCAGTGCTTCACGTACACCTTCTGATTAATTTTCAGCAGTGTCATTTTTTTTAAAAGAGCGTGGCAGTATGATTTCTAATGGCAGTCACAAGCAGAGCACCGGGTAGTGGTAGTACCAGTAGCTGTAGTACTAGCAGCAGCAGCGATAGCAGCAGCAGCAGCAGCAGCAGCAGCAGCAGCAGCAGCAGTAGTAGTGGTAGCAGTAGTAGTGGTGGTGGAGGTGGTGGTGATGATTGCTGCAGCAACATCAGTAGCAGCACCACCAGCTGTTGTAACGGTAACTATAGCAGTAGCAGTAAACCAGCAGGAGCAACGGAAATAGGAGCAGCAGGACCAGAAAGAGCAGCAATGGTTGTGCTAGTAGTAGTAGCAGCACCAGCAGTATTGGCAACAATAACAGCAGCCACAGAGCAACATCAACTGAAGCAGTTCTAATATAGCAGTTGTTGGTGTAGCAGTATCGTCAATACTATTCCTTTTAAACTCCCACAACATATCATTGTTTTGACCTTGACCTCTTGCCACGTGGTGCTATGATATTAGTAACAGGCCCGAATAAATGTTGAAAGCAGATGAAAATGTGCTGGAAATGCCCAAGTATGCTAGTAAGGCGTAGCGGAATACAGATATTAAAATGTTAGAAAAAAAAAAAAAAAGATGACCATAAACATCCTCTGCGCATGGTTTCGCAAGTGAAAATGACGTTTGCCATACGTCTCGCCATAGACAAAAAAAAAGACAGCTTTGAACACTCTCATAGCATAGTTTTGCTAGGCAGATTAGTATGCGCCATACTTCTCACTTAAGAAAAAGATACTCTTAAAACATGCTCTCAGCATATTTTTACAAGGCAGAATGGTACGTGCCATACACCTCGCTTCTCGCAAAACCAAACCTGACGCACCATGTACAATTTCTCTGTTTCAAAATGAACACAAATCAGCGAAACAAACTAAGCAACGCAAAGGGAAAGATCTTATTCAGAGCCTATCTTGAACAAAAATGCACCCGAAAATGCCAGTGGGTCCCAAAGAAGTACTGTCCTCAATTGTACAGCCAATCAGCCGGGAGCAACATATCCTGCACCGTCTTCGAACACCTACGCTATGTTCACATGGGGCGCAGGCAGGGACAATCAATGCTCCCTGGCAGATGCCATCGCGCGATCACCAGAAGTGACACAACAGAACCTTCACCGCAGCGCCCCGTGGGTGTACCAGCCCCTGTTTCATGACTGCAGAGTCCACTGGCGAAAGACGCCACCAGAAGAAAAGAAGAAAAAGAAAAACCGGAAGCTGCTGGGGAGGACCCAGAGAAGCACTGTCTTCACCCGCCTTTTGAGCAGTCCTGTACCACCCTTGGAGGCCTGCGCTGTGTTGACGATGGGTACAGGCACGCGCAGGACACTCCATTAAGATATCAAGGGACATAACTGCTCCTGAACAGAGGTAAATCAGACTACAGATGCAACTCATAACAGCTTTAGAATAGCATCCTCATAGGTGTACCAGCCCGTATTTCATGACTGCAGAGCCCACCGGCAAAAACACCACCCTCCAGCTGCCGAGCACACCCCACAGACCCAACCACCCCTACCCACTGACAGACGAAGACAGTGCCACTCCAGACACAGCCAAGCTTTCACCACACGGTCTTACGTGCCCTCAAGAGACAATCCATGACTGCAGAGTCCACTGGCGAAAGACGCCACCAGAAGAAAAGATACACCTGAAGGTGCGGGTAAGACCCAAACAAGTACTGTCCTCAACTGCACAACAAACCAGCTAGGACAATTTTGCACCACCCTTGAAACCCTGCGCTGCGTTCACATATAATAGGTGCAGACACGCACAGGGCATTCCATTAACACGTGAAGCGACATAATTGCTCCCCGGTAGATGCCATTGTGCAATGGCCACCGGATATGGCCACTACCACTAACCAAGCGAACTGCTACGCGCATCCCGCACCCCACCCGTTGTTGTTTTATTTCGGAGCCTATCTTCACAGAGCAGAGCGCGTGGCATGCTTGTATGCACGTGCGGGCAGGGCGTCGGGTGTGGTTTTACATGTCCGTCAACTGCCATTAAAGCCCTGTCACGACCGTGTCCACCAACCAACTTCCAGTTTGGACATGGACTGATGCAATCCTCTCTCTCTCTCTCTCTCTCTCCTCAAACACACACACACAGTCTCTCTCTCTCTCTCTCTCCTCTCTCTCTCTCTCTCTCTTAAACACACACACACAGTCTCTCTCTCTCTCTCTCTCTCCCCTCTCTCTCTCAAACACACACACACAAATTTTCTCTCCTCTCTCTCTCTCTCTCTCTCTCTCTCTCAAAAACACACACACAGTCCTCTCTCTCTCTCTCTCTCTCTCTCTCTCTCTCAAACACACACACACAGTCTCTCTCTCTTCTCTCTCTCTCCTCTCAAACACACACACACAGTCTACTCTCTCCTCTCTCCACTCTCTCCTCACTCTCCTCTCTCTCTCTCTCTCAAACACACACACACAGTCTCTCTCTCTCTCTCTCTTAACACACCACACAGTCTCTCTCTCTCTCTCTCTCTCTCTCTCAAACACACACACACAGTCTCTCTCTCTCTCTCTCTCTCTCTTCTCTCTCTCTCTCTCTCTCTCTCTCAAACACACACACACACAGTCCTCTCTCCTCCTCTCTCTCTCTCAAACACACACACACAGTCTCTCTCTCTCTCTCTCAAACACACACACACAGCTCTCTCTCTCTCCTCCTCTCTCTCACATCTCTCTCTCTCCTCTCTCTCTCTCTCAAACACACACACACAGTCTCTCTCTCTCTCTCTCTCTCAAACACACACACACAGTCTCTCTCTCTCTCTCTCTCTCTCTCCTCTCTCTCTGTGTTAATTTTCCGTTTCTTATTTCTTTTTTTTTTCTTTCTTTTTTTGTGCGTTTTCCTTGTCCTTTTTTGTTTGTTTGGGAGGTTGTTTTGTTTCTTTGTCTCTTGTCTCTCTCTCTCTCTCTCTCTCTCTCCTCTCTCTCTCTCTCTCTCTCTCTGAACGTTCGTTGTCCTAATTGTTTGTTTCTTACTCTTAAGGTTTTAATGCGAATATAAGAAGTTGTATCATTAGAATATAAGCAGTGACATATTTTATTTAATTACAGATGACAGTTAGACAGACAAACAGATAGGCAGACAGAAAGACAGACAGATAGATAGATAGATAGATAGATAGATAGATAGATAGATAGATAGATAAATGGACAGATCGATAGACGGACCGACAGACTGACATACAGACATATAGATAGATAAATAGATAGATAGTACATAGAGATAAGAGCTAATGACACAC
This sequence comes from Conus ventricosus, assembly GCA_018398815.1. Taxonomy (NCBI): domain Eukaryota; kingdom Metazoa; phylum Mollusca; class Gastropoda; order Neogastropoda; family Conidae; genus Conus; species Conus ventricosus. Next base: position 14,432,476 of record CM031623.1, on the reverse strand, counting down.
ACATGGATATGTGGCGTTATGAAGTACCATTTATATAATTTACAACCAATTATCCACAATTTACGATTTTACAAAGGACATTGAAAATGGAAAAAAACTCAAACATGATGCTGACATAGTTGTTGAATACAGAAATGAAAATAAAGATAAAGGGAGATACAAATCACACGTGATGCAATTATCCAGCGTAAACATGAACCATGATGTAAAACAAAGGCGTAAAAACTTTAAAAAAAAAAAAAAAAAAAAAAGGAGGACGTTGATGTGAACTAGTTTGAAAAAATGTTGAAATTATTTATCAGACCCTTACATCTGTTTAGTGATACAGAATCTGTATGTCAAGATTCATCAATTGTCATAGTCATTATCCTCCTCCTCCTCCTCCTCCTCCTCCTCCTCATCATCATCATCATAACCATCCTGGTTGTTTTTGTCGTTTAGAAAAAAAAAAGAAGAAAAAAAAGAAGAAAAAGAATACAATGAAAAAACGGTTGTTACACACACACACACACACACACACACACACACACACACACACACACGCAAGTATGCATACACGCACACACGCACGCACACACACACACACACACACACACACACACACACACACACACACACACACACACACACACACACGCATGTACACACACATTCACACACACAACAACAACAACAACAACAACACATTAATATTGCTAAACTCCATTCTTTTTCAAGAAACTCTCACATCGCCCGGGCCGCTGTCAGTAAATAAGCAGTTTAGGCCTGTACCTCCTCACCTAACACACACACACACACACACACACACACACACACACACACACACACACCCTGCTGGGAGCAACATGTCAGCATCAAATGTCACCGGCGACAACAAATCGTAAACTGCCGACAAATCGGCGAATGTGGACACACTTAAACTGTCGCAGGTGACGAATATGGTTTCAGCGAAAATCTTAAGAATGAACGAAGCATATCCCAGATTTTCGCTGGTAGCAGTTTCGGCAGGTAACAATCTGGGGTGTAACAAGGCACCACAGTGAGAAACTATTCATCAGGTTCCTCCTGCTCTGTCGGATGTGTGTCAGGGCCCAAGTCTCTGGAAACGGTTCTCCTGTCTAATTTTTTTTTTGAGGGGGGCGGGAGGGCTCCAACCGGACCATGGACAGCGTTCACAGACCTTTTTTTTTTTTTTTTCCTTTAGGAAAAATTAACTCTCTCTCTCTTTCTCTCCCCCCCCCCCCCCCCCCCCCGACCCTTCTCCCTCACACTGAGTGTGTATTTTCTCAATCGTGTTTGAACAGTTTATCATTACTGTGTGATGACTCTCACTCTCTCCCTCCCTTTTCTCCCCTCCGCTCCCCACCACATCCCGCTCGGAGATGAGAAAGTGCGTGTCAGTTTATCATTTTTCTTACTGTATGCAAAAGGATTATGCATATATATACATACATGTGTGTGTGTGTGTGTGTGTGTGTGTGTGTGTGTGTGTGTGTATATATAATGATACAACCAATATATATATATATATATATATATATATATATATATATATATATATATATATATGGTTGTATATATGTGTGTGCGTGTGTGTGTGTGTGTGTGTGTGTGTGTGTGTGTGTGTGTGTGTGTGTATAGATAGATACATACATTACATGTTTCTCCAATCTTTAAAAAGAAAAAAAGAAAAAGAAAAAGAAAAAAAAACAGTCATCAATTCTCTCCCACCCCCCCCTCCCTGCACCCCCCCCCTCGCTCTCTCCTTCAGTCTCATCACCTTCCCCCATCCACCTGTCCATCCCCCGCCGTCCCTCCCCACCCCCACCCCCCTCTATAGTTATGAGAAAGTGTTCCCCTGTCCTTTCTACAAAGGTATCACATCACTATATTTCTGCCTCCTTCTCCGTCTCCTTCCCTCCGCCGTTCCTGGGGAGGTCACTGGATCGTGTCACGTGACCATCCTAACAAAGGTGTTTCCTTTTCTTAAAACAATGTCAGCAGATTTTCATACCGTCCGATGTGCTGCTTGATGGTTTACCACTCTTGATCATGGCTAAAAATGATGAGTATATCTGAGGTTAAGTACTTATAGTGATTACACTTCGGATCTGTTCATTCATCTCATACATACCATAGAGCCAGACGTCAGGAAAAAGATACACCTGAAGGTGTGGATGGGACCCAGAGAAGTACTCTCCTCAACTGCAGAACAATCCAGTCGGAGCAGTCCTGCACCACCTGTGGAAGCCTGTGCTGCGTTCACATAGGGTGCAGGCACACACACACACAGGGTGTTCCATTAAAACGTCAAGGGACATAATTGTTCCCCGGCAGATGCCATTGTGTAATAAGCCACTGGATGTTTCACGATAGAACTTCCAAGGGAGCGTTCCCATGGATATACCAGCCCATATTTCATGACGGTAGAGCCCATCGGCGAAAAACGCCATCGCTAACTGCCGTGTGCATCCCACAGCCTCATACGTTGCTGTTCCGCTGATAGATGAAGACAGTACAACTCCAGACACGGCCAAGCTTTCGCTAAAGAGGTCTTACAAGCCCTCTGAAGAGAATCCCGTCTTTCCTGCTATCAACATGATTTTCCCTGTGATCTGTGGGTATTTCTTTACCGTCACCGGGTCTTTTCACCAAAGTCGCCCAAAGGCAGACATTTACTACCAGACTTATTTTTGTCTAAATCCAGACCGTTCTTTGACACACATACTCTGCATGCTGTAAACAAATCTCAGGGATATGATATAAACTACAGGAATATGTGAAACAACCCCAGTCACACATAAAGAAAGAAAACAATACCTAATCTTGATAAAGCCTATCGTAAGATTGATGACGTCTGATCTGCTTTAGCTGATGGGTACATTTCCGATTTCACTGAAGTAGAGCGTAATGTCAGAAATTTTGCCAAGAACATAAATTCACTGTGTATTCAAAGTTTAAAAAAATGTATTATTAGTTGTAAACATTTATAGCTGTTGTAACTAGTAAGGCCGTTCAATTTCAATTCAATATCTTGTCTTATATAGCTATACTTGACAAGATATATCTATGAGGTTTACGTCGTCTTATATTTTGTAATATACTTAATTTCATCTGCATGTCCCTCTGGTAGTACTCGTGCTAAATGGCCTAATCTTCACAACATGTAACTCGATATTTGTTACTATATTAGTATGTAATGTCAGTACACAATCTGTGTAAAGCGATCATGCAAAGCGACCAAAATTTCAAAGACAAAGACAATTTTTTTTATGGAAACTACTGCTGCAAATGGTACTTCAGTTTTACAGCCAGTACGTTTCTGTGACATCTTCATCCATAAAATGCTTCGAAAGGTCCTAACAATGTATCGCTCTGCCAAGTTTGATCATGCTTATGCTATAAGCTTACAAAGGTCACACACACACACACACACACACACACACACAAACGCGCGCGCGCGCGCGCGCACACATACGCATGCACGCACGCATGCAAGCACATGCACACAAACATGGACAACCGACATTGAATGATTTTGTAGACTCACTTGTTTACGCATGGAATGGAAAACATTAGAACACTTTTCGTACATGGTCACATAATACTGTATCCTTGACTTCCTAAACAGTCAGTTTCACTTGAAAGAGCACAATAGAACAAGGACAAAATTATTCAATCATAGATAAAAATCACATTTAAAAAATGTACCATCAAGAGATCTTAACACATCTTATATGGCACCACAAATGGTATGTGCGTATTCAGCACAGTATCCCAGACTGGTGAAGAGTCGATTCCAGTCACTTCCTGTTGTTACAGCCCGGCCGACCGCAGGAAGCCACATCAGGGCTATCATCTCGTCAAACTCATTCCATGCACGTTTGCTTAAAAAGAAAAAAAAAGAAGGGAAAAAAACACACGAACAAAACAGTTTCTTTCCAACACATTTAAGAGGGGCCTTAAAACTGGGTCTTACCTCCCGCAAAAAAAAAATAAATAAAAAAAATAAAAATCTTCGGATCAAATTAAGAGGATTTGTCTCTTAAAAAACAACAACAACAGGATTTATCTAAAAAACAACAACAACAAACAAAAAAAAACCCACCACCCTACCTATAGCGGAACACCCCTAAACAACGTCTCTTTGGAATCTGTTGTAACGTTCATGTCGAATATGACCCAAATTCCCTCACTCTGTGAGCATGCTTCCCAGTTAGTGGCTCTTGACATGGTACATGTCATATCACCTCCTCACCAGGTGAAAGAGCCAGCTGCGTTTAAAGAACACAAAACATCAGCAGCAAACTTATTCAGACCCCACGACAGCGTTTCCAAATGCGATACCTAATCTGATTTCAACTTTAGGTAAACCGCTTTTGGTAGATTTGTCACACCATGCTGCGTTCTACACTGATAAGAGAGTAAGTTGTATTTCAGAGAACACAGAGGAACAGCAACATTGATTTTCCATCATCATACAACAATCCTTGCTTTTAGGTGTTCTGGCCTGTGCCAGCCTTTCACATTGAAGAATGTCAGTTTGCATACAAGAATGCAGACAAACAAAAGCAACGGCAACTCAACTGGAATGGTATTTTTTATTTCTTGACAGTTTAAGGTTTGAGCAGTATGGGTTATTGATATCTCTACAGCATGTGTATGAGTACAAAATGACGGAAATAACAGCAGCAACAGCAATTTCATAATATCCATTATAATGTTGATAATTAAGAAGAAGAAGAAGAAGAAGAAGAAGAAGAAAGATGAAGAAGAAGAGGAAGAAGAAGAAGAAGAAGAAGAAGAAGAAGAAGGAGGAGGAGGAGGAGGAGGAGGAGAAGGAGGAGAAGAAGAAGAAGAAGAAGAAGAAGAAGAAGAAGAAGAAGAAAACAACAACAACAACAACAAGAACAACAAGAACAACAAGAAGAAAAACTAGGAGACGAACAAGAAGAAGAACAAGAAAAACAAGACGAAAGAGTGGGATAATCCCTCCAATGGACAATCAAAGCATTGTCCTCACTGTATGTATTGCATAAGATCTTGAATTTTGTTTTTCTTTTTAATGGGAAAGGGGTGGGGTGGTGGGAAGGAAATCATCATAAAATGAAATTGTATTCTACCTATACGTATCACACCCTCCTCCACCCCACCCCCACCCCCATCGTGCCGAGCAAATGAATACGCCGTCTATTGCACTACTTCCATTTCCGCTGGGAACAATAAAGGAGAAGACTTGTTTTGTTGGGGTTTTTTTGTTTTTTTTTGTGTGTGGTTTTTTTTTTTTTTTTGCCTTCCATGTCATTTTTGTTCGGTAGTTCACGTTATAAGTCGAACCGACGACAATCTCGTACGTCAGTAATGTGCTCTCACTAATCGATCTCATCTGCCAGCTTGTCTGAGAACACAATGTTTACGTCTGTGACATGGCCTTATGTACTGTCCAGCGTACGTATTGTGTCGGTTTATAGCTCGTTGTCAGTGAAATAAGAACGTTTGCCGCGCCTCGCTTTATTACTAATGTTTCAACTGTTTGCCCTGCAGATAAACAACCTTTCGGTCATAGTTTTCGTCCAAACACGATAGGAGATTGCCCGCAAACTGAATTTGGCCATCTTGGTGTAAGGTGACGAGCGAGCGTCTCAACTGTGTGACTTATACGAATTTCACACCATTAAGGTGACAAGTGAAAGGCCGCAAGTAAACGGGAAATTTGATGAAGAGGCTTTTTAGGCCTTGCCAACTGCCCCCTCCCTCCCCCCTCCGAAATGACAATAAACCCGAGCGGTTAACATGAATAGGTTCAAGATCTACTCGCTCACCAAATATAAAGTTAAAGTGGTCAACGGTTTGTGAGGAGAGAAGCATTCACAATAAGGCAGTTTATTCTGTTAATACACAGACAATAGCATTAATGATAGCGATAGTAGTGGCAATAATTATGGTTGTAAGATGATAAGAGCAGCAGCAGTAGTAACAGGAATAAGAACAACAAGAACAAAAAAACAGACAAACAATAATGATGCTAAAAATGATGATGGTGATCATAATAATAATGATGATAATAGTGATGATGCTGCTGATGATGATAATTAAAATGAAAATTTTAAAAATCATGATAATAGCACCCATTATGGTAATCTAAACCTTGAACATGACCCATTACTGCTTATGATACGTACTCATTTAACACAAATGCAGATTTAGAAGGAAAAAAAAAGAAAGAAAGAAAAAGAAGATGAATAACACCATGAAGAAGGCACAAAGAACAAATAACGAATCCTCACACACACCAGTCCTGCCCCTAATCCCTTTGCAGACTCTACCAGAGAAGATGCCCTCCCAGCCACATGTGTGTGTGTGTGTGTGTGTGTGTATGTGTGTGTGTGTGTGTGTGTGTGTGTGTGTGTGTGTGTGTGTGTGTGTGTGTGTGTGATTCATTTAACGTCTTTCCACTAATCGTGATATTAGACGAAAAAAAAAAAGAGAGAAAGTAATGCATGAGTAAAAGAGTAAGACTTGTGCATGTCTAAACTGCATGGAGTCTATATAATATTAGTCATGTATGTGTGTATACATACGGATGCTTAGGCGTGAAAATTGATGTGCATTTGAATGTAGGAAGAATATATAGCTACACTATTATAATGGCAACAACAACAAAAATGAACAAAATTATAAACCACCCCCCTCCTCTCCCCTCAGCCTTCACCTCTTCTACCCCTACATCACTTCCGCATTAAAAAAAAAATTGTAAAGAGTGACCAATTGCACTGTTCTCTAGACTTACAAAATGTGTGTGTGTGTGTGTGTGTGTGTGTGTGTGTGTGTGTGTGTGTGTGTGTGTGTACACGTGTGTGTGTGTGTGTGAAAAGGATGTGTTAAGTCTTCAGGTGTTCCCAAAGGCATTTCGTTTGGTAACATGTTTAATATAAAATACCTCCCACACCGTGCGTGGAACTTAGATCGTTCAACAGCATCAATCAAAAAGTAAAAAGATAACGGCCGATCAAAATGTGTGTTAAAATTCCAACAATGGATCATTGACATCACCTGACTTCAATTTGCACGGGTACCACAGGATGCAGATTTTCCGCTTTGGAAATACAAAACATCGCTGAAATTCTAGTGGAGGAAGAGTGGTCGGGAGGGAAGAGGCGGGGGGTGCGGGGAGGGGGGGGGGGGGGGGGGGGGGGGGGGGGGGGGGGGGTGGGGGGGGGGGGGTTCGGGGTCCTCGGAAAATGTTTTCAACCTTGCAACAAACATGGTGCCACCTGACATAAAGCTGTGCACCAAGAAGACATCCGGTTCGTACACTTTTTCCCTCCCCCTAACCAATCCAGGACCGTTTGTTCGTAATACAGCGTTTGACAGACAACCACTGACACCGTTGCAGAGTCTTGAAGGTTGAAATGTGTTTTTTGACCGATGTCT
>CM031623.1:14390042-14420042 GCA_018398815.1 Conus ventricosus | reverse complement strand
AGAATGCCTATCTTTCTGTCCACCAATCAGATAACAGCATTATGTATAGTTGACGCCATAGGTTCCAGTAGAGCCGCATTCCGCAAAGAGACGGAGAATGCCTATCTTTCTGTCCACCAATCAGATAACAGCATTATGTATAGTTGACGCCATAGGTTTTAGACCCGCATTCTGCAAAGAGACGGAGAATGCCTATCTTTCTGTCCACCAATCAGATAACAGCATTAGGCTATGTATAGTTGACGCCATAGGTTCCAGTTGAGCCGCATTCCGCAAAGAGATGGAGAATGCCTATCTTTCTGTCCACCAATCAGACAACAGCATTATGTATAGCTGACGCCATAGGTTCCAGTAGAGCCGCATTCCGCAAAGTGACGGAGAATGCCTATCTTTCTGTCCACCAATCAGATAACAGCATCATGTATAGTTGACGCCATAGGTTCCAGTAGAGCCGCATTCCGCAAAGAGACGGAGAATGCCTATCTTTCTGTCCACCAATCAGATAACAGCATTATGTATAGTTGACGCCATAGGTTCCAGTAGAGCCGCATTCCGCAAAGAGACGGAGAATGCCTATCTTTCTGTCCACTAATCAGATAACAGCATTATGTATAGTTGACGCCATAGGTTCCAGACCCGCATTCTGGAAAGAGACGGAGAATGCCTATCTTTCTGTCCACCAATCAGATAACAGCATTATGTATAGCTGACGCCATAGGTTCCAGTAGAGCCGCATTCCGCAAAGAGACTGAGAATGCCCATCTTCCTGTCCACCAATCATATAATGTTATCATGTGTGGTTCATCCGGGTGAAAAAAAAAACAGCGGTACAATACACAACAGCGGTACGATATACAACAGCGGTACGATACGATGTACAACAGCGGTACGATACGATGTACAACAGCGGTACGATATACAACAGCGGCACGATATACAACAGCGGTACGATATACAACAGCAGCGGTACGATATACAACAGCGGTGCGATATACAACAGCAGCGGTACGATATACAACAGCAGCGGTACGATATACAACAGCAGCGGTACGATATACAACAGCGGGCGCGATATACAACAGCGGTACGATATACAACAGCGGTACGATGCGATGTACAACAGCGGTATGATATACAACAGCGGTACGATATACAACAGCGGTACGATATGCAACAGCGATACGATATACAACAGCGGTACGATACGATGTACAACAGCGGTACGATACGATATACAACAGCGGTACGATAGACAACAGCGGTGCGATATACAACAGCGGTACGATATACAACAGCGGTGCGATATACAACAGCGGTGCGATATACAACAGTTGTACGATGTGCAGCAACTGTACGATATACAACAGCGATACGATACACAACAGTTGTATGATATACAACAGCGATACGATATACAACAGCGGTACAATATACAACAGCGGTACGGTATACAACAGCGGTACAAGATACAACAACAGTACGATATACAACAACAGTACGATATACAACAGCGGTACAAGATACAACAACAGTACGATATACAAAAGCGGTACGATATACAACAACAGTACGATATACAACAGCGGCACAAGATACAACACCAGTACGATATACAACAGCGGTACGATATACAACAACAGTACGATATACAACGACAGTACGATATACGACAGCGGTGCGATATAGACGAACATTCCCTTTATACCCTCCATAGCTTTTTGACAAGAGAATATTCGTCTTCTTTCTATCTGGTATGAAGTGGGATTGTGAACGGAAAGAGTTGGTGGTGGCTAGGTCGATTTGAACTTGTTATTTGGTTTTGAGGGTGTTTTTTTAATCCGTTTTCTTTCTTTCTTTGTATTGTTTTGGTTAGGCATTTTGTTGTTGTTGTTCTTGTTTTAGATTTTAATATGCAGACATATGTGTGGGGCTCGACGATTTATCACGTCTGTCGACTAGCTTTCGACATGACCGCTGCCTGACAACACAGCGTCATCGTCCGTTGTTGCTTCTGCCTCTGTCGCAACGCCCCCCCCCCCTCCCCCCTCTCCCCCCCCCCCCCCCCCCACCCCCTTTCCCCAGGCCTACTCTCTGTGAAATGCAACAACTTGAAAACTGGCATTGTTTTGATATTCATGGAAATACGTTACTTCGTCAAAAGTTCAAAACAGTTCTTCACAGTGTTTATCTTCAGCGAAAAACCAGGCGAAGACCCTGTAAATGACGTCTGATATTGACGAGTACTTGGAATCATCACCACAATTTGATGACTTTGTGTTTGGGGCGGTATGAAATATGAAAAGTGCACACGTTTGATTCGTGAATCGTCAAAGATACTACGTTCTATCTTCTGCGCATTAGCAGGAAACTAATCCTAACTTAAACATGACCCTAATCCTAACCCTGAGAGAGTATAACCCTAATCCTAACTCTAAACCGTTCAGACCCCCCCCCCCCCCCCCCCCACACACACACACACACACTTTTTAAAACCTGCCTGGTGTTCTGATTGTGTCGGGGTGACCTTCCCTAACGATTTACATTTGCGTGAAAGAAAAATTGCGTATTTTTTTTTATACTGATATTCCATCTTCCACCAAATTTTGAGCACATGTTTGCTTGTTTGCTTACTTATCAATGTATATATTTACTTATTTATTTCCTTCTTTCTTTCTTTCTTTCTTTCTTTATTTCTTTCTTTATTTATTTATCATAATAAAATCTGTAATAGTCTTTCCGAACGATCTGAGATAATCCGTTCCATACGAATCCACTCTAGACATCCACACTAAAATTCAATGGAGTCGTTCACTGGGGAATTTTCATCTTCTAACGAAGTTTGGTTAGAATAGGCTCGGTAGCATTGGCGGTAATCTATTTGAAAGACAGACAGACAAACAAACAAACAAACAGATATACGGACGCCAGTGAATGCATAACCTTGGCGAACTTAATGAAATGAAATGAATTCGAAGCAAGCCCACATTCATCTTCACTCACCATGATCGCAGTGGTCTCCCGTCCATCCAGGCTTACATCCCTTGGTGCAGCGCCCGGTCACGTGGTCACAGAGGTCATCCGCACAGCCACTGGGACAAGTCCGTGAGCAGTTGAGACCAAAAGTGCCGGACTGCATTCTGTTGACATGATTCGTCAAATCAGTTCAAAGCATTTCTTCTTTGTTTTTCTAAAGCAAAAATCACAACTCATGAGCCAGACACAGTTTCGTCTTGCAATTTGTTTGTCCCCTTTATCAGGAGGAGTAGTTACATATCTATTCTTTTCAATTGTTTCAGTTTCTGCCTGCAGTCACCACACCTTGAAACTACATTCAAATCATGATAGTTAAAACACAAAGAAGGCTGACCGCTAGGGATCATATCAGGGCTGGAATCTCGTCAAAATCCATTCTCTACTCAGTTGTTTTTAAAATAATGATAAGCCACCTCGCCACTACCTACAGCTATTTAAAACAGATTTCCATAAATATTCTAAGGCGTGAAAATATTTCGTCCATTAAAGTTAACATCAGATGAAAAACATTTCTTTCTTTTGTCCGTCGTTGTCCTCCTCCTCCTCCTCCTCCTCCTCCTCCTCCTCACCATCATCACGACCGTAGTCGTCGCTGTCGTCGTCATTGATATCGTTGTCGTCGTCATTATCTTCACGCTGTTATCAGGCCAGGACTGCAATCTGTTAGAGTGGTATCATCATCATGATCATCATCGTCGCTGTCGTCGCACCAAAACTGCTCTCTCTTTACACGATGTCACTGTCATCATCATCAACTTCGTCGTTGTCGCACTTGTGCTACTTTCTGTTTGCTCAGTACAATCATCATCATCATCATCATCATCATCATCATTCTTCATCATCATCATCATCGTCATCATCTTTATTCATCATCATCATCATCATCATCATCATTATCTTCGTCATCATCGTCGTCTTCATAGTCGTCATCGTTATTGACGCGGCTGTTGGTGTCGTCGTACTATGACTGCTGCCTCATAACACAGTGTCATCGTCTTCATCATCATCACCATTAGTGTCATCGTCCTCGTGGTCGTAGAACTGCTTACTGTTAGATCATCATCATCATCATCATCATCACCATCATCATCATCAACATCACCATCATCATCATCAACATCAACATCACCATCATCATCATCATCATCATCATCATCACACCATCAGGTTTTGTTTGTTAGCACGGTATCATTAACATCACCATCATCGTCCTGAAAATCAGTCGTCATCGACGTCAGCGTTGTCGTTGCCATTATCATCAACGTCACTTTCGTCGTCGTCAGCATCACAGTCGTCAGTCTCCATGCAGCTGTCATGATAACCGTTCATGCCGTCATCTTCATCGAAATGTATGCACATCTAGATATATTACCATGATTTTTGATAGAATGAATATGGTTTGATCGTTGGTGGGTAAACGAAATCATAAACAAGACCACAGCGTTTGGATGATCGTAGTTCACATAGTAGTCCCAACCCACTCCAACAACCCTCTCTCAACTTAACCGCCAACCTTCTCCCTCATTTCTCTCTCCGACCCCTGGCCCCCCCCCCCCCCCCCCCCCATCCCCTAAATCGACCACGAGGACTGTTTTTTTTTTTTGAGAGGAGACAGAATTGATTCAGCAGTTTTGTCATGAAATGTCTGGATCCTACTTTACTATCATTTGTTTTCATTTCGTTTCTGAGATAGTGTTATTTTAATGGCGCAGGATCAAGGTCATAATCCTAACTCTAAACCATTCAGAACCCTCCCCCACCCCCCCTTCCCGCCACGAACACACTTTTAGAAACCTGCCTGGTGTTCTAAACCTGTCAAGGTGACCACCCCTGACGATTTACATTTCAGTGGGAGTAAAACTTATGCTTTTTTTTTCATGTTGATATTCCATCTTCCATCAAATTTTGAGTAAATTCGTTCAGTATGTCGCTTAGCTTTTTTTTCTTTGTTTGTTTACGTATCCATTTCTTTATTTACTTATTTATTTACATACTATTTTCTTTATTTCTTTATCTATCATATTGAAATCTGTAATAGTCTTCCCGAAAGATCTGAGATACTCCGTTTCATACGAATCCACCCTAGACATCCGCACTAAAATTGAACGGAGTCGTTCCCTGGGCAATTTTCATCTTTTAAACGGAAGTTTGGTTACAATAGGTTCGGTAGCGTTGGCAGGAATCTATCTGAAAGACAGACAAACAAACAAACAAGCAGATATACGGACGCCAGTGAACGTATAACCTTGGCGAATTAATGAAATGAAATGAATTCGAACCAAGCCCATATTCATCTTCACTTACCATGATGGCAGTAGTCTCCCGTCCATCCAGGCTTACATCCCTTAGTGCAGCGCCTGGTCAAGTGGTCACAGAGGTAATGCGCACAGCTACTGGGACAAGGCTGGGTGCAGTTGAGACCGAAAGTGCCGGGACTGCATTCTGTTGACATGACTCGTCAAATCAGTTCAAAGCATTTCTTCTTGTTTGTTTTTCTCAAGAAAAATCATAACTCATCCGCCAAAGACTGTTTCGTCTTGCAATGTGTTTGTCCCTTTTTTCAGGCGGATTAATCACATACCGATTCTTTTCCATTGTTTCAGTTTCTGCCCGCAGTCACCACACTTTGAAACTAAATTCACATCATGATAGTTAAAAAAATAAAAACAAACCGACTGATTGCTAGGGACCATATTAGTGCAGCTGTAGTTTCGTCAAAATCCATTCTCTACACAGTTGTTATTTTTGAAAATGATAATCCACCTCACCACTACCTACAGCTATTTAAAACAGATTTCCATAAATATTCTAAGGCATGCAGATCTTTTGTCCATAAAAGTTTACATCACATGAAAAACATCCTCCTCTTATTCATCATCATCATCGTCTTCGTCATCATCATCATCATCATCATTATTATTCATCATTACCATCGTCGTCATCATCTTTATTCATCATCATCATCATCACCATCAGCAGCAGCAACATCGTCATCATCATCATCATGAACGTTGTCTTCGTCATCGTCGTCGTCTTCGTAGTCGTAATCGTTAATGGCGCGGCTGTTGGTGTTGTCATACTATGACTGCTGCCTGATAACACAGTGTCATCGTCTTCATCATCATCACCATTATTGTCATCGTCGTCGTTGTCGTCGTTGTCGTAGCACTTCTTCATCATCATCATCATCATCATCATTGTCATCATCACCATCATATATTTTGTTAGCACCGTATCATTAACATCACCATCATCGTCCTGAAAATCAGTTGTCATCGGTGTCAGTGTTGTTGTTGCCATCATCATCAACGTCACTTTCGTCATCATCAGCATCACAGTCGTCAGTCTCCATGCAGCTGTCATGATAATCGTTCATGCCGTCATCTTCATCGAAGTTTATGCACATCTAGATATATTACCATGATTTTTGATAGAATGAATGTGGTTTGATCATTGGTGGGTAAAGAAAATCGTGAACAAGACCATAGCGTTTGGATGATCGTAGTTCACATAGCAGTCCCAACCCACTCCAACCACCCTCTCTCAACTTACCTCCAACCTCCTCCCTCATTCCTCTCTCCGCCCCCTGGGCTCCTCCCCCCCCCCCCCCTCTGTTCCTATCCCCTAAGTCGACCACCAGAACTATTTTATGAGAGAAGACAGAATTGATTAAGCGGTTTTGTCATGAATGTCTAGAACCTACTTTACTATCATTTACTCCGTTTCGTTTCTGTGATAGTGTTCTTTTAATGATGCAGCATCAAAATGATACCTAATCCTAACTCTAAACCGTTCATCAGAACCCCCCCCCCCCCCCCCCCCCTACACACAAACACCCTTTTAGAAATCTGCCTCGTGTTCTGAACCCGTCAGGGTGACCGCCTATGACGATTTTCTTTTGCCGGGAAGCAAACTTATACATTTTTTTTTCATGTTGGTTTTACATCTTCCACAATGTTTTGAGCACATCCGTTCAGTATGTCCCTTACATATTCAATATTTATTTGTTTGTTTGTTTGTTTACATATCAATGTTTTTTTAACTTACTTATGTAGTCACTGATTTATTTACTGACTTCCTTCTTCCTTTCTCTATTTATCATAATAAAATCTGTAATAGTCTTCCCCAACGATCTGGGATATTCCGTTTCATACAAATCCACTCTAGACATCCGCACTAAAATTGAACGGAGTCGTTCCCTGGGCAATTTTCATCTTCTAACAAAGTTTGGTTACAATAGGCTTAGTAGCGTTGGCGGGAATCTATCTGAAAGACAGACAGGCAAAGAAACAATGAGATATACAGACGCTAGTGAAACCTTGGTGAACTTAATGAAATGAAATAAAATTCGAACCAAGCCCGCATTCATCTTCACTCACCATGAAGGCAGTGGTCTCCCATCCATCCAGGCTTACATCCCTTGGTGCAGCGCCCGGTCACGTGGTCACAGAGGTCATCCGCACAACTACTTGGACACGTCCGGGAGCAGTTGACACCGAAAGTGCCTGGACTGCATTCTGTTGACATGATTCGTCAAATCAATTCAAAGCATTTCTTCTTCTTCTTTGTTTTTCTCAAGAAAAATCACAACTCATAAGCCAGACACTGCTTCGTCTTGCAATTTGTTTGTCCTCTTTATCTGGCGGATTAATCACATACCGATTCTTTTCCATTGTTTCAGTTTCTGCCCGCAGTCACCACACTTAGAAACTAAATTCAAATCATGATAGTTAAAAACAAAATTTAAAGGCTGACCGCTAAGGACCATATCAGGGCTGTAATCTCGTCAAAATCCATTCTCTACTCAGTTGTTATTAAAACAAAAATGATAACCCACCTCACCACTACCTACAGCCATTCAAAACAGATTTCCATAGATATTCTAGGGCGTAAAAATCTTTCCATAAAAGTTTACATCAGATGAAAAACATTTCTTTCTTTTGTCCGTTATTGTCATGCTCCTCCTCCTCCTCCTCCTCACCATGACCGTAGTCGTCGCTGTCGTCGTCATTGTTATCGTTTTTGTCGTCATCATCTTTACCCTGTTATCAGGCCAGGACTGCAATCTGTTAGAGCGGTATCATCAACATGATCATCATCGTCGCTGTCGTCGCACCAGAACTGCTCTTTACACGGTGTCATTGTCATCGTCATCATTTTCGTCGTTATCGCACTTATGCTACTTTCTGTTTGCGCATTACTATCATCACCATCATCATCTTTATTCATCATCATCATCATCATCATCATCATCATCTTATTCATCATCATCATCATCATCATTATTCTTTATCATCATCATCGTCATCATCATCATCATCATCATCATCATCATCATCATCATCTTCGTCATCATCGCCGTCTGTGTAGTCGTCATCGTTATTGGCGCGGCCGTTAGTGTCGTCGTTCTATGACTGCTGCCTGACAACACAGTGTCATCGTCCTCAGCATTATCACAATTATTGTCATCGTCGTCGTCGTCGTAACACTGCTTGCTGTTAGATCATCATCATCATCATCATCATCATATTTTTTTGTTAGCATGGTATCATTAACATCACCATCATCGTCCTGAAAATCACTCGTCATCGATGTCAGCGTTGTCGTTGCCATTATCATATCGTCGTCAGCATCACAGTCGTCAGTCTCCATGCAGCTGTCATGATAATTGTTCATGCCGTCATCATCTTCGAAGTTTATGCACATCTAGATATATTACCATGATTTTTGATAGAATGAATACGGTTTGATCGTTGGTGGGTAAACAAAATCATAAACAAGACCATATCGTTTAGGTCATCATAGGTGACACAGCAGTCCCAACCCATCCGAACCACCCTCTCTCAACTTACCTCCAACCTTCTCTGTCATTCCTCTCTCCGCTACCTGCCCCCTCCCCCACCCCGCTCTCTTCCTGTCGCCTAAGTCGACCACCAGAACTGTGTCAAGGGAGAAGACAGAATTGATCCAACAGTTGTCATAAAATGTCTGGAACCTACTATACTCCATTTCCTTCTGTGATAGTGTTATTGTAATGGTGCAGGATCAAGATCATACCTTATCCTATCTCTAAACCATTCAAACCCATCCCCACCCCCACCCCACAAAACACACTTTTAGAGACCTGCCTGGTGTTCTGAACCTGTCAGGGTGACCACCCCTAACGATTTACATTTGAGTGGAAGCAAACTTGTGCATTTCAATTATCGTGTTGATATTCCATCTTCTACTACATTTTGAGCACATTCGTTCAGTATGTCACTTAGATATTTACATATTTATTTTTCTTTGTTTGTTTACATATCAATTTGTTTATTTACTTATTTATTTACATACTTATTTCTTTCTTTCTTTATCATATTCAAATCTGTAATAGTCCTCCCGAACGATCTCAGATAATCTGTTTCATACAAATCCACTCAAGACATCCGCTCTGAAATTGAACAGAGTCGTTCCCTGGCCAATTTTTATCTTCTAACGAAGTTTGGTTAGAATTGCCTCGGTAGCGTTGGCGGGAATCTATCTGAAAGACAGACAGACAAACAAACAAATAAACAGATATACGGACGCCAGTGAACGCGTAACCTTGGCGAACTGAATGAAATGAAATGAATTCGAACCAATTCCGCATTCATCGTCACTCACCGTGAAGGCATTGGTCTCCCGTCCATCCAGGTTTACATCCCTTGGTGCAGCGCCCCGTCACGTGGTCACAGAGGTCATTCGCACAGTCGCTGGGACAGGTCCGGGTGCAGTTGAGACCGAAAGTGCCTGGACTGCATTCTGTTGACATGGTTCGTCAAATTAATTCAAAGCATTTCTTCTTGTTTGTTTTTCTCAAGAAAATTCACAACTCATGAGCCAGACACTGCTTCGTCTTGCAGTTTGTTTGTCCCTTTACCAGGCGGATTAATCACTCACCCATTCTTTTCAATGGTTTCAGTTTCTGCCTGCCGTCACCACACTTTGAAACTACATTCACATCATGATAGTTTGTTTTTTTTTTAGAAAAAAACGGCTGACGACTAGGGACCATATCAGAGCTGTAGTCTCGTCAGAATCCATTCTCTACACAGTTGTTATTTACAAAAATGATAATCCACCTCACCACTACCTACAGCTATTTAAAACAGATTTCCATGAATATTCTAAGGCATACAAATCTTTTGTCCATAAAAGTTTACATCAGATGAAAATCATTTCTTTCTTTTGTCCGTCGTTGTCCTCCTCCTTCTTTTCCTCATCATCATCATGATCGCTGTCGTCGTCATCGTTTTCGTTGTCGTCATCATCTTCACACTGTTATCAGGCCAGGACTGCAATCTGTTAGAGCGGTATCATCAACATGATCATCACCATCGCTGTCGTCGCATCAGAACAGCTCTCTCTTTACACGATGTCATTGTCGTCATCATCATCTTCGTCGTCGTCGCACTTGTGTTATTTTCTGTTTGTGCAGTACTATCGTCACCATCATCATCTTTATTCATCATCATCATCGTCTTTGTCATCATCATCGTCATTATTATTCATCGTTATCACAGTCATCATCATCTTTCATCATCATCATCATCTTCTTCATCGTGTTCTTCGTTGTCATCATCATCAACATTGTCGTCGTCATCATCGTTGTCTTCGTAGTCGTAATCGTGAATGGCGCGGTCATTGGTGTCGTTGTACACTGACTGCTGCCTGATAACACAATGTCATCGTCTTCATCATCATCACCATTAGTGTCATCGTCGTCGTCATCATAGCACTGCTTTCTGTTAGATCATCATCATCATCATCATCATCATCATCAACACCATCATTTTTTTTGTTAGCACCGTATCATTAAAATCACCATCATTGTTCTGAGAATCAGTCGTCATCGGTGTCAGCGTTGTCATTGCCATCATCATCAACGTCACTTTCGTCGTCGTCAACATCACAGTCGTCAGTCTCCATGCAGCTGTCATGATAATCGTTCATGCCGTCATCTTCATTGAAGTTTATGCACATCTAGATATATTACAATGATTTTTGATAGAATGAATGTCGTTTGATCGTTGGTGGGTAAAGAAAATCGTAAACAAGACGACAGCGTTTGGATGATCGTAGTTCACATAGCCGTCCCAACCCACTCCAACCACCCTCTCTCAACTTACCTCCAACCTCCTCCCTCATTCCTCTTTCCGCCCCCTTGGACTCCTCCCCCACCCTCTCTTCCTATCCCCTAAGTTGACCATCAGAACTGTTGTATGAGAGAAGACAGAATTGATTAAGCAGTTCTGTCATGAAATATCTAGAACCTACTTTACTATCATTTACTCCATTTCCTTTCTGTTATAGTGTTCTTTTAATGGAGCAGCATCAAGATGATACCTAATCCTAACTCTAAACCGTTCATCAGAACCCCCCCCCCCCCCCCCCCACACACACATACACACACAAACACACTTTTAGAAACCTGCCTGGTGTTCTGAATCTGTCAGACAAACAAACAAACAGAAATACGGACGCCAGTGAATGCATAACCTTGGCGAACTTAATAAAATGAAACGAATTCGAACAAAGCCCGCATTCATCTTCACTCACCGTGATGGCATTGGTCTCCCGTCCATCCAGGTTTACATCCCCTGGTGCAGCGCCCCGTCACGTGGTCACAGAAGTCATTCGCACAGCCGCTGGACAAGGCTGGGAGCAGTTGAGACCGAAAGTGCCGGGACTGCATTCTGTTGACATGACTCGTCGAATTAATTCAAAGCATTTTTCTTCTGTTTTGCTTTTTTCTGGAGAAAAATCATAACTCATCCGTCATTGTCATCGTCATCATCTTCGTCGTTGTCGCACTTGTGCTACTTTCTGTTTGCGCAGTACTATCATCGCCATCATCATCTTTATTCATCATCATCATCATCATCATCATCATCATCATCATCATCATATTCATCATCATCATCATCAACATCATCATCATTATTCTTTATCATCATCATCGTCATCATCATCTTTATTCATCATCATCAGCAGCAGCATCATCATCATCATCTTCGTCATCATCGTCGTCTTCGTAGTCGTCATCGTTATTGGCACGGCCGTTGGTGTCCTCGTTATATGACTGCTGCCTGATAACACAATGTCATCGTCCTCCTCATCATCATCGCCATTAGTGTCATCGTCGTCGTCGTTGCAGCACTGCTTTCTGTTAGATCATCATCCTCATCATTATCATCATCATCACCATCATGTATTTTTGTTAGCACCGTATCATTAACATCACCATCATCGTCCTGAAAATCAGTCGTCATCGATGTCAGCATTGTCGTTGCCATTAT
This sequence comes from Conus ventricosus, assembly GCA_018398815.1. Classification (NCBI taxonomy): domain Eukaryota; kingdom Metazoa; phylum Mollusca; class Gastropoda; order Neogastropoda; family Conidae; genus Conus; species Conus ventricosus. The sequence continues at coordinate 14,407,689 of CM031623.1, read as the reverse complement.
CATCAACGTCACTTTCATCGTCGTCAGCATCACAGTCGTCAGTCTCCATGCAGCTGTCACGATAATCGTTCATGCCATCATCATCTTCAAAGTTTATGCACATCTTGTATATTACCATGATTTTTTGATAGAATGAATGTGGTTTGATCGTTGGTGGGTAAAGAAAATCATAAACAAGACACAGCGTTGGGATCATCGAAGTTCACATACCAGACCCAACCCACTCCAACCCTCCTCTCTCAACCTTCCTTCCACTCCAACCCTCCTCTCTCAACCTTCCTTCCACTCCAACCCTCCTCTCTCAACCTTCCTTCAACCTTCTCCCTCATTCCTCTCTCCGCAACCTGCCCCCCCCCCCCCCCCAACCCCGCTCTCTTCCTATCCCCTAAGTCGATCACCAGAACTGTTTCATGGGAGAAGACAATTGATCCAGCAGTTTTGTCACAAAATGTCTGGAACCTACTTTACTATCATTTACTCCATTTCCTTTCTGTGACAGTGTTATTTAAATGGTGCAGAATCAAGGTGATACCCAATCCTAACTCTAAACTGTTCAGAACCCCCCTCCCCCCTCCCCCTCCCCCCCCCCTCCGCCACAAACACTTTAAGAAACCTGCCTGGTGTTCTGAACCTGTCAGGGTGACCACCCCTGACGATTTACATTTGAGTGGAAGCAAACTTGTACATTTCTATTATCATGTTGATATTCCATCTTCCACCAACTTCTGAGCAACTTCGTTCAGTGTGTCGCATAGATATTTACTTATTTATTTTTCTTTGTTTGTTTACATATCAATTTATTCATTTACTTATTCATTATATACTTTTTCTTTCTTTCTTTCTTTATCATATAGAAATCTGTAATACTCTTCCCGAACGATCTCACATAATCTGTTTCATACGAATCCACTCTAGACATCCGCTCTGAAATTGAACAGAGTCGTTCCCTAGGCAATTTTCATCTCCTAACGAAGTTTGGTTAGAATAGGCTCGGTAGCGTTGGCGGGAATCTATCTGAAAGACAGACAAACAAACAAACAAATAAACAGATATACGGACGCCAGTGAATGCATAACCTTGGCGAACTTAATAAAATGAAATGAATTCGAACCAAGCCCACATTCATCTTCACTCACCGTGAAGGCATTGGTCTCCCGTCCATCCAGGCTTACATCCCTTGGTGCAGCGCCCCGTCACGTGGTCACAGAGGACATCCGCACAGCTGCTGGGACAAGTCCGGGTGCAGTTGAGACCGAAAGTGCCGGGACTGCATTCTGTTGACATGATTCGTCAAATCATTTCAAAGCATTTCTTCTTTTTTGTTTTTCTAAAGAATAATCATAACTCATCCGCCAAACACTGTTTCGTCTTGCAATTTGTTTGTCCCCTTTATCTGGCAGATTAATTACATACCGATTCTTTTTAATTGTTTCAGTTTCTGCATGCAGTCACCACACTTTGAAACTAAATTCAAATCATGATAGATAAAAACAAACTACCAAAAACAAACCGACTGACTGCTAGGGACAATATTAGGGCTGTAGTCTCGTCAAAACCCATTCTCTACACAGTTGTTATTTTTGAAAATGATAATCCACCTCACCACTACCAACAGCTATTTAAACAGATTTCTATAAATATTCTAAGGCATACAAATCTTTTGTCCATAAAAGTATACATCATGTGAAAATCATTTCTTTCTTTTCTCCGTCGTTGTCATCCTCCTCCTCCTCCTCCTCCTCCTCATCATCATGACCGCTGTCGTCGTCATCGTTATCGTTGTAGTCGTCATCATCCTCACCCTATTATCAGGCCAGGACTGCAATCTGTTAGAGCGGTATCATCAACATGATCATCACCATCGCTGTCGTCGCATCAGAACTGCTCTCCACACATGTGCTACTTTCTGTTCGCGCAGTACTATCATCACCATCATCATCTTTATTCATCATCATCATCATCGTCTTCGTCATCATCATCGTCATTATTATTCACCACTATCACCATCATCATCATTTTTCATCTTTCATCATCATTATCATCATCATTATCATCATTATAATATTCATCGTCATCTTCGTCGTCATCATCATCAACATTGTTTTCGTCATCATCGTCGTCTTCGTAGTCGTAATCGTTAATGGCGCGGCCATTGGTGTCGTCGTACTGTGACTGCTGCCTGATAACACATTGTCGTCGTCTTCATCATCATCACCATTAGTGTCATCGTCGTCGTCGTCGTAGCACTGTTTTCTGTTAGAGCATCATCATCATTATCATTATCATCATTATCATCATCATCACCATCACCACCATCATCTTTTTCGTTAGCACCGAATCATTAACATCACCATTATCGTCCTGAAAATCAGTCGCCATCGATGTCAGCGTTGTCGTTGCCATAATCATCAATGTCACTTTTGTCGTCTTCAGCATCACAGTCGTCAGTCTCCATGCAGCTGTCATGATAACCGTTCATGCCGTCATCTTCATCGAATGTATGCACATCTAGATATATTACCATGATTTTTGATAGAATGAAAGTCGTTTGATCGTTGGTGGGTAAAGAAAATCGTAAACAAGACGACAGCGTTTGGATGATCGTAGTTCACATAGCAGTCCCAACCCACTCCAACCACCCTCTCTCAACTTACCGCCAACCTCCTCCCTCATTCCTCTTTCCGCCCCCTGGACCCTTCCCCCTCCCTCTCTTCCTATCCCCTACGTCGACCACCAGAACTGTTTTATGAGAGAAGACAGAATTGATTGAGCGGTTCTGTCATGAAATGTTTAGAACCTACTTTACTATCATTTACTCCGTTTCGTTTCTGTGACAGTGTTCTTTTAATGGAGCAGCATCAAGATGATACCTAATCCTAAGACGACCATTCAGACCCCCCTTACATACACAAACACCCTTTTAGAAACCTGACTGGTGTTCGCAACCTGTCAGGGTGACCTCCCCTAACGATTTCCTTTTGCCTGGAAGCAAACTTATATCTTTCGGTTGTTGGGTGGTTTTTTTTCCATGTTGATATTACATCTTCCACAAAGTTTGGAGCAAATCCGTTCAGTGTCACTTACATATTCATTTATCCGTTTTTTTCCCTTTGTTTGTTTACTTATCAATTTCTTTATTTACTGATTTATTTACTTATTTATTTACTGGCTTCTTCCGTTCTTTCTCTATTTATTTATCATAATAAAAACTGTAATAGTCTTCCCCAACGATGCGAGATAATCCCTTTCATACGAATCCACTCTAGACATCCTCACTGAAATTGAACGGAGTCATTCCCTGGGCAATTTTCATCTTCTAACGAAATTTGGTTACAATAGGCTCGGTAGAGTTGGCGGTAATCTATCTGTAAGATAGACAAACAAACAAACAGATATACAAACGCCAGTGAACGCGTAACCTTGGAGAACTGAATGAAATGAAATGAATTCGAACCAAGCCCACATTCATCGTCACTCACCGTGAAGGCAGTCGTCTCCCGTCCATCCAGGCTTACATCCCTTGGTGCAGCGCCCCGTCAGTGGTCACAGAGGTCATTCGCACAGTCGCTGGGACAAGTCCGGGTGCAGTTGAGACCGAAAGTGCCGGGACTGCATTCTGTTGACATGACTCGTCAAATCAATTCAAAGCATTTCTTTCTTCTTTTTCTTCTTTTTTTTCCCTTTTTTTTTTCTAGAGAAAAATCATAACTCATCCGCCAAACACTGTTTCGTCTTGCAGTTTCTTTGTCCTCTTTATTTGGCGGATTAATTACATACCTAATCTTCTTAATTGTTTCAGTTTCTGCCTTCGGTCACCACACTTTGAAACTAATTTCAAATCACGTTATTAGAAAATAGATGAATAAATAAACGGCTGACCGCTAGGGACCATATCAGTGCTGTAGTCTCGTCAAAACCCATTCTCTACACAGTTGGTACTTAAGAAAAAATAATAATCCACCTCACCGTTACCTACAGCTATTGAAAACAGATTTCCATAAATATGGCGTAACAATTTTTCGTCCATAAAAGTTTACATCGGATCATCATCATCACATATCATCATGACCGTAGTCGTCGCTGTCGTCGTCATCGTTATTGTTGTCGTCGTCATCATCTTCACGCTGTTATCAGACTAGGACTGCAATCTGCTAGAGCAGTATCATCAACATGATCATCATCGTCGCTGTCGTCAAACCAGAATTGCTCTTATTTACACGATGTCATTGTCATCGTCATCATCGTCGTCGTTGTCGCACTTGTGCTACTTTCTGTTTGCGCAGTACTATCATCACGATCATCGTCTTTATTCATCATCATCATCATCATCATCATCATTATCATCATCATCATCATAATCATCATCATCATCATCATTCTTCTTCATCATCATCATCGTCATCATCACCATTGTCATCATCATCTTAATTCATCATCAATCATCATCATCATCATCATCATTATCTTCGTCATCATCGTCGTCTTCATAGTCATCATCGTTTTTGGCGCGGCCGTTGGTGTCATAGTACTATGACCGATACCTGACAACACAATGTCATCGTCATCATCATCATCATTATTTTCATCGTCGTCGTCGTCGTCATAACACTGTTTTCTGTTAGAGCATATCATCATCATCATCATCATCATCATCATTATCGTCATCATCAACACTACAATCACCATCACCATCATATTTTCTGTTAGCACCGTATCATTAACATCACCATCATCGTCCTGAAAATCAGTCATCATCGATGTCAGCGTTGTCGTGCCATCATCATCAATGTCTCTTTCATCGTCGTCAGCATCACAGTCGTCAGTCTCCATGCAACTGTCATGATAATCCTCCATGCCGTCATCTTCATTGAAGTTTATGCAATCTAATTATCCATGATTTTTGATAGAATGAATATGGCTTGATCGTTGGTAGGTAAACAAACTCATAAGCAAGACCGATAGCGTTTGGATGATCGTAGTTCACATAGCAGTTCGAACCCACTCCAACCACCCTCTCTCAACGTACCTCCAACCTCCTCCTCATTCCTCTCTCCGCTCCCTGCCGCCCCCCCCCCCCCCCCCCCCTCTCCTATCCCCTAAGTCGACCACCAAAATTGTTTTATGAGAGAAGACAGAATTGATTAAGTGGTTTTGTCATGAAATCTCTAGAACCTACTTTAGTATCATTAACTCCGTTTCCTTTCTGTGATAGTGTTCTTTTAATGGTGCAGCATCAAGATGATACAGACTATCATCATGAAGGTTGCAAATTGTTGTGCATTATTGGTACAATGCCTGTTTTGTGACTTTGAGAGTGTATTTGTTTTCCTCTTTTCTAAAGCTAAACCCAGTGACGGTTTTTATACGGTATAAGCTCTTAAGGTTTCTGGTGATCTCCATTTGCAATTCTAAGCCAAAGTGTAATTGTCGCGAGCAGTAAGCTATGATGTTGTTCACACGTGACAATTTGCAGCGTGGTCCTAGCATCATTAAATTCTAAATCCTAAAGTGTTGTTATACTAGAGGACCATTGGTAGCAAGTGTACTTTGTGATGTGAAAGTATAATGTAGAGCGCTGTTTTTGTTATAAAGGTCTAACATCAAGATCAGCACATATACCAACACAGAACCTAGAGGACCCTAAACCAACAACCAACCAACCAACTAACCAGTAAGACTGTGGTTTGGGTGAGTACTTTTAAAAACCACACACACACACACACACACACACACACACACACACACACACGAGGGGGTGGGTATGTGGGGGGGGGGGGGTATTGTTGTTGTCGTTGTCGCTGTTGTTTTGCTTCAAGACAAGAACGGACTAGCGACGGAAGCGAACGGTAAAAAAACTTCCAAAAACGAAAATGGCCTCACCTTGTTGACAGTCGTCTCCCTCGAACCCTGGCTGGCAGCGCGAGAGAGGACAGAAGCCCCACAGTTTGTCACACACCGCTTCCTTGTCCTGACAACCACAGCGCCTGTCACACTGCCACCCGTAATACCCGTCCTGGCAGTCTGGAATCATTGTCAGCACCTTCAATGGTAGGATTCATTATGAATGATAGTGAAACTCATAATAACACCTGCACGCACGGCACGTCACACGCAGCGAACGGCTTGTGGCCGATACAATACTTGAATAACAAAGAAGTACAACAACTCTTGCTCCAATTATGAAGTAAATACATGCCTATAATTCTAAGCAAATTCTGTTGACAACACCGAATCGACTAGCAGAACAGAGACAAGACAGAGCACACAGAACAAGCCAGGAGACATCCCCGAACAAAGGATGTCTGAAGCTACCAGCCGCCGTGGCGAAGTGGTTAGCGTCGCGGACTCCCGGCTAGGAGGTCGAGGGTTCAATTCCCATCAGAGTCATATGGAATTTTTCTGCCCCGACCGGCTCCTATCCTGAGCTGACTTTGCTGCGGGATCATTTGGGAAGACTGGGTCAACACAGAGGAGTGTCATCCGCTAAATGGATGCGTCTCTGAGAGTGATGCTCAAATTTCCTGACCAACGTTGCAGGTGTCTGCGTCTCCTGTGCCTGGTTGATATATTATGAAAGTAAGCGTAGAATACAGCCCTGTCATGCAGTCTCAGACCGGAATGAAAATCCGTGGCATCGTCTTCATCATCCTTCATTCTCATCGATCAGCATAAAAAAAGTGTCCCGAGCTTGCCCGTATACCACCTGTACCTGACACATCAATACAGCACCAACAACTGGAGATATGAACAAACCACAACAAATCAATAGCAGCCTGTTTCATCTTGCGTACAGTCAAACAAACACGCGGACGAACGAACAGTTACAAGTACAGGTAACCTTCGCTGTCGCAAGCAGCATTCATTGGAGTTATAGCCATGTATTTACTTCACCATCGAAGCTAGAGTTGCCGTACTTGTTTGTTATTTACTGCTGACTGTTTCCTGCCCCATATTCTTTCGGTAGGAAGAAACTCTAGAGAGAGCTTGACAGCAGAAGGTCTTAAGAGAAAAAACACCCCTCAGACAAGTGTCTCGGCCCCGAACTCCTTACACTCTACGGGGTCTGGGCCGCGTCCAGGTCATCACTCCCAGATCCTTCGGTACTTCATCTTGAAGCAAGTGTGTCAAACATCGTTTTAGATTGTGTCGACAGTGAAAGATGCCAGGCTGCCGGTATCCATGTTAGCAGTATTTGAAGAGGACTGGCTGGCACGGAGGCGGACCTTTGTGTGCTGGCTTGTATTTCTCATTTGGATATGGTATTGTTGCACTGAATTCACTCTGGCTACTATCAACAGTGCTGGTAATCCTTTCATGGGACTCTCTCTGTCTCTCTCTCTCTCTCTCTCTCTCTCTCTCGCTCTCTCTCTCTCTCTCTGTCGGTCTGTCTGTCTGTCTGTTTGCTTGGTGTGTGTGTGTGTGTGTGTGTGTGTGTTGTGTGTGTGTGTGTGTGTGTGTGTGTGCGCGTGTTTGTCGTAAGTTTACAATAATCTCACGTCTTCATGTAATGAAGGACTTTCTTACATTTTGCCTGCACCTCCGCTTAGTAGAACTTGCGTCTAATGGTTTGATCTTGATAGAATGTAACTTGACATTTGTTTTAAGCCCTGCAGTTAGTAACATTAAGTTCATCTTTATGGGACTTTTTTTTATAGAAATAATAGAGACCGGTGACATCTTTTTTAAAATGTCAATTTTGTAATATCTAAAATGCTACTCAAATTATCAATGGCAGTTTTATTGCCGGTGCTGCTTGGTGACAATGTATGCCAGCACTATTAATTTCTGGAAAAACGGCCGTCACATTTTAACCCTACCTCTACCATTTTTCCCTCTCTCATCCCCCTCTGCAGCCTTCCCTGTCCTTTGCCCCCATCCCCCACCCAGACAGACAGACAGACAGACAAACGAAGCAACGCACACGCTAACCCCCAAACACAACACAACACACACACACACACACACACACACACACATACACACAACACACAGAGAGAGAGAGAGAGAGAGAGAGAGAGAGAGAGAGAGAGAGAGGGGACGTTGATAATGCCTTCATAACTGGCTCTAATAAAAATTTTAAAAAATTGAAAGAAACGTTAAACAAATGAGTCAATGAATTCACAAATGCATAAAAGGGTAAATAAATTGACCACAAACTGACAGAAAACTACGCTAAGAAATCCAGTTTAGTTTCAAAGTGAGGTGACAGTGGACGGATATTGAAACAAACTTAAACGTAAAACTAACTCCGCCGGACAAACAATTTGTTGGTAATTTGTTTGTCCCTCCTGACCAGCGGAGTGATGATTTTTTCTTTTACTAAAAAGAAATCAAAACTCCTACCTCCAAATACCTCCACTTCGCACAGTTCCAAGATGGCACCGGGTTCGTCCCGCCATATTGTCAACCGTGTGGCGGGAAAAGGCTCGGGCAGAATGATCTCGGCGACGTCATTGGCTGCCGAATCGTTGTGGATGTAGACCGTCACCTGGGAGTTGTCGTTCAGGGTGACGTTCAGGGCAAAACTGTTGAGCTCATCCGCTGTGTGCGGGATTAGAGAGGTCAAAGTGTTAGCCAATGTTTGTGGGAGAGACCTGCTAATTCTAGACATCAGCAGCAAGGATGTCGTTGTCTTCGTGGCTGTTGTCGTCGGTTCGTCATAGTTGTTACTGCTGGTGTCGTGGTCTGTGCATCACAGTTAACTTTCAAAACACCCACTTTCCCAAGAAGGCTTTTTATCATTAGAGAACTTTAGCAGCCCGCGTTAGCCACCAGCGTCCTTAGGGAATCCCCTTTTTTCTCTCATAGAGGCGATGTGCCGCGGCCGGCTGAGCGCGTCGTTCAATCGGGGGTTTTAACGCCGCTCGTGGAAGCGATCTTTACGAGCCCAATTGTCTGCTTTATAATCGGTAAGTACTTCCAATTTGTTAACAAAAACATTAGTCTACATATTTCCTGTTGTATTACACGGTATGTCACGGTGCTTAAAGCCCAAAAGAATCACTACAAAGTAAAATGTAAGCCGAATCGATTCGACAACAAAATTGGCGGAACGTTTCGCCTAGACTCGGAGTCAGTCGTTTATTTGTCATAGAAAACCCAAGGAGGCCTATGAAGCCTCCTAAACCTTGGTTGTTTTGAATCTGTAAATTTTTGTTTACTCCAGTAGAACAACACATGATACTCCATGTGGAATTATTTGTAGTCTACGTGAAATGTGTCACTGCATACGAGCACATTTGTTGATCTAGATGAAATACAGGGGAAGCCACTCTTCCAAAGTACAGCAGACGACTCCGGACGCTGCTAACACACCAACATAGAACAGCGGGGCTGTAGGGCTGAAGCCGTGTTTGACGTCACGCGACGAAGACGCCGATTGAACGAAGTCGCCGCTAAAAGTTCTCTATTGTCTTCATCGTCTTCGTGATTTGGGTTTTTCGTCGTCGTTGTCGTCGTCATAATCATCAATACTGTCGTTGTTGATAATGGTTGAAAAGTTCTAATGAATCCAGTTCGTCGTCGTTACCGCCATCATGATCATGATGGTTAAATGGTTACGATGAGCAGACTTCGTAAAAAAAATAAATAAATAAAAATCAACGGATCCTGGATCCACCCTTTTCGTGTGTGTGTGTGTGTGTGTGTGTGTGTGTGTGTGTGTGTGTGTGTGTGTGGTGCGTGCGTGCGTGCGTACGTACGTCTGTGTGTGTGTGTGTGTGTGTGTGTGTGTGTGTGTGTGTGTGTAACAGACATACCCAATGTTGACGTATGTCACACCTCTGTGTAAACAGAGTATGGATGAAATATTGTGGATACACGCAAATTCGAGAAGAATAGTTCAATACCCTCAAACACACACACACACACACGCACACACACACACACACACACACACACACACACACACACACACACACACGCACGCGCGCGCGCGCGCTCGTGCATGCGTTAAATATAATAAAATCATTGAAGATCAGTTAATGTGATTATATTAGCCTCTACCACATATGATGACGTTAACCTCCATTCCCACATGATGACGTTAGCCTCCATCCCATACGATGACGTTTGCCTCCACCCCATATGATGACGTCAGCCTCCACCCCATATGATGACGTTAACCTCCACCCCATATGATGACGTTAGCCTTGAGAAGAGAAGGAGGGAACGAGTGTGAAGATGAAGGGAGACAATATTTCGCTAATCCGCTGACTGGGTTGCCGCCCTTACTGTGATGTTCCCATGCGCCCTCGCCTCGCACCAACTTACGTGTCCGTCCTTTGAAGATGATGACCCTCCAGATGGTCAGCGGATGACCCAGAGAGACTGTCCACCACGCCTGCTGAGGTTGCTGACCTCTGACCCCGCCGGCCGTTCTGGAATAGTCCTCCTCTTTCCGGCACTCCGTCTTACCGTCCACGGCCAGATCAGCGCCTGCAGATTTGAAGTTTTCGTCGTCGTCGTCGCCGTTGTTGTTGTTGTTATTGTTGTTGTTGCTGCTGCTGTCGGTTACCACGTCAGTGACCCCCCCTTGACTGGCCTCTTTACGTACCGCCAGGTTTCTTCCTGTTGACAATGGGCGGGCTGGTTGGTTAAGTTACGGAGCTGGAGGGAAAGTCGAGAGAATTTGGTGTGCTGGCCTGTTTATTTACCTATCTATGTCTCTGTCTATTGTTCGATCTGTCTATACACATGTCCGTCTGTCCGTCTGTCTGTTTCTGTCATTCTATTAATCAGTTATACATCAATCGATTAATCCAGCTATCTACCTGTCTATCTACCTACATCCGTCCGTCTATCTATTCGTTCATCTATCTATCTATCTATCTATCTATCTATCTATCTATCTATCTATCTATCTATCTATCTGCCTACCTACCTATCTACCTATCTATCTATCTATCTATCTATCTATCTATGTTTGTCAGTTTGTCTGTCGGTCTATGTATGTATGTATGTATGTATGTATGTATGTATGTATGTATGTATGTATGTATGCGTGTCTGTATGCGTGTATGTATGCGTGTATGTATGTATATATGTATGTATGTATGTATGTATGTATGTATGTATGTGTCACGGTCAAAAATAGAACAACCAAGTCGTGGTCCAGGTTGTTTGGACATAAGCTCTAACTCAAATATTCTGGGCGTCACGTAGACGGGCCCATGGTTCGGATCCAGCCAATTAAGCATAGGGGAGAGGCTCCACAGAGACGGTCTGTCCGGCCGGACGGACTAAGCAGCTTTGACCGACGCCTCGATGTCTAGCGAGACGAGTCGTAGCGCCTGGCTCAGGCTCATCTAGCCAATTTGTGGAACCAGCGCCATTGTTAGTCGGACGTCGCAGGTTAAAGCAGGAAAGGGAGAGGGAGAAGGTAGTGTGTGGTGGGGGTGAAATCTAGCTAATCAATTAAATGACCAATTGACCACCACAGAGAGTAAGACGTGTAGGCGTGACTGTCATGATTTGAATATCCAATGGAATTAGAGGAGATAACTTCGAGTATCAGGCGGTAAAAATACTGACCAATGGTACTCGCCCTTTTTGACAGATCGGAACGGGATAAGAAGGATGTGAGAGTGAGAGAACGAGGGAACGAGGGAGAACGAACAGAGAGACAGAGAGAGAGAGGTCTGAGTGTAATCTCTGAGGAGAGAAAAGCAGAGAGATGAGGGGAGGAGAGAAGAGAACCAAGTTGAGAGATTAGCATGAGATAGTCTGCAGAGGAAGGACTGAGGAGAGATGTGGAGAGAGAGAGCTGCTAACTAATGAGGAGGAAAAGAAAGAAAAGAAAAAAAGAAAAGAAAAGCAACCATGTCCATTTGATAAGAGCAGACTAAGAAGAGAGAGAGAGAGAGTGCAATGCGTTAATGCAGGAAGAAAGAAAGGAGAACAGATCGATGTTGATAGTCACTGTTCTATCTTCACTGGGGTTCGACCTCATACTTGGCCAGCGCCACTTTCATCGACAGACCAACGCCAGTGCCAACAGTCTAACCTGACCAGCGCCAGCAGACCAAGACCAGTGTCAGCAGTTGTGTCGTGCTTGTGAAAGTGACAGTGAAAAGAAAGAAAAAAAAAAAGAAAAGAAAAGACAGTGATTCGTGAATAGTTAAGATCACCTGGCCAGGTAAAGTAGAAATCTATTTATACCCGGGTTAGTTAATGATGTTTTAGACAAATGATTTTGTGAAGTTCAGGAAAGAGAGAATGTTTTATTTTGTTTGATTCCATATGCATTGATGGTTCGTTCTATGAACATGTGTAGTAAAGTTATAGACTTTACTAGTGGTTTGATGTGACGAATGCATGATATATGAATGAGATCGTAAGCAAGCTGTGAGTGTGTTTGGGCTGTGCGCTAGTCCTTCCTCCATCGACATCACCCGAGGTTGACAATTTATTGGCGAGCTTGCCAGGATATTCTGGCCCATTTATTATAATTGTTCAACTTCTCAGAGAGGAAGCTGGGTGGGATTCAAGTATTGTAATCCTAAGACAAGGGGTTGTCTTACTGTATGTTCCCAAGATAGTTAATAACTAGGCTTGGCATTGCTTCCAAGATAGTTAATACTAGGCTTGGCATTTCAGCCCCAGAGTACTCATTTCGCACAGATTGCCTATAATTCGCTCTCATAGTTGGTCAGGCACTAGGCGTCTTATAAAAACTAATTACGTTGTCCCAAGCCAATATTATCATTCATAGGATTGTGCTATTACGTCACTCGTGTCGATAACCACCAGTTTGGCTGTCGTAGTAATAAAATCTTGTTCAAAAAAAAAAAGAGATACAATGGCGGAAGAAAAGAACACCCTATTGAACAACTCGTGAGCGTCGCTCGTGATTTAGGCTATTCGGAGAAGAGTTGCGAGCATTTGTTGAAAACCAGCAAAAGATGAAAGGGATGAACGCGCGGAAAGACGCCGTGTCGCAGTAGAAGCGCAAGAAATAGAAAAATTAAGGATTCAGGCTACCAATGATAAAGAAACACAGGAAACAGAAAGAATAAGGGAAGCGCAGGAAACAGAAAGAATGAAGCAGGAAACAGAAAGAATAAGGGAAGCGCAGGAAACAGAAAGATTAAAGGTTCAATTAGAGTTAGAGAAAGTGAGAATACAAAGGGAGACCACCGAGGATGGGAGTTCAGTTTCCAGTGACTATGTGCGCAGTTACGCTCCCCGACCCAAGTTGCCAAAATTCTCGGAAGGGACCGATTCGATTGACGCATACATCAGTCGTTTCGAAACGTTTGCGACCATCAGGGTTGGCCTCCAGAAGAGTGGCAGTCATTTTGTCGGCGTTACTGACGGGTAAGGCATTACAAATTTTCACTGCGTTGCCAGCAGAACAACAGTCTGATTTCGGCGCTGTGAAGGAATCATTGATGAAGGGATTTGACCTCACAGAGGAGGGGTTCAGGAAGAAATTTCGTTCAGCTAAATTACAAGCAGGTGAGACGTACACTCAGTTTGGTGCACGTTTAGATCACTATTTTGATAAATGGTTAGAGTTGAGTGGTACGAAAAAGGAGTTCGCTGATTGAAAGAGCTAGTTATGAAGGAAACAGATTTTGTCAGGTTGCGGCCCTGAGTTAACCATACATTTGAAAGAGAGACAGCCAGAGACAGCAGGAGAGTTGCTGAAGTTCGCAGAGGTGTATAGAGAGGCACGTTTGGGCACTAAGGTGCAGGAGAAACAGGTGCCAGGCACGGTGAGAAGAGTGCAAGGAGACCAGGGAGTTTTCTGCAAAGTCTGCAAACCCAGTGGTGGGGCAGAAGGAAGGGCAAAGGGACATTAGGTGTTTCATTTGTCACAAGAAGGGACATGTGGCGAGGGATTGTCGCATGAGGTTCTAGAAGGCAGCAGCCTTGCAAGAAGTGGATAAGGGTCGTCAAGGGAAACGACCTGCAGTGGAACCAACAGGGATTCAGTCTGAAGAGGGTGGAGTGCAGCCTATGGCTAGCACTGGACAGCAGTCAGTGTCAGGGATGGAGGGCACTAGGCTGAGTGGTTCGTTACCATGGAAGAAGGGTGGATTGGCCAGCAGAGGGTGAAAGTGTTACGAGACACTGGTTGTTCATGCGGTGTAGTACGAACAACGCTGGTCGATAAAGGGATTTGACAGGCAAATCCAGACCTGTACTCTAATCGATGGCACTGTGAGGGAGTTTCCAGTTGCTAAGATAGAAGTACGTACCCCTTACTTCTCAGCGAGTTTGTCTGCGTTGGTGATGGAGAAACCCTTCACGATTTGATCATTGGAAATATTCCAGGTGCAAGGGATCCAGGGATCCTGAGTTGTTGACTGCTACAGGGCAGCAGTTCAAACACGGAGCAAGAAGGAGGAAAAGGTTGACAAACCGTTAGTCGTTCCAGCAAGGAAGTCAGGCATAGATGTGTCGCCTGATGAGTTTAGGGCAGCGCAGGAACAAGACCCTTCGCTCGTGAAGTCTGGGAGTTGGCAAGAGGTGGAGAGAAACAGGAGGTTAGAGGAGGTGAGACAGAATTTCTTGTGAAAGGCGGGCTGTTGTACCGAGTGTTCACCAAGGGGAAGACAGGTAAGGTGACCACTCAGTTAGAGGTACCAGCAGTTATCGTGACACTGTCATGTCAGTGGGTCACGAGTCGCTCATGGCGGGTCATCTCGGCACCAGCAAAACAGCTGACCGAATCTTTGATGACTTTCATTGGCCAGGAGCAATGGCAGACATAAAACGTTTCTGCATGTCATGTGATGTGTGTCAAAGATCAGCCACAAGAGGGGTGAAGAGGAAGGCACCTCTTAAACATCCCCCTTTAATTGACACACCATTCAGGAGGGTGGCTGTTGATCTGATTGGCCCAATCGCGCCCTGTTCCAAAGGTGGGCACAGGTATGTGTTGACGCTTGTGGACTACGCGACCAGATATCCAGAAGCAGTTGCATTGAAAGGCGTAGATACGCAACAGGTCGCTGAAGGGCTGGTAGACATCTTTTCTCGCGTGGGTGTGCCAGCACAAATTCTCAGTGACAGGGGGTCACAGTTCACCTCAGGCGTGATGAAGGAGGTCAACAGGCTGCTAGGGATCACACAGCTTCTCACTACCCCATACCACCCACAATGCAATGGCTTGGTGGAGAGATTCAATGTGTGCTGAAGGGCATCTTAAAGAAGCTCTGTGAGGAAAGGCCAGCAGATTGGGACCGCTACATTCCAGCGGCACTGTTCGCCTACAGGAAGCCCCTCAGAAAGCACAGGCTTTTCGCCATTTGAGCTGCTGTATGGGCGGACAGTTCGGGGACCAGTGTGCATTCTCAAAGAGCTGTGGTCCGAGAGAACAGGAGTCAGAAGAGGTCAAAACCACTTATCAGTATGTGGTGGACCTACGCAATAGGCTAGAGGAGACATGTAAGGTCGCAAGGGAGAGTTTGCAGGAGGCTAGGGTCGTCCAGAAGAAGCAATATGACAGGAAGGTGAGGAAGCAATTCCTCAAGGTGGGAGATCAAGTCCTGTTACTGCTTCCCACGGATCACAACAAGCTGCTGATGCATTGGAAGGGACCATTCACCATCATTGAAAAGGTAGATCAGGACTACCGAATCGATGTGAATGGGAAATCAAAACTTTTCCATGCAAATTTGCTCCGCAAATATATTCAGCGTGAGACTCAGCACATAGGCGCAGCAGCAATCATTGATGGAGGTGAAGGAGACCCAGCAGAAGAAGGGAGATTTTGTTGCCTGAGTTTCCAGGAGAAGAGTCATACAGGATGTGTCACTGTATGAAGGGCTAGACAGTAGGAGACAGGAGGAAGTTAGGGGGCTCCTAGAACAGTATAGAGCGTCCCTGACTGATAAACCAGGCAGGACAACTCTAGAGACATGTACGGTGGAGTTAACATCACAGAAACCCGTACATGTGAAAGCCTACCCGATCCCATATGCCACCAAGCAAGTGATCGAGGAGGAGGTAGAAAAGATGTTGGACCTTGGGGTGATTGAACCGTCCAAATCATCGTATAGTGCAACCCGTCGTCTTAGTGAGGAAAAAGTCAGGTGAGCATCGATTCTGTGTCGACTATAGACGTCTGAACAGTGTCACCAAGGTCGATGCAGAGGTCATACCAAACATGGAAGACCTGTTCGCTCAGATCGCCACAAGCAAGAGCCAGTATTTCACCAGGATAGATCTGAGCAAGGGTTACTGGCAAATAGCCTTGAGTGAGGACTCAAAGGAAGTCACAGCATTCTCCACTCCTATGGGCTATACCAGTGGCGAGTACTTCCTTTTGGGATGGTCAACGCACCTGCAGTCTTCTCTCGGATGATGAGGAAGTTATTGACGGGATTGGAAGGCGTTGTGAATTTCATGGATGACATTCTGATAGCATCCGAGACATGGGAGGAGCATATGAGGCAGCTAGGAGCAGTCTTAGAGAGGTTGAGACAAGCCAGTCTCACAGCCAGACCAACAAAGTGCCAGGTTGGTTTTTCCAAGCCTTGGAGTTCCTAGGTTTTGTTGTCGAGGCGACACAAAGCAGCCAGAAAGGGGAAAGGTGGAGAAGATGATGAATTCAGAGAGACCAAAGACCAAAACAGAAGTCAGGAGTCTGCTAGGTTTTATTGGGTTCTATAGGGAGTTTGTTTCCAAATTTCGCAGCAATCACGAGTCCTCTCAGTGATTTGGTCAAGGCAGGGAAACCGGCAGTGGTCGAATGGTCAGACGCTGCAGAGCAAGCACTGCAGACGGTGTTGGAAAGACTAGTTCCCGTCCCATCTTGAAGCTACCAGATATGTCCAAACCATTTTTGTTGCGGACAGATGCATCAGGTGGTGGGATAGGTGCAGTATTGTTGCAGGAGTATGAAGAGTCGAGTTTCCTGTGAGGTATGCGAGCAGGAAGTTGACAAAGTGTGAAGAAGGGTACGCAACTGTAGAGAAGGAGTGTTTAGCTGTCGTGTGGGCCGTGCAGAAGTTCCACAAATACTTGTATGGGAAAGAGTTCGTGATAGAGACAGATCATCAACCACTCAAATTCCTGCAGGAGGCGCAGCTGAAAAACAGCAGGGTTCTGCGTTGGGCAATGGCACTGCAGCCCTACAGGTATCGAGTGCAGTACATCCCAGGTCGACAGAATGTCGGAGCTGACTATTTAAGTCGCGTAGTCTAGCAAGCTGCAACTCAGAGGAAGTCAGTCATATCCGGGTGCTTTGTTGATAATATGTGTTGATTACAGTTATGTTGATTGGATATGGGTTCATTCCCAGTTGGCTATGGTTCATATTTTTTGTGTGGGATTTGTTCATGTAAAAGTAGTTATGCTTGGAGCATACATCGCTTGTGTAGTAATGCATTATTTGCAATAAGTGAGGATGGAGATTCCTCAGTGAAGTGTCATGGATCGTGATCATATTATATTGTGCTTTTCATAAGAATTGTGAAGAGAAGATGTGGCAAATCCGCAGGTAGGGGATTGCATAGGTGCGCACAGAGGTCGTTATAAAATGAATTGAAATAACGCAAGAGCGCACGTCAATGATAACTCATTGGAGTGGTATTCACTAATGATATATTTTATAATTTATAAACCGTTGGTTGTAAAGTATTTTTTTAAACTTTGCACGTGTAGCTGTGTGTCAGCAAATTCGGTTGTTGTTTTT
>CM031623.1:14382542-14385042 GCA_018398815.1 Conus ventricosus | reverse complement strand
CTTGAAAACAAAAATTCTATGCATGACTAGAAAACAAATCTTTGTGACCTTGTGCCCTTGAAAACAACACTTATCTTACCTGTGCCGAAAATCAAACGGGGTTTCAAACGGAAATAAAACTGAATCAGAGATAAGTCACTGCCATCTTCTCCATGTTTTTCATCACGACTTTTTTTTCGGGGGGAGGGGGGGGGGAGGGGGGATTCATCAAAAGAGGTGCCCCTGCGCACAGACAAGACCATACATATCTGTTAAGCACCGAAACCACAGTCTGCAAGGTGGAGAAATACATATCAATAAGCCCAGCTTTCATGGTGATCTCGGTTTCGAATTCCTCTCCAAGTCTGTGGTGGGGGAGTTCACGTAACGGTCGCCGGTATCAGCGAGTTCATAGGGACTGTGGATGGGCGGGCGAGGAGGCGCTTTGGACACGTCAAGCCTTTGGCTAAGCAATCAATGTTGTCAGCACGGGGGCTTGCAAGGTGGTGTGTCCTGCCTACACTGGATCGGCGCGGGCGCCACTGAACACCACCGAAGCGATTCGGCAGCTAGTGCAGCGCCTCTTCTGATGGGTTTCCTCTTGGCGACTTGATACACGGATCGCTCCCTGTGGATTGCCAGGGCCAGAGCATCGAGAGCACAAAGGGTGTGTGGCTGTGGACGGAGGACGTGAAGCCAGAATGAGCAGCCTGGGGGTAATACCAATCGAGGTAGCATGTAATAAATGACTGAGTAAATAGAAACTCCAAGAAAGCTGGTCAGGAGGATTTGGGAGAAGCTCCCTTTAAGCTTTTCTGTCGACCCTCCGGTCAATAGTGTTGGGGCCGGAATAGCTCAGTTGGTAGAGCGCCGGATTCGTAATCCAAGGGTTGCGGGTTCGAATCTCAGCCGGGTCGTTTCGGTACAGGGGGATTTTTCCCCTCGGAGTTAACATTAGTTCTGACTCCATTTCCCATACAGTCCTTCGAATGAGACTATAAACTGAGGTTCCGTGTGTGAAAACGCACGCATAACATCTTGCACACACGTCAAATCCCATCACCAACTTTCGGAAGAGAAGGCCAGTTTGGCCGTTGGAATGGATGACACGTTACACATAGCATGCATCTTCCCCGAAGATGGAGTATTACTGCCTTAATGGCGGGATAAAAGGCGGTCATACACACAAAACGCCACTCCTTTGTTGGGTACATGGGATTAATACTTGTCAGTCCATATAGGGAGTGTCCGCAGGAGTATCAGCCTGCGTACGCAGAAGAAGAAGTCAATAGTTTCAGTTTCACCAAGGAGGCATCACTGCATGCTGACTAGTCCATATACGCTACAACCACACTGTTAAGCTTCCACACACATTGCGCATGATTATAAAAGCTGCTGGAAAAAGTAAATTAATTTGAAGACTTTAAGGAGAGGTTCTCATGGCTAGGCTACGACTTAGCAAACATCTGACTTTACGCATTACGCCAACACGCTATCTAATTGGCTGGGGCCATTTTTATCTTTGCATGCGTGTGCGTGTGTGAGTGTACATTTGTGTGTGTATATCTGTGAGCATGGGTGTGTAGGCCGGACCGTGTGTGTGTGGTGTGGTGTTGTGTGTGTGTGTGTGTGTGTGTGTGTGTGTGTGTGTTTGTGTGTGTGGGTGTTTGTTTTGTTCGTCCCAGGGAATGCACGCGCGCGCGCACCGTGTGTGTGTGTGTGTGTGTGGTGTGTGTGTGTGTGTGGGGTGTGGTGTGTGTGTGTGGTGATCTGTGGGCTTGTGTACGCATGCTCGTGCATGCACGCATCTGCTTTTGTATGTATGGAAATGTTAGTGAAATATAGAGACTCATCTTTCAGACCATGGTCTTCTTGAGGCCTGCCCAGTTGCTTATAGGAAGAATCATAGCACGAGACTGCTGTATTGAGCGTACTGACTGTTTACTGTGCAAATCCGACAGTAAACGTGTTTTCTCTCGTAGCCTTGCTTGATCGAGTGCTGCCTTTGATACCTAGATCACACTACTTTACTTGAAAGGCTTAGGGGCACTTTTGGTGTTGATGGGACAGTTCTTCAGTGGTTTCGAATCATACATCAGAGAGGTCAGCAGGCGGTGGTTGTGGGTGGTGTAAGGTCTACTTTGTCACCTCTTTTGTATGGAGTACCACAGGGGTCAGTATTGGGCCCAGTTTGTTTAATTGTATTACAGCCCTTGTCGGATGTTATCTCGGACCAATGATTGTGATTTCACAAGTATGCTGATGACACTGAGCTTTCTAAGAGTGGCACACCTTTATGAGTTTGTTTCTGTTCAATTCTGGGGTGTTCCCGGGTATCAGCAGGTGCAAGAGTGGGTGACAAGTAAAAAAACTTAAAATTTAAATTGTGAAAAGACAGAAGTCATTGCCCGTGGAACCTCCTCCTGCCTCAAATCGTTGCGTCAGATTCAATGGTTGTTGATGGTACTGAATTACCTTTCAATAAGTCTGTCAGATACCTTGGTGTTACCATTGATCAGTG
>CM031623.1:14367542-14375042 GCA_018398815.1 Conus ventricosus | reverse complement strand
AGAACTTGGGGAAACATCGCCCCGGGTGAAACACAGATTTGGGGGAAACATCGCACCGGGTGAAACACAGAATTTGGGGAAACATAGCCCCGGGTGAAACACACAACTTGGGGAAAACAAACGCCCCGGGAGAAAAAACAGAAGTTGGGGAAACTAGCCCTGGATGAAAGACATAAGTTGTGGAATCATAGCCCTGGTGAAACACAGAAGTTGGGGAAACATAGCCCCAGGTGAAACACAGAAGTTTTGGGGGAAAAATAGCCCTGGAAACAAAAGAACTTGGGGAAACTAGCCCCGGCGAAAATTCCCAACTTGGGGGAAAAATCGCCCCAGGTGAAACACAGAACTTGGGGATACATAGCCCTGGATGAAACACATAAGTTTGGGGAAAAATCGCCCCGGGTGAAATACACAACTTGGGGAAAAAAACGCCCCGGGTGAAACACAAAAACTTGGGAAACACAGCCCAGGTGAAACACAGAACTTGGGGAAAAAATAGCCCCGGGTGAAAACACAGAATTTGGGGAAACATAGCCCCGGGTTGAAAAAACAGAAAACTAGGGAAACAAAGCCCCGGGTGAAACACAGAACTTTGGGAAACATCACCCCGGGTGAAACACAGATTTTGGGGAAACATCGCCCCGGGTGAAACACAGAACTTGGGGAAACATAGCCCCGGGTGAAACACACAACTTGGGAAACATCGCCCCGGTGAAACACAGTAAGTTGGGGAAACATAGCCCTGGATGAAAGACATAAGTTGTGGAATCATAGCCCTGGGTGAAACACAGAAGTTGGGGAAACATAGCCCCAGGTGAAACACAGAACGTGGGGATACATAGCCCTGGATGAAACACATATGTTGGGGAAACATCGCCCCGGTGAAACACACAACTTGGGGAAACATAGCCCCGGGTGAAACACAGAACTTGGGGAAACACAGCCCCAGGTGAAACACAGAACTTGGGGAAACATCGCCCCGGGTGAAACACAGAACTTGGCGAAACATAGCCCCGTGTGAAACAGAGAAAATGGGGAAACATAGCCCCGGGTGAAACACAGAACTTGGGGAAACATAGCCCCGGTTGAAACACAGAACTTGGGGAAACACAGCCCCGGGTGAAACACAGAACTTGGGGAAACATCGCCCTGGGTAGAAAACAGACTTGGGAGGAAACGTCAGCCTCTGACAGGAGGAGGGAATGGAGGAGGGAGGGGGAGTGGGAGTGGAGGATGTTGCAACAGACCTAGGGCAGAGACGGGAAAGAAGGGCAGAGACCGAGAGAGAGAAAGAGCAGGAAGGGAAAAGGGGGACGGAGGTACGGGTTATTTCAGGGCTTTACACACATTTTGCGAGGAGCTGCCCTTTTACGGAAACTGTTTCCCTAGTGTACAGAACAACATTAAGGATGATGAGAAGACGACAGCTTGATGGTTTACCTTGAACAGACAAGCAGTCGTGTGGAATATAATCTGACCCTGGCTGCGTGATTCACACGAACTAGGCTTTATTCCAGCCAGCCAGGATCAAACTGACTTTCTCGGAAAGCCGAGTCAGTCGGTGATTGCTTTTGTACAAGCATGACACTGTATTATTTTTGTTTTTCTTTATTGCCCGAAACGAGTGTGGAGAGACACTGTTTTGAGCGGTTTTGTGGACTATGACATGTTGCTATTTACATCTGTTGCAACGACTGTGACTCACTTCACGCGAGCTCACGAGTGCTCTAGTTGTTGTATTTCCTGTGTAGGGCTTCCAAGCTCCACAGGCAGTTACAGATAGACTGTGTCAGTGAAACAATGAGTTCAAATGTGTGTGTGTGTGTGTGTGTGTGTTGTTGTTGTTCTTCGATTTAACGTCTTTTCACTTTAAAGTGATATTAGACAGGAAGTGAGCGTTTACTTGTATATGTGTATGAATTTGTAGTATGCATGCGTGCTTGCGTGTGTGTGTGTGTGTGCATGTGTGTGTGTGTGCATGTGTGTGTGTGCGCGCGTGTGTGTGTGCGCACTTGTGTATGTGCGCCTGTGTGTGTTAAATATTAGTGGAAATACTACATAAGAACAATCCTTAGCAAAAAGCAACATTAACAAATCAAACTGCAACAGTCAAAACAAAAACAGTCTAAAATATGCAGAAATCATAAAAACGAGCTGACTGACTTATCATTAAGTTCTGAACAAAGTTCAAAAGAAATACAGGTTCTTGGAAAATGCATTTAGATTCATCTTTTCTGAATTTTGATAGAGCTGATTCAAAATAAGGACAAAAGTACTAGATATGTGTTGTTGTACAACTATCAACAGCCCCGCATACACACTGGATGTTTTTTGTGAACTTGGTTTTGAAAGCGTTTAAACCTAAGTCTGTAAAACAGTGAAACAATTTTTTTGCGGTGTTTTGGGTGTTTATTGACATTTTTTTTTTATAAAATGTATAATCTATTGATTAATTCTTTTTTGAAAAATTTTGTGATCGAGCGTTTAGACAACACTTTATTGAAGAGTTAGGTTTATGTATTTGGGAAGCATGTAGTCTTTGTATATCTTTTCAAAATTTTCAAAAGAAACTTTTTGTAATAGAGAGTAACCTTCTTGTAAACTTAAAAGAATGGAATATCCTTGATTTAAAGGATTTTTTTGCACCTGCCCGAGCAGTACGATCAGCCCATTCATTTCCAGATATTGAACAATGAGATGGGATCCAACAAAAATCAACTGCGATACCCCTTGATATAAGAACATGAATAAGTATTTTAATTTCTGTGACGATTTCAGCCCGGTTTTTCTGTGTGTGTGTGTGTGTGTGTGTTGTGTGTGTGTGTGTGTGTGTGTTTGTGTGTGTGTTGTGTGCGCAATATGCGCGCGTGCAAGCTTGTGTGTGTGCGTGTGTGTGCGTGTGTGCGTGTGCGTGTGTATGTGTGTGTGTGTGTGTGTATGTGTGTGTGTGTGTGTGTGTGTGTGTGTGTGTGTGTGTGTGTGCACGCGCGCGCGCGGCGTGTATGCGCGCGTGCAAGCTTTTGTGTGTGTGTGTGTGTGTGTGGTGTGTGTGTGCGCGCGCGCGCGCGCGTTTCATATCACTAAACTACACTTACTTCTAAATGTTTTGAAAACATTGCAGGCATATCGCATTACTGTTTGCAAACTGATACTTGAACCGTTCATCATCAAACAATACACAGGAAGAGAGGGCAATTTCCTTGTTTCAACTCGCGCGCAATGAGGGAACTGCAGTGAGGCGTGGGGGGAGGGGGAATGGGGGGGGGGGGGGGGGGGGGGGGGGGGGGGGGGGGGGGGGGGGGGGGGGGGGGGGGGGGGCGGGGCAAAGTAGAGAGGGGAGGAGGGAGGCGGGCGGATATAGAGGGAAGGGATAAATGTAACTAGCTTAATGCTTTTTTTTCCTCATACGCGAAAAGGGCATGTGTGTTCATGTCTCGTAGCATGACCTTTTTCACGAAGGCCATCGTCGTTCTTACCTAGTTTAAAGAAAGGCAGACAGTCGTTTCCTTGACTTCCCTCCATGTTCGTATATGACCAAAAAATCGTTTCAAATATTCGTCATAATCACGCTGTTCTGTCACATATGATGTGTATTTTGTTTGTTGTTGTTTGACACATCCATTTCCGGTGACCCCACTTTTATCAGCGCTATCAATTGTTCCATTCCGCTTACAACGGCGAGTTGATAATGGTGTCACGTGGTAATTGCCATTTGTGAGCACAATCGTAGCTTGCTTGAATCTCCACTGTGGGAAATGCTGAGTTCATGCATTGCTATGTATGGTAGGACGAAGTAGTTCATACTGTCTGTAAAAATGTCTGACCCGTTTTTGATCGATGTCTAGTTAGATGTTTATTTGTATTACTTTCACTGCACGAGGCAAATCGCATTAAGTAGTCTAAACTGGATATCATGTACGATAGTGTAAGTTGTAAAGTTCAAAGGTTTGACCAGTGAGTTCATGTATTTTTGCTGTTCTCCACTTTGAGAGCTTTTTCTCAAATCCCTTGTCGGTTATTTTATTTCATTTTTTAAATTTGTTTGTTTGTTGTTTTTTGTTTGCAGAGAAAAATGCCAGCAATAAAGTTAATCACACACACACACGTACCACACAACACACACACACACACACACACACCGCCCCGCGCGCGCGCGCGCGCACGCGCACGCACATACAGTACACACGAATGCACGCACGCATGAGTGCGCGCGTGCACACACACACACACACACACACACACACACACACACACACACACACACACACACGGAGCGCGCGCGCACAGACGCGCACGTACACACACAGACATAGACAACGCATACACAGACACAGACTCACGGACGCACAAAACCGAAACATGGTGATCATCTACACTCACTTGGTTACAGACAAGTGAAAACCACTGAAGCAAAGAATCAAACATCTAAAGGCAGGACAGAACTGTAGCACTTGTTCAGATCAGATTACTCACTAATTTCCGCCGGAGGATAATTTCATCGAAAGCGAAACCTTTGCAGACATCCCAAACACGCAGAGAGAGAGAGAGAGAGAGAGAGAGAAGAGAGACGGAAAAGAAATCACACTCAGCTCTTTGTTGCTGCTTCAAATGCACGTACAATGGTGAGTTACAGTGGAGAGAGAGAGAGAGAGAGAGAGAGAGAGAGAGAGAGAGACAGACAGACAGACAGACAGGGAAATAGACACTCAGAGCTTTGTTCCTACTGTAAATGCACGAACATGGTGAGTGACGGTGACCACCGGAGGTACTGTCATAATCGACGTCATGCGTAACCGAGTATGGTTACACACTTTGAAGACTTCCTCCCTTGAAGAGCGTTAACGTCGTAACACGTGTCCGCGTGGACCCAAAACGATGGCCGCTAAGATGGAAATAATTTGTTTGAAAAAAAAAATAGCGGCGTGTTTGTGTCTTAGGTATAGTCATTTGGATTAAATCCCCCTGCCCCTCCCCCCCCCCCACCCCCCCCCCCCCAAAAAAAAAAAAAAAAACAAAAAAAAACAACAACACAACAACAACAAAAAAAACCCACAACCAAGCAAATAACCAAAATCAACTAGCCAAACAAGCAAACAAACAAACAGAACTCTTCGACTCCAAGACGCATGACAGTAAATCTAACCAAACTGTAATTCTAAACAAAACCGTAACGTATTTTAGTCCTAATCCAAGTCCGAACCCTAACCATATAAAACTTTGTAAACATCTTCACTGACTAATCGTACTTACAGTTGGGGATTTTAGTGAATTGTCCCCTCGCTTTACTTTTCATACAGCGGAACATTCATCAAAACGGCTGGCCTAGAGAAATTGTTACGAAAAGAGTTTTATAACAGTAAAGCAAAGACAGCTGAAATGATTTCAATGTAGGGTCTTTAACAGGTTCTGGAGTACATGCAGTTTGAAAAGAAAAGAGAGTGTGACGGATCTCCGACGTTCCCCTTCGTTATTAAAATATGATTATCATATACAGGGATGCGGGGGGGAGGGGGGGGGGGGGGGGGGGGGGGGGGGGGGGGGGGGGGGGGCATGGTCAGAAGCATCCACGTCTTCACTATCAAATTGCCTCTCGCATAGGCACACGAACCTCTTGTCACTCACATCGGGCCCGCACAAAGGTGACGGGAAATCAAAACATTTCACAGAAAATAATCACATTTTATTTCACTTGACTCCGAGGCCCCACCCGTCCCTACACTACACAATTTATCTGTATCCAAAATAATGTGAAAACATCATACAGATAATCTCATAACGCATCCCTTTCTCTCAGTTACCGTTATTTTAATCAGCAAAGACAACATTCCACTATTCTGGTTGCACACCTACAAGCACCAAAAGAAATAAACGTTCAGAACTTACCAGCGCTCCTTTGGTTGACCAGTCAGTTCTCTCATCACTCAGCGCCACTAGGTCTGCTGTAGCTGCCACACTGTTGTGTCCTCCAGTTTGGCCAAGTCCCAGTTGGGGACACTGGCAACGTAGCTTGAGGTGCACCCTCAGACCGAGTCTCCCGGACTCCACTGCACTTCGCCCTCTCAAAGGGCTCATGTCGGCCTCTCCCACAGGTCATCTCTTGCTGCAAACATCCCACCGTTGTCTGGCAGCTCCCTACCTGGGCCCCAACAGGGTGACACGTCTTACTGTCTACCATCCCCACACAGGAGACAATTCTGTCTCGTCGTCGGCTCCGAGGCTACAGCAATCTCCACTGTCTTACGTCCCCACCCAGGAGACAATCCTCTACCGTCGTCGGCTTCGAGGCGATAGCAAACCTCTGCTTCTCGCTGTATTTTCTTGAGCCCTCAGCAAGACGGGATGAGTTCACTTTTCCTTTGTGAGTCACCCTTTTTCTGGTTTTCCGAGTATCTTATATCCATTTTCAAACAAAGAGAACCCGAGTTAAACTGGTTCAACCAATGGAATCACTGGCACACTTACATCACAACGAGAAACGTGAAACTGATGTGAACATCGGCATAATTACCCGTAATTCGCCTAAAGGACAGGAGAACATTCGGCCGACTCGTCACAGAGAGAAATAAATGGTTACATATGCACTGTCTGTTCCATACAAACTGAAAGAATAACCGGCAAGCGCAATAACTGGTCACAGGTTTTTGTTTGGTTTGGTTTGGTTTTGCTTCGGTTTTAATTTTTTTTTTTTTTTAAATTGTCAGACGGAAATAAATGAAGCTGCTGGTAAAAGAAGCTGTAAATACAATATGGACAAAAACAACAACCAACGAAGAAACCAACAACAACTACCTAGCAAGGGAAGTTATCTCAAAGGCTTTTTAAACTGGAGCACCTGTTCTAAACTCCACATGATAATTCCCTTTAAAAGAGAGCTTCTGTCTGGGGAGGGGCGAAGGGGGAGGGGTGCATATAGCTCGTGCAAATGTGTTTGTGTGTTTATTTGGCATTCATATAGAACATTCTGATCTGATTGATCTTGATCCTTGTCTAAAAAAATAATCCAACGGCCAGAAATCATGTTTGAAGGCGAGTGAGAGATTCCGGCGAAGAATGATTCTAGCGTGCTATCCGGTTCTTAGAGCAGTTGGATTTTCACAAGTCGGCTGGCATGCAAGCAGGCTTTGTTTGTTTGTTGTTTGCTTGTTATATTGTTTGTTCTACGTGTAGTGTTGTTACCATGAGTCAGACCAAAAAGGACTCGATAAAAAGGGACGGAACTCTCATGACGTTATATGTTTAAAATGTCAGAGGCGAGTAGCAAGTTACGTCCCTCAAGGACTGGCTCTGATTCTCATTTTTGTTGTTCGAGTTATTTTCTGTTGAAGGTCTCAGAGAGAGAGAGAGAGAGAGAGAG
This sequence comes from Conus ventricosus, assembly GCA_018398815.1. Taxonomy (NCBI): domain Eukaryota; kingdom Metazoa; phylum Mollusca; class Gastropoda; order Neogastropoda; family Conidae; genus Conus; species Conus ventricosus. Next base: position 14,367,688 of record CM031623.1, on the reverse strand, counting down.
AGAGAGAGAGAGAGAGAGAGAGAGACTGGGCCGGGTGGTTAGAGAGAGAGAGAGAGAGAGAGAGAGAGAGAGAGAGAAGAGAAAAGAGAGACTGGGCCGGGTGGTCAAGGAGGTGTGAGAGGGGTAAGGGGTGGGTGGGACATTTC
>CM031623.1:14360042-14362542 GCA_018398815.1 Conus ventricosus | reverse complement strand
GCTTTTGATAAATGCACTTGTGGCTGCTTTGAATAATCTTCAGTTGACAGAGAGACCGGCAGCCGTCTTGAATTTACGGCGCTTAAGCGCCAACCAAAAACCCTTTCCCCATTTCCCTATGCAAGCACTTCCTTATTTTTTAAATGTTTGTGCGTGTGTGCTGTTATTGTTGTTGTTTTGTTGTTTTACTGATAATAACTATATTATATTCTGAACATTCGTTTCTTATAAATAATCAAAGGTGCGCGCACACAACACGCACGCACGTCCCCTCACCCCCACCCCACGCACGCACGTCCCCCCACCCCCACCCCACGCACGCACGTCCCCCCACCCCCCACCCCACGCACGCACGTCCTCCCACCCCACCCCCCTGTGTACACCACACACACTCCTACCCCAAGTCGCCCCAAGTTCTTAATTAAGTTTTTAATTAAGTCACCCCAAGTTCTTAATTAAGTTTTTAATTAAGTTACTTCAAGTTCTTAATAAGTTTCTTGATTAAGTTTTTAATTAAGTTCTTGATTAAGTCACCTCAAGATCATAACTAAGTCATCCTTTAAGTACAACCAAGTTCGTATTCAAGTTATCTTATAATTATCAAAAAAATACAATTTATGTTTTTATCTTAAATAGCAGATGCCTAATATAGTACACACACGCCTCAAAAAACGCGTCATCGTTGAGGATGTCTTGCTCAGCGTTCTCTGCATAGATCTTAAGGAAGTTCTTACATCCTAAGCAACCGCATTGATTACAATTCTGGTCTATGGAGATGTCTTTTATAGACTCCATGTCTTTATTTATTGACTTTATCATTTTATAATACGCCATGATCTATTTTTATAAAAAATTTAAATATTATTGCATTATAAATGGATCAAAATGATGCTTTGTTATTGGCGGTTTTGGCGTGCTGTTGCCTTCTGTATTTAGTGGTTCAGATTTTTTGATTGCTTTTGTTTCTGCTGCCATTGTGTATATATTTTATAACCGTAATAACTGCCCCCAACAGCAGCAATGGCGCCAAAAATGGCAACAGTTTTAAGTTCAATATTTGTCACTGTATAAGACAGTAGACAGGGATATATGTATTAATATATCCCCCGTTATAACCACCCCTTTCCCCCTTTTACTAATTATGAACGCCACACAACAAACACACACAAAAGAAAATACAGTGCACAAACAGAAGGCTTTATTTGCATTCACACACGCACTCTCACCCACAGAATGGCAGATGAAACACCAATACCTTTATATATCCGACACATAGGCAGTTTTCCCCACACATACACACAAAAAAAAAACAACAAACAAACCCCAAAAGAATCCAACAATACTATCAATACTCGACCATCAACACATGGCCCCTTATGCATACCCGTGCACGCATGTGCTGCACGTTTACATATAACAACCCTTCATAAATCATATTCACTGCAATGGTTGTTTTAGTCGACTGTGGTGCACTAGTATTCAAAGATGTTTTCCGCAGCATTGGGGTGTCGGTAGACAATGTATAGCACGCTCGGAAATCCTTGTCGAGCTTATGTAATTGGTGATTGTCATCGTGCTTGATAAATTTTGATGACATTTGTAGAATTGTGATTGTGCCTGCTAGGAAATTGGGATACCCGGGTTCAATTCTATTATTTGGTTTTGCTTGAGAGGGGTTTGAGTCTATTAAGCATGTTTCTGAGTAATCGATCCTGAACTGTGACCGGTACTGTCGTCACTAACGGTCGGATTGTTCGTTTGTTCGTTGCAGTGAATATGATTATAATCTTAGTGAATCATTGTCTTGGAGACCTCGATGGGAAATGAAGTCGTGGGCATGAAATTCAGATAGTGTAATCACTTTTATGAAGGAATGGTTAAATTATGTTGTGGCTGTTGATGGAAGTGGAAAGTCAATGAAATTGGTTTACATGTGTAATGGAACATTTCTGGTGTGAGAGAATTTTGATGTCAAGGTGCTGGTTGTATAAGTCATGATTTAAAATTCCAATTAGCTGTCGCACTTGGTTGTGACATGTAAACACTGAGAATCATTTACTTTAGTGAAGCAACAAATAAGTATAACTGTATTCTTCTGTGGTAGTAAGACATTTCCTTTTGCACAGGTTCCGGCGAGTTTTGTATACCTCCCCTACACGGCAAATCCGTGAGGGTCGGCCTCTCAGGTGGTGGGAGTTGGCACCGCCATCCCCACTGTCATCCCTGCCCACTTCTCTGCCGGAGTGGGACGCACCCGGAGCCGGCAGGATGCGTTCCGGTCGGGACGTCATCCCTCTTCCACAGTCCGAGGGTGGGCAACTGTCTCTTCAACTGTCTCTTCAGGTGGCAAGCGTCTTGAGGGCCCACCGCAGTATTCCATCAGCGTGTGACTCGCGGGTGTGGTTGGTCCCCGGGTAGGGAGGGAACTGCGTTCTTCGTGTCACAACGTTCCTCTCCTATCAAGCGCTTCAGTGAAGGTTTGTGTTTTGGCGGTGCATTA
>CM031623.1:14345042-14355042 GCA_018398815.1 Conus ventricosus | reverse complement strand
ACTTTTAAGGGGGAAAATCCGCTCGATCTTGCATTACATTCATTACTTTATGTTCATTTGGATGAGCTGAGCACTGATGAAAACTTATATGATGGAAGGCCCTCAAATGTTTTAAGAGCTTTACCGGCGGGGAAAGCTGCATATTGCGATTATGAAATTATACAATTCCCTAATTTACAGTTTAAAAGATTAGTTTGTGGGAGGGTTGGATCATTTAATATAAAAATTGCAGACAAAGCAGGGAAAGTTGTGAAATGCGATAACCTACACATTGTTTTGGAAATAAAATAATAAACTGTACTAAAAATGTCGCGTGGGCCAGAAGAATCCGGAGTTACATTAGCGCCTGTGAGGTGTATAACCTTAGAATTAAAAGACCTTGCAGACGTTGCAGACTTTGAACAGAACGGTGAGATAGGCGCTTTGTATGGTTTTGAGTACACTAAAGATGGTGATTATAAACGTAAAGAGGTTGCCGACAGCAAAAAGTTTCCTAAACTAGAACAACTGCGCAATCTAGAGGCAAATAATGTTGGCCAGTATGAATATAAAATAGTTCGAAAACCTGACCTCAAATGGCACTTAGAACCATATTTAGAATGGGAAATAAAATTTGAATTCATAAGCCCATTTACATATTTTAGCCGTCAAAAAAGTTTCAGAAAAGCATTCAACTCTGGCCCTTTACATGTAAGTCTTATGCCGGACGACAATAGTCGGAAAGAAATTGAAATAACGCCGTATGGGAAAAAACAGTACATCCTCCACAGAAAAGAAACAGTTGTAAAAAAAGCTTCTACAAAATTACAGTTCTTTCCAAGCAGAAAATTAGGAGACACGTTCACAATAATATTTGAAATTTCAGTCTTTAAAGATGTGGAGAGGGATGGGGTTGTGGGCGTTAGTGATGACCTTATAAAAGGAATTAATATTAGCTGGCAAAACTTAGACGTTAAACGTCTTAACGTTGTTGTCGTCGTTCTTCACAATGGTGAGGATATTAAGGTTATAACAACAAGCAACAAAATCAATGTTGACTTAAATAGAAACAATCTTACAGAACTGAATTGGATTAATCTTACACATTTAGGCCTCATAGGGTTTTATTATACTGAACAAGTTTTGACAGAGAGCATGATAAAAATAATAACTGGATTAGATTAAATTCTGTTATAAAACTATGGAGCAGTTAAACTTTATGACAAAAACCCCTCATTGTTCATTAATTTGTGGACAAACTGGTTGTGGAAAAACAATATTTATCCTCGACCTGTTACAAACAGTTTATCGTTATAATTTTGATCATATTGCGGTTTTCTGTCCAACACTTAAATGGAACAAAGCATATCATGATAGAAGGTTTATATGGACAGATGATGACATATATATTAGTTAATCCTAGCAATAAACTGAGTGAGTGTTTAGAACAGTTTTATAGGCTGTTTGAAGGAACGCAGACACTATTTATTATAGATGACTGTTCAGCAGAAAGAGACATAGTTAAAAAAAGAAATACTTTGTCAAAACTGGCTTTCAGTGGAAGACATGCTGGAATAAGTGTGTGGATTTTATGTCAAAAATATAACTCAGTTTTAAAAGACTTTAGAGAACAGTTAAAGACTGTAGTTTTATTTCACATGAAAGACAGAGACTCATTTGAAGAATGTTTTGCGCGAAAATGATGTTATTGAAATGACCAGGAAAAACACAGGATTAAGCAAAAACTAAAATCTGAAAAGTTTAGTAAATTAGTATTAAAAAACGGATAACCCTACACAGTATGTTTGTTTGTAGATAATCGTTATTTTTTGGTTATTGAAGTCTTACTTGTCAGAGAACAGGAAAAGGCGGCTTTTTAGGCCACTTTCGCCCAAAAACTTGGTGGAGGAGCAAGTGGGTAGAGTCGGCATATTACTGTTCTCTTATGTGATGTTGTGCCACCTTAGTTGGAAGATATTCCAAACAAATATTTCAAGGTCAAGGCGAATGACTTTGAAAACTGAAAACTATTTTTAGCCATATCTCGAGCACTGGAAAACATAGGATGTTGAAACTTAGCATGGAGGTGATTGGCTTATGGTGCATCCACATATTGTAAACCGATCAAGGTCGTAGTCTCTTCAACTTTTGTGTGGTGGTGTATCCGCAATGAATGGCGAGAGATCCGAACAACAATATTCAAGGTCAAGGTCATGACCTTTTTTCCTGTCTGTCCCAAGGATATCTTCCGAACAGAAAGTCGGAGTCGCGTCAAACTTTGTGTGGTGGCGTGCCACATGAATGCCAAGAGATTGGAACAAGAGTTGTGTGTGTGTGTGTGTGTGTGTGTGTGTGTGTGTGTGTGTGTGTGTGTGTGTGTGTGTGTGTGTGTGTGTGTGTGTGTGTGTGTGAGAGAGAGAGAGAGAGAGAGAGAGAGAGAGAGACACACACACAGACACACAGACACACAGACACACAGACAGAAAGAGACACAGAGGAAGAGTGAGAGAGAGAGAGAGAGATGAGAGAGAGAGGAGAGAGAGAGAGAGAGAGAGAGACAGAGACAGAGACAGAGACAGACAGACAGGGGAGAGAGAGAGAGAGAGAGAGAGAGAGGAGAGAGAGAGAGGAGGAGAGAGAGAGAGAGAGAGAGAGAATCTATAACTTCATGTGACTTACAAATGTCAGTGCGTGTCAACTATTTCAGTATGTGTGTGTGTGTGTGTGTGTGTGTGTGTGTGTGTGTGTGTGTGTGTGTGTGTTGTGTGTGTGTGTGTGTGTGCGTGCAGTGCACGTATGTATGTGTGTGTGTGTGTGTGCGTGGGTGCGTGCGTGCGTGCGTGCGTGCGTGCGTGCGTGCGTGCGTGCGTGCGTGCGTGCGTGCGTGTGTGTGTGTGTGTGTGTGTGTGTTTGTGTGTGTGTGTGTGTGTGTGTGTGTCCAAAAGTGAGGAAAGTACTTTCAGTAGTGATGTAGCAGTGTGAAAGACGAAGACAGTTATTGAATGAATGTTAGTGCGTGTCAGCTACTCGGTGCGGAGAGAGACAGACAGAAAGTTGGGGTTAAGATATGAGGGTAAAGGAAGGCAGAGGAGGGGGGGTGGGGTGGGGGTGGCAGAACGGGCAAAGAACATATGTTGCAGCCGCTCGGCGATGCGCTTGGTATTGCTGTTCCTAGTTCAGGCTACAATTTGTACTTAGGCTTGCTGATGTTGCACTTAGAGTAATGTTTTATCCCACCTACATTCAAGTAAAGGGTGGCGTCACCACATTTTGACGATCAGGAAGGATGGATCCCAACATGTTTATTTAGGCGGAAATCGACCATTACACAATGCTATTATCATGACTGTCAGTGAAGTGGGTCCGCTCTATAGCGGGGGGGGGGGGGGGGGGGGGGGGGGGGGGGGGGGGGGGGGGGGGGGGGGGGGGGGGGGGAAAGGGAGGCGGGGGGTGTTATGTCAAATAAATCGAAGTTTTGAATATATTATTCAAGAACAACTTTTAGCTCAAATGGTAGATGAAAGACAGCCCTATCTACACTGAAAAAGGCAAAACTGCAAATACACAAAGAAGCAAGAAAACTGGAGGGAGTGGCTTAATATACACCTTTTCCAAATTTTTAAGGTAAAGGTTATGACCTTGACGTGTGACCTTCAAAACCGAAAATCTATTTTTAGCCATATCTCGGGCAGTGGTCAACATAGGAAGCTGAAACTTGGTATGAAGGTTGTTTGGTTTATTGCTCTCCAAATATATCAAAGCAGAGAGAGAGAGAGAGAGAGAGAGAGAGAGAGAGAGAGAGAGAGAGAGGAGAATCTATAACTTCATGTGACTTATAAATGTCAGTGTGTGTCAACTACTCAGTGTGTGTGTGTGTGTGTGTGTGTGTGTGTGTCAAGGTCAAGGTAAAGGTCATAGACAATGTCAGACTCTCAAAATTGAGGGTGCGTCAATTGTTTGTCCCAAGACCCCAACGGTTTGACACAGTCACCTCAAATGTATCGTGAAGTGCCACCTGTCTCTCTCTGTCTCTGTCTTTCTGTCTGTCTGTCTGTCTGTCTGCTTCTCTCTCTCTCTCTCTCTCTCTCTCTCTCTCTCTGCAGCCAAGTAAAGAAATCACGAGAATAAGACCCACTCGATAGTCATGGCCCCTGATGGCCAATGGTCAGCTTAAGACGCCTAATTGGCCACCTGGGGGCATGACGGCCGAATGGGTTTTTTTCCACGTGATTTCTTTACTTGGGGGTAGATAGACAGAAAAAAAAAAACAACAACAACAAAGAAAAAAACAGAACGCCACGACTTTATACTTCTTTGCCAGTGAAATATCGGACAAAACGGCCGCTTACTTAGAGCCGGCCGTTTTGTCCAACCAGGCCGTTTTGTCCGACAAAAAATTGAAAGTCGGACAAAACAGCCGGGTTTTAGCCGGCCGTTTTGTCCGACCCGGCCGTTTTGTCCAACCTCGGACAAAACGGCCGGGTCGGACAAAACGGCGGCTACAAACCTTTCCACCATGCCGTTAGCCTGGGGGTGGTACGCTGTAGTAGTTTAGGGTTTAACTCGGAGCACTATGTTCAGCTCCCACCACAGCGCGCTGGTGAACTGACGGCCTTGGTCTGAAGTAATTGTGTCTGGAACTCCGAATCGTGCGATCCAAACACGCAATAAGACCTTGGCACAGGTAACAACTTCTGCGTTGGGAAGAGGAATAGCTTCTGGCCATCTTGTAAATCTATCTACAATGGTAAGCAGATAAGTGCAGTCTTCTGATAAAGGGAGTCATCCCACAAGGTCTATGTGTATGTTACCAAAGCGTCTATCAGGGGGGTCAAAAGGGGAGAGTGGAGCTTTGGTGTGGCGTCCAATTTTGCTAGCCTGACATTCGTGACAAGCCTTGACCATGTTCCTCACATCTTTTTTGAGTCCAGGCCAGATGTAGCGTGCTCAGATAGCGCGGATGGTGGGTTTGGGTCCAGGATGACACAGGTTGTGCAAAACATCAAATACAGTGTTTGTACATGCTGGAGGTACCACTGGCCGGGGGCGGCCCGTAGAAACATCACACAGAATTTGGGTGCCATACAGAGTGACGTTCTTCAGTTGTAGGGATCCTGGTTTGGAGCGTAAATCTGCAACGTTGGGATCGGTTTCCTGTGCCGCTGCCATTTGAGCAAGATCTACAGCAGGGACTGGTGACGTACTAGCAATCAGTGGCTCTTGGTCAGGAACAGGTGCCCTAGAGAGTGTGTCATGTACAATGTTGTCTGACCCACTGATGTGTCTGATGTCTGTTGTGAACTCGGCTATGTAGCAAAGCAGACGTTCCTGGCGAGGGATCTGTCAGCGGTGCTTGTCGGGGCATGGGTGAGTGGTTTGTGATCGGTGAACACCGTGAATGTTCTTCCTTCCGAGAAGTAGCGGAAATGCTGGATTGCACTGTAGATGGCCAACAGCACTTCACGATCAAACGTTGAGTAACGTTGTTCGGTTGGTGTGAGCTTTCTGGAGAAGAATGCAAAAGGTTTCCAGGTACCATTCTGCTGTTGTGACAGTTCGACTCCCATGGCAGTGTCTGATGCGTCCACTGAAAGTTTTGTCTAAGATTGCGGGTCGGGGTGATGGAGCATGACAGCAGAAGCTAGTGCTGATTTGGCCTCCTGAAATGTAGCTTGACATTCAGGTGTCCATGTGAATTTCTTGGGTTTACCTTTGATAGCCTCAGTCAGAGGTGCAAGGCGCTTTGCGATGCCTGGGAGAAATCTGTGATAGAATTTCATCATACCAGGAAACCTTCAAGAGCTTTCTTGTCAGAAGGAGTGGAAAGATCAACGATTGCGCGAACTTTCTCTGGCAGGGGATCAGTCCGGCTGCTGAGACTAAATGTCCAAGGAAATGCAGGGAAGATTGACCAAAAACGCATTTCTTGATATTGACCACTAAACCGTTGGAGGTCAACAGGCTGAAAATGGTGCATAGATCAGCCTCATGTTGTTCGGGTGAAGCGCTTGCAACAAGAATGTCATCAAGATACACAAAGCAGCAGTCCAGGTCTTTCAAACACCGTCCATGAGGCGTTGAAATGCCTGAGCTGCATTTTTCAGACCAAATGGCATTTTCAGGAACTCATAGAGGCCGAATGGGGCGATGACTGCTGTTTTTGGAATATCTTTAGGTGCAACTGGGATTTGGTTGTAGCCTCGAACAAGATCAATTTTGGAAAAAAAAATTGTTTTTCCAGCAAGGTTGGTATTCAAGTCCTGGATGTGAAGAAGGGGGTAGCGATCATCTCTGGTTATATCATTTAGTCGACGATAATCTCCACAAGGACGCCAGCTGCCATTGCTTTTCTTCACCATGTGCAGTGGTGATGACCAAGGGGAAGATGAACGGCGGACGATTCCTAGGTGCTCCATTTCATCAAACTCTGCTTTAGCAGCTGTCAATTTCTCGTGATCGAGGCGACGTGCACGTGCATGCACAGGGGAACCAGTAGTGGGAAGGTGGTGGAGTACACCATGCTTGTTTTCTGTGAAGGAAGGTACTAGGAGTTCAGGGAACTCCTCTACAATTGCTTCGTAGCGGGAATGAATCTTGTGTATGCTTCTTCCTGCTTACGAGCGTGCTGGCTGTGCGGACATTACCAAACCTTTATCCAGGGACACCAGACGTCTGTTGGTGAGATCAATAGCCAGTCTTTGGGTAGCAAAAAATCTGCGCCTAGGATTGGTTGAGTCACATCCGCAATCCAAAACTTTTGAACAAACGATGAACCCTGTCCTAGTTGCAATGGGATGTTTCTTCTTCCATAAGTAGGAATGTCTGAGCCGTTGGCAGCAACTAGACTGGGTCCTCGAACCTTTTTGCGTTTTGTGACACTTGCAGGGAAAACAGATTCTTCAGCCCTGCATCAACTAGAAAACTGTGTCCTGACAAAACATCAGCTACCCTGATTGTGCTAATGTTGACTGAGGAAGTTGTATGAACATCATGAGATTCAGTGGAGTTAATGTTGGCGGTCTGTTTTTGATCCCGTTGCCACCTAGGTTGTTGTGGGACCATTGCACAGGGTTGTCCACCGACTTTGTTTTCACAACGTCTCGCTTCAGTTCCGAATCGTGAGTGATACTTGCACAAAGTGAAAGGATTTGAGGCACTGTTAAAGGAATTTTTTGATGGTCGGTTTGATGCAGCTGCCACGAATGCAGGGGTTGGGAGATCCACTTCTAAGATGTGGTCAGCCTTTTCAGCTAGAACCTCAAGCTCTTCATCTGGAGACTGGGCAAGAATCTTCCGGACTTCTGGTGGCAATTGATTCAGAAAAAGAGCTTTGAAAAGGGTCTCCGGGTTGACATTCATCGATTGCATGTATTGCAATAATTCTGACGGTCGTTTGTCTCCCAGACCCTGCATTTGCAGAAGGGCAGTATCTTTCTTTAGTTGTGTGGACTCAAAAGCTTTGAGTAGAGCCGCCTTGAGTGTTTCATACTTTTGAGTGTCTGGGGGGCGTTCGACTACCGCTTGTACACGTCTGGATGTATCTGAGTCGAGAAGTTGTATTACATGATGAAATGTTGTCAAGTCATTCGTAATGGGAGGTGTGTGTGTGTGTTAGCGAAAACAGCCTCCAAACGAACAAACCATGCTGATGCATTGGTTGTCCAAAAGGGGGGGTGCTTTGAAGGCGACAGCTGCCACAGGTGGTTGAGGCGGACATTTTTCCGTCTGAGATAAAGTTTGTTGCCGGATGGCGTCTGCAAATTGTGCAATTGCTTCTGTTGTCATTGACATGATTGAATGAGTCTGTGAGCGTAGGAGTGGTCGTAGCAGGTCTGCTCACGATTTGGGGTCACCAATGAAGCAACACACAGATTCGCCGCGAAGGCAACGTTTTGAATATTTAATAATGATGGACGAGGACTAGCTATGATAATAAAAAAAAACATGCAAAACAAACTGTCCAGGATAGACGTGGAAAAATGGTTTGTAGCAGCACACATGAGCTAATGGATGTGAGGCTAGAAAGACCGGATGGTAATCAGAAAATCCTGTAGTCATCAATGCATCTATACATCCAGGTACCCACACATCAAAAACTGGCTGGACCTTTTTGGAGGGAATTGAACATGAATTGGGCGACTCTGTCATACTATGTGGAGATCGTAATGCACGCTCAAAATTGTGGGACCAACATGGTACCAATCCTCAAGGAATTGCACTGGAAGCGATGCTGGATGAAGTATTTCTTAGTGCACTGACATCATCATCCCCGACACATACAGGGAGGCAGGGTGACACTGACAGTGTCATTGACTTTGCACTCACTGGACCAAACTTCACAGCAGGTATGAGTGCGGAAGCACTTCTTCATCATGGAAGTGACCATTTCCCTGTTGTGTTCAGTTTGCAGAAACCATCAAAAGTTACACAAACGAAAACAAAAGGACCCTTTCAATATGACAACAATTGAAGGGATATCATAGGAATGTTAAGGAGTAGAAGATGCAAAAGAAACAATGCTACAACAAACAAACCGTCCAACCCTTTGGTGGAATATAGACACAGAAACAGCCTGGGAAGAGAAACGCAAGTCTGTAAGAATTTGGCAGAGAGGAAAGAGAAAACCTTGCCCTGATTAGCTACCAAAACAGACATAAATCAGAAGACTGAACAATCGAAAGAGTAGCTGAAAGAAGCAAAAAAAAAACCACGTGGCAAGAGTTTTGTCTGTCACTTAATTATGACACACACTGGGTCAGTTCTGGCACTTCTATGTCGCATGGAAGAGAGAAAAACAAAACAAACGCATCCCCAGATATCTTAGACGCTGATGGGATCACAAAACTGAAGACAAATTTAAAGAAAGGGTCCGCTCTACTTAAACGTTCTATAGAACAGAGTGATCAAAGAAATCTGGAGGAAAGGAAGAAATATTTGACCAAGTTAAACCAACACCTAGCTCAGACTGAAATTGATGATGAAATCACAGAATCTGATCTGGATGACGCAATAGCTAGATGCACTAAGGATAGTGCTCCAAGACCAGACAAAGTACGGTATGCAGATATCAAACAGCTCTCAGAAGAGGAGAGAGCCAAACTCTTCAGTCTCTACCAGGAGAGTTTTGATAAAGGCTATGTCCCAGAAGACTGGACACACAGCTACCTGAAAGCTTTACCAAAGCCACGAAAATGATCATCATCAGCTAAATGGCTACCCATACTCATATGCAAAATATTAGCAGGAAAGCTCATGGAACGAATCATAGCAAGAAAACTAGCAAGAGATCTTGAAAGTCGACAAATCCTCCCATCTAATCAAGGAGGCTACAGAAACAGGTAAAAATACATGGGAAAAGCGGACGCTTTTGCCTATGAAGTGTACGAAGGATTCCAAAGAAAGGAAGAAAAACTAGCTGTTGCAATAGATCTGGAAGATGCATACAACAAAGTCCAGTTCTCGCTTCTCATGGAACTACTCCTTGACTATGGAGTCAGTAAGACACTTACACGATGGATAGCAGCGGCACTTCGGGAGCGAACCGTCATTCTACGATTTGGAGATTGGACTTTGAACTCATAAACTTTCTATGGGACTACCTCAAGGTTCTCCTCTTTCCCCTGTTCTGTACAATGTCTACACAAAAGGCCTAGCAGACTCAACAAAACGGAATTGCTCGAGTGATGACATTTGCAGATGACGGCATGATCTACAAAACATCAAAGAATGCTGAGAGAAAGAACGGAAAGCAGTTCAGCACCAGTTGAACAACATTGCTCAGTGTGTCAAGAAACTGGATCGTCCATCAACCCTAGAAAAGCCCAGACATTAGTCTGCACTCTCAACAACAAGACATTGAAGACAAGCACCCTCACAGTTTCCTTCAATGGAATACCAGTTTAATCAACTAACAACTTACGCTATTTGGGTGTAGGCTTTGACAGAATGTTAACCTTTAGAAAGCATGTTGAGAATATTGTTCTTAATAATGCAAAAAAAAAGGCTTATCTGCCATGAAAGC
>CM031623.1:14326249-14339042 GCA_018398815.1 Conus ventricosus | reverse complement strand
GTATGTGTGTGAGAGAGAGAGAGAGAGAGAGAGAGAGAGAGAGAGAGAGAGAGAGAGACAGACAGACAGACAGACAGACAGACAGATAGAGAGAGAGAGAGAGAGAGAGAGAGAGAGAGAAAGAGAGAGGTGTGTGTGTGTGTGTGTGTGTGTGTGTGTGTGTGTGTGTGTGTGTGTGTGTGTGTGTGTGTAGTGTAGTGTGTGTGTGTGTGTGTGGTGTGTGTGTGTGTGTGTGTGTGTGTGTGTGTGTGCGTGCGTGCGTGCGTGCGTGTGTGTGTGTGTGTGTGTGTGTGTGTGTGTGTGTGTGTGTGTGTGTTGTGTGTGTGTGTTAAAAGCGACCATAATACCACAAAAATGGGAGATTTGATCAAGTGATGTTAATGCATTGTTATGTGGAGATCTGAATGCTAGAGCGCCATACATCTTCCCTGAAATTATGACGGAAAATGAGTTGCATATGAACGTTGTAAACGATTCTAAGGAGGAAAGAAGATGCTGTCAAGACAAGACACTAAATACATATGGTAAAAAATCAATGAGACTGTTATTGGTGAATTGTTGAGGTATGCAAGAGTGCAAGTTGTTGACTTCTTACAAGCTCTTTTCAATAGACTTTTTGATAATGGTATCTTCCCAGAAAACCAAACAGCGTCTGTACCTTTGCTCATATTCAAGAAAGGCGATGTAAGTAATCCTAATAATTACAGAGGTAACTCTTTGGTTAACGTTAATTGTAAAACATTAGCCGTATTATTAACAACAGATTACAGGAATGGATTAATGGTAATAATATTACGGGAGAACATCAAGCTGGTTTCAAAAAGGGTTACTTTACTATCGATCACAATACTCCTGTTGCGCTTGTTCAAAAACCATTTTCTATAAATCATGAATTCTCTGTTGCCTTTATTGACTTTGAAAAAGCCTTTAACTCCTTCAATAGAAAGCTTTTGTGGACAGTATTACTTAAATATGGTGTAAAAGGGTAAATATTTAGGTGTATTAGAGCCATAAACAAAGTAATTAACACCAGGGTAAGAAGTGGTTCCAGTCTGGCAGATTTAATTTATTGTGTTGCTGGGGTAAAGCAAAGCGATGACTGTAGCCCTGCATTGTTTTCTATGTTCATTAATGAGGTTTCCATTGAGGTTATCAATAATGGCCTTCAAGGTGGACGGTTTTCAGATGATGTGTTAGAATGATTTATCCTACCATTAGCAGATGACATCGTTTTGTTTTTAGAAACGATAGCTGACTCACAACGTCAGTTAAACATTCTAAGCAAGGCTGCTTCCTCATTAAAGATAAAAGTGAACATGAATAAAAGCAGCATTGTGGTGATTTGAAAGGGAGAATATTTGGTGGTGATGGAAAGATGGATGTATGATGGACTTATCATACTTGTGCTGAATGTGTATAAATACTTGGGGATCTATTTTTCTACACGCTTAAGTTTTAACATTGCTTGTAAATACCTTGCATCTTGGGCAAAGAATGCTTTGACGTGCGTAATAAAGAGTTTGTGTGCTTTGAATGATAATTCGCTTGAGTTATTCTAAAACAAATATTGATTCCCAGACACAGCCTTTTTGGTGTATGGGGCTGAAATGTGGGATTCAGATAATGTCAATGTTCATTGTGAGACGGTGCATTTATTTGCTTTGAAAATTGTGTCTAGATCTCGATAGGCATATCTCTAATGATTTGGTCTATGGGGAGTGCAATAAATATCCATTATTCATTAGTTCAGCCGTTAGATGTGTTCGGTATTGGTTAAGATTTTACGCATGGATCGTTGTAGATTGCCTCGTAAGTCTTATGAAAGGTTATTCGAACTGAAAGTAAAGGGAAACATGAACTGGCTTTCAAACATGCGTCTATTTCTGTGTAAGCATCGATTTGGGGTTGTTTGGCTGACTCAAGGTGTTGCGAATCAAAATCAGTTTCTTCTTGCTTTTTGACAAAGGTTGATTGATTGTAGATGTGGGATATCCAAACTAGTGAACGATATAATTTGTACGAAATTGGTCTATTTTTCCTTGTATTCAGCCTTATTTGAAATCCCATTTCGACATGTATTTGAAAAGATTAGTTGCTGAATTAATTTAGACTTGGGGCTTCTGAAAAAAGGACCCATTTCTTAAGATACAGTCAACATAGACAAAATGACTTAGTGTGTCCACTGTGTATACAAGGTGAGGAAAATGAAATAATTTCATGTTCATTTGCCCAGCTTTAGAAGATATTCACCAAAAATTTATCCCACAGAATTATTATAGGCGCCCATGTATGTGTTGTGTACAGTTAGGTGTGTTTTTGTTTAAGGCGTCTAAGATCAGAGAAACAATGCCATCTTAGCTGGTGTTCTTGTTTGATGGATGATTTGCTTTTTTTTTCCGATAAATGATTTTGTTCTGATCATTCCCTCTTCAAATGGGCCATTGCCCAAACTGAATAGAAACTAATCTGGTCTGCTCTCTCTCTCTCTCTCTCTCTCTCTCTCTCTCTCTCTCTCTCTCTCTCTGTCTCTCTCTCTCTCTTTCTCTCTCTCTCTCTCACGCACGCGCACACACACACACACACACACACACACACACACACACACACACACACACACACCACACACACACACACATATATATATATATATATATATATATATATATATATATATATATATATATATATATATATATATATGTGAGAGAGAGAGAGAGAGAGAGAGAGAGAGAGAGAGAGAGAAATAGAGAAATAGAGAGATAGAGAGAGACAAATAGATACATTGATAGATAGATAGACATGGAGAGAGAGAGAGAGAGAGAGAGAGAGAGAGAGAGAGAGAGAGAGAGAGAGAGAGAGAGAGATTCTTTAACTATACTTCATATCACTCCAGGTGTTAATCTTTCATCCCTCTAATCACTTTTTTTCTTCCTACACCAATCCAATGCCCCCTATCCCCCTCCCACCTACCTCCTACCTACCCCCTGCCTCCCCGGATTTTCAGTCTTTTTGTTTTTGGCTACAACATTTTAACATTGTGAAACGTCACTGCTATATATCTCCCATCATGTGTAAAGGAAAATCAAACAGACCTCCTTCTTCTCAGTGTACTTTACAGCAACCGAGTAAATCAATTTCGCTGGTAGCCTTTTTTATCTTTTTTTTTTTTTTTGCCTTCCAAAGCACTTGTACGATCATATCCAAACCAGTGAACGATATAATTTGTGTACAGTTTCCTCGTGTCGTGGTTGGATCCATTCAGTGAACAATTAAATCACAGATGGTGTGCACGGTTGGAATGCATGCCTCCCCTCTGACAAGCTGGGGGGAAGGCGGAATTCAGTCGAATGTACGAGGCGGAATTCAGTCGAATGTACGGTGCAGCCTTGGGTCGAATGTACGTTGCAGCCCTGGGTCGAAAATATGATTGCAGCCCACGGTCGAAAATGGAGAATGCAGCCCACGGTCGAATGTACGTTGCAGCCCTGGGTCGAAAATATGATTGCAGCCCACGGTCGAAAATGGAGAATGCAGCCCATGGTGGAAAACGTGCACTGCAGCCTTCGGTCGAAAATGCCATGTGCAGCATACGGTCGAAAATGTCGTTTGCAGCCTACGGTCGAATTGTCGTTTGCTCTCTCCCACCCCCCTCTCCCCCTCCACTTCCTCCACTTAAAAAAAATCACTCAGTACAGGTGCTTAACGAAATAGTCATAGTAATACCCTGATAGTGTACTGAGTTGGCATCCTGCATTCTCTCGGGCCCATTCTCTCTCTCTCTCTCTCTCTCTCTGATATTGTTTCTCTCCCTTCGCTTTGTCTCTCTTGATTAAAAGTACAGGTGATTAAAAAAATAGCACAGAACACAGCACAGAAATGTTTTCAGTATCAAGCCATGCCAAACACTCCGACAGTGTTCTGAATTTGCATCCTGCATTCGCCGCACTTGTTTCTTGGAGGAGGCATTCCCATCACAGTGTTTGCACAATCAAAGCACGCAGAATGTCCACAAGGAACCATGACAGCATTCCTGGCATTGACCAAGCAAATTGGACAGGCATTGCCGTTGACATCTGGGCCCTTCTCAGCATCCTGATTGTCTCCCATTGGCATTTCATCGGAATCATCATCGACGTCGTTGTTGTCTTCGACATCGTCGTTGCCGTCATCGGCGTCGTCGTTGTTGTCATCGGCGTCGTCGTTGTCGTCAACGTCGATGGCGTTCACGTATCGGTGAAAATGGCGCAGGCATCAGTCAAGAAACCATCGACCGATATCCGATCGTTGCGAGTCTCTCTTCCAGTCGACGCAACCGGTCTTCGTTGACAATTTGCTCCCATGGTACCCTTCGTGCGATTGGTCATCCGTTGTTGAGAGCAACCAGGGCGCTGAGTTTGGAGTCGACGAGCCTGTTCACATGTTCCAGGAACAAGAAGAAGTTGGGGTGTGCTCGCCCAACCCTGCGTTTAAGTGAGGCGTGGAAGCTCTCGACCGAGTTATTTCGATCTCCTCGCCAATCCAAAGACGCTCATTTTTGCTGCACACACAGTCACAGCCCCTCTATTACACGTAACATTTACGCAATATAGCTTACATGTTTATATTGAATATTTATTTCAACTTCAAGGGTCACATACGACGGTGCTGCTTGGATAATTATTATTATATTTAATTATTATTAATATATTATTATATCTACCACATCTAAACATGTGTCATGGTCAAAAATAAACACAACCAAATTCGTGGTCAATCGCCACCAGCCCAGTCGGACTTAAGCCGAACTCAAATATTCTAGGCGTCAGGCAGACGGCCCCATGTGTCGGATCCAGCCAATTAAGCATAGGGGAGAGGCCCCACAGAGACGGTCTGTCCAGCCAGACGGACTAAGTAGCTGACCGACGCCTCGATGTCTGGTCAAACGAGTCTCGACGCCCAGATCAGACTCATCCGGCCAATCTGAGCACAGCGAGAGGCTAATCCTAATCTTCCACGTAGACAGTCGGAGTGGCTGGACCGACAGGTCTTGATAGGTCTGGTCAGACGTCTCGGCGCCTACCCAGACTCATACAGCCAATTTACAGTGACCAGTGCCCACACGTTAAGCCACACGGCCAGTTAAGTAGGAAAGGGGGGGGTAGTGTGTGGTGGGGGTGAAATCAAGCTAATCAATTAAATGACCAATTGACCACCACAGAGAGTAAGGCGTGTAGGCGTGACTGTCATGATTTGAATATCCAATGGAATTAGAGGGAGATAACTTCGGGTACGAGGTGGTAAAAAATACTGACCAATGGTACTGGCCCTTGGACACGGAGTTAGGGCATAAAGTAATGCGTGAGTGAGAGAGGGGAGAACGAACAGGGAGAGAGAGAGAGAGAGAGAGGGTTCTGAGTGGAAGCTCTGCAGGAGAGAGGGGCAGAGAGAGAGATGAGGGGAGGAGAGAAGAGAACCAAGTTGAGACATTAGCACGAGATAGTCTGCAGAGGAAGGACTAAAGAGAGATGTGGAGAGAGAGAGTTGCTAACTAATGAAAAGAAAAAGAAAAAAAAAGAAAAGAAAAGCAACCATGTCCATTTAATAGAGCAGACTAGGAGAGAGAGAGAGAGAGAGTGCAATGCGTTAATGCAGGGAGAAAGAAAGGAGAACAGATCGATGTTGATAGTCACTGTTCCATCTAAACCGGGGGTTCGACCTCATACCTGGCCAGCGCCACTTTCATCGGCAGTCCAACCTGACCAACGCCAGCGGTCTGACCTGACCAGTGCCAGCAGTCCAGCCTGACCGGTGCCAGCAGTCTAACTTGACCGGTGCCAGCAGTTGTGTCGTGTTGTGAAAGTGACAGTGAAAAGAAAAAAAAAGGAAAAGAAAAAGAGACAGTGATTCGTGAATAGTTAAGATCACCTGGCCAGGTAAAGTAGAAATCTATTTATACCCGGGTTAGTTAATGATGATTTAGATAAATGATTTTGTGAAGTTCAAGGAAAGAGAGAATGTTTTATTTGTTTGATTCCATATGCATTGATGTTTCTTTCTATGATCATGTGTAGTAAAGTTATAGACTTTACTAGTGGTTTGATGTGACGAATGCATGATATATGAATGAGATTGTAAGCAAGCTGTGAGTGTGTTTGGGCTGTGCGCTAGTCCTTCCTCCATCGACATCACCCGAGGTTGACAATTTATTGGCGAGCCTGCCAGGATATTCTGGCCCATTTATTATAATTGTTCAACTTCTCAGAGAGGAAGCTGGGTGGGATTCAAGTATTGTAATCCTAAGACAAGGGGTTGTCTTACTGTATGTTCCCAAGATAGTTAAATACTAGGCTTGGCATTGCTTCCAAGATAGTTAATACTAGGCTTGGCATTTCAGCCCCAGAGTACTCATTTCGCACAGATTGCCTATAATTCGCTCTCATAGTTGGGTCAGGCGCTGGGCGTCTTATAAAAACTAACTACGTTGTCCCAAGCTAATATTATCATTCATAGGATTGTGCTATTACGTCACTCGTGTCGGTAACCACCAGTTGGCTGTCGTAGTAATAAAATCTTGTTAAAAAAAAAAGAAGTTATAATGGCGGAAGAAAAGAACACCCCTATTGAACAACTTGTGAGCGTCGCTCGTGATTTAGGTTATTCGGGAGAAGGTTTGCGGCATTCGTTGAGAACCAGCAAAAATGGAAAGGATGAGCGGGGAAAAGACGAGTGTCCCCTGTTTTTTTTGCAGAGCGGGAAAAGGGTCAAGCTAAAAAACGCAGGAAACAGAAAGATTAAGGTTTAGGAAACAATGATAAGAACGCAGGAAACAGAAAATTAACGTTAGGCTAACGTAAATCAGGCTAGGGAAGCGCAGGAAACAGAAAGTTTAAAGGTTAAATTAGAGTTAGAGCGAGTGAAAATACAAAAGGGAGCCACGATGAGGGTAGTTCATTTCCGTGCCTGTGCGCAGTTACCCCCCCCCACCAAATTCCCGAAGTTCTTGAAGGAACGATTGATTGTGCATACTCTCGTTTCGAAAGTTTGCGCCCAGTCAGGGTTGGCCTTAGAGAGTGGGAGTCTTTTTGTCAGCGTTTGGGGTTTAAGGATTACGTTTTTTCATGCATTGCCGCGACCCCAATTTTTTTTGGTGCTGTAAAGGGAAATCATTGAGAAGGGTTTTGACCTAAGGGGAGGGATTCAAAAAAGAAATTTCGTCGGCTAGATTAAAGCAGGGGAAAGTACACTCAGTTTGGTGCAGTTTAGATCACTTTTTTGGAAAAATGGTTAGAGTTGAGGGTAGGGAAAAAAGGGTTCGCGGGGAATTAAAAGAGTGGTTATGAAGGAACAGATTTTGTGGTTGCGGCCCTGAGTTAACCTACATTGAAAAAAGAGACGCCAGAGACAGCAGGGGGTTGTTGAAGTTCGCAGAGGGTATAGAGGGCCGTCTGGGCACTAAGGTGCAGGAGAAAAAAAGGGGCTAGGCACAGGTGGAAAAGTGGAAGGGGGCTAGGGGAGTTTTCTGCCAGTCGCAAACCCAGTGGTGGGGCAGAAAGGAGGACAAAGGGAAATAGGTGTTTCTTTGTACAAAAAAGGGGGCATGTGGCGGGGATGGGCGCAGAGGTTCCAGAGGCAGCGCCCTTTCAAGGGGGTAAGGGTCGTCAAGGGAAAAGACTGCAGTGGGGGGAAAACCCAAAAGGGATCCAAACTGAAGGGGTAAAGTGCGGCCCATGGCTAGCACTGGCGCAGTCAGTGTAGGAATGGGGGGGCCTTGGCTGAGTGGTTCGTTACCCCGTGGAAAAGAAGGGTGGATTGGCGCAGAGGGTGAAAATGTTACGAGACCTGGTTGTTCTGCGTGTGGTGAGAAAAACGTGGCGAGAAAGGGGATTTGACAGGGGAAAAACCCGACCTGTATTAATCGTGGCATGGAGGGGTTTTTCCCGTTGCTAAAATAAAGTCGTACCCTTATTCTCAGGCGGTTGTCTGCTTGGTTTATGGAAAAAAAAACCCCCTTCATGATTTGTCTTGGAAATATTCCCGGGGGAAGGGATCCAGGGGTCCTAGTTTTTGTGCTACAGGGGCAGCGTTTTTAACAAGGAGCAAAAAGGAGGAAAGGGTTTATAAACGTTAGTCGTTAGCAAGGAAGTCAGGCATAGTGGGGCGCCTGATGAGTTTGGGCAGCGCAGGAAAAAGCCCTTCGCTCGTGAAGTTTGGGGAGTTGGCAGGGTGGAGAGAAAAGGAGGTTAGAGGGGGTGAGAAAGAATTTTTTGTAAAGGCGGGCTGTTGTACCCAGTGTTCACCAAGGGGAAGGGCGGGAAGGTGACCACTCGTTAGGGTACCGGGTTACGTGACATGTCATGTCAGTGGGTCCCGGGCGTCATGGGGGTCATTCGGCACCAGCAAAAAGTGACCCAATCTTTGATGATTTTTATTTGGCCAGGAGCAAAAGGCAGACATAAAAGTTTCTGATTCATGTGATGTTGTCAAAGATCAGCCACAAGGGGGTGAAGAGGGAAAGGGGCCCCCTTAAAAAGCCTCCTTTAATTCACACCTTCGGAGGTGGTGTTGATTGATTGGCCCAATCTTCCCTGTTCCAAAGGTGGGCACAGGTATGAGACGTGTAAAATTGTAAAGGAAAGTTTGCAGAAGACTGGGGTCGTTCAGAAGAAGCAATATGACAGGAAGGTAAGGAAGCAACCCCTCAAGGTGGGAGATCAAGTCCTGTTACTGCTTCCCACGGGTCACAACAAGCTGCTGATGCATTGGAAAGGACCATTCACCATCACTGAAAAGGTCGATCGGGATTACCGAATTGAGGTGAATGGGAAACTAAAACTTTTCCATGCGAATTTTCTCCGCAAATATATTCAGCGTGAGACTCAGCACATAGGCGCAGCAGCAATCATTGATGAGGTGAAGGAGACCCAGCAGAAGAAGGGGAGATTTTTGTTGCCTGAGTTTCCAGGAGAAGAGTCATACAGGGATGTGTCACTGTATGAAGGGCTAGACAGTAGGAGTTCCTAGGTTTTGTTGTCGGAGGCGACACAAAGCAGCCAGAAAAGGGAAAAGTGGAGAAGATGATGAATTCAGAGAGACCAAAGACCAAAACAGAAGTCAGGAGTCTGCTAGGTTTTATTGGTTTCTACAGGGAGTTTGTTCCAAATTTCGCCCGCAATCACGAGTCCTCTCAGTGATTTGGTCAAGGCAGGGAAACCGGCAGTGGTCGAGTGGTCAGACGCTGCAGAGCAAGCACTGCAGACGGTGTTGGAAAGACTAGGTTCCCGTCCCATCTTGAAGCTACCAGATATGTCAAAACCATTTTTGTGCGGACAGATGCATCAGGCGGTGGGATAGGTGCAGTATTGTTACAGGAGCATGAAGGGGTCGAGTTCCCTGTGAGATTTGCTAGCAGGAAGTTGACAAAGTGTGAAGAAGGGTACGCAACCGTAGAGAAGGAGTGTTTAGCTGTCGTGTGGGCCGTGCAGAAGTTCCACAAATACTTGTATGGAAAGAGTTCGTGATAGAGACAGATCATCAACCACTCAAATTCCTGCAGGAGGCACAGCTGAAAAACAGCAGGGTTCTGCGTTGGGCAATGGCACTGCAGCCCTACAGGTATCGAGTGCAGTACATTCCAGGTCGACAGAATGTCGGAGCTGACTATTTAAGTCGCGTAGTCTAGCAAGCTGCAACTCAGAGGAAGTCAGTCATATTCCGGGGTGCTTTGTTGATAATATGTGTTGATTACAGTTATGTTGATTGGATATGGGTTCATTCCCAGTTGGCTATGGTTCATATTATTTTTGTGTGAGACTTGTTCATATTTTCTTTGTGAGACTTGTTCATGTGAATGTAGTTATGCTTGGAGCATACAGTCGCTTGTGTAGTGATGCATTGTTTGCGAGGAGTGAGGATGGAGATTCCTCAGTGAAGTGTCATGGATCGTGATCATACTATACTGAACAACATTAAAAACGCACCGCTTGCCAAAAGACCCAGACAACGTTGGTAGTACAGAATTATTTAATGAAAGTAAGCATATTTGATTACGCATCCATTTTTCAATTAAACAAAATGTCTGTTCTTGACAAGATGGCCGAATTCATCTGAAATTAGCTGTTGACTTCACTAGGGTCCCTGTCCCCCGAAGTCGGAGTGTGGCTGCCCATGTGGTGGGGTAATCAAAAACGGTCACACACGTAATGTTCTCATCCCAGCTGATGCATTTGTACATAGTGTTCAAGTACTTCGGCTGTTTGGATGATCCCTGGAGTCTTTTAGCCAGGGTACGACAACAACAACAAACAAAACAACTAGGGTCCCTGTCAAAAAGTACACCACGACGAGCATGTCCGTCCGCGAGCTCTAATACCGAGTGTGTCCGCCATTTGCCCCGATGCACGCTTGGCAGCGCCTCCTCATGGAGTAGACAAGGTTGGCAAGAACGCCTGTGGCAGTCCATCCCACTCCTCAGTCAGTGCGCGCCTCAAATGATCGAGAGTCTGTGGACGTCTTCCACAGGCCACAAGACGCCCCAGCTCATCCCAGACGTGTTCAATGGGAGCCATGTCAGGGGACAGAGATGGCCAGGGCAACATGGCAATGTTGTTCGCCTGGAGAAACGCAGCGGTGGCTCTTGCGGTGTGGGGTCGTGCATTATCATGCTGGAAGAACTGTAGCTCCGGGTGCTGGCCAAACAGTGGGACGACGTGGTTCTGCAGCACCTGCTGGTACGTGTTGGCATTCACATGGTTGTCAAAAAAGTACAGAGGTGTCCGGTAGTCATGACTGAATGCCCCCCAAACCATCAGACTGCCCCCTCCCCATCTATCGGCTTCAAACACGCAGCAGTTGGCGTAGCGTTTCCCGACACGCTCCAGACTCTCATTATCCCGTCAGCATGAGATAACGCGAAGCGACTTTCGTCAGAGAACAGCACAGCTCTCCACTGACGTCGTGTCCATGGCAGATGCTGGTTGGCCCACTGCAGGCGTTGCTGACGGTGTCTACAGGTGAGGACTGGGCCAACATGAGGGCGTCTTGCATTGAGCCCTGATTCTTGCAATCGACGTCGAACGGTTTGTCCAGACACTGGACCCCGTCGACCAAACCACCTGGCGACATGTTTCTGCTGCTGTAAGGAATCGATTACGAAGATGAAGCTGTCGAATGTATCGATCCTGCGCTGGTGTGATAACACGAGGTTGGCCCGTTCGGCGCCGATCAGTGGTGGAACCAGTCGCTGCCAAACGTTGTGATAGCCTTACAATTGTAGAGTGACTGCAGTTCAGTTGTCTGGCTGTCTCTCTCGATGACATACCGACCATCAACATTCCAATGGCTCGCTCGCGTTCTTGCATAGACAGTCGCGGCATTGTTTTCGGACCACTTCGCCTGGTCGAATGTACAACTGATACCGTTTTCCAGTCGGCATGACTTCAAACTCACCATTTGAGACAAAGAAACAGATGAGCTACGTTCAGTCTCAGCCCAGTGGCAAAAAAAGTGTTTTGGGCGAGTTGCACGTGGGCGTCACACGAATGTCGGCAAGCGCGGAGAAACCGAGGCAGTGTGAATCTGTGTCCCTTAAAAAATTGTGTTAACATACCAAATCCAAATACACATTTTTTCCAAATGGGAAATCGGCAAATCAAAAACGGTGCGTTTTTAATGTTGTTCAGTATATATTGTGCTTTTCATAGGATTGTGAAGAGAAGATGTGGCAAATCCGCAGGTAGGGGAATTGCATAAGTGCGCACAGAGGTTGTTATAAAATGAGTTGAAATAACGCAAGAGCGCACGTCAATGATAACTCATTGGAGTGGTATTCACTAATGATATATTTTATAATCTATAAACCGTTGGTTGTAAAGTATTTTTCAAACTTTGCACGTGTAGCTGTGTGTCAGCAAATTCGGTCGTTGTCTTTTTTTGTACCGTTGTTTTGAGACAATGCGGTGCATAGTCTTTTGCAAGGGGGAAATTGTCACGGTCAAAAATAAACACAACCAAATTCGTGGTCAATCGCCACCAGCCCAGTCGGACTTAAGCCGAACTCAAATATTCTAGGCGTCAGGCAGATGGCCCCATGTGTCGGATCCAGCCAATTAAGCATAGGGGAGAGGCCCCACGGAGACAGTCTGTCCAGCCAGACGGACTAAGTAGCTGACCGACGCCTCGATGTCTGGTCAAACGAGTCTCGACGCCCGGATCAGACTCATCCGGCCAATCTGAGCACAGCGAGAGGCTAATCCTAATCTTCCACGTAGACAGTCGGAGTGGCTGGACCGACAGGTCTCGATAGGTCTGGTCAGACGTCTCGGCGCCTACCCAGACTCATACAGCCAATTTACAGTGACCAGTGCCCACACGTTAAGCCACACGGCGCCAGTTAAGTAGGAAAGGGGGGAAGGTAGTGTGTGGTGGGGGTGAAATCAAGCTAATCATTAAATGACCAATTGACCACCACAGAGAGTAAGGCGTGTAGGCGTGACTGTCATGATTTGAATATCCAATGGAATTAGAGGGAGATAACTTCGGGTACGAGGTGGTAAAAATACTGACCAATGGTACTGGCCCTTGGACACAGAGTTAGGGCATAAAGTAATGTGTGAGTGAGAGAGGGGAGAACGAACAGGGAGAGAGAGAGAGAGAGGTTCTGAGTGGAAGCTCTGCAGGAGAGAGGGGCAGAGAGAGAGATGAGGGGAGGAGAGAAGAGAACCAAGTTGAGACATTAGCACGAGATAGTCTGCAGAGGAAGGACTAAAGAGAGATGTGGAGAGAGAGAGTTGCTAACTAATGAAAAGAAAAAGAAAAA
>CM031623.1:14307129-14320249 GCA_018398815.1 Conus ventricosus | reverse complement strand
AAAAAAAACACATACATACACGCATTTCTAGTTGAAAACTAGACTTTGTTTTTAATTTGGAATGATTTTTAAAGTTTTTAGCGAATTATGGTTCCAAAATTTACAACCCCGGAATACGCCAGACAGACTTGTTAGATTAATCATGGCAACGGGAGGTTTATTTTATGTGAATGTCGATGGGTCTTTTAAAGTGAACATATTTGTTAGAGAAATTTGGAGCATTTCCATTGAGTACCTTATGCATAAAGAGTCCTTTATTGTATAGAAGTTTGGCTTTAAATGGGGGGAATGCCTGTTTGGGCTTATAGTCTGAATCTACCAGTGAAGATGGATGACCTATGTTACTTTGACAGCTCTTTTGTGAAGGCTAATTAGTGGTTTGAGTGAATTCTTGCTCGCTGAGTCCAAAGTGTTGAGGAGAGAGAGAGAGGGGAGAGAGAGAGAGAAAAGAGAAGAGAGAGAGAGAGAGAGAGAGAGAGAGAGAGAGAGGAGAAGACAGAAGACAGACAGCCCAGACAGACAGACAGAAAGACAGACAGACAGACAAGACAGAGAGAGAAAAGACAGAACAGATAGTTTCATCATTAGACAGTTTATTGACAATATCGTATTTGGCTATTGTCCCAAAAGGGAGGCAATTACAACGCCTTGGGAATGGCCAGCCAAAGTAGAAAATGCAGACAGACAAGAGAAGCAAAGACATAAAGTGAACAAATTAAAGGGTCCGCTCTTCCGCCACATTGTAACTGCAGTGCTAAGTCATTCAGCTCCTCGGCCATTGCT
The DNA here is from genome assembly GCA_018398815.1 of Conus ventricosus. Lineage (NCBI taxonomy): Eukaryota > Metazoa > Mollusca > Gastropoda > Neogastropoda > Conidae > Conus > Conus ventricosus. The sequence continues at coordinate 14,319,466 of CM031623.1, read as the reverse complement.
TGTACAGGGCCCGATACATGGGTCAACGTGACTTCAAGAAAACAACTGATAAAAAGGAGCAACCGACGTTCATTGAAAAAAAAAAAACAAACAATAAAACACGTCACATGTAATAATGCAGTACTATGATGTGTAACATTGATATATATATATATATATATTTATAATATAATATATATATATTATATATATATATATATTTTATATATATGTGTGTGTGTGTGTGTGTGTGTGTGTGTGTGTGTGTGTTTTGTGTGTGTGGTGTTTTGCACGCGCGTGTGTGTGTATGCATTTTATTACTCATAAAGTGGGGTTAAGAAAAAAAAAACGGGTATAATTTTTTTTCTTTTTTTCTTTTTTTCTTTCTTTTCTTTAACCGAGGCCGTCTTATCTTTTTTTTCCGTAATCGGACATGGTTTTGTTGTTTTTAGAGAGAGAGAGAGAGAGAGAGAGAGAGAGAGAGAGAAGAGAGAGGGAGAAAAGAGAGAGAGAGAGCAAACACGCTGCCACTAAACTGCAAGACGACACAGGAGACCGTAAACCTCTGCCAAAGAGGGTCAGAGCTGGATCCCCCTTTGGCGTCCCGTTTATGAGATATTAATGATGACTCAAGAATGTCACTCCCGCACCCTGTGTGGAGACTGGGACAGCTTCCCCCAACCCCTGCTGAGTTTGCTTCTGGGTTTTTAAAAAAAATAATACTCTCAGAATCGAACTTTACCGGAGGAAAAGGAAGTTCACCCTGGCCTTTGTTTCACTCTACGGCGGGTCGGGGCCCTTTTTTAGTACACATAACTCCTCTCGTCGCCCCCCCCCCCCCCCACCCCCATCCCCCCACCCCCCACCCCCAACCTTGCTTTTCCTTCATTTCATCTTCTCAACGATCTGTGCCTGAAAAGATCCTCTTCTTTGTCGCTCTCATCGACTCGTTTTTGTTTTTTTGTTTGTTTGTTTGTTTGTCTTTCTTTCCTACTTCTGGTATTGTTTGTTTGTCTGTTTGTCTTTCTTTCCTACTTCTGGTTTTTGTTTGTTTGTTTTTCTGTACTACTTCTAGTTTTGTTTGTTTGTTTGTCTTTTCTTTACTACTTCTTGTTCGGTTTGTTTGTTTGTCCTTTTTCACTACTTCTGGTGTTGATTGTTTGTTTCGCAGTTTCGTGTTGTCTTTTCTGACTATTTCTGGTTTGTTTTGTTTCTTTGTACTTCTGATTTCGTTTGCTTGTTTGCTTGTTTGTTGTTGTTGTTTTTATACTACTCCTGGTTGTTGTTTTTTCTTCAGTACTTCTAAGTGTGTGTGTGTGTGTGTGTGTGTGTGTGTGTGTGTGTGTGTGTGTGTGTGTGTGTCCGTGTGTGCGTGCATGTGTGTGTGTGTGTGTGTGTGTGTGTGTGTGTGTGTGTGTGCTTTGCGTGCGTGCGTGCGTGCGTGCGTGCGTGCGTGGCGTGCGCGCGCGCGCGCGTGCGTGCGCGCGTGCGTGCGCGCGCGCGCGCGCGCGTGTGTGTGTGTGTGTGTCAAGGAGCGTGAAACCTCTCACAAAAGGTATTAGACGCTTGGAGACAAAGGGACATTGTACGTGGTATACAAATAGGTAATTGACCAATTAACACGGCGCGGCCGAAGTGGTCAGATGACAAACAACACCTAGGAGAGAGTTCGGACCTGCCTGGTGGCGAAAGGGGGAAGGGTTGTAACCACTATGACCTCGGGGCCCAAGTGAGCGCTAAATGCTCGGTCAGCTGAGGTTCTTGTGTAAACAGTCAGTGAAGAGCAGGGGTCTTGGATTCGTTCGGATGGTGTTGCCGTGGGTCACTGTGTTGGTTCTATTGTCAGGCTGGCTGAATGCGTGTGGAGGTTGTATAACCCTCCTTAAGATAATTTACTGTGTTACCTGACCCCCGAAGTCGGCGGAATGTTCGATGTCCATCTGGGGCTAAGAGTGTGTTTGCTAATCAATTAGGTAGGGGTGTGTGGTAAATGTGATTGTGGGAGAATGTAGCGAATGGAGAATTCAGGGTACTTGTGAACTAGGGTTTGAGAAGCAGCGTGAACAAGGCATGGCCCGAAGGGGAATCCTTTGGTTCCCTCCCTATATAAACTGAGGGGAGAACAACGTGAGAGGAGAACAACACCAGGAGAGAGAGAGAGAGAAGGCTGAGGAGAGAGAGAGAGAGAGGAGAGGAGTGAGCAGGACAGAGAAAGGGTCGAGAGAAACGTGGTCTGGGAGATAGAAGAGACAGCTAAGCCCTTAGGGTTGAAGACAAGCTGGAAGAGAAGGAAACTAAGTTTGAAGCCCAGAGGTGGGTGAAGACAGACAAACTGAATTTGAACCCAGAGGTGGGTGAAGAAGACGAAGAAGAAGAGTTCGACGTCGAGATCCCAGAGACGACCACGAAGACCCAGTCCTGAAGCCTGGAGCCAGTCAACCAAGGGCATCACCATCAAGCAGTGCTGAAGAAGACGTGAAGAGACTTTTTTCAAGAACTGTGGTTTTGGTGTGAAAGCGTGGTTGTGTGTGTGAAAACCTGGCCAGGTAAGAAGTCATTTTTATTATAACCCGGGATTAGGAAGTATTGATCTTTTATGTTCTGATTTTCATTGTGTGTGATTTGATTGTTCATGATTAATTATAAGTAGCATAGAAATTGTATTTCTTGTTCTCAGTCGTGTTAGGAGAGAGACGAATGCGTGACATCCCATTCCCAGAGAGAGGCGAATGTTTGATGGGCGCATGAGTGTGCATATGCGTGTATGAGTGCAAAGATAACCTTGGTGTGTTAAGCCTGACTAATAATACATCAACTTAGTGCACTTTAGCAATACCATCAGGGATTTCCCCCGTCCTGGACAAAGTGGCGAGCCTCCCAGGATTGCATGGCCCAAATTAGTTTCAGGAGGGAAACAAAGTGAGTACTAGAGTAGTACTGGGGCGAAGCGTCCACTAAAGGCAATTTTAATTAGCTCTTCTAATTATTTCTTTAGTTCTTTGAGTGTTGAGTGTTGACTTGTGTGTAGGGTGGTTGTATTAATCAAAGGTCGTTCAGAGAAAACGAAGAACGAGGTTCTAGTCTTAACTCTCACAGAAGCTGTGGTTTAAGATTAAGGCTCCTTTGTGTTAGGAACACTACCATTGGTTGGTGTACTCGTGACGTTTAGTAGATAAACTGTGTACCAACTTTTACCAGGTTTATAAGCGTAGCTGTTTTAGTGGTGCTAAAACATATAAGAAAAGAAAATGCTGAAGAAAGTTTTACCCCCATAGAGAAACTAGTAAGTTTGGGGAAAGAAATGGGATATACAGGAGATGAACTGCATAGATTCATTGAAACTCAGCAGAAGACTGAGAGAGATGAAAGGGCTGAAAAGGAGGAAATTTGAAAAGGAACGTATAGAGGCAGAAACCACTGCGTCAAAGGCTAAAGCAGATGCAGAGAGCGCAGCTGCCAGAGCAAGAGCAGATGCAGAGAGTGCAGCGAGAGCTAGAGCAGATGCAGAGAGTGCAGCTGCCAGAGCAAAAGCAGATGCAGAGAGTGCAGCTGCCAGAGCAAAAGCAGATGCAGAGAGTGCGGCTGCAAGGGCAAGAGCAGAAGCGGAATCAGAGATTTTAGCCAAACAAATTGAGTTGGAAAGAATAAAATCTGAAAATCGTAGTGAAATCGACATCAGTTCTGAGTCAGTAGGCCGCAGACTAAATTGCACACCTAGACCTAAACTCCCACTGTTCAGAGAAGAAACTGATTCGATCGATGCCTATATCAGTTGGTTTGAATCGTTTGCCGAGCACGAGGGCTGGCCCGAAGATGACTGGGCAATAACCTGTCTGCCTTGTTGACAGGTCGTGCGTTACACACAGTTTCCACCTTACCCAAAGGTGATCAGAGAGATTTTGACAAGGTGAAACAAGCAGTACTAAAGGCATATGATTTGACTGAAGAAGGTTTTAGGCGTAAGTTTCGCGAGGCGAGAAACGAACAGGGTGAGACATACACACAGTTCGGTGTTTGACTGGACCACTATTTCAACAAGTGGGTAGAACTTAGTGGAGTAGACAGTGATTTTGAAGGTCTCAAGACACTGGTGATGAAGGAACAGATACTTGATGGTTGTGGGACGGGCCTCACAATCCACATTAAGGAAAAAGGTGCAACCACAATAGCTGAGGTACTTCAGACGGCAGAGACATACCGGGAAGCGAGGCGTGATTTGCCTGAACAAGAGGAAAGCCTGGAAGCATATTCAGAGGATAGTAGGCCAGCACATGACTCATGCAGTGAGTCAGCAGTACACACCCGTAGGCCCACAGCGTCACGTGAGCCAACAAGGGTGAAAACCAATAGCCACGTGGCTAGGAATGAGCGTACCTGTTTTCTGTGCATAAGACAGGGCACTTGGCTAGGGATGTATATTCAAGTCACAGAAAGCAGCAGCAATGAGGATCAGGCCAGAGAGAGGCAGGTAGAAAAAGATGAACAAGATGACAGTGTTTTTTGTCTGGATTGTGCTGTGTGTTCACAGATTCAGGCGATAACATGGATGTGCACAAAGGCAGAGTAGGTGACAATGTGGTTAATGTCATTAGAGACTCTGGGTGCACTGGTGTCATGGTGAAGGAGTCCCTGGTTGAGAAGGGGACAATTCACAGGTAAAACACAGAGGTGTAGACAATAGATGGAACAGTAGCAGAATTCAAAACGGCCCAGGTGTTTATTGCTACACCATTTTATAGTGGAAGTGTACAGGCTTTGGCTGTTCCGAAGCCGCCGTACGATTTGGTAATCGGGAACATCGTAGGAGCACGTGGGTACGGAGACCCCGACGCTGACTTTTGTGTCGAATCGGAGAAAAGGAACCACGTGAGAAAAAGGCCCCAGGCAGTCAAACACTCCAGAACGCATGGAGCGTGTCCAGTGAGACCAACCCCTCTCACTTGCGAACAGAACAAAAGGGCGACTACTCGCTCAGTAAACTGTTTGGTTTTGCTCACAGAGGGCAGAAGAAAAATGTTAAGAGGGTACAATCGGTTTTGAGTTAAAGGACGGGGTATTGTACCGAAACTTTTACTCATTCGCGTTTGGGGAAGATGAAAAGACAGATCGTTGTGCCTACAAACCGCAGAAAGGCGGTGATGTCAGAAAAGCATGTGACGTTAGCCTCGGGCCATCTCGGTAAGAAGGCCTCACAAAAGGCAGTGACGCGTGAGTACTACTGGCCCCGGGATCCTTGGTGATATCAGGCGTTTCTGTGTGCATTGCAGCACATGTCACGAGGTACAGAAAGGGGGATCAGACTGGTCTTACCAAAAAGTTGGCCAAAATAAAATGGTCGGTCGAGAAGTCAGGTAGTGGGTGTGTGTGTCTTTTGCAGTGTAGCGTATGCGTGACGTGGCTGGTTGCGGCCACGTGTATGAAGAGAAGGGGAGAGAATTTCCGTAGAAACATAATGGTTATATGGCCACACGACTTTGAGCTGGTGGAGATTTCTGATTTATGTTTATATTTGCTTTGATAGTGTGTATGTATTGATTTTTCTCTATAATTTTTGTTGCAAGACAAATCTTGCGTGCGTTCTCTGGTGTAAGTAGGCTTATGAGAGACCGATATTAGCACTGGTTTAAATGGGAAAATTATGAGTTTCATCTCCTTGAATGTTAAGTTTTAGCCAATGCAGGGCATTGTCTTCGAGTGGGGGGAATTTGTCAAGGAGCGTGAAACCTCTCACAAAAGGCATTAGACGCTTGGAGACAAAGGGACATTGTACGTGGTATACAAATAGGTAATTGACCAATTAACACGGCGCGGTCGAAGTGGTCAGATGACAAACAACACCTAGGAGAGAGTTCGGACCTGCCTGGTGGCGAAAGGGGGAAGGGTTGTAACCACTACGACCTCGGGGCCCCAAGTGAGCGCTAAATGCTCGGTCAGCTGAGGTTCTTGTGTAAACAGTCAGTGAAGAGCAGGGGTCTTGGATTCGTTCGGATGGTGTTGCCGTGGGTCACTGTGTTGGTTCTATTGTCAGGCTGGCTGAATGCGTGTGGAGGTTGTAGTAACCCTCCTTAAGATAATTACTGTGTTACCTGACCACCGAAGTCGGCGGGAATGTTCGATGTCCATCTGGGGCTAAGAGTGTGTTTGCTAATCAATTAGGTAGGGGTGTGTGTAAATGCTGATGTGTGGGAGAATGTAGCGAATGGAGAATTCAGGGTACTTGTGAACTAGGGGTTTGAGAAGCAGCGTGAACAAAGGCATGGCCCGAAGGGGAATCCTTGGTTCCCTCCCTATATAAACTGAGGGAGAACAACGTGAGAGGAGAACAACACCAGGAGAGAGAGAGAGAGAAGGCTGAGGAGAGAGAGAGAGAGAGGAGAGGAGTGAGCAGGACAGAGAAAGGGTCGAGAGAAACGTGGTCTGGGAGATAGAAGAGACAGCTAAGTTTAGGGTTGAAGACAAGCTGGAAGAGAAGGAAACTAAGTTTGAAGCCCAGAGGTGGGTGAAGACAGACAAACTGAATTTGAACCCAGAGGTGGGTGAAGAAGACGAAGAAGAAGAGTTCGACGTCGAGATCCTAGAGACGACCACGAAGACCCAGTCCTGAAGCCTGGAGCCAGTCAACCAAGGGCATCACCCTAAGCAGTGCTGAAGAAGACGTGAAGAGACTTTTTTCAAGAACTGTGTGTGGTGTGAAAGCGTGGCTGTGTGTGTGAAAACCTGGCCAGGTAAGAAGTCTTTTTATTATAACCCGGGATTAGGAAGTATTGATCTTTTTGTTCTGATATTCATTGTGTGTGATTTGATTGTTCATGATTAATTATAAGTAGCATAGAAATTGTATTTCTTGTTCTCAGTCGTGTTAGGAGAGTGACGAATGCGTGACATCCCATTCCCAGAGAGAGGCGAATGTTTGATGGGCGCATGAGTGTGCATATGCGTGTATGAGTGCAAAGATAACCTTGGTGTGTTTTAAACCTGACTAATAATACATCAACTTAGTGCACTTAAAGCAATACCATCACGATTTCCCCCGTCCTGGCAGTGTGTGTGTGTGTGGACCATCTCCTCTCTTTGTAATGGAAAATTTTTTTTCACACATTTTGTTTCCCTGGTCACAATTTCTGTGTGTGACGTGCCGACTTCGTTGTTGCATTTTGGGCACTAGGTTGTGAACATTGTCTAACATCGTCCAGAATGGACACTTGCGCCCGGGTCTGTAGTACCGTTTACCTGTGTGGGCTGTCTAGGTTTTTTATTCGTTGGTTCTTTCTTTCTTTGTTCTTTCTTTGTTTCTTTCTTTGTTTCTTTCTTTGTTTTTTTCTTTGTTTTCTTTCTTTGTTTCTTTCTTTATTTCTGCTTTTGCTTTGCTTTCCGTTTTCATGTTTCCCTTTTTTTTAAAAAATACTTTCTTTCCTTCTTCTTCCTTTCTTTCTTCTTTGTTATTGTTGCTGTTGTTGTTGTTGTTGATAATGACGACGATGATGATGCTGTTTTTTGCTGTTATTGCTGTTGGTGGTGGTGGTTTTGGTGCGCTGATGATGATGATGACGACGACGACACAATGATGATGATGATGATGATAATGATGATGATGATGATGATGATGATGATGATGATGATGATATTGTTGTTGTTGTTGTTGTTGTTTGCATTGTTTTTAAATGTTCGAGGGGAAAACTAAGAGGAGCGTCGGCACGCGAGGCACAGCCTCGTCTTTATCCGCAGGAAGGATGTCAATGGGTTAGGCGCCATGTCATTAACTGTTTTCGTCGTGTGTAAGGAACTTATTTTGGTTGTTGCTTTATCAGGATGTAAACCGTCTTGCTTTTTTTCTTTCTTTCTTTCTCCTGCATGTCGGCAATCCCACCCAGTAGGGGGATACATCTCCAAAAACAATGTCCTCTCTCTTTCTCTGTTCATCTCCAAAACAATGTCCTCTCTCTTTCTCTGTTCATCACTAAAAACAATCTCCTCTCTCTTTCTCTGTTCATCACTAAAAACAATCTCCTCTCTCTTTCTCTGTTCATCATAAAAACAATCTCCTTTCTCTTTCTCTGTTCATCACTAAAAACAATCTCCTTTCTTTTCTCTGTTCATCACTAAAAACAATGTCCTTTCTCTTTTCCCTGTTCATCACTAAAAAAAAATCTCCTTTCTCTTTCTCTGTTCATCACTAAAAACAATCTCCTTTCTCTTTCCCTGTTCATCACTAAAAACAATCTCCTTTCTCTTTCTCTGTTCATCACTAAAACAATGTCCTTTCTTTTTCTCTGTTCATCGTTCAAAACAATCTCCTTTCCCTTTCTTGTCATCGTTAAAACAAACTTCTCTTTCTCTGTTCATTACTGTAAACAATGTCCTTTCTGTTTTCTGTTCATCACTATAAACAACGTCCTTTCTCTTTCTCTTATCATCATTGAAAACAATATCTTTTCTCTGTTTCTGTTCATCACTGAAAACAATGTCCTTTCTCTTTCTCTGTTCATCACTAGAAACAATGTCCTTTCTCTGTTCATCACTTAAAGCATATCTTTTCTCTGTTTCTGTTCAAACACTGAAAACAATGTCCTTTCTCTTTCTCTGTTCATCACTAGAAACAATGTCCTTCTCTGTTCATCACTTAAAGCAATGTCTTTTTTCTTCTCTGTTCATCACTATAGACAAGGTCCTTTCTCTTTCTCTGTTCATCATTAAAAGGCAATAATGTTTCTCTTTCTCTGTTCATCGTTACAAAAAATGTCCTTTCTCTTTTTCTGTTCATCATTAAAAGGCAATTATGTTTTCTCTTTCTCTGTTCATCACTAATAAACAATGTCGTTTCTCTTTCTCTGATCACATTGAAAGCATTTTTCTTCATCTGTTCATCACTAAAAACATTGTCCTTTCCATTTCTCTGTTCATCACTAAAACCAATGTCCTTTCTCTTTCTCTGTTCAATCACTAAAACCAATGTCCTTTCTCTTTCTCTGTTCATCACTAAACGCAATGTCCTTTCTCTTTCTCTGTTCATACCTAAAAACAATGCATTTTCTCCTCCACTATTCCTCACTAAAAACGGTGTCCGTTCTCTGTTCATACCTAAAAACAATACATTTTCTCCTCACCGTTCCTCACTAAAAACGGTGTCCTTTTCTCTTTCTCTGTTTATCACTAAAAACAATGTCCTTTCTCTTTCTCTAGTCATCACTGAAATAATGTCTTTTCTATGTCTCTGTCATCACTAAACAATGTCTTTGCTCTTTCTCTGTTCATCACTAAAAACAATGTCCTGTTTCTTTCTGTGTTCATCATTAAATGCAAGGTCCTTTCTCTTTCTCTGTTCGTACTAATAAAAAACCATGTCCTTTTTCTTTCTCCTTTCATCGTTAAAACCAATGACCTTTCTCTGTTCCTGACAGAGGGCAACGGAGGCAGTACCAGCAGCCGCCTAAAGTGTGGAAGTGGAACGTGACCGCGCTGTGTCCCTGCCATTCAGATGGCTTCAACAAGCATCTGTTCCTGGCAGAGATGGGGTCCGCCAGCATGGCCATGGGCGTCGAGCATTTCGTCTTCTACGTCCCAACGGGCGGGGCCTAACGTGCTAGGCCGCTGCAGGTTCTCGTTGATTTAGTAGTATGGAATCGAAATCACAAAGGCACTTTTCTTTTTTCTTTTTTACTGGATACGTTTTTCACCAGTATCTCAGTATCGTTGTTGTCACTAAGAGTACGTACCTAGCGCCTCGGATAGAGACCAAGTTCTAAGTGCTTTACGACCCACGCTGTCGTTTACACACCGGCGGCCTACCTGAGTAGAGCCGACTGAAGAGCTGGGCCCGTTGGTGCTATATTCAGTCGATTTCCGCGTCATCCAGTCGAGTGTCAGGCACTTTACTTTAAAGTTGTCAATGGAATTTTACGTGTGGCAAGATGCTTACCGTGCACTCCACACACAAAAAATTCAATTTACAGCCTCAATCGAAAGACTTTTCGGTCTGGGGTCAGAGCCAGCGTTGGCTGCGAGGGACAAATCCCACGGCACCGAGTCGGCCTGATAGAGACTCGATCCAGCAACCGCAGGATGACCAGGATCACGACCTTTATCAATCTCATGGCGATCTGTTTGGTAGCTGAAGTCTGGCCATGGAAGGACAATCATTTTATGTTGGACGTTGAAGATGTACTGGCCACTATGTCCAGGCTCAATCATACACAGGAAACTTGCAAAGGGAGGCGACTGCAGGCGGAAATTTATACCAATTTTGAAAAATCTAAACAAATGTCAAAACGTAGTTTCAAGGCTCCGCAGAAAAACGTCGACAAACGAATCACAAGACAAACCACGACGCTTTTTGACCTATTTATTTAACACCATCTTGCGCCGAATCGGATGATGAAAAGTGATTGCTCGTTCATTTTCCTTGTCCTGGGTGCTGTGTATCTTGCTGAAGAAGGCCTAAGAGGTCGAAACGCGTCGTGTTCTCAAAATTTATAAATAGAAAAGTCAAAGAAACCATGGAAAAATTACAGAAAATCCTGCCGGAACAAGGGATATCGCCCTGACCTTCTGTCTGTCCACATCCCACTATTGAGTGGTGCTCACCTCAACTACCAGCATACTTCAGCATGCCAGCCTGCTGCTTTTCATTAAAGCGCGGAAGGCGATTGAGACACATTTCTTATCATTGCCAACCGTTGAGATTCCACAGTCCAGTTGAGACCGACTATCGCTATCGGAAGCATTTTCATGTCTTTTCGAATCCAGACTCATCAACACAAAAACCAGCCGTTAGAAACAGGAAATGTTCCATACAGTCTTTTCTGTTGACATTTGTGTGTGTGTGTGTGTGTGTGTGTGTGTGTGTGTGTGTGTGTGTGTGTGTGTGTGTGTGTGTGTGTGTGCGTGTATGTGTGTGTGTGGTCTGAGCAACTTGCGCTAACGTCTTGGAATCAGATGCCTCAGAACATAGGCAAAAACTGACCAACAGAATAGATTTTACTACTCGTGGTAACAAATTGGCTAATGATATACTTCTACTTGTAATCATGGACAGCTTCTAAAACACTTTGTTTCCTATCAAGTGTATATGATGTCTTCAGGAAATTCTGGAAGGCCTCATCCGCAAATGTGGATGTCAGCATCAACACGCTGAATGCATTGCATCTACATTCCAGTTCAGAGTGAACTGAAAATTTTAATGTGATATTTCCTTCCTGTGAGGTTAAGAAGTCTATGGTTTAAATCTCAGCTGGATCTGGAAGATTACAGGACATTTTTTAAAAAAGCATCTCAATACACGTGAAGACATCACGGTAGTTTTTATCTTGCGTGTGTGCAGATGCACACACCTCAGCATAGACCCTATGATTGGTGCATGTGTAAATAATGTTTAGGAACACAAAATACCAAGACCAAAGGCATCACCGTATAAAAGGCAGGCTTAACAATTAACAATAATAAAGGACACACATACCATCATTGTCAAGACGAAAAGGAGATGCTTTTTCTTTTTAATTCTGAGCAGGGCATTTGCTATACACCACACTCCATTCAGTGCCCAGTAACACCATCACCCATGCCTGTACACTGACTGCAGGCTGGGGATGCACGGGGGGAGGGAGGGAGGGGGGCACTTCAGGGTGCTGGAAAAAATGATGATGGTGGATGGACTGGAATGAGAGGGAGGGATCAGAGGGGAGAAGAAGAGGGTTGGAAGGGTGAATGGATTGCAGGGGGAGGAAGGAGAACATGACATATTCCTCGTGTCATTTTTTATTTATTTTTCACTTGTGTATCCACTTCCTAGACTCCTAAAATGTGAGTGATACCCACTATTATTACATTCCTTTTTCCATTCTCATTGAATGACCCCGGTAAGTACTAACTGACTCCCTTTTTTCTTATTTTTTTTAAATTTCTTTCTTTTTCTTTTTTCTTGTATGTTCCAAGCATTCCTGCCTTGGTTCCAGGTGTTAGAAGAGCAAGGGATCGCTGAGGTTCATCCATGGAATCTTCACATGCCGGAGAGAAAGTCTGTGTTCTACTCGGCGGAGTTCTCAGCCATCCACGAGTGTCTGTATCGCCACCTGCGCAGTTCCCGGTTCTGCTGTTCGGGGACCCGGATGAGCTCTTCGTTCCTAGACACAGCGCACTCTGCTGCCGCTGCTGTCTGGGCTCTTCGAGAAGGTAGGGTATCAAGACCTTGTGTAGTAGTAGTAGTAGTAGTAGTACTTTCATTTTAGTCTTTTCACAATTGTTATTAGCAGAAAGAGGATAGACAGGCAAATAGAGGATAGATAAGTTGTTCATATGTGTGTGTTGTGTGTTGTGTGTGTGTGTGTGTTGTTGTGTGTGTGGTGTGTTGTGTGCGCGCGCGTGT
>CM031623.1:14296694-14304194 GCA_018398815.1 Conus ventricosus | reverse complement strand
TAAATATTCAGAATACTCGTAATCAGTATGGGAGCAGACGGAACTTCTAAGGATATTAGGTGAATCGTTTTTGGATAAGTTTGTGTGATCTATGTCAAGCTTCAGACTGTTCCTCTCCCATGTAGGTACAGGTGAGTAGGAAGGTTTGGCTGCTATTTTCTTTCTCTCTAATTTTGATTTTTTAAAGATCTGAAGTAAATGTGTTTATGGTGTTTAATCATTGGATGGATTTAATGTTTTTGCAAAATGTAGATCGGACCTTACACAAACTTCGGCCTCTGTGAAGTTTTCGAATGAGGAACTTCGTAAAACATATTTGGCAGCAGAAATAGCTCTTAGCTTACCAAGAGGTGCTTCTTTATAGGTTCCTGAATTTGATGCATGAAATGGAACTCCTAGAGAAAGTTTATGGGCTTTGCAGTCAACACTTTGTATTTTAGTTTCAAAACAGAGGGACTGAGGGTGGAAAATGAAGTAAGATTTAGAAAGAGAGGGGTTAGTTACCGCCATGGACATAGACAATTAAAGTACAGGATACGACACAATGCATTTCGACCTCTTGGGTTTTCTTCAGGCAAAAGCAAATGACATTTGGGACAGTGAAAACGAAGAATGAGAAACCACTTATCTTCTCAGATTCGCGCACGATCAAAATGCTTTTTAGATCGTGCGCGAATATGAGAAGATAAGTAGCTTCTCGTTCTTCGTTTTCACTGTCCTAAATGTTATTTGTTTTTGCCTGAAGAAGATTCAAGAGGTCGAAACGCATTGTGTCTTGTCCTGTACTTTGTTTGACATTGTATTTTAGTTAATAAATGTTGTGGAGCACTGAAAAATACCTCTTCAACATATGTCCAATATATATATATATATATATATATATATATATATATATATATATATAATATAAATTTTCAAGTGATGTTAATGCATTGTTATGTGGAGATCTGAATGCTAGAGCGTCATACATCTTCCCTGAAATTATGACGGAAAATGAGTTGCATACGAACGTTGTAAACGATTCTAAGGAGGAAAGAAGATGCTGTCAAGACAAGACACTAAATACATATGGTAAAAAAAATCAATGAGACTGTTATTGGTGAATTGTTGAAGTATGCAAGAGTGCAAGTTGTTGACTTCTTACGAGCTCTTTTCAATAGACTTTTTGATAATGGTATCTTCCCAGAAAACCAAACAACGTCTGTACCTTTGCTCATATTCAAGAAAGGCGATGTAAATAATCCTAATAATTGCAGAGGTAACTCTTTGGTTAACGTTAATTGTGAAACATTAGCCGTATTATTAACAGCAGATTACAGGAATGGGTTAATGGTAATAATATTACGGGAGAACATCAAGCTGGTTTCAAAAAGGGTTACTTTACTATCGATCACAATACTCTTGTTGCGCTTGTTCAAAAACCATTTTCTATAAATCATGAATTCTATGTTGCCTTTATTGACTTTGAAAAAGCCTTTAACTCCTTCAATAGAAAGCTTTTGTGGACAGTATTACTTAAATATGGTGTAAAAGGGTAAATATTAGGTGTATTAGAGCCATAAACAAAGTAATTAACACCAGGGTAAGAAGTGGTTTCAGTCTGGCAGATTTAATTTATTGTGTTGCTGGGGTAAAGCAAGGCGATGACTGTAGCCCTGCATTGTTTTCTATGTTCATTAATGAGGTTTCCATTGAGGTTATCAATAATGGCCTTCAAGGTAGACGGTTTTCAGATGATGTGTTGGAATAATTTATCCTACTATTAGCAGATGACATCGTTTTGTTTTCAGAAACGATAGTTGACTCACAACGTCAGTTAAACATTCTAAGCAATGCTGCTTCCTCATTAAACATAAAAGTTAACATGAATAAAAACAACATTGTGGTGATTTGAAAGGGAGAATATTTGGTGGTGATGGAAAGATGGATGTATGATGGACTTATCATACTTGTGCTGAATGTGTATGAATACTTGGGGATCTATTTTTCTACACGCTTAAGTTTTAACATTGCTTGTAAAAACCTTGCTTGACTTGACTTGACTTGGTCCTTAGACGTCGGTCCGTGGGGGCACCCCTGAAGCAGTGACAACCATCCTTCTCCATTCCTCTCTGTTCTCTGCCCTCCGCAATGTATTTCTCAGCTGCAGGCCTGTCCATTCCGTGATGTTATCCTCCCATCTTTTCCTTTGTCGACCTCTTCGCCTTTGTCCTGGTACGTGCCCTGCATGATTGTCTTGGCAAGGCCTGTTGATCGTGTGATGTGTCCATACCATTTCAGTTTGCATCTTTTTACTGAGGTTAGGAGATCGACATATGGACCAATTTCATTCTCGATGCGCTTTTTAACTTCCACATTGCTGATGTGATCTCTGTATGAGATGCCAAGGAGTCGTCTGAAGCACCTCATTTCCATTGTTTGGATCTTTTTCTCAAGGTCTGATTTCAACGTCCATGACTCACAAGCATATAAGAATATCGCCATGACTAAGGATCGCATCAGTCTAATCTTTGAGCTGATGGAGATGTTTTTATTTCTCCAAAGAGGCGTTAGCTTAGATAGCGTAGCTGTGGTCTGAGCGACTCTTGAGATGATTTCAGGTCTTGATCCTTCATCTGAGATTGTTGCCCCCAAGTACTTAAATTGTTGACTGGCTCAAGCTTTTTGTTGTTGATGGTTATGTCTTGGGTAAAGCCGATTGGGTTGTTAGTCATGACCTTTGTCTTTTCCGCACTTATTTCCATGCCATAATCAGCAGAGGTGTTGTTGAGTCTGTTGATCAGGTGCACTAGCTCTTGTTCGTTTCCAGCTAGTCCATCTATGTCGTCGGCAAAACGGAGGTTGGTGATGGTTCTCCCTCCAATGTTTACAGTTCCTTCATGGTCTTCTAGCGCATCGGTCATAATTCTCTCAAGGAAGACATTGAAAAGTGTGGGGGAGAGTAGACAGCCCTGTCGCACTCCAACGGTAGTTCGGAACCACTCGCCTATGTTGTTACCGAAGAAAACGGCACTGGTGGCTTTATTGTAGAGGCTTTCAATAGTTCTGATGAGGTTGGCATTGATGTTGGAGAGTTTCATTGTTGCCCATAATGCTTCGTGCCACACTCGGTCGAAGGCCTTCTTGAAGTCTATGAATACGTGGTACAGATGTTGTTGGTGTTGGTTGTACTTCTCACACAGTATTCTTAGGTTGAATATCTGCTCTATGGTACTTCGTCCTGGCCTGAACCCCGCTTGTTCTTCAGCGATGATCTTTTCTGCTTGTGGGTTCAGTCTATTCAGGATTACTTTCAGCATAACTTTGCTTGGGTGGCTGATGAGGCTAATCGTGCGATAATTTTGGCATTGCTGTAGGTTGCCTTTCTTTGGTAGCGTGATGATAAGTGACTGCGTCCAGGGAGTAGGCCATTCCCCGGTTTCCCAGATTCTGTTGCATATTGCAAGTAACATGTCCACCATTGGATCACCTCCTGCCTTGATCAATTCTGCCGGTATGTTGTCAACACCGGGCGATTTTCCTGCTTTCATTGATGATAAGGCTCTAATGATTTCATCACGTGTTATATTATCCTTGCTGTTATTTGTTGGTTCCGGCGCGACAAGGATTGATGAATTTCCCTCAGCGTTGTGCGAGTAAAGCTCAGAACAGTATTCTGTCCATCGTTGTAGTATCTTTTCATCATCGTTGAGACATTTACCGTTTTTGTCATGGATCGTTGTTGTCTTGGCTTGTTTCTTTCCCGTTAGGGCCTTGACAATTTTGTAGGCTGCTTTGCTGTTGTTGTTTTTCAGATTATTATCAATCTCTTGGCATTGGGTGTCAATCCAAGTTTCCATTGCTGCCTTCATCTCAGTTTTAACCTTCTTGTTAACATCATTGTACTCTCTTTTTCCTTCTGGGTTGTTCTTTTTGTTTTTCAATTCCCGACGTTTGTCACAAAGTTCCAGAATTTCGTCGGTGACCCATGGATTCTTCTTCGGCCGATGTTTACCAAGCACTTCTGCTGCTTGCATCTAGGGCAAATAATGCTTTGACGTGCGTAATAAAGAGGTTGTGCGCTTTGAATGATAATTCGCTTGAGTTATTCTATAAAAAAATATTGATTCCCAGACACAGCCTTTTTTGGTGTATGGGGCTGAAATGTGGGGTTTAGATAATGTCAATGTTCATTGTGAGACTTTGGATTCTTTATTGAGGGCACATAAGACCGTATGGCGAAAGTTTGGCTGTGTCTGGAGTGGCACTGTCTTCGTCTGTCCGTGGGCAGGGGTGGTTGGGTCTGTGGGGTGTGCTCGGCAGCTGGAGGGTGGTGTTTTTCGCCGGTGGGCTCTGCAGTCATGAAATACGGGCTGGTACACCCATGGGGATGCTACTTTAAGGCTGTTGTGAGCTGCATCCTGTAGTCTAGATTACCTCTGTTCAGGAGCAGTTATGTCCCTTGATATCTTAATGGAGTGTCCTGTGCGTGCCTGTACCCATCGTCAACACAGCGCAGGCCTCCAAGGGTGGTACAGGACTGCTCTAAAGGCAGGCGAAGACAGTGCTTCTCTGGGTCCTCCCCAGCACCTTCGGGTGTTTCTTTTTCTTCTTTGCCTTAACTAGGCTGACCCTGGAGAAAGGTCCAGTGACGGTGAGGAAAGACCCACTGACCACAGGGAAAGTCCTGTTGACAGTGGGAAAGACTACAACTTTGGATTCTTTCTTGAGGGCACATAAGACCGTATGGCGAAAGTTTGGCTGTGTCTGGAGTGGCACTGTCTTCGTCTGTCCGTGGGCAGGGGTGGTTGGGTCTGTGGGGTGTGCTCGGCAGCTGGAGGGTGGTGTTTTTCGCCGGTGGGCTCTGCAGTCATGAAATACGGGCTGGTACACCCATGGGGATGCTACTTTAAGGCTGTTGTGAGCTGCATCCTGTAGTCTAGATTACCTCTGTTCAGGAGCAGTTATGTCCCTTGATATCTTAATGGAGTGTCCTGTGCGTGCCTGTACCCATCGTCAACACAGCGCAGGCCTCCAAGGGTGGTACAGGACTGCTCTAAAGGCAGGCGAAGACAGTGCTTCTCTGGGTCCTCCCCAGCACCTTCGGGTGTTTCTTTTCTTCTTTGCCTTAACTAGGCTGACCCTGGAGAAAGGTCCAATGACGTTGAGGAAAGACCCACTGACCACAGGGAAAGTCCTGTTGACAGTGGGAAAGACTACAACTTTGGATTCTTTCTTGAGGGCACATAAGACTGTATGGCGAAAGTTTGGCTGTGTCTGAAGTGGCACTGTCTTCGTCTGTCCGTGGGCAGGGGTGGTTGGGTCTGTGGGGTGTGCTCGGCAGCTGGAGGGTGGTGTTTTTCGCCGGTGGGCTCTGCAGTCATGAAATACGGGCTGGTACACCCATGGGATGCTACTTTAAGGCTGTTGTGAGCTGCATCCTGTAGTCTAGATTACCTCTGTTCAGGAGCAGTTATGTCCCTTGATATCTTAATGGAGTGTCCTGTGCGTGCCTGTACCCATCGTCAACACAGCGCAGGCCTCCAAGGGTGGTACAGGACTGCTCTAAAGGCAGGCGAAGACAGTGCTTCTCTGGGTCCTCCCCAGCACCTTCGGGTGTTTCTTTTTCTTCTGGGTTTAGATAATGTCAATGTTCATTGTGAGACGGTGCATTTATTTGCTTTGAAAATTGTGTCTAGATCTCGATAGGCATATCTCTAATGATTTGTCTATGGGAGTGCAATAAATATCCATTATTCATTAGTTCAGCCGTTAGATGTGTTCGGTATTGGTTAAGATTTTACGCATGGATCGTTGTAGATTGCCTCGTAAGTCTTATGAAAGGTTATTCGAACTGAAAGTAAAGGGAAAAATGAACTGGCTTTCAAACATGCGTCTATTTCTGTGTAAGCATCGATTTGGGTTGTTTAGCTGACTCAGGGTGTTGCGAATCAAAATCAGTTTCTTCTTGCTTTTCGACAAAGGTTGATTGACTGTAGATGTGGGATATCCAAACTAGTGAACGATATAATTTGTACGAAATTGGTCTAGTTTTTCTTGTATTCAGCCTTATTTGAAATCCCATTTCGGCATGTATTTGAAAAGATCAGTTGCTGAATTTAGACTTGGGCTTCTGAAAAAAGGACCCATTTCTTAAGATACAGTCAACATAGACAAAATGACTTAGTTTGTCCACTGTGTATACAAGGTGAGGAAAATGAAATAATTTCATGTTCATTTACCCAGCTTTAGAAGATATTCACCAAAAATTTATCCCACAGAATTATTATGTGTTTTTGTTTAAGGCGTCTAAGATCAGAGAAACAGTGCCATCTTAGCTGGTGTTCTTGTTTGATGGATGATTTGCTTTTTTTCCGATAAATGATTTTGTTCTGATCATTCCCTCTTCAAATGGGCCATTGCCCAAACTGAATAGAAACTAATCTGGTCTGCTCTCTCTCTCTCTCTCTCTCTCTCTCTCTCTCTCTCTCTCCCCTCTCTCTCTCTCTCCTCTCTCTCTCACGCACACACACACAGATATATATAATATATATATTATATATATATATATATATATATATATGAGAGATAGAGAGAAATAGAGAGATAGAGAGAGACAAATAGATACATAGATAGATAGACATGGAGAGAGAGAGAGAGAGAGAGAGAGAGAGAGAGAGAGAGAGAGAGAGAGAGAGAGAGAAAGAAGAGAGAGAGAGAGATTCTTTAACTATACTTCATATCACTCCAGGTGTTAATCTTTCATCCCTCTAATCACTTTTTTCTTCCTACACCTATCCAATGCCCCCTATCCCACTCCCACCTACCTCCTACCTACCCCCTGCCTCCCCGGATTTTCAATCTTTTTTGTTTTGTTTTTGGCTACAACATTTTAACATTGTGAAACGTCACTGCTATATATCTCCCAGACCTTCTTCCAGTGTGCTTTAACAGCAACCGAGTAAATTCAATTTCGCTGGTAGCCCTTTTTTATCTTTTTTTTTTTTTTTTTGGCCTTCAAAGCACTTGTACGATCATATCCAAACCATGAACGATATAATGTGTGTACATTTCCCTCGTGCCGTGGTTGGATAAATTTCAGTGAACAATTAAATCACAGAATGGTGTTGCACGGTTGGAAGCATGCCTCCCCTCTGACAAGCTGGGTGTTTCAGCTCAGTAAATTGATCCACAGAGACTGTTTAAATTAAACGAAAAATTGACCCTCTGTCTCTGTCTGTCTGTCTGTCTGCTGTCGTCTGTCTGTCCCCTCTCTCTCTCTCCTCTCTCTATTCCTCTCCTCTCTCTCCCCTCTCTCTTCTCTCTCTCTCTCCCCTCTCTCTCCTTGCTGAAGTAGACCTTTATCCACATCACGCATAAAATCTGTATATTTGTTTGTCGTCCCTATTTTTCAGAAGAATGTAGTGTGCGTGTGTGTGTGTGTGGTGTGTGGTGTGTGTGTGTGTGGGAGGGGGTGGGGGGGGGCGTGTGTGGTGGTGGTGGGTCGTGGTGGTGGTGGGG
>CM031623.1:14286694-14289194 GCA_018398815.1 Conus ventricosus | reverse complement strand
TTGCTGGAATGGTACTCGGTACTTATCCTTGAAATTTATTAGTTCATTGTATTTTAGTCTCTTGTGGATTCATTCCAAGAACTGGCCCTCAGCACTTGTGTCTTAAGAGGTTATCTTTTTATATTTTCTACTTTTCACAAGAAAATGTAGCTTGGTTTGCTCTTTCATGATTTTCTTTTGCTTCTTAAGTGGCACCTTTGGTTGGTTTTTTGAAAACTCAACAAACATACTACGGTAATTTCACATCAGCTTTTTCTGGGATAGCATTCTTCGTAAAACCGAAAAGGCAGAGGAGTCAAATTACCACTTTCCGCAGTCACTGAGGAGAAACAATCAGGTTTCGAAATATCGGTATCTGACCAGGAGTTATATGTTAGTGGGTTTCCTCCCCATTGGAGACTGTCTCCCTCTTGAGACTATAAGCTTGCTGAAGGCTCATTTTGAGAAGCATTTATTTTATTTATTTTTTCCCCATTCACCCACTCAAGCACATACTGTTATTAGGCAGAATTGTCTACCACTGCAGATATGAATGCTTGTTTTCCCCTATTTCTTCAATCTAAGACATAAGAGCAAGCTTTGTTTACAATTCAATATATATAATATATAATATATATATATATATATAATATAATATATATATATATATATGATTAAAAAGCCTAGAGCAATTCTACAAGTGCTCAACCCCTTGGGGAGCAACATTTGTTAAAACAAGTGTAAAAGTGTAAATAATTAATATTCCTCTTTTACACTTGTCTTAACCATATATATATATATATATATATATATATATATATATATATATATATATGCATATATATATATATATGCGTAGAGAGAGAGAGAGAGAGAGAGAGAGAGAGAGAGAGAGAGAGAGAGAGAAGAGATTGAATCTTTGCCAAGTCATCAATACGATGACGGAGGAATTGTAAGCCTACACTTGTTTTCCATCACTACTAAATTGTTCAACATATTGTTTGGTCAATCAGTGAGAGACTGCATCTCTTAGGAGATCCTAGTAAAGGATGTTCTGTGCAGTTCTTAGCTGCTGTCACCACTTACGTGACTGACACTGCTTGGGTTATCTAACAGTAAAGCTGACCAATCTGACGTTGATGCCTTCAACCTCCCTTGCATCCTGAAATGGACCCTACAGCATAGGCTCAAAGATTACCCCGTACATTTATATACTGTTTGCATAATGATTTTAGGTTTTTTCAGCAGCGTATTTCCTTACCACCTTTCCTTTCGTTTTCCTTCTCTACCCTTAGCTGGCTGCTTAGGGGTGCTGTTGCTTCCGTGTTTAAACCCTTGGTGGGGAGAATACCACAGAATTGTCAACTGTGGTATATCTCTATGTGATGCCAAGGGAGCATATAGTCAGGAGCCACGCTTTCGTAATAACTATGATCCAGCGGACGGACAGCCTCTGAGCAGTGCAGTATTAATCAATCGTTATTATATTTGCAAGATATTAACCTGTGTAATTCTTAGTTTGTTACTTCCCTTCTTCTCTAGTTTCTTTATCTACATGGATTTTAAATGTGTAGCCAGTCTTCAGTACATTGACAGAAGAATTGCAAACATACGCTTGGTTTCTCCCACTACTTACATATCTGTTTGTTTGTTTTTTTTCCCGAAAATAAATTTACAATAGTAAATGTAGTGTTGTCCTTTTAGCACTATCGAGTCTAGCATCTCGTATTTTTTTCTAATTTCACATCAGCTCTTATTAATATAATAAAGGACAATCTTTCGCAGCGTGACTATTTCAATTTTCAGACTCTCTTAAAGCTCGTGTCGGAGAGCAAGTGTAAATTCACATTCCCGTAAGTAGCGTTTGATTGAGTCTTTTCTGCCTGTGGCAGAAAGTACACATATCGCTATCAGTGATTTGCATACATTTTAAAGCACTGTTACCAGAATTCTGTGACATGTTCGAAGTCGGAACCATTGTTTCTTTATTTGGTTAATGGTCTTAATTCTTGTTAGTACTTTGATCCATTTTAGTAGTTATACCAAGACACTGTTACGATTTGGAAAAGGCACTTTGGTAAAAACAGTTTGCTTCACATTGTACTGATGAAAACGAGTTCAAACAAAATGAATTTGTGTTCTTATTTTTACGAATCAATCAGGTTCATTTGCGTCGAGGTCATCAATTTCGGGATACAATGAATGTAGTACTATTTTCCATTTGAAGTCCTTCAAATACGTTTTCTTTATCCAGGGGATATTTTGGAAACTGGCTATATATCTTAAGATTTGGTATAAATATGCTTCCCTCCTACACGTTTTGTCCAGAGTATTTTTTTTAATCTTATTAAAGTTTCAAATCGGAGCAACTGAGGGAGGAAAATGAAGCAAAATTGAGAGAGAGAGAGAGAGAGAGAGAGAGAGAGAGAGAGAGAGAGAGAGAGAGAGAGAGAGAGAGAGAGAGAGAGTTAGTTACCGCCAGGACATAGACAAAGTACAGGACAAGACACAATGCATTTCG
>CM031623.1:14276694-14281694 GCA_018398815.1 Conus ventricosus | reverse complement strand
TGTTTGAGAATGGATACAAGATGTTGGGAAAACCAGGAAATGTGTGACTCACATAAGGGAAAGTGAACTCATCCTGTCTTGCTGAGGCTCAAGAAAATACAGCAAGAAGCAGAGGTTTGCTGTCACCTCAAAGCCGATGATGGTAGAGACTGTCTCCTGTGTGGGGACGGTCGACAGCAAGACGTGTTTAACCTGTTGCAGTCTAGGCAGGGAGCTGCCTGACAATGGTGGTGATTGCAGCAAGAGTTCCTTTGGGAGAGACCAACAGGAGCCCTTCCGTGGAGAGGGTGAAGTTCATGGAGTCTGGGAGACTCGTCTGAGGGTGCAACTCGAGCTACGTTGCCAGTGTCCCCCAACTGGGGTTTGGCCAATCGGGAGGATACAACAGTGTGGCAGCTTCAGCGATTGTAGTCACACAGTGTGATGAGAGAACTAACTGGTCAACCAAGGAATACTGGCAAGTTATGGACGTTTTATCTGTTCCTAATTTTATAAGTGTGCCACAAGAATAGTGGAATGTTTTCTTCCAGTAAATTAAGAGTAACTGAAGAACAGGGGAAGCGAGTATGAGATTATCTGTATGATGTTTACATTTTTGTATGATGCAGATAAGTGTGTTGTGTAGTGACAGGTGGGGGCTCCGAGTCAAGTTAAATAGAATGTGATCATTTTCTATGAATGTATTGGTTTTCTCGTCACCTTTGTGCGGGCCTGATGTGAGTGACAGAGTCCGTGTGCCTATGCCAGAGCGCATTTTGGTTGTGAAAGCGTAAATGCTTCTGTCTATACCCCCGACCCCCCCCCCCCCCCCCCCCATGACATCCCTGCAAATGATAACCATATTTTAATAACAAGGGGGGGGGGGGGGGGGTGGGGGGCCTTCAGAGGTCCGTCACAAATTGAGGGCTCATCCGGATGAATGTAAATGAGCCATAAGTGATTTTAATTTCTGGGTTTTGATCAAATTGCAAAGGAATTTGAAATTTGTTATCATTGTGAAAACCTAGATTTTTTTTTCTTACCGGGAAAGATGTTAGTCATATGTTGATTGTCTTGATTTTTTTTCTTCATGACCATGCCTGTTGTTTGATTTGGTTGCTTTGAGGTTGGTTGTGCGGCATAACTATTTGATCGCTTTATTTACGGTGATCGTGTGGGTATCACGCTTGTTAGTGTGGTTGTGGTAGCTGGCTGATCGAGGGTTAGATAGCTTCAAAATGTCGACTGAAGAGGGTGCTGAGGCGATGGGTCCCCTGAAGAAGATGACCTAATAGCGGAAGGAAAAGCTTTAGGACTAAAGGGTCCGGAACTGAAGGCATATGTAGATGAGAACTGGCCCCGTCTAATTGAAGTTCAGAAAATACAAAGGGAACGGGAAGAAGAAAAGAAAAAAGGGGAAAGAATCCTTGAGGGAGGAGATCGTTAAGGAGCAAATTCTGTCCACTTGTCGGAAGGATCTCACAGTATTCTTGGTAGAAAGAGAATTAGGAAGTTTAGAGGAGTTAATGAGGATGGCAGACAGGTATGAATCTGCCCATGAGGGTGAAGTTCAGTGGAGTAAAGTAAAGAGTAACTGAAGAATAGGGGATGCGATTATGAGATTCTTTTCTTTCTTTCTTTCTGCGTACGCAGGCTGATACTCCTGCGGACACTCCCTGTATAGCCAGGCAGTGGAGTTTTGTGTGTATGACCCTTTTCTATCCCGCCATAAGGCAGCCATACTCCATCTTCGGGAAAGGTGCATGCTATGTGTCACGTGTCATCCATACCAACGGCCAGACTGGCCTTCTCTTCCGAAAGTTGGTGATGGGATTTTACGTGTGTGCAAGATGTTGTGCGTGCGTTCACACACGAACCTCGGTTTATAGTCTCATTCCAAGGACTGTGTGGGTAATGGAGTCAGAACCAATGTTAACTCCGAGGGAAAAATCCCCCTATACCAAAATTCGAACCCGCAACCCCAGGATCACGAGTCTGGCGCTCTACCAACTGAGCTATTCCGGCCCCCGATTATGAGATGATATGTATGATGTTTACATGTTTGTATGATACAGAATAAGTGTGTTATGTAGTGATGGGTGGGGCTCCGAGTTAAGTTAAATAAAATGTTGATCATTTTCTATGAAGGTTTTTGCTTTCCCCCGTCACCTTTGTGCAGGCCCGATGTGAGTGACAGAGTGCGTGTGCCTATGCAAGAGTGCGTTTTGGTTGTGAAAGCATAAATGCTTCTGTCTATACTCCCCTCCCCCC
Source organism: Conus ventricosus (assembly GCA_018398815.1). NCBI lineage: Eukaryota > Metazoa > Mollusca > Gastropoda > Neogastropoda > Conidae > Conus > Conus ventricosus. The sequence continues at coordinate 14,279,444 of CM031623.1, read as the reverse complement.
TCCCCCCTTACCCCCCCCCCCCCCCCCCCCCCCCCCCCCCCCGCGGAATCCCTAAATATGATTATCATATTTTAATAACAAGGGGGAGCATTGGAGACCCGTCACACCATGCTATAGCTTATCCATTCTACTCTCAGTAAAACATTTGTATACATATTCGTGTGACATAGATCACGTCATCCGGCTGAAATACCCCAACTGCTTCGAGCAATCTATCAGGTTTGGAGCACCATTGAAGTGTCGATCACGCTGCGCCGCTGTGAGGCTGTAATCAAATGCTCAGCATGGGCCACGCCTTAAAGGAGGTACACCCAAAGATGCGGGTGGGATCTCATGCAGTACTGTCATCAACTGCCACCAAAAAAAAGTGAAAACAATCCTGCACCACCCTCGAACCTGTGCTGTGTTCACATCGGGTGCAGGCGCGCACAAGGCACACACACACACACACACACACACACACACACACACACACACAACACGCCTGTGCACACACACACACACACACACACACACACACACACACACACACACTGGTAATAATGACACAGCCAATGTTAGATACGCAAGGTCTGACCAGCGCAAGCGAGGCTGCGTGAGGCATATGGCAGTTGCTTGAAGATGGCGTTTTTTTGCCAGTGGGCTCTGCAGTCATGACATATTTGCTGGTACACTCATGGGAGCGCTACTTTGGAGGTTCTGTCGTGTCACATCCAGTGACCACTACACAATGCCATCTGCCAGGGAGCAATTACGTCCCTTGATGTCTTAAAGGAATCTCTGACAGATCATTCCCTTAACTGACTCTTGATTTCGACTCTCATTGAAAATGAAAGGAAATGTCCAAAGATTTGGATTCAGTGGAATAGACACACACACACACACACACACACATATATCTATCTATCTATCTATCTATCTATCTATCTATATATATAGATCAGTATATTTAAAATGCCTGATCTTAAGATTCTTCTTTTAACTTGTTTTAACTATATATATATATATATATATATATATATGTATATGTATATATATATATATATATACCAATTATAAACAAAGCTTGATCTTAAGTCTTAAATTGAAGAAATAGGGGGAGATAAGCATTCATATCTGCAGTGGTAGATAATTCTGCCTAACTAACAGTAGAGTGGGTGAATGGGGAATAATATATGCTTCTCAAAATTGAGCCTTCAGCAAGTCTATAGTCTCCAAGGGGGAGACAATCTCCAATGGGGAGGAAATTCACTAACATATAACTCCTGGTCAGATACGGGTATTTCAAAAACCTGATTGTTTCTCCTCAGTGACCGCAGAAAGTGGTAACTTGACTCCTCTGCCTTTTCAGTTTTAAGAAGAATGCTATCCCAGAAAAAGGCTGGTGTGCAATACCTTAGTATGTTTGTTGAGTTTTCAAAAAGCCAACCAAAGGTACCACCTAAGGAGCAAAAGAAAATCATGAAAGAGCTAAACAAGCTAATTTTCTTGTGAAAAGTAGAAAATATTAAAAACAAGATAACCTCTTAAGACACAAGTGCTGAGGGTCAGTTCTTGGAATGAATCTGCAAGGGACTAAACTACAATAAACTAAAACATTCCAAGGATAAGTAACCGAGCACCATTCCAGCAACTTACAGAGCAGCTTTGTGTTGCAATGACTGCAAGAAATATTCAATTATAAACAAAGCTTGCTCTTATGTTTGAGATTGAAGAAATAGGGGAGATAAGCATTCATATCTGCAGTGGTAGATAATTCTGCCTAACTAACAGTATGTGCTTGAGTGGGTGAACGGGGAATAATATATGCTTCTCAAAATGGAGTCTTCAGCAAGCTTATGGTCTCCAAGGGGAGGCAATCTCCAATGGGGAGGAAATTCACTAACATATAAGTCCTGGTCAGATACCGATATTTCAAAAACCTGATTGCTTCTCCTCAGTGACCGCAGAAAGTGGTAACTTGACTCCTCTGCCTTTTTGGTTTTAAGAAGAATGCTATCCCAGAAAAAGGCTGGTGTGCATTACCTTAGTATGTTTGTTGAGTTTTCAAAAAGCCAACCAAAGGTGCCACCTAAGAAGCAAAAGAAAATCATGAAAGAGCAAAACAGGCTACATTTTCTAGTGAAAAGTAGAAAATATAAAAGATAACCTCTTAAGACACAAGTGCTGAGGGCCAGTTCTTGGAATGAATCCGCAAGGGACCAGACTACAATAAACTAATAAATTCCAAGGATATATATATGCACTTGTTTTCCCCCACTACTTGATTGTTCAGCATTATATATATATATATATATATATATATATATATATATATATATGTATATATTATATATATATATATATATATATATATATATATATATATATATATAAAGGATCCTGATGACAGCGCAACACGCTCGAAACAAATTTGTAGATAGTTTTAAGATTCCTCTTTTAACTTGTTTTAACTAATGTTGCTCCCCAAGGGGTTCAGCACTTAAAAAATTGTTTTAGGCATTTTAAATATACTGATTGATATATATATATATATATATATATATATATATATATATATATATATATATATATATATATATATATATATATATATGTGTGTGTGTGTGTGTGTGTGTGTGTGTGTGTGTGTGTGTGTGTGTGCGTGCGTGTGCGTGTGCGTGTGCACGCGCGTGTGTGTGTATGCACTTTTATTACTCATAAAGTGGATTAAGAAAGAAAAATGGATATAATTTTTTTTTCTTCTTTTT
>CM031623.1:14256694-14271694 GCA_018398815.1 Conus ventricosus | reverse complement strand
TTTCATCGTTAAAACCAATGACCTTTCTCTGTTCCTGACAGAGGGCAACGGAGGCAGTACCAGCAGCCGCCTAAAGTGTGGAAGTGGAACGTGACGCGCTGTGTCCCTGCCATTCAGATGGGCTTCAACAAGCACCTGTTCCTGGCAGAGATGGTGTCCGCCAGCATGGCCATGGGCGTCGAGCATTTCGTCTTCTACGTCCAACGGGCGGGGCCTAACGTGCTAAGGCTGCTGCAGGTCTCGTTGATTTAGTAGTATGGAATCGAAATCACTAAGGCACTTCTTTTTTTTTCTTTTTTTACTGGATACGTTTTCAGCCAGTATCTCAGTATCGTTGTTGTCACTAAGAGTACGTACCTAGCGCCTCGGATAGAGACCAAGTTCTAAGTGCTTTACGACCCACGCTGTCGTTTACACAACCGGCGGCCTACCTGAGTAGAGCCGACTGAAGAGCTGCCTGTTGGTGCTATATTCAGTCGATTTCCGCGTCATCCAGTCGAGTGTCAGTCACTCACTTTAAAGTTGTCAATGGAATTTTACGTGTGTGCAAGATGCTACCGTGCACTCACACACAAAACTTCAATTTACAGCCTCAATCGAAAGACTTTTCGGGTCTGGAGTCAGAGCGAGCGTTGGCTGCGAGGGACAAATCCCACGGCACCGAGTCGGCCTGATAGAGACTCGATCCAGCAACCGCAGGATGACCAGGATCACGACCTTTATCAATCTCATGGCGATCTGTTTGGTAGCTGAAGTCTGGCCATGGAAGGACAATCATTTTATGTTGGACGTTGAAGATGTACTGGCCACTATGTCCAGGCTCAATCATACACAGGAAACTTGCAAAGGGAGGCGACTGCAGGCGGAAATTTATACCAATTTTGAAAAATCTAAACAAATGTCAAAACGTAGTTTCAAGGCTCCGCAGAAAAACGTCGACAAACGAATCACAAGACAAACCACGACGCTTTTTGACCTATTTATTTAACACCCATCTTGCGCCGAATCGGATGATGAAAAGTGATTGCTCGTTCATTTTCCTTGTCCTGGGTGCTGTGTATCTTGCCTGAAGAAGGCCTAAGAGGTCGAAACGCGTCGTGTTCTCAAAATTCATAAATAGAAAAGTCAAAGAAACCATGGAAAAATTACAGAAAATCCTGCCGGAACAAGGGATATCGCCCTGACCTTCTGTCTGTCCACATCCCACTATTGAGTGGTGCTCACCTCAACTACCAGCATACTTCAGCATGCCAGCCTGCTGCTTTTCATTAAAGCGCGGAAGGCGATTGAGACACATTTCTTATCATTGCCAACCGTTGAGATCCACAGTCCAGTTGAGACCGACTATCGCTATCGGAAGCATTTTCATGTCTTTTCGAATCCAGACTCATCAACACAAAAACCAGCCGTTAGAAACAGGAAATGTTCCATACAGTCTTTTCTGTTGACATTTGTGTGTGTGTGTGTGTGTGTGTGTGTGTGTGTGTGTGTGTGTGTGTGTGTGTGTGTGTGTGTGGTGTGTGTGTTGTGGTGTGTGTGTCTGAGCAACTTGCGCTAACGTCTTGGAATCAGATGCCTCAGAACATAGGCAAAAACTGACCAACAGAATAGATTTTACTACTCGTGGTAACAAATTGGCTAATGATATACTTCTACTTGTAATCATGGACAGCTTCTACAACACTTTGTTTCCTATCAAGTGTATATGATGTCTTCAGGAAATTCTGGAAGGCCTCATCCGCAAATGTGGATGTCAGCATCAACACGCTGAATGCATTGCATCTACATTCCAGTTCAGAGTGAACTGAAAATTTTAATGTGATATTTCCATCCTGTGAGGTTAAGAAGTCTATGGTTTAAATCTCAGCTGGATCTGGAAGATTACAGGACATTTTTTTTAAAAAAGCATCTCAATACACGTGAAGACATCCACGGTAGTTTTTATCTTGCGTGTGTGCAGATGCACACACCTCAGCATAGACCCTATGATTGGTGCATGTGTAAATAATGTTTAGGAACACAAACATACCCAAGACCAAAGGCATCACCGTATAAAAGGCAGGTTAACAATTAACAATAATAAAGGACACACATACCATCATTGTCAAGACGAAAAGGAGATGCTTTTCTTTTTAATTCTGAGCAGGGCATTTGCTATACACCACACTCCATTCAGTGCCCAGTAACACCATCACCCACTGCCTGTACACTGACTGCAGGCTGGGGATGCACGGGGGGAGGGAGGGAGGGGGGCACTTCAGGGTGCTGGGAAAAAATGATGATGGTGGATGGACTGGAATGAGAGGGAGGGATCAGAGGGGAGAAGAAGAGGGTTGGAAGGGTGAATGGATTGCAGGGGGAGGAAGGAGAACATGACATATTCCTCGTGTCATTTTTTATTTATTTTTCACTTGTGTATCCACTTCCTAGACTCCTAACTGTGAGTGATACCCACTATTATAACATTCCTTTTTCCATTCTCATTGAATGACCCCGGTAAGTACTAACTGACTCCCTTTTTTCTTATTTTTTTAATTTCTTTCTTTTTCTTTTTTCTTGTATGTTCCAAGCATTCCTGCCTTGGTTCCAGGTGTTAGAAGAGCAGAGGATCGCTGAGGTTCATCCGTGGAATCTTCACATGCCGGAGAGAAAGTCTGTGTTCTACTCGGCGGAGTTTTCAGCCATCCACGAGTGTCTGTATCGCCACCTGCGCAGTTCCAGGTTCCTGCTGTTCGGGGACCTGGATGAGCTCTTCGTTCCTAGGACACAGCGCACTCTCCTGCCGCTGCTGTCTGGGCTCTTCGAGAAGGTAGGGTATCAAGACCTTGTGTAGTAGTAGTAGTACTTTAATTTTACGTCTTTTCACAAACTACGTGATATTAGACAAGAAAGGAGAGATAGACAGGCAAATAGACGGAGATAGATAGAGTTTGTTCATATGTGTGTGTGTGTGTGTGTGTGTGTGTGTGTGTGTGTGTGTGTGCGTGTGTGTGTGTGTGTGTGTGTGTGTGTAGGGAGGGGGTGGGCTGGGAGTGAGCGGAGGGTGGTGTACATAAAATCAGAAAACAATCAGACACACAAACGAATAAACAAACAAACCTACACACACTAACAATATCAGATTAAAGCAAATACCTAACTGGACTACAAATCAAGCAGAAAGTAACTTTCAAAGCAAAATCAATATCAGAAAAATATCTGTCACAGACATGCCTGATAAATATGGCAGAAATGCCTTGAGAGGCACACATTCGAACAAAACATGATCTCTTGTCAATTTTGTTTCCCCGCATATGCATTTTGTTGCAGAGCTATATTTAGTTCTAAAAGCATCCAGTTTCAATCAATGAAATATTGAAACGAAGTTTCTGTATTGATGCATATCATAAATGTGCAGATTTTGGATGCTTTTGAAATGATCAATACTAAAAAGAGGATTATTTTGTGTCTGAACATGAAAAACAGCGTTGTTCTGCCCATTTCTGAAATATTCCCAAGCTGTTTGTTTTAAAATTTGTTGACTCTCTTTCAAAGTGAACGGTATGGAAATAGTTTGTACCCTCGTTCCATTTTCAGCGCCTTTTTTCGCACATCTGTCAGCAAGTTCATTGCCCGAAATTCCACAGTGTGAAGGAACCCAGAATAAAGTTATATCTGTTCCTGTACATATCAAGACGTGGATTAAATGTTGAATTTCCTTCAAAATAAAGTTATCTGAATTTGAATTAAAAAACTTGATCGATTGTAACACTGACAGCGAATCTACACAAAACAACACTTGAAAAAATTGACTGTGGTAAATCAGATAGAAATGTCAACGCCATAAGTATCGCCTTGTGTGTGTGTGTGTATGTGTGTGTGGTGTGTGTGCGTGCGTGCGTGCGTGCGTGCGTGCGTGCGTGCGTGCGTGCGTGTGTGTGTGTGTGTGTGTGTGTGTGTGTGTGTGTGTGTGTGTGTGTGTTGTTCCTTTGAGGAGAGAGAGGGAGAGAGAGAGAGAGAGAGAGAGAGAGAGAGAGAGAGAGAGAGAGGTGGGGGAATTAGTGTGGGGTGGACTGTGTCGTTTCCTGCGCCATGCTTGTCACTCTACTTCCAGTCAGTTTATTCTGGTTCCGCATACACAGGTACATCCTGGCGTTGTTGTTGTTGTTGTTTTTTCCCTTTGAGGGGGCGGAGAGGGAGAAAGAAGGAAGTGGGGGGGGGGGTATAGTAGGGTGGGGTGAGCAATCTCATTTCCTGAGCCATGTTTTTGTCACTCTGCTCCCAGGCCGGTTATTCTGGTTCCCGATACACAGGTACACCCTGTCTGGTGCCCCCCCCCCCCACCCCCCAACCCCACCCCCTCAGCACTACTTCTGGCAGGGCTCCTGGGTTTTATCCAGACTCAATCGTGATTTTTTGTCTGTCTGTACTAAGAACAGAAATTCACTTCTTTTTTTTTTTGGCATGTGCACTATTAAAATGCAAAATGACCTTGACAGAATAGGATGGGATTAGAACATATTTACATTAGGTATAATTAGGAGCCTCACAGACTGTCTCTCATCCTTCTATCTTTAGTCTACAACTGCGCAAGTGTCTTTTGACCCCCCACGGCTGTTCAGAGCAAGCCACTTAGTTCTGAGAGGCAGGGGAGTTTACAGCTCTCCCACAGCTGCAGAGGCCAAGCTGTGAATGCAGGTCAAGGAAAGGGGTGTTTTCTGCAGGCTGCTCCCCACCAGCCAGCTAACCGTGCTGTACTCGACCAACTGAATGTCATCTGTGTACAGCTGGTCTGGCAGCAATGTGTTCGGCATTGATGAGCGGCCATTACAAATGGGGCTCTTAGTTTGATAATCAGTGGTTGTCATGAAAAATGTAATATATCTGTGCTCTTGAGATGACTGAATAGGCGAATTCCCGACAATTCTTTTAATACCAAACTCGACTAGGTTTATTTTCCTGTAGATAATGTAGATACGGCATGAAAGCTTGTACACAAGAGGTCAGGCGATATTCAAACAATGACAACACACACACACAATTGTGCAAGAATGACGTCATCACTTTCTGGGAACTTAATTTTCCCTAGTTAACTAGTACACAAGTTTGATACATGCCTCTGCTTGGACTACAACAACAAAAATGTTGGGTCAGAAATGTGTAAGGCTTGTTTGTTCGGCCCTATAACTAAGTGTCTCGAATGGGACAGAAAAATAAAGCTGTGGCCCCCCCCCCCCTCTCTCTCCTCTCTCTCTCTCTCTCTCTCTCTCCTCTCTCTCTCTCACACACACACACACACACACACACACACACACACACACACACACACACACACCCCACAGCAAACATTGGCATTGGAGGCTGGTGTGGATGCCAGGCAGGTCGCCAACATCTTTAACGTCCACATCTCAACCATCTATCGTCTGCAGCACACGCATGCGAGTCACTGTACCACTGATGATCGTCCCCGGCCAGGCCGTCCTTGGGTCACCACACAAAGAGAGGATCGCCATCTTGTTCGAACCCATCTGCGGGACAGGCGGCAAACAGCCGCTAACACTGCTCGACAGGTGCCTGGGAATCTCCAGCAACGAATCAGCCTCAACACTATGCGGCGGCATCTTCAGGAGAACGGGCTGGCATGTAGGCGTCCTCACAGAGGTCCGGTACTGACACCAAGACACCGGCAGGACAGGCTGCAGTGGGGACAAGCCCGAATCAACTGGCGCAGGCAGCAGTGGGACGCATACTGTTCTCAGATGAGAGCCGTTTTTGTATTGACATGGCTGACGGTCGTGTCAGAATATGGCGTCGACCTGGTGAACGCTATGCTGACTCCTGTGTGGTAGAGCGGAACCCCTGGGGAGGCCTGGGGAGGCCCGAACGTTATGATATGGGGTGCAATTGGCATTAACCACGCCATAGGACCAGTCATCTTTCAGAACATTGGTCCTGGTCGCGGACAGGGTGTCAATGCACAGCGCTACATCAACCAGGTGCTCAGACCCCATGTCGATCCTTTTTTTGCGCAACACCCAAACTGGACATTCCACAGGACAATGCAAGACCACACACCGCCAGGGCCACCCAGCAATTTCTTCAGCATAACAACGTCAATGTCCTGCCCTGGCCAGCCTCAGTCCCGATTTAAACCCAATAGAACATTTTTGGGATGAACTTGGCAGACGGTTGGACCTCCTGCGTCCACGACCAGCAACAGCGGCTCAACTTCACCAGGCCATCGTCCATGTGTGGGCTGGTGTGCCAAGGGGACGCATCAACCACCTGGTCCACTCAATCAGCCGCAGGTGTCAAGCAGTTGTCAACGCAAATGGTGGCCACACACGGTATTAGGACTGCAAGCTGGTTTGTCACGTGACCTTGGATTTTCCACACAAAAGACATATTGCTGATGACATTTTCACACATTACCGGTGTAATGAATCAAATCACGTTGAATTCTCGCTTCCACTCTGTACAATTGTGACCAATAAAATTCACCCCCAACCTTCAGCTTGTTTTGTTTTCGCGTTTTTTATGGAAGTCAGTATTATTTGTTAAAATAAGGTTTTAAAAGGAGTAATCTACAAATTTGTTTCGAGTATATCGCTGTCGTCAGGATCCGACGACAGCGATACGCTCGAAACAAATTTGTAGATTACTCCTTTTAAAACCTTATTTTAACAAATGTTGCTCCCCAAGGGGTTGAGCACTCTAAAAATCGTTTTGGGTATTTTAATCACATTGATCTATATATATCAACAAGGTTTCGAAATATCGGCATATGACCAGGAGTTATATGTTAGTGAGTTTCCCTCCCTATTGGAGGATGTCTCCCCCTTGGAGACTATAAGCTTGCTGAAGGCTCATTTTTAGAAGCATTTATTTTATTTTTCTCCATTCACCCACTCAAGCACATACTGTTAGTTAGGCAGAATCATCTACCACTGCAGATATGAATGCTTATTTCCCCCCTATTTCGTCAATCTAAGACATAAGAGCAAGCTTTGTTTATAATTCAATATTTCTTGCAGTCATTGCAACACCAAGCTGCTCTGTAAGTTGCTGGAACGGTGCGCGGTACTTATCCTTGGAATTTTATTAGTTTGTTGTATTTTAGTCCCTTGCGTATTCATTCCAAGAACTGACCCTCAGCACTTGTGTCTTAAGAGGATATCTTTTTATATTTTTACTTTTCACAAAAAAATGTAGCTTGTTTTGCTCTTTCATGATTTTCTTTTGCTTCTTAGGTGGCACCTTTGGTTGGTTTTTTGAAAACTCAACAAATATACTACGGTATTGCACACCAGCCTTTTCTGGGATTGCATTCTTTTTAAAACTGAAAAGGCAGAGGAGTCAAATTACCACTTTCCGCGGTCACTGAGGAAAACAACAGGTTTCGAAATATCGGTATATGACCCGGAGTTATATGTTAGTGAGTTTTCCTCCCTATTGGAGGATGTCTCCCCCTTGGAGACTATAAGCTTGCTGAAGGCTCATTTTTAGAAGCATTATTTTATTTTTCTCCATTCACCCACTCAAGCACATACTGTTAGTTAGGCAGAATCATCTATCACTGCAGATATGAATGCTTATTCCCCCCTATTTCGTCAATCTAAGACATAAGAGCAAGCTTTGTTTATAATTCAATATTTCTTGCAGTCATTGCAACACCAAGCTGCTCTGTAAGTTGCTGGAACGGTGCGCGGTACTTATCCTTGGAATTTATTAGAGAGAGAACTACTTTTAGTCCGTTCGCAACACATGCTGACCCTATCTTAGAGGCAGCGTTTAAAAGAGTAACTGGCCTCCGGTTTTTTATGGCATCTCGAGATTTATCACCTTTAGGAATACAAACTATAATTCCTTCCTTTTTGTGGTGGACAACTCACCTAGTTTAAAACCTTCCTTTGAGGATCGGACAACGAACATTCCAAGTGATGGCCAAAAAGTTTTGAAGAACTCAACAGTAAATCTGTCTGATCCAGGGCTTTTATTGTTTTTCATCTGTTTAAGTGCATAGCCAACTTCATCCATAGAAATGTCTCCTTCTAATTGTACCTTTCATTGGTATGTTAAGACAAGCGGTAAATTAAACCATTTCAGATATTTCGCAATTCTGAACTTCCTTTGGCCGGTACAATTCTTCATAAAATTTCCCCACTTCTTGTTGGATCTTTTCGTCATCAGATATTTCTAAACCATCATCTAATGTTAACTTTGTCATATTGATTTTTTTCACCTTCTGCTATCCAACGTGCTCATGATCGAATCAAAAACCCCTGAATTTTAGCTTCCCTAAGTCAAACTAGTTCCTCTTTGTCCCGCTCTAAATCATGTCTTTCTTCATCAGTCAACTGTTCCTTCTTCTCTGACTTTTCAATATTCACTTCTAAACGCTTCTGCTTTTCATCCCTTCTGCTGTTTTTTTTCAGTTGTCAGTGCTATAGTTTTACTTCTTATTTTCATTAATAAAACACCTAAATACAGTTGATCTGTAATAGTAAACTGAATTTCTGAACGCTCAATAAATAGTAGCTGTTCCCTTGAATAGGACAGTACTGCATACTGTTCTATCACAGCTTTAATTTCCTCGTTAATTTCATCAATGTACTGTTTGTCTTCCGACAAAGAACAATTAAATTTCCAGAAGGGGGTGTCGTTTAGTTTCTTTAGCAAAGGTTAAAGGCAGGGTGATCATTAAATCCTGTCCTGTATCCTGCGTTAATATCTGCATCCGTGACAAAGGTGGACACAATCTGAAACCAGAAAAAAATCAAGTCTGCTTTGCTGCAGAGGGGAGGATCTGTACCATGTGCATCTTTTCAATTCAGGATTCAACATTCTCCATATATTTGTGAGATCTGGATTAAGCATCATGTATTCAACTTGCTGTTGTGCTTAAACTTTGTTATATGCTTGTAATTAAAATAATCCATTGAAAAATCTTGTACTAGGTTCCAGTCCCCTCCAATTACAACAGTTTCAACACCAACATCCTAAATGTTATCTTCTAACTCAACAACAACAACAAATCAGAATCATCATGATTTAGTCCATACACGTTAATAAATGATCAACATCATCTTATCCAAAATGGATACGACAGCAACAATGTAGTTTCCACCAGTATCTTTGTAAACCTTCTTTGAGCAAAATTCAAACTCCTTGTTAAAGAGAATCGTAACACCTCTTGAATTTGACATATATGATGCAAAATATGCTTCATAACCCCATTCTGCTCTGACACACATTTCAAGCTTGGGGTCAAAATGGGTATCCTGTAAGAGATACACCAAGAACGCTTTTCCTCTTAAATAGTGAAACACATCACTCCTCTTTTTGTACTCCCAGTTCTTATAGAACAGGGAGTACTTTAGAATGGGAACGAAGAAATGCTCTGTGTGTGTGTGTGTGTGTGTGTGTGTTGGTGTGTGTGTGTGTGTGTGTGTGTGTGTGTGTCCGTCCGTCCGTCCGTGATCAAAATGTGTTCCACTCGCTCCAAAGAAAACTACTGGGCCGATCTCTGTGAAAAATTGTAGGTATGTTCGTCATGGGTCACGGATGATGCCCGATGTTTTAGTTTACCGTTATATCCGTTACTAACGGCTGTAACGGCCTGTAACGGTTTTTCTTCTTTATGGAATATCTCAGAAAGTACTTGGCCGATCTTCGTGAAAATTAGCAGGTATGTTCACTATGGGTCACGGATGACGTCCGATGTTTTAGTTTGCCGTTATAGCCGTTACTAACGGCTGTAACGGCCTGTAACGGTTTTTCTTCTTCATGGAATATCTCAGAAAGTACTTGGCCGATCTTTCTGAATATTTGTACGCGTGTACATTATGGGTCACGAATAATGCCCGATCTTTAGTTTACCGTTATACCGTTACTAACGGCGGTAACGGCCCATAACGGTTTTTCTTCTTCATGGAATATCTCAGAAAGTACTTGGCCGATCTTTGTGAAAATTAGCAGGTATGTTCATTATGGGTCACGGATGGTGCCCGATATTTTAGTTTACCGTTATAGCCGTTACTAACGGCTGTAACAGCCTGTAGCGGTTTTCTTCTTTATGGAATATCTCAGAAAGTACTTGGCCGATCTTTGTGAAAATTAGCAGGTATGTTCACTATAGGTTACGGATGATGCCCGATGTTTCAGTTTACCATTATAGCCGTTACTAACGGCTATAACGGCCCATAACGGTTTTTCTTCTTTATGGAATATTTCAGAAAGCACTTTGTCGATCTTTCTGAAAATTTGTAGGTATGTTCATTATGGGTCACGGATGATACCCGATGTTTTAGTTTACCGTTTTTAACGGCTATAACGACCCATAACGGTTCTTTTTTATGGAATATCTTAGAAAGTATATGGCCAATATTTCTGAAAATTTGTAGGTATGTTCATTAAGGGTCATGGATGATGCCCGATGTTTAAGTTTACCGTTATAGCCGTTACTAACGGCCCATAATGGTTGTCTTCTTTATGGAAAATCTCAGAAAGTACTTGGCCGATCTTTCTGAAACTTTGTAGGTATATTCATAAAAGGTCACAGATGGTGGCCGATGTTTACCAGAATAGCCATTACTAACGGTTACACCACCCCAAGACGATTTTTCCTCTTTATGGAATATATCACGAGTATTCAGGATAAACTGGGAGTACGTTTATATGCTTTGCATCTTGTTTTGATCTGCTATAGGCCTCAGCAGTTCATTGAACAAAACCCCACAGAGTTACTCATGTTATAACTTTGTAAATGAAGGCAGGAACACACAACACTGTAGACAGAAACACCCATACCCTGCAATTGACACACTATCCAACTGAAATACAGGCAGCTAAACACAGACAAAATCATCAGTCCCCTGAGTGACAGCAAAATCTCACCATCTCTCACACAAAGAGAAAACAGCATATTATTGAACAAGGATTTTCTCCAGTTGAACATAACAAAGACCAAATGTATAAAAGAAAAGCAAGCATGACATAAAACAAATAACAAAAATTAGTAAAGTCAAAAACTCAAGGCTATAATAACAAAACATGGTTAAAGTTTGGGGAACGATGCGCTTATGTGCGCCGACAGCATAGAGGATGTAATGAGAAACTGATGTAAGTGCTTAAACAGTACTGATGCAAACAACGACAGGGAAGAAGAAGGGGAAGGACAGGACTGTTGGCCGAGTCAGCAAGTCTGCGGACATCTGTTTTACACTTGCTATATATAGCAGCGTGTGCCGTAGCACGTACAACTGGACTTGTACACGGCTTGCACGAGAACTTCTTCCAATTTGGGAGTGTGCATGTACATGACTGTTTAAGGGTGTAAAAATGGGTCCAGGCGGATTTCGGCAGTTGTGTGTATTTGGGTTGCAGATTTCCTGCGAAGCCTAAATAAAAGGCGAAAGCTAGAAGAAAAAAAAAAACATGAAGAGTGTGTGGTTGCTGGCCTGCTCATATTTTTGTACTCTGTGACTGGCCAGTTTCTGGATCAGCAGTGCACCCACACATCACTGAGTGGTGTCCAGCATATTGTAGGGTTTTATCTTCATTTTATATTATATTATATTATATTATATTATATTATATTATATATATATATGTGTGTGTGTGTTGTGTGTGTGTGTGTGTGTGTGTGTGTGTGTGTGTGTGTGTGTGTGTGTGTGTATCTCGGAAATAACATCAGATTAATCTAGGACTTAATTTACTACTTTGAGACACACCAGCTGCCTGGTTTCCTTTTATGTTTAGACTTCGAGGAAGCCTTCGATTCACTTGACCGGGGATTCATAAACAGAGTACTCGTAGCATGCAGTTTATGACCAGATATACGTAAATGGACAACTATTTTTATGATAATGTTAAGTCAGCTGTTCTTGTGAATGTCCAGGCATCTGGTTGGTTTCCTGTAGGTCTTGGGTGCAGGCAGGATGACCCAGTTTCACCCTACATATTTATTTTGTGGGTGGAAATCCTTGCCATTATATTGAGAGATAAAAGATTTATAAAAGGGATCCATATTAACGATACAGAACACAAAATTTCACAATATGCGGACGATGTAGAAATTATGCTTGAAGATGACAAAGTGTCGTTTTAGAAAACTCCGATAACAATTTATAGGTTTGGGAGAAAATCAAGTTTGATATTAAACACAGAAAAAAACAAGTGCAATATGGCTCGACAGTAGGAAAAATTCGACGATTCGCTACATGCAACATTTACGTATTCAGTGGAATCCACCGCAATTTAAAATTCTGGGTATCTTATTTACCAACGATCTTGCTGACTGTTCAGAAATAAACATACAGGCTAGGGGATAGGGTTAAAGAGACAGTTTACTTCACTTGGCAGGGTGGCTGTTTTAAAGTCTTTAATCTTGTCCAGACTAATTCATCTCTGGATTCTACTTTTAAATCCTCCCGGTGATGTAATGAATGTTATTCAAAACTTACTCTTTCGATTTGTTTGGATAGAAAACGGGATCGTATAAACAAAACATTGTGATTAAAAACATAATGAATGAAGGACTTGGTGTGCCAAGAATAAAAGAATATACATTTGCATTGAAACTTGCATGGACTAGAAAATAAGAATTTCGTCTCACGAGTAGAAAAGTATTACTTTGGCTAGTTGTCGAAAAAATATATCATCTGGACAAAATTGGTTGTAGTCTTCCTCAAGGCCAATCATCCAAAAATAAATTCTGAGTTGATGTATTTGAGGCATGAAAAGAATTTGGCTGAAGGATTATACTTTGCATTTCCGAAGAAATGGCTTACGAAAATATATCTTATAACGAACATATCAAGATAAACAAAAAACAATTCTTTTGATCAACATCTGTTCGACAAAAGTATGTTCACAATTGGACACATTATAAAAGAAGATGGCACACTTTTGGCATACAGAGAGTTCAGTAACAATGGATTTTGAATTGACTTTATTTCGTATACTGGATTATTAAGGGAAATAAACGCATATATTCGGAAAATGCAGTAACAATGACAAATAACAAGGATGAAGAAAGGTCTGAATTGTGGAAACTTATTTGTTCAGCAGGGAGTGGCACGTGTTTATTATGATGCACTTCTGTGTGAAACATAAACTCTGTTTTTTGCAATAAGTGGAATGGAAAACTTGACCAGCAATTGGAATGGAATGTCATTTTTTAAACAGGTACAAAAATAAAAGAAATAAAACTTAAATGGTTTCAGAAAAGAATTCTACATCGTGTACTGGGTACAAATAATGTGTTGTTAAAAATGAGAATTGAACTGAATGATCATTGTACCTTTTGTAATAGAAAAAGGAAAAATATTGAGCATCTGTTTGGGCTTTGTGAACACGTGGCACATTTTTGGCAACAACTTCAAGCAATAATAAAAGAGAAATGTCAGCGTGCGGTTTCTTTAGATTTGTCTGTTGAATTGGTATTATTTCGGCTTTCAATTCATTTCAGAGGTCAGGAAACTTTGATTTCACACTACTTCTAGCAAACATTTCATTTATAAATGCAAATGCGAAAAAAAAACTTCAAATAATAATAAACTTTCTACATTATTTCAAGGCAAGATATAACAGATATAATTTTGAACAGCAAGTTGCGAAAAGCGTAAAGTGTAGTCAAAAACGGCATGGAAAATGGCAGTTATACCAATCTTTAATAGAAGTTTAACTTTTGGACTTGATGTCTCTCTCTCTCTCTCTCTCTCTCTCTCTCTCTCTCTCTCTCTCTCTCTCTCTCTCTCTCTCTCTCCTCTCTCTCTTGTTATTTCTGTTTTGTTTTGGGCTTTTTTTTTTTATTGTTCAACCATTTTTTTTTAAATGTCCCCCTACAAATATATTAACACGTGGTACGAAAACTGTCTATGGTACCTGGTTAACATGTGAAAGTTTGGCTGTTGAAACATAAATGGTGTGAATTGTATGCGGAGGTGAAGTGAAATGAAGTGAAAATCTGTGTAAAATGCTCTGTTTTTGCAAGGAGAAAAATAAACTATTAAAAAAAGAAAAAAGGGAGAAAATAAAACTACAACTTACAAGGTTTAGAACAGGTCATTGACGAATCAGCACGTGTAAGTGGTAACTCAACTATTTTAACTGATTATGTTTACACAAATACGAAACAAAAATATTATTGACGTAATGTCCCGCCCTGCGAATACAGTAATCATGGCATTGTCTATTTTACTTGATACAAACGCCTTTGAAAATACCTAAAGTACGACACAAAATTATGTAGTATAGAACTCCTAGAAACTTTCTAAAAGAACAATTTTTTTTTCGAATTTGCTGAAAACGCCATTAGATTTTGGTTACCATAAAAGAGATTTATTCCGATGGATTCTGGATAAATAGCCTCACGTCTGAGTATGACAAACATCAAACGAGAAACATATCACCATGGAACACAAAATAGAATCTCAAACTCAAAATGACCTCAGGAACTCCAGAACGATCGACTAATTTAGGAAAGAAGGAACTAAAGTAATTTCCATGAAATGCCAGTTGAAACGTATGTTTCAAAAATACATTAGTTTCTACCAAAGATTTTCGTCAAAAAAAAAAGAAAAAAAGAAAAAAGAAACTATGAATATGTTGAATACCAAAGAAGCGTCAAAAAGTCAACAAAGAAGTACTAATGTTTGAGCGCACTCTATCAAATAAATGACGATTTTGTATATATCACTGATAAAATCATATCAAGTGACAAGACGCGCGAAAATGAACTCTACCACTTAAGAATGTACATTGATTAAAAAGTGATAAGGCTTCTGTTTATTTTACTTCCAGTGACTGCTTTGGACGTCAGTAAAATTTCTCTCACTTTCAAAACAATCAGGCAGTCATGATTAGCATGCATTAGATGCAAGGAAATTGAAAGATTCATGCCCAATAATCGCCAATACATTGACATATTAATATAATTCGTGTAAAAATATTTCCCCCGAAATCTAAGAAAGCCAAATTTGTTCCTCTCTATTAATCAAGAAAATCATCATCTTCATC
>CM031623.1:14244194-14251694 GCA_018398815.1 Conus ventricosus | reverse complement strand
AATCAGTGAAGCAGAGTGTGGTTTGGAGAACATGGAATAGAACACAGCGAAGTAGAGTGTGGTGTATGGAGTACAGTGGAATAGAATACAGTGAAGCAGAGTGTGGTTGGAGAACAATGGAATAGAATACAGTGAAGCAGAGTTGGTTGGAGAACATGGAATAGAATACAGTGAAGCAGTGTGTGGTGTGGACAGTGAATGAAACAGGAGCAGAGTTGGTGTGGAGTACAGTGAATAGAACACAGTAAGTAGGTGTGGTGTGGAGTACAGTGGAATAGAATACAGGAAGAGAGTGGGTGTGAGTACAGTGGAATAGAACACAGGAAGTAAGTGTGGTGGGAGTAAGTGGAATAGAAACAGCGAAGAGTGTGGTGTGGAGTACAGTGGAATAGAAACAGTGAAGTAGAGTTTTGTGAGTACAGGGATCAGATTTTATGAAGTAGAGTATGTTGTGGGTACGTGACAGATTAAGAAGTAAGTGTTGTGGAGTACAGTGGATCAGATTTAAATGAAGTAGAGGTGGTGTGGAGTACAGTGGGATAGAATACAGCGAAGTAGAGTATGTTGTGGAGTACAGTGGAACAGATTTAAGTCAAGTAGAGTGTGATGTGAGGTACAGTGGCATAGAATATAATGAAGTAGAATGTGTGTGGAGTACAGGAGAGCGGTTTCAGTTTCAGTTTCATTAAGGAGGCGCCATTGCGTTCGGACTAGTCCGTATACGCTACACTACATCCGCTAAGCTTCGTGACCACACTGCGCACGATTTGAAGCTGATAGATAAATGAATTCATGACCAAGATGAGGGAATTTAAGAGAGGATCTCTTGGCTACGAGTTAGCAGATGTCTGTCCCATGCATTGGCCCAACGCGCTGGTCAAACCTAGGGTACCTACTTCCTAACATTGTTTATCAGTGGAGAGGAATAATGAGGAGTAGAGTTTAGTGTTAAATACAATGGGGTAAAAGGGAGTAGAATGCGGTGAGGAGTATAGTGGAGTGGAAATAAAGTGTAGACGAGTGTGGTGTTGAGTGTAACAGAGTAGAGTGTCGTGTTGGGAACAGCAGAGTGGACCAAAGTAGAGGAGAGCGTGGTGTGCAGTTTAATGAGTGGAATACAGTGAGTTAGCATGTCGTCTGCAGTGCAGAGGAATGGAATACAGTGAATCAAAGTGTGATCTGCAGTAGAGTGGAATGGAATACTATGAATTAGCATGTGATCTGCAGTAGAGTGGAATGGAATACTATGAATTCGCATGTGATCTGCAGTACAGTGGAATGGAATACAGTGAATTAGCATGTGATCTGCAGTACAGTGGAACGGAATACAGTGAATTAGCATGTGATCTGCAGTGCAGTGGAATGGAATACAGTGAATTAGCAGTGATCTGCAGTGCAGTGGAATGGAATACAGTGAATTAGCAATGTGATCTGCAGTACAGTGGAATGGAATACAGTGAATTAGCATGTGCTCTGCAGTACAGTGGAATGGAATACAGTGAATTAGCATGTGATCTGCAGTACAATGGAATGGAATACAGTGAATTAGCATGTGATCTGCAGTACAATGGAGTGGAATACAGTGAATTAGCATGTGATCTGCAGTACAATGGAATGGAATGCAGTGAATTAGCATGTGATCTGCAGTGCAGTGGAATGGAATACAGTGAATTAGCATGTGATCTGCAGTGCAGTGGAATGGAATACAGTGAATTAGCATGTGATCTGCAGTACAGTGGAATGGAATACAGTGAATTAGCATGTGCTCTGCAGTACAGTGGAATGGAATACAGTGAATTAGCATGTGATCTGCAGTACAATGGAATGGAATACAGTGAATTAGCATGTGATCTGCAGTACAATGGAGTGGAATACAGTGAATTAGCATGTGATCTGCAGTACAATGGAATGGAATACAGTGAATTAGCATGTGATCTGCAGTACAATGGAATGGAATACAGTGAATTAGCATGTGATCTGCAGTACAATGGAGTACAGTGAATCACTATGTATGGAATACAGTGAATCACTAAGTAGTCTGCAGTGCAGTCGAATGGAATACAGTGAATTAGCATATGATCTGCAGTACTGTTGAATAGAATACAGTGAATTAGCATGTGATCTGCAGACTGTTGAATAGAATGCAGTGAATTAGCATGTGATCTGCAGTTACTGGTGAATAGAATACAGTGAATTAGCATGTGATCTGCAATACAATGAGTGGAATACAATGAATTAGCATATGGCCTGTGGTACAGTGGAATGGAATACAGTAGTGAATTAGCATGTGGTCTGCAAATACAGTGAAATGGAATACAGTGAACTGGCGTGTGATCTGCCGTAGAGTAGACAGAGTGGAATCGACCGAAGTAGAGTATGATGCGGAGCACAGAGAAGTGGGGGAGGGGGGGGGGGGGAAGTAGAGTGTGGGTTGGAGCACCGTGGAGGGGAATGGAATAGGGTATTTCTATGGTGTACAGTGTAATAAGTGAAGTAGAGTGCAGTGCAGTGGTCAGTACAATGGGGTGAGATAAAGCAGAGGAGAGTGTGGTACCGGGGCCGATGATGATGGTGATGATGATGAGGATGAGGATGAGGATGATGGTGATGATGATAGAAAAAAGAAGAAGAAGAAACAGCAGCAAAGTAAAGGACAAATGTAAATAACGCCATTTCCATAACAGTTATCCGCCATAGCATATGGAATCTTAGGATTGCAGAGAATAGAAGAAAAAAAACATATACACATGAAAGAATATAACATAATCAAGTAATAAACAGCAATTAATGCGGACATGGAAACAAGTGTCTCGGGAAACCAAATTCCAAATCAATGGCAGAACGCACATGATCCTTCACAAGTACCTTGGCGCAAAGAAATAGCACGAAAACAAAAACTGGCATAAAAAAATGTGGTCCCAGTAAAAAACGGGGGGTTGAGGAGGTAGTTTGAAGGTTTTTTGTAAAAAGGTAACATGTCGTTAAGGCCGTAAAACACCAGACCAATACTGTTCTCCTCCAAAAACAGAAGTAGAACAAAGTTATTTAAACCGAGCCCCGTCCTAGCTGTGAGTAATCCAAAACAAAGTTCTCAAGCGCTAAAGCAATTCAGACTGACCGACAAACCTGCAGGACAGACAAGTCTCTCCGTCAAGTAAAGATCAGGTCTTTTGCGTTTTTGGTGTATTTGACTCCTGACTGCAAAAGGGCCGGGGCATTTGCGGACAGGGGATCATTACGAGACACGGGGCATCATTACGAGGCACGGGATTTTTGCGAGATAGGGGCCTTTTACGAGACAGGGGGCTCTTACGGACAGGCCCTCTTTACGGACACGTGGCTAAATGGACACGGAGGTCATTACGAGCCCGGGGTCTTACGAGACCGGGCGTCATTACGAGACACGTAGCATCTTTAGAGCCCGGGGGCTCATTAGGATCTGGACACTCCAAGCCACAAAAACGAGGTTTTTACAGCATGACCTCAACATAGTGTTGGTCGTCTCCTTATCTTTGTCGGCCCATCAGAGAGTGCTTCCGCCCATTTAAACCCTGGTTAAGAAAGAAAGGTGCGATGGTGGTGTACCCGTGTACATGTTTCAAAGCCAGGCAAAACCAGCCCTTTGGGAAACTATGAAAGAGGGGATGGAGGGAAGATAGAAAAAAGAAAGGAGGATGACAACAGACAGGTTCAACGGATGGCCATTTGCGAGAGCAAGCCTGAACGACAACTGAGAAAAGTGGGGGAAAAACCGTGAGCGTTGATCTTCATGTATGGCCGCGAACCTTTCCAGGGGTGAAGGAAAAAAGAAAAAGAAGAGAAGAAGAAGAAGAGAAAAGAAAAAAAAGAAAAAGAAGAAGAAGAAGAAGAAGGGAGGAGGGAGGGGGAGGAGGAGGAGGAGGAGGAGAAGATTGTTTTGATTTAAAAAAATTGCGTGATTTTCTGAGAGTTGCTGCATTGGAAAAAAAAGGAGCGGGAGCAGAAAGAGAAAAAATCAAAAAGAAAAGAAAATAACAAGAAGAAGGAACAAGAAAGAAAGATAAAAAAGTGGAAAGGGAAAGGAAGCAAGGCATGAAGGAAATGAAGCGAAATGAAGATGGTTTTGAGAAAAAATTGATGGAGAGAGAAGAGAGAGAGGAGAGGAGAGGGAGGAGAGAGAGGGGAGAGGAGGAGGGTGTGAGAAAGAATTGGAGAGAGAGAGAGAGGAGGGGAAGAGAGGAGAGAGGAGAGGGGGAGGGGGGGAGAGAGAGAGGGGGGAGAGAGAGGAGGGGGAGAGAGAGAGGGGAGAGGAGAGAGAGGAGAGGACGGTGTTGAGAAAAAATTCATGGAAGAGAAAAGAGAGAGAGAGAGAGAGAGAGGAGAGGGAGGGAGAGAGAAGGGGGGAGAGGGGAGGAGGGAGAGAGAGAGAGATGGTGTTGAGAAAAAAATTTGTGGGGAGAGAAGGAGAGAGAGAAGAGAGAGAGAGAGAAGAGAGAGAGTGGGTTGAGAAAGAATTGGGTTTGAGAGAGAGAGAGAAAAGGGGAGAGAGAGGAGAGGAGAAGGAGGAGAGAGAGAGAGGGAGGGGAGGAGAGGACTGGTTTTAAAAAAAGTTTTCATGGAGAGAGAAAAGGAGAGGAGAGAAAAGGGGAGAGAGAGGAGAGAGGAGAGGAGAGAGGGGGTGAGAGAGGGGGAGAGAGAGAGGGAGGGGGAAGAGAGAGAGAGAGGGTGTTGGAAAGAATTGGGAGAGAGAGAGAGAGGAGAGGAGAGGAGAGAGAGGAGAGAGAGAGAGAGGGAGAGAGAGAGAGAGAGGAGAGGAGAGGAGAGAAGAGAGAGAGAGAGAGAGAGACGGTGTGAGAAAAATTTCTGGAGAGAAAAAGGAGAGGAAAAGAGGGGAGAGAGGAGAGAGGGAGAGAGAGGGGGAGAGAGGAGGAGGGAGAGAGAGGAGTGAGGGGGAGAGAGAGAGGGAAAAGGGGGGAGAGAGAAGAAAAGGGAGAGAGAGAGAGGAGGGTGTTGAGAAAGATTCATGGAGGGAAAAAGAGAGAGAGAGGAGAGAAAAAGAGAGGGAGAGGGGAGAGAGAGGGGGGGAGGGGGAGAGGAGAGGAGACGGGTTTTTGAAAGAATTGGTGGAGAGAGAGAGAGAGAGAGAGAGAGGGAGGGGGAAGGAGAGAGGAGAGAGAGGAGGAGAGGAGAGAGAGAGAGACGGGTGTTGAGAAGAATTCTGGAGAGAGAAAGGAGAGGGAGAGGAGAGAGAGAGAGGGGAGGAAGGAGAGAGAGAGAATGGTGTTGAAAAAGAATTGGTGGAGAGGAGAGAGAGAAGAGAGAGGAAGAGAGAGAGAGGGGAGAGGAGGAGAGATGGTTTTGAGAAAAAAATTCGGGAGAGAGGGGGAGAGAGAGAGAGAGAGAAAAGGGGAGGAGAGAGAGAGAGGAGAAGGAAGAAAAGGAGAGAGGAGAGGAAGAGAGACTGGTGTTGGAAAGAATTGGGGAGAGAGAGAGAGAGAGAGAGAGGAGAGAGGAGAGAAAGGAGAGAGAGAGGAGAGAGAGATGGTGTTGAGAAAAAATTCATGGAGAGAAAAAGAGAGAGAGGAGAGAGGAAAAGAGAGAGAGAGGAGGGGAGAGGAGAGAGAGGGGGAGAGGGGAGACGGGTGTTGAGAAAGAATTGGGGGGGAGAGAGAAAGAGGAGAGAGGAGAGAGAGAAGGGAAGAGGGGAGGAGAGAGGAGGAAAATGGTTTTGGAAAGAATTGGTGGGAGAGAGAGAGAAAAGGGAGAGAGGAGAGAGAGAGGAGAGGGAGAGAGAGGATGGTGTTAAAAGAAAAAATTGGTGGAGAGGAGAAGGGGAGGAGAGGAGAGGAGGAGGAGAGGGAAAGGGGGGGGAGGAGAGAGAGAGACTGGTGTTGAGAAAGAATGGTGGAGAGAGGAGAGGAGGAGGGAGAAGAGAGAGAGGGGGGACGGAGAGGGGGAGAGAGAGAGAGGGGAGAAAAAGTGAAAATAAGAAATAAACAACCTTTATTTCTTCGGCCCCCCACCCCTTAAAAAATGAGGCACGAAAACACGTAACAAAAGCCTACATTCAACCAATCGCTTTCTAGCGTTGATGGCAACAAAGGTTTGCCCTTAAATTCATGGATTAAACAGAAATCACCAAGTTCCTTATCGAAAAAACAATTTCTCAACAGCGATGTGGTTTTAATCAAAGTTAAGATCTTTTTCCTTGTTATTGTCAGAACACTGTATACAACACATGGTCCCCTCTTCTAAGACCTTACACATTTTGCGCATTAAATTAGCATTTTTGCTGAAATTCTTTTTAAAACGTCCTTGAGAAGAGGAGGAGGGGGGGAAAGGGAGAGGGGAAAAGGGGAGGAGAGGAGAGAGAGGGGGGGGGGGGGGGGGGACGAGACGGTAAGAGCAAATGTGTTATGTGTTCGCTGAAAGTTATGCGATAGAGGGTATCCGCTGTAGTTTTTCCCGTGCTTTTATCCTCTTCCTCTTCATGTTGAGGGGTTTACCCCTGTGTTATGGCCCTGAAAATAGGACTGTGCAACACTATGAATTTGGGTCAAAACCTGCAAAATGTCGTGAAGTCCCACTGTACAGAACGCTCGGGACATTCCCCGAAGGGAAAAAACCCTTTTCCCTCCTTCAATTTACGTCCCCAAAAAACATACCCGTGCGATTTTTTAATCCCCTTTTCTATTTGTTGAACTTCTAAAATTTTATCCCTTCCCCCTCTCTTCCCCCCCCCCCCCCCTTTTTTATGTCCCCCTCCACCCTCCACTCCCTCATATTTTCCTGTACTAGGAATACAGAGAAGAGGGGGTGGGGTTTTAGGGGTGGGTGGAGAGGATTTCCCAAAAAAGACCTATCCTTAATTCCTTCCCCGCCCTTTTAAAAATAGGCCAGGAAATTTTCCTCTTTTCTGTGGCTTTTTGTGGTTCGCCTGCCTTTTGTGGATTTCGAAGAATCGGTAATGTCAACAAATTTTTTGTAGTAAACGTTATGGTTTGGAAACGCGTTTTTTTTTCAAAGGTTGCCCCAAACAAAATTATTTAAAGTTATATCCCGTGAGATGTGAGAAATTACATGTTTTTTAAAGTTTGGGGAGACTGGGTCAGAAAGTCCCTGTAGTCAACATTGTCGTTGGAATCACCTTTTAAATTTCAAAGGTTGTCAAAGAAATTTGGTCATAGCTAGATCCTATGTGATAGTTATGAATGTACACATTTTTGTTCAAATTTCATGGTGAGCCTACGTCAGTGTATCTCTTTTTAAACTATTGTTTCGTTTTCAGATGAAAGAAAAGCTTTCTGAAAGAAAATATCCCCGCACTGGCAACTCTTCTAGTAGTAGTAGTAGTAGTAGTAGTAGTAGTAGTAGTAGTAGTAGTACTAGTATGGAAGTTACATTCGAATGTTGAATGCTCTCTTAAAAGAACATTTTTATTTTTGTATGCCGACGGATAGTAATTCTTCTTTCTCAGGCAAAAGTCGGACTGCATATGAAACATGACACTGATGAATAATG
>CM031623.1:14231694-14234194 GCA_018398815.1 Conus ventricosus | reverse complement strand
GGATAATTTATTCAATAAGGCCATAGCCCCTTTGAAAAGGGTGCATAAACAACATAGAATACAGGCACACGAAATGTTCACTATCGAAAAACGGAAATGGGTAGAGAAACATGGGAAAATTAATAAAATCATGAACAATATTCAGATTTAATTTTAAATGCTTTGTACAAGTAAACAGCAAACTGTTTGACGATATATTCACGTTCGTATGAGATAAGCAATAGAAGTCTAAATAATGTGGGATGGTTTAGATACTTAGTAGGGATTAGCTGGTCTCGAAGATTTTTCAAAATGGGACAACAAAATATGAAATGAACATCATTTTCTTGTGCACCTTTACATAATGGACAAATAAGATTTCGTTCATTATGTTGTTTGTAACGATAGTGGTGCAGAGACAAATCAGATATCCCGAATCGAAATCTGGTCATGATATAGTTTAAATGTCTATTTTCATTGATATATAGGCGGAAAACAGTGAAGCAAACTGAATTGCC
This sequence comes from Conus ventricosus, assembly GCA_018398815.1. Lineage (NCBI taxonomy): Eukaryota > Metazoa > Mollusca > Gastropoda > Neogastropoda > Conidae > Conus > Conus ventricosus. The sequence continues at coordinate 14,233,697 of CM031623.1, read as the reverse complement.
TATACAAATCAAATCTGGTACTATCCTGAATATGTTCATTCCACAGTTGCCACCTGCAGTCAATCAATCTTGTACGCAGCATACGTAAAAAACAAGTCATGTCCCCAGCACCCTGCCTGATCCACACATACCCAAACCCAAGTTCATAGACTTTAACATTTACCTTTGTTACCTAATTTACTCTACCCCTTTCATCTAAATCGTATAACATTTTATATGTTTTTTTAGGCAGCCTTGACTCTTGCATTTGTGTAAGCTTTAGCCAGTAATGAATGCATCTAATCATAGAGTTTAAACAAATTGGGTATCTATTTACCAAATCATTAGGTGTTTGTAATGAAACTCCAATGAACTGTTTCACAATGTGACGCCACATTATCAAGCCCCCACACTTCAGCGCCATATTGTGCAATGTGCTGCACTTGAGAATCGAACAATTTACACAAAACACCTGAAAAGACTGATTTCCTAATCTAGATAGATGTTGTATTATTCATAAAACAGCTCGCTTTGCCCTGCTAGCAAGATCTTTACATGCCAGAGGAAAAACTCAATCGCGTAGAGAAATAAATGCCCAGATATTTATATGCATTGACAACAGGCATAGTAACTCCATTAAATCTCCATTGCTCTCTAACTCCTCAATATCCACCTTTTCTAAACACAACAATGTTGCTGTTCGCCATGTTTACCTTTAACTGACGTGAACGTGCAGCTCGAGAAAGACTGTTCAACTGAGTTTGAAGACCAATAACAGTTTCCGATAACAAAACAACATCATCTGCCAATAACAAAACGAATACTTGTAAAAAGTCTGCAGTAAATGTCGCGCCATGTCTACCATTGGAGACAACTTCTGGGTTAATTCATTGATGAACAAAGAAAAAAGTATAGGGCTACACACATCCCCTTGTTTCACACCACTGGTACACTGAATGAAATCTGATATATTTCACCCACATCTAACTTTAGCTGTCACATTGCTATACATACTCGTTATGCATTCAAATAGCTTCCCACGTATACCATTCTTTAACAGAATATGCCATAGAATACTTCTGTTCACGGAGTCAAAAGCTTTTTCAAAATCTATGAAAGCAACATATAATTTACGATTCAAAGAAAATAGTTTTTGTATAAATACCACCAGAGTAAACAATATGATCGACTGTAGAGTACTTTTGCTTAAATCCGGCTTGATACTCCCCTGTTAGATTATGTTCTGTTACCCATTCCTGTAACCTGTAAATAACCACCGTACTGTAGATTTTACTGGCTGCGTCGCAGATAGAAATACCTCGATAATTGTTAGGATTGTTTGCATCACCTTTCTTGTGCAGAGTAAGAACGATTGATTCAGTCCACTTTTCTGGATACATCCTTTATCAAAAAGAGTATTAAAGAAGGACACCAAGAAATTCAGAACTGCGTTTGATTTACAACCATGCTTTAAAAAATTCACCAATGATGCCATCTGGACCGGCAGCTTTACGATTTTTAATTTTTCTTAAAGCAAACACAACCTCCTCTTTAGTAATCGGACGATTAAAAGCGTCTACTTCTTCGTTGCTTTCTACGCTATCATACTGAATAAATTCATTGCTGAGTTCATCTTTTGCTAGAATCTTTTTAAAGTGTTCAAACCATGTGACAATGTCAATACTATTTGCCGGTTGTCTCTTTCGAAACGAAATCTTGTGTACCGTGTCCCAAAACTCTTTCTGACTTTTAATCGATGAGACTAGCTCATTAAGAAGAACGTTATTGAAATGCTTTCTTTTCATCCTTAGTAAAGGTTTATACTCACGTCTTTTTATGCAGTAGCTAACACAGTCCTCATCATCATGCGTACGATTAAACTTATTAAGTAAATTCCGAACCTGTTTTTTTTTTTTTTTGTAAGCATGACATTCTGAATCAAACCAATCCTTATCTGCATAACGTTTTGTAGAGATTACTTGGTTTTTTCATGCATTCTGCCGCATCTTTTAAACATGAATTGA
>CM031623.1:14221694-14226694 GCA_018398815.1 Conus ventricosus | reverse complement strand
CGGTTATTTAACCGATGTACACTTTTGAAACTGGTATTTTAGTCCTCACTGGGCTAAAGCCTGTGTACATACCAAATTTCATCCAAATCGGACTATAAGTCAAGAATAACGGTTTTTAACGGTCAAATTTTGAAACACTATATAGAAGTGCCATTTGTGTGTGATAACCTTTCTCTATACCAAATTTCATTAAAATCCACTTATATATAAGAAATAACGGCAGAATAACGGTTTTTAACGGTTGTTTAATCCATTTTCAGCATTATAATCACTTAATATGGTCAGAGGCTCCGATTTGTCATGAGATCATCTAAACCGTTTATAAATTGGCCAAGTACTTTCTGAGATATTCCATAAAGAAGAAAAACCGTTATAGGCAGTTACAGCCGTTAGTAACGGCTATAGCGGTATACTAAAACATCGGGCATCATCCGTGGTCCATAATGAACATACCTACAAATTTTCAGAAAGATCGGCCCAGTAGTTTTGTCTGGAGCAAGAGGAACACATTTTGACCACAGACAGACAGACAGACAGACAGAACCACAGACAGCATTTCTTCATCCCATTCTAAAGTACTCCCTGTTCTATAAGAACTGGGAGTACAAAAAGACTTTGTTTCAGCTCGAACATTATTATATACATTATTATCAAAAGCTCAGTCTGTTTTTACAGTTTCCGTAACAACCGGGTCACGCCCCTGCTTACACAAGAGATGTTCTGTAAGAGAGAGAGACAAAGGGGAGAGAGAGAAGAGAGAGAGAGAGAGAGAGAGAGAGAGAGAGAGAGAGAGAGAGAGAGAGAGAGAGAGAGAGAGAAGACAGACAGACAGACAGACAGACAGACAGACCATAAGTAATAGGACTGCGCGAAGAGTTCTCAGCACACACACACACACACACACACACACACACACACACACACACACACACACACACACACCACACACACACACACACTCTCTCTCTCTCTCTCTCTCTCCTCTCTCTCTCTCTCTCTCTCTCTCACACACACACACACACACAATGAGGGTGAAGGTCAGGTCGCCTAGCAGGCACGGCCGATCTTAGCTCCGTCAGTTTTCATCGTTTCCATGTGGTTTGACTGTGTGTATAGTTTTGATATTTGTTAGAGTGCTCCATGATGGATTGGTGTTGGATTATGTGTGCTCCACTTCACGTCAGGACGATGTTCTTCTTCATGATTGTATCGGTGAGATTTTTTCTTTTGAATCAGCGTGGCAGTCCGCCATTTTCGGCCGGCATCCCCGGCAACTTGCACATGCTACGACCCACTTTTCACCGTCCCACGCTGCCGCTAGCTGACACTACGTGTAGCACGGAGGCGCTTCGTACACTGAACTGTGGTCGTGCCTGCTACTCTTATACACGAAATCAGCTGTTAGCATGTAAACAAACAGCGGCACACCGTGACCTCGACCCCGATCTGATCAGTCGTTTGAAAGAACTGTCTATTGGTTACCGTCTGCCACGCCACCGATCGTCCCGAGGTGGCACCAGAAAACGCCGGCAGATTCCTGTAGTTATCAGTCAACAACATTCTACAACCAATAATTCTTCTGTCACTGATCTTGACTCCTCCCTCAGCTCCCCTGACGTGTCGACCGCGCTGACCTGTGCTTCGGATGCCAACCTCGATAACTTGATAGCGGTTCCTGTACAGGGCTCTGATCTTCCTAATCAGCTCTGTGTCTGTCACCTGAATGCCCAGTCTGTTCGTGGTAATGCCCTTAAAACACGTCAGAAACGCACTGCGATCGCTGACTTCATGACCGATTATGACGTTGACATTATGATGGTGTCAGAAACGTGGCTTCGTGAGTCAGGTGATGAGAGTAAATGTGCTGATTTGACACCCCCGGGTTATAAACTCTACAATTTCCCCCGTGAACTTGGTGCCACTGCCAAGAGTGGTGGTGGGATCGTGCTGATCATCAAAGAGTGTCTCGTGTCTTACTGCCACGTCAATTCCACCTTCCCCCTTCTCCCACACCACTTTTGAAGTGGCTGAGCTACTTCTGACTTTGCAAAATCAACGAATCCGTCTGCTGTGTGTGTATCGGACCCCGCCCAGTAAAAGGAACAAACTGTTTGATTCAAGATTCTACGAAGAGTTCCCTGATTTCCTTGACTTTGCCGCCACGCGTGACGGCGATCTTCTGATCATCGGTGACTTTAATGTTCATTACGACGACTTGAGTGATCCCAGAGTTAGGAGGTTTCAGAAACTCTTAGAGACGTGTGGCCTTTCTCAGGCCATTGATGAACCCCTTTATCCAGCAAGTGGTCACATTCTTGATCTTGTGATTTTTCGTGACACTGACGGTCTTTTGCATTCTGCTAAGTGTTATTATGATTTGATGTCTGATCACTATAGTCTAGTGTGCCATCTTAGTTTCCAAAGCAAAAGTCGGCACCCCAATTCAAATGTGTTCGTGCCATTCATAAGATTGACCCTGCTGATTTTTCTCATGACATCGCTAACATTATCACGCCTGACGTAACACTTACTGATCTGAACATTGGTCTTAGAAAAGTCTTGGATAAGCATGCGCCTGTACGTCAGCGGACGGTACACTGGCGTCGCCCGGCTCCGTGGTACAACTCAATTGCACCTGAGCTGCGAAAATTGAAACGCGAGCGACGTCGAGCCGAGCGGCGCTGGGTATCATCTAGACTGACAATACACAAGCAAATTTATGATGCTGCCAAACAGAAAGTCGTACAGTTTGTCCATCAAGCCAAAACCGCATTTTATTCTTCCAAAGTTGCAGCAGCATCCTCGTGTAAAGAACTGTTTAGAACTGTCACTAGCATGTTGGGTAAGGCTGCAAGTGTTGTAATGCCGTCCACTCATGAGCCGTCACAACTTCCTGGTTTGTTTTCTCAGTTTTTCGCCCACAAAATTCAGACAATTCGAAACGCTTTCTCCCCATCCTCAGATACTTCAGACCAGTCTGTTGTTTTTAACGGTACCACGCTCTGTGAGTTTTTGCCAGTGTCCGAGCAGACTGTTCGTAAAATCATCACACAGTCTGCGAAAACATCCTGTGACCTTGACCCCATTCCCACCCCACTCCTCTTTGAACACCTTGACTCTCTCCTTCCTACCATCACCAAAATTCTTAACGAGTCTCTGTCTTCTGGCACAGTTCCCACTGACTTTAAGACCGCCCTTGTCAAACCTCTTCTCAAGAAAAGCAGTCTTGATCCCAACGTTCTTAAAAACTACAGACCCATCTCAAATCTTCCTTTCCTATCCAAAATTCTTGAGAAAGTCATTCTTCAACAGCTCTCTGACCATCTGGCCTCAAACAACCTCCTCACACCACATCAGTCAGCCTATCGCCCTGGGCACAGCACGGAGACCACCATCCTTCGCATTCTCAATGATATCCTAAATTCCTTAGACGAAAACAAAATTTCTGTCCTTCTTTTGCTAGATCTTTCGCAGCCTTTGACACCATAGACCATGAAATCCTTCTCTCTCGTTTAAAATACACATGTGGCATCAGGGAAACAGCTTTAAATTGGTTTCGTTCTTATCTTCTAGACAGGAAACAGTTCATTCAAGTAGGTGACCACCGTTCTGATGAATCTAACCTCCAGTTTGGCGTACCTCAGGGATCCGTGCTGGGACCGGTCCTCTTTATTTTGTACACCACTCCATTGTCTAATGTTATCCACGGCCATTCCGTTTCACACGAAATGTTTGCGGATGATACTCAGCTGCTCCATTCCTCTGTCATCGATGACTACTCACCCCTTGTTTCTACTCTTCAATCTTGTACTTCTGATATTGAGACCTGGATGTCAGCAAATAAGCTTAAATTAAACTGTGAGAAGACTGAAGCCATCCGTTTTTCAAAGCAGTCACATCATGGCCCTGATCCGCTCCCTTCTTCTCTGACATTAGGTTCCAGCACTATCGAATTTTCAAACACTGTTCGTGACCTTGGTGTTCTCCTTGATAGTGACCTCTCAATGAAACAGCATGTCACAAAAACTTGTCAGTTAGCTTACATGGAACTTAAACGAATTGCTGCTATTCGACCCTATCTCACTGAAGACGCCACAAAAACTCTCGTTTCATCCTACATCCTCTCAAGGCTAGATTACTGCAACTGTGTTCTCCTTGGCTGTCCCTCAACTGTCATCCAACCCCTCCAATGTGTACAGAACTCTGCAGCCCGTCTCATTTGCAAATCTCCTAGGACCCAACCCTGCAGCCCTCTCCTGAAAAAGTTGCACTGGCTCCCCGTTGAAGAAAGAATTAAATACAAATGTTGTTGTCTTTGCTTCAAGATTTTCACTGGCGATGCCCCTGCCTATCTTTCCGATCTCCTTCAAGTATATGTCCCATCACGAATGCTCCGCTCCTCCACTGACACCAGGACCTTCCGCTTTCCCAGTTACCGTCCCCATCGTAAACAGCATGGTGAACGAGCTTTTTCATACGCAGCTCCCAAACTCTGGAATAAACTCCCCTATGACTTAAGACATTCTCAAACATTTTCTTCCTTCAAAACCTCCCTGAAAACCCACCTTTTCAAGCAATTAAAGAAGACATTTATTACCTGAAAGTTGATTGACTCTTGTTGTCTTTGGGGATCGCTAAATAGTTTGTGATTGTTGCGACTGTTGTGAAATTGTGTGCCAATGCTGAGAGTGTGTGTGCGCGTGGAGAGAATGGGAGAGAGCCTTTGTTTTTCATTTTCCTGAGCCATTTTTCAATGCATTTTCTTTACATTTAGCAATTTGTATTTTTTTTTTTTTGCCTTTGTAAAGCGCCTTGTGCCGTGGAGGGCGCTATATAAATCCCCATATTATTATTATTTTATTATTATTGCACAAAACACACACACACACAAAACACACACACACACACACACACACACACACACACACATACACGCAAGCGTGCCCCACTCGTGTACGCACGCACCCGAGCGAGCTTGCTCGCACTCGGGACGCGCGTGC
>CM031623.1:14204194-14216694 GCA_018398815.1 Conus ventricosus | reverse complement strand
TGTGGGTGTGTGAGTGTGTGTGTTGTGTACGCGTCAACTCTCTCTCCCTCTCTCTCTCTCTCTCCTCTCGTCTGTCTCTCTTCGACCATCTTAGTGTGTTTTTCTCTCTCTCTCTCTCTCTTCTCTCTCCGCTCTCTCTCCACTCTCTCTCTCCTCTCTTCTCTCTCTCTCTCTCTCTCTCTGGTGTGTGAGTGGTGTGTGTGTGTGATGTGTGTGTGGTGTGTGTGTGTGTGAATGTATGTGTGTGTGGTGTGTGTGTGCTCTGTCTCCGTCTCTCTCTCTTCCTCTCTCTTCTCTCTACTCTCTCTCTCTCTCGCATCCCTCAGCCTCTCTCTCGACTCTCTCTCCACCTCTCTCTCAATCTCTCTTCTCCTCTCTCTCTCTCTCTCTCTCTCTCTGATTAACGGCCCGTGCCCGTGGTCAAGACTTGTTAGAATAACAGTCTCTCCTTTTTGCTTATTAATATTTGAGGTCTTTCGTCAGTTTTTATTTTATACCCCGATTGTAAAATAATTATATATCTCAGTTTGGATTTGTTGATTTGACGGAAACGCTCTCAACAAACATTTCCTTCTTTTTCTCTTTTTCGGATTACGAAGATTTTTTCTTTCGCACCTTGAATTAGAGTTTAACCGATCTGTTACTGCACGTTTGTGTCCAGGAGGATCGTGTTTTCTTGTAAGAAAAGACATATGGCCAAACTAGTCAAAAACCACTTGGGGGGGCAGTTGGAATATGACCAACTGTTGTTCTCTAGGAAGCACCTTAAAGCTCCAGAATCTTGAAGTTTCTATTTAATTGGATTTATTTGCCCCCCTGCGTAACAGTTGGTTTATTATGCAAGAAGTACCGAGATTGATAATGGGGTTTTTTCCCTCTGAACAATGTCCTGATGGATACTTTTGAACAAGCGGGTGGATCTTCCTGTGATCATCCTCGGCGATTTATATGCAAGAACTGGTCGCTGATCGACAAGAACTACCCGTATATTTAGGTGACTCGATGAATGAAAATACAACCGGTTGATGACAGCTTTTTCTCGTGTATCAAAAGATTGCTCCACTAATGAATTTGGTCCTTTATTTTTAATTATCATCTTGTCCAGAATTTGAGTGGTTATTCCTAAATGGTTTTCTGGCCTGGTGATAAAAGCGGTGATTTTCCACTTATATCGCTCATCAATGGTTTCTAGTGTATTATTGATTATATTATTTCCTCCCAATCCTTTAGTTCCACTGTGCCGTGAATTGAAAGTAACCCCACGTGGTAGAATCAAAGCACATGCCTTTGAATTTTTGTACTAATGCTTCCCAGTCCGAATTCAGGAGAGCGGTTTTCAAAAAAAGGTTAAAGGTAACCAAATTTCAAAATATTCATGGGATCCAGCAAAAGAAGGTGATTTTATCCGTGTACTTTCAGTCTGAACGAGGTCAATTCAACCATTCACTAAGCAAATTGAATTGGATCGATGTCCATTTTTTTGAGTGTGCACTGAAGAAACTAACGAAGGTCAGTTTTATAGCAGGGTCAAAATAATGAGTAAAAGAAACTGTCACAGGTAATAACACAAGCGAGTCCCATGGTTTTGACTCTGAGTTCTATGTTTAAAGAAACGCCGTCAGGTGAGACAAGCATTGAGAAGCGGACAGTCCCAGGTGAAAGTTTAATTAACAACCCCCGATTGCTGTTCACCTGAGACTTAACTATTCTATAATTTAGAAACGAGTATATAGACTTTCCTTCGAGACAAGCAGCAGTTATATAGACAAGTTTAACACAACTTAATGGAAAGATGAACGCCAAGATTTCTAAGCGTTTTTGGAGCACTGCGTAAGGTCTTTAAAAAAGTAGTTCTCATGTACCAAAACACAAAATCCAATGAAGAATGGTTTCAGCATTTCAAACAAGTCTTTAATGATGGAGCTGATACCTTCTGGTCCTAATTCTCAGGAACTTCAAACTGAGTGTTTTTTTCCTGTTGCTGAAAGTAACGTTGATGAATTAGATGTCCTGTAATAACTGAAGAGAAATTCTTGATTCAGTTTAAGGCTTTAAAATCAAATAAAGCACCAGGTCCAGAACTGACATATAGGGGAATTTTTTATAATACTTGCACCCCCACTATCGTTTTTTCCTTAAGAAATTTTTCAACAAACCTCTTTGATTATTGGCATCTTCCCTTCTATGTGGTGTGAAAGCTCTGAATCAACCTTTTTGCATAAAGGTAGATATAAACAAACCCAGACAACTACAGAGGTATCTCTCTTTTTTTTATAAACAATAGTTCAAAATTATATACTTCCATATAACAAAGCTTAATAAACAAAATGGATTGAAGATGTGATGTAATAAAACGATGTGCAGGCCTGGGCTTTAGAAAGAATTAAAGTACACTGATCATTAAATTTAACCCTTCTTCTCTGGTACAAAAGCAACTCTCTAACCACAAGAATTTATACTTGCTTATTAATCGGACTTTTAAAAAGGCTTTCGATTCGGGTAGATAGAAGCCAACACTGGGGACCAATCTTAAGAAAAAATGATTTAAGGGTAAGATTTACAATGCACTTAAAAGCATATCCACAGATGTCAAAGCTAGGGTTAAAGTGTGGGGGAGATTAAACTGACACTTTTTATGGTCCTCGTCCTCGGGGTCTGAAGCAAGAGAGGAAAATGCAGTCCGGGTTTATTTTCGCTATACATCAATGACTTGCTGAAAGAAATAAATTCAATATGTAAAACATTGTATTCCTTAGTTACCAGACTTCATAGAGATACTAATTATGCTTTTTTTTTTGCCGACGATGTTGGCGCCTCGAAGCATCTTACCGTCATTGGTCTCCAGCAGCAACTGAATGTTTTGTGTATCACAGCGAAACAACTCGATTTGATCGAAATTTAGAGAAATCAAAAGTTATGTGTTTTAGAAATGGGGGGTAAATATCGCCTCAAGGGAAAGAATGGTTCTACGGACGGTAGGCGACTAGAAATTGTTAATCAGTAAAAATCTCTTAGGAGTTATCTTTCCACGGGTCCTTTTTCCTTTTCCCACTGCCTTGAGGATTTAGCATCCAGGCAAAACGCCAAGTCATCAATAATTAATAAAATTACTGTGGAAAGTTTCCCAAAGTCTTTCTCCTCCGAAAGTGTTTCTTTAAAAACTTTTCGACTGTCCAAGTTCCAGCCAGTGCTAGCAATGGTGGCCGAAGTTATGGGGTTTTGGATTCCAAACAACTCAATTATTGAAAAATTGCATTTTTTTGATCTCAAGAGATCCCCCCCCCCCCCCCCCGGGGGGTGGCCCCCCCCCCCCCCCCACCCATATCCCCCCCCCCCCCCCCCCCCCCCCCCCCCCCCCCCCCCCCCCCCCCCCCCCCCCCCCCCCCCCCCCCCCCCCCCCCCCCCCCCCACCCCCCCCCCCCCCCCCCCCCAAAAAAAAAAAAAAAAAAATTGTGAAAAAAAAAAAAGAAAAAAAAAAAAAAAGTGGAAAAAAAAAAAAAAAAAAAAAAAAAAAAAAAAAAAAAAAAAAAAAAAAAAAAAGGTTTTGTGTAAATGAAAAAAAAATGGAGAATTAGTAGATGAAAACGGGTAGGTATGCCACTATTTAAGAAAATATTATACATATGATTATGTTATTGGAATACGTGGTCGGTTCATATGCCGGATAATCGCGCCTTCCTAAGAAAGCTTACAACACGTTATATGATTTGCATCATCGAGGCAAAGAACACCTGGGGTTTCATCAGTTTGCTCTATGTTAAACTCGCTATGGCTTTGGGTCTGTAGGGGAAACCAGAATCGTTTACAATGTCAAAGGTTATTCTCTTAGAATTTAGAAAATCGGTTGATTGATTGTCATCTTCAAGAATGGTACACCCGAATGGGATGTTAGTGAACCGCCCTTTTCTTTTCCATCTATTCATCCTTTAAGCAATTTCAGACAAATACTCGTATTTAATCTGTTTACGGTAAGTAAATTTGATAACTAATCCGTAAAAACTCATAAGATTCAAGGTAGGCGTAATCTTGTAAACTACTCACAAACGCGGCATTCGAGTGTTTCCCCCCCGAGAGTCACTAGCCCTGCTGTCCCTTTTATGTCCAGTCATTTTTGGAATCTGAATATCACTTTTTTATTGTATGCACTAATATAAGGATGTTCGAAGCAATTTCATACCCACTAAATATTATGAAAGAGCGTCGGCTTTCTGTGGGTGGATGTCAGGGGGTGGGTGTATAACTTGCCAATGATAAAATGCCTAAAGATGTGCTGCTTTCATAACTAAAAAGCTTTTTGAAATGCAATTGTACAAAAACGATTGGGACGTAAAGTTCATATATTTTAATGAATAATTCGGGTACATTTTCCCTCTAAAAGCCCAAGAGCTTGTAAGTGTGAGTGAATGTGGCGAAGAGTGTGATGTCATGTTGTGTGGTGTGTGGTGTGTGTGTGTGTGTGTGTGATGTTGTGTTGAGTGTGTGTGTGTGTGTGTGTGTGTGAGTGTGATGCGAATGTGTGTGTGCGTGTGTGTGTGATCATGAAAAGGATTACAGGTTTTTTAGGCAATTACAAATGAATGTATCATCTGTGAGATTGTAAAATGATATGCCCTAAGCTGTATATTGGTGCGTATATTTTGATTCAGTATGTATACATCCATGACTGAGGAGAATGTGAAAATTATCTACCTGGCCGAGAAAGTTCATGTATAAACTTGCAAGGTGTTGTTATTTTTCCTGCTACTTTTTGGTTTTTCACAACGTTGTTGTCCCCACCCCCCCCCACCCCCCCCCCCCCATCCCCAATGTCCCCATAGACACGGGCAACGAGCTAGCATCAATTAAATTATTTGTCATTGTCATATGTCATGTCATTCTCTCTCTCCTCCTCTCTCTCTCTCTTCTACTCTCTCTCTCTCTTCTCCTCTCTCATTTCCTCTGTCTCTCTCTCTCTCACTCTCTCTCTCTCCGTGCCTTTTTGTATTAACCTCTCTGCCCTTTCTGTATGTCTGTCCGTCCCTGTCTATCTTTGTCTGTCAGCCTCCACTCTCACCCTATGACCTCTCTCCTCTCTCTCTAACTCCGGTCTCCTCTGTCCTGCTGTCTGTCTCTCTCTCTCTCTCATCTCTTCTCCTCTCTCTCTCACTCTCTCTCTCTCTCTCTCTTTCTGGTCTCTCCACTGTCCTTTGTCTCCTGTCCCCTTCTGTCTGTCTTTCTGTCCTCTCATCTCCCCCTCTTATTCCTGCCTCTCTCTCTGTCTCTGTCAGTCTGTCTGTCTGTCTGTCTCTCTCTCTCTCTCTCTCTCTCTCCTTCAGTCTCTCTCCTGGCGCATCACCTCTCTCTCTCTGTCCCTTCTCTCTCTCTCTCTCTCTCTCCCCTTCTCTCTCTTTCCGTGCCTCTGAATGTGTTTTTTTGTCTGTCCCTGTCTGTCCGTCGTCTATTCATCCGTATGCCTATCTGCTCTGTATCTCTCTGCCAACTCTCCTCTCTCCTCTCCTCTCCTCCTCTCCTCTCTCTCTCTCCTCTCTTTTTTCCGCCCACTCACCCCTCTCACCCCTTCCCTTTCCGCCTACCCACAATTTTTCTGGCTCCTCCCCCCCCCCCCCACCTCCACTCCCCCCCCCCCCCCCATCCCCGCCGCGCCCACACTTTCCAATCATCCCACCAATCTTTCTCCTTCCCGCCTGCCTCCTCCTTCCTCCCCCCTCCCGCCACCTCCTCCCCACCCCCACCCCATTCCCCCGCTCGTAGGTATGTCAAAAGGACGCAACCGTCGCCCTCCAACCCTTCCCAGACCCCTTCTCTTCCCAGCACATCCTCCGTTTGGGGCGGCGCCCTGGTTGGCCGGAAAGGCCTGGTCCCGCACTGGCAAAGACTGTACAACCACTGCCTCCTTCGTCCTACGCGCGGCCCACTTCGATGACGTGGAGTTCCCTCCCCTGATCCGCCGTGGTGGGACTCTCTCTCTATCGGCACTTCCGTTTCAGAACGTCAACGTGCCCATCTCTAACGGCGGCAGGCCATGATGACCGTCCCCGGCATTCCCCCACGTTTTCCGGTCGACTTGTCCTTCATCCATATAAAGAACATTGTACACAGTTGAGTCCGGGAGGGGGGGAGGGGGAAATCTTTGGGGGAGGGGAGGGTTAATGATGGAAAGAATAATTATGTAGTTGAGTTGGTGGTTGTTTTCGTCCTACGGTTTCGCGGGTATATATTTCATGCGCAGCGTTTTCCTTTCAGCCCATTCCTTCGAGGATGTGATCCAACGAGTCGCGTCCAGAACATTAACCCATTCTCTCTCTCTCTCTCTCTCTCCTCTCTCTCTCTCTCTCCTCTCTCATCTCCTCTCTCCTATCCTCTCTCGGCTCCTCGTCTCTCACTCTCTCTCTCTCTCTCTTTCTCTCGTTTAGGATCATGTTTTGTGATCCGTGTACACATGTTTCTTATTTACATGTATGTTTATTAAACCATTCTTCACTCTCCCTTTCTCTCTCTCTCTCTCTCTCTCCTCTCTCCTCTCCACTCTACTCCTCCTCTCACTCTCTTCTCTCTCTCGTTTTAAATCATGTTTGTCAATACGTGTACAGCATGTACGTTATTTACAAATGTAAAGTTTATTAACCATATCCTCTCTCCCTCTCCTCTCTCTCTCTCTCCACCTCTCCTCTCCTCTCTCTCTCTCTCTCTCTCTCACTACCTCTCTCCTCTGTGTGTCTGGGTCTTGTCCTGTCCTGTCCTGTCCTCTCTGTCCTCCTCCTCTGTGCCTCTTTCTCTCCTCTCGTCTCTCTCTCACATCTCTCTCTCTCGATTAATCATGTTTTGTGAATACGTGGTACACATGTTCTTATATATACAAATGCATGTTATTAATCCATTCTTCTCTCTCTCTCTCTCACTCTCCACACTCTCTCTCTCTCTCTCCGCACTCTCGCACTCTCTCACTTCCTCTCTCTCTCTCGCTCTCTCTCTCATCTCTCTCCTCTCTCTCTCTCTCTCTCGTTTAATTCAAGTTTGTGATACGGTGTACTCATGTCTTTATTTTCAAATATATGTTTCTTAAACCATTCCTCCTCTCATTCTCTCTCTCTCACGCGCGCCCCGTGCCCAAAGCCATCGCCGGCACCTGCCATCGGCCATGTGGCGCTCACTCTACTCTCCTCTTCTCTCTCCCTCTCTCTCTTACTCTCACCTCTCTCTCTCTCTTCTCCCCTCTCTCCTCTCTCTCCTCTCTCTCTCTCTCGTTTTAGATTATGTTTGTAATACGTGAACACAATTCTTATTACAAATGTATGTTTATTAAACATTCTCTTCTTCTTCTCTCTCTCCTCTCTCCTCTCATCCTCTTCCTCTCCTTCTCTCTCTCCTCTCTCATCTCTGCTCTCTCTCCTCTCTCGTTTTGAAATCAAGTTTGTGAATAAGTGTACACAAAGTTTATGCTTATTACAAAATTAAATGTTTATTAAACCATTCCTCACTCTCTCTCTCTCTCTCTCTCTCTCTCTCTCACTCTCACCTCTCTCGCTCTCACTCACTCACCTCACTTCCTCTCTTCTCTCTCTCCTCTCCTCTCTCCTCTCTCTCTCCCTCTCTCTCTCTTCTCAACTCTCTCCTCGTTTAGATCATGTTTGTGAATACTTGTGCAGATGTTCCTTATTTACAATGGTATGTTTATTAAACCATTCTTCTCTCTCATCTCTCTCTCACTCTCTCATCTCTCTCAGACCTCTCTCACTCATCTCCTCTCCGTCTCTCTTCTTCTCTCCTCTCCTCCTCTCTCTCTCTCTCTTCATGTTTCTTATTTAACAAAGTGAGACTTTATTAAACCATCTTCTCTCTCTCATCTCTCTCTCTCTCTCCTCATCCTCTCTCTCTCTCGATTGAATCATGTTGTGATAAGTGTACACATGGTTCTTATTTAACAAATGTTATGTTTATTAAACCATTCCTCTCTCTCTCTCTCCTCCTTTCCTCTCTCTCTCTCCTCTCTCACTCCCTCTCTCTCACTCACTCACGTCACTCTCTCTCCTCTCACTCTCTCTCTCTCCTCCTCTCTCCTCCCATCCTCCTCTTCACTTCTCTCTCTCCTCCTCCTCGCGTTTTAGATCATGTTTGTGAATACGGTGCAGATGTTCATATTTACAAATGTATTTTATATTAAACCATTCTTCTCTCTCTCCTCTCTCTTATATCAGTCTCTCTCCCTCTCTATCTCTCTCTCCTCTCCTCTCCTCTCTCTCTCTCTCTCTCTCGATTAGATCAAGTTTGTGAATACGTGTGCAGATGTTCTTATTTACAAATGTATGTTTATTAAACCATCTCTCTCTCTCTCTCTCTCTCTCTCTCTCTCTCTCTTCTCTCTCTCTCTCTCTCGCCTCTCTCTCTCTCTCTCTCTCTCTCTCTCTCTCTCTCTCTCTCTCTCTCTCTCTCTCTCTCTCTCTCTCGTTTAAAGGGTATCTCACCCATTTTCACAAATCTATTTTGACGAAATACACGGTTTTGGTATGTGGTTCGTATTGCGAAACAAGCCCCGAATCAGCCGCCTGTGCTCTCATTTTGCAGTGAGAGCAGCATTTCCTGCGGATTGGGAAAGCGAGAGGCTGAATACAGGAACGAGAGCCTCGATTTCGATAATAGGGGGGTTTCCGATTGATGACGTAGACAAGCCAAGTCGCTCTTCGTGTTCGGCTGAAGTGAGATATCTGTGCTGTGTCTCGTTGCGGAATTTCATCAGGAAATAAGCAAAGAGTACGCGTTCATGCTTTTCCAGGTGTTTCCCAGCCAGTTTAGGCGATTGTGGATACTTTTGTCACCACAACGAGGAAAGATTTTGTTCTTCAGGACAGTTACCAGTGGCATTTGCTGTCGTCACTTTGAAGAGCTGTTCCAAGACCAACATACCTGGAAAGTAATTGGTGGAAGCTGGAATTCAGGTCCGAAGACAGCTGAAAGAGGATGCTGTGCCAACCATTATAACAGAAAAATGTATTAAAGCACTCTCCGTTCATTCGCGGCTGCAAGTGCAAGCCTCATAACGCAACAGTGACAGGGATTCTGTCAGGAGCAATGAGAGCCAAACTCAGAGGCGTAAAGAAGGTAAGGTTTGTGGAATGGGTGATTGATCTTTTTGGGTTTCATTTCATTATGTGTATGGTTGTGTAAGATAGTTGTTGGTTTTTGTTGAGTGTTGGCATCAAAACTGAAACATGCATTGTTACTGTCATAGTGGCAGTCAGGCAGTCACACTGCCTGCTGCCACTGAAACTGTTGCATGTTTGTGACTGATTTTTCCCCCTGCTGTTACTGTTTCCAACAAAACTTAAGTTACGATTCTTATTAACAAGAAAGTGTCCATGTCCACAAATAACAACTTGTTGGACTCAGTGAATAATAGTTTTTATTTTTTTTATTTTTCAGGACATTGCTGAACATCAGGCACCCCTGCAAGTTCAGTTTCGCCCAACAACCATATGCTTTAGTAAGTGAATTATTTATCAGTATTTGGATACAGGATGGTGATTAGTGTGCATTTAAGATATATGCAGGTGTGGTATGTCTGTATGCTACATACTGCCCTGGTAAGGAATAATGAACTTAGATCTGCTGCTTAGATCTGCATCAGTTTTTACAATAACAGCCAGAATCTTTGACTGCAATATATTGTAAAGACCCCTCAGATTCTAATTGTCATTGTGGAACTTCAGAATTTAAGTGGAGAGAGTGAGATTGAAAAAGAGGAATGTAAAAAAAAGTGTGTGTGTGTGTGTGTGTGTGGGGGGGGGGGGGGGGGGGGCGGGGGGGCTGAAAGTGAACAGCTTATTGAAAGATTTCTACAGCAGGGAGAGAATTAGTGTGATGATGCAGTAGTGACAAACTCCTGTTCAAAGGAAAAGGCATTATCTAATAGATCTAAACAACTGAAAGAGAAATGTGCTTTATCCACATAATCATTTTTAAAGTTATTTACATACTACGGTAATGTGTGTGTGGTGTGTGTGTGTGTGTGTGTGTGTGTGTGTGTGTGTGTGTGTGTGTAAACAGATGTATGTGTGTGCATGTTTATATCATGTACTATCTGTGTCGTGCGTATGGTGTGTACCTGTAAATAATATGGTCAACCTGTAAAATGGCGAACTGCCTGGAAAGAAACACAAGCGTCTGATGGCGAGGGAGGTGGTACTGTACAGGAGCTGTAGGTTCAAACTGGTACGGCTTGAACTCCATACACTTCAGTGAAAATTTCACGTTCGATGTCCTCTTCGTTGGAACTTGACTCGTAGCTGGGAGCATCTGCATTATCGCCGAAAAATAGTTGAGTTTTACGTCCTCATAGCGAAAGCTTTTAGTATAGGGACATTGTCTTTCATTCACGGTAGTCTTGGCATTGATACGTCACTTGCGGAATCCCCGACTCCCGTCTCTTTCCGTACTGTGCTCGGCAATCTCCGTGGCGAGTCACGATTTGGCTACTTGCACGGCCCGAAACACGGATAGAAGTGAGTTCTAGAAGAAAAGTAACACGTACATCGAAACACGCTCGATCATACTTTTGAACAATCCAAACATGCTATTTAAGGGTGAGTGCCCTTTAAATCAGTTTGTGAATAACGTGAGCAGATGTTCTTAATTTTTTTTTAAATGTATGTTTATTTCAGTACTATCTCGGGCATTTTCTATCTCTCTTTACCCCAATCCGCTGTCTACTCTTTACCGACGTCCTTCCTCCTTCCCTCGCCGTCTATCTGTGCAATCTGTGTGTTTCATATTTGTTCTCGATAAAGTTTATTGATGTGCTTTTCGGATTGCGATTCGATGTCGGCAGTTTAGTATTCTTTGCCTGTCTTAGATGCTTCAGTTGCTTGTGGAATGCTCCGCTTGTTTTTGCTTTTCTCTTCACCGAGGGCGAAATGAACTGTGTAATCTGCTTACTCTGTTCACTCGTAAAATTCAAATTCTCTCTCTGTCTCTCTGTCTTCTCTCTCTCTCTCTCTCTCTCCTCTCTCTCTCTCCTCTCTCTCTTCTCTCTCTCTCTCTCTCTCTAATCTGCTTACTCTGTTCACTCGTAAAATTCAAAATTCTCTCTCTGTCTCTCTCTCTGTCTCTCTGTCTCTGTCTCTCTCTCCTGTTCTCTCTCTCTCTCTCTCTCTCTCTCTCTCTCTCTCTCTCTCTCTCTCTCTCTCTCTCTCTCTCTCTCTCTCTGGAGGAACACTACATACAAAAAAAACCTTCCACATTATTTTAGTCTCGACCAGGAATAGTCGTAGTAGTAGTAGTAGCAGTAGTCGTCATCGTCGTCATGGTCGTAGTAGTAGAAGTAGTAGTAGTAGTGGTAGTAGTGTAGTTGTAGCAACAGTAGTAGCAGCAGCAGTAGCAGAGTAATAGTAATAGCAGCTGCAGCAGTTGTGGTAGTAGTGGTTATAGCCCAGGAACGGTAAAGAAAGAACAAAGCAGCGGCAGCAGCAGCAGCATCACGTAGTAGTAGTAGTAGTTGTAGTAGTAGTAGTAGTAGTAGTAGTAGTAGTAGTAGTAGTAGTAGTAGTAGTGTTGTAGTAGTAGTAGAAGCACTGAAAATAGCAGTCACCATTAGCAGTAGCAACAGCAGCAGCGTAGTAGTAGCAATAGCCGTAGTAGTTAGTAGTAGTAGTAGTAGTAGTAGTAGGAGTAGTAGTAGTAGTTCAGCAGCAGCAGTAGTAGTAGTAGTCAGCAGCAGCAGTAGTAGTAGTAGTCAGCAGCTAGCAGTGGTTGAAATAGTAGTAGGAAGAGGGAGGACAGCAGCAGCAGCTGCTGCTGCTGCAGTAGTAGTAGTAGTGTAGTAGTAGTAGTAGTAGTAGTAGTAGTTAGTGGTGGTGGTGGTGGTGGTGGTGGTGGTGATGGTTGTGCTGGTCTGCCGAAGCAACAGTGATAATAGTAGAGGTAGTAGTACTTTTAATTGAAATGGTAGTAGTAATAGTAGTATTGATGATAGTGGTAATAGTAGCATCAATGGTAGTAGTAATAGTAGTATTGATGATAGTGGTAATAGTATGCATTAATGGTAGCAGTTATTAGTGCAGTAGCAATAGTAGTAGTGGGAGGATGAGCGTCAGTAATGGCAGCAGTAATGGTAATTGATGTTAATGGGGAAAAAATAGTTGTAGTGGTAGGTAGTAGAAATAGTAGTGGTAGCAGCAGCAGCAGTAGTAGTAGTAGTAGCGGTGGTAGTAGTTGTCGTTGCAGTAGCAGTAGTAGTAGTAGTGGTAGTAGCAGCAGCAGCAGCAGCCACGGCTGTTCAGAGCAAGCACTTAGTTCTGAGAGGCAGGGGAGTTTACAGCTGTCCCACAGCTGCAGAGGCCAAGCCGTGAATGCAGGTCAAGGAAAGGGGGTGTTTTCTGCAGGCTGCTCCATACCAGCCAGCTAACCGTGCTGTACTCGACCAACTGAATGTCATCTGTGTACAGCCGGTCTGGCAGCAATGTGTTCGGCATTGATGAGCGGCCATTACAAATGGGGCTGTTAGTTTG
>CM031623.1:14196694-14199194 GCA_018398815.1 Conus ventricosus | reverse complement strand
AAAAAAAGCAAAAAAAAACATGCATGACAAAGGCAGATTGTAAAAATAGGCCTCAGCATCAAATTTATCATCCTCAAGTATTACATGCCAATTTAATCAATCAGTTTGTTCATCAATCATAAATCAATCTGCTTAAATGTGCCACAGATGCGAATCCAAGGGAAAAGAACTGTCAGTTC
Organism: Conus ventricosus; assembly: GCA_018398815.1. Taxonomy (NCBI): domain Eukaryota; kingdom Metazoa; phylum Mollusca; class Gastropoda; order Neogastropoda; family Conidae; genus Conus; species Conus ventricosus. Next base: position 14,199,015 of record CM031623.1, on the reverse strand, counting down.
GTCAAGAGACAATGAAAGCGGGGTAAGTATTTTTTTAAATACTGATATTTTTGGTATTGACCCGGAGTTATTTGTTAGCGAGTTTCCCTCCCTATTGGAAGATGTCTCCCCCTTGGAGAGTATAAACTTGCTGAAGGCTCATTTTGAGAAGCATTTATTTTATTTTTCCCCATTCAAACCCACTCAGGACCATTTCTGTTTGTTGGGCAGAAAATTTTTACCACTGCAAAATAGAATACTTATCTCCCCCCATTTCTTCAATCTAAGACATTTAAAAGCAAGCTTTGTTTATAATTTTAATATTTCTTGCAGTCATTGCAACACCAAGCTGCTCTGTAAGTTGCTGGAATGGTGCTCGGTACTTATCCTTGGAATTTATTAGTTTTGTTTTATATATATTATATATATATATATATATATTTAAATATTTATTTTATATATATATAGATGAATATAACCAAAGAGCCTAAAATGATTTTAAAAGTGCTCGACCCCTTGGGGAGCAACATTTGTCAATGATGTTAAAAAGGAAGGTTAAAAAATCGAGGTTAAAACTCTACAAATTTGTTTCGAGCTTGTGTGCTGTCATCAGGATGTTTTTGGTTTTGCCCACCGCCGATGTTTATAGCGTGTGGGTTCCCGTTTGCGGTTGTTTGCACGTGCGGGTTGGCTGCAGTGTTTTTTGGGGGCTTTTTGGTTTTTGTTTTGGGTGTGTTCACTAACAACGATTTCCATTTATGCCTGCAGTTGTTTACTATTTTCTGTTTTGGTGTTTAAAGTTGCTAAATGTGGTTTGCATAGTATTAACCATTTTTCAGTTAAACATAGGTTGCACCTTTTGAAACATTGCTGTATGGTGATGCTCTTTTTATGATTTTCCAGGATATATGTTAGCTTGTTTTTGCATCTTTAAGTTTCCAGATATATTTGCTCAGTTCTGTTTGGTTTTTATATTTTTTCTTTATTGAATGACTGTTTGTGGTTTGCATATCTGGTTTGAAGTGGTTTTCAGTGATCCCTATATTTAACAAAAACACTGTCAAACTATCGTACTCATGTATGCCCAACCTCAAAAACCTGTATTGACGCATCCAACAAAATGAAAATCAACACAGCAAAGAAGGGTGAAGAAAGGAAATCTTGCAATTGCACGAGAAAGGAGCAGTGCCCACTAAAACAATAAATGTCTCCACAAAAACATTGTATACCAGGCTACTGTAACATCAGAAAATGAAAAAGAATACATACATAGGGATCACTGAAAACCACTTCAAAACCAGATATGCAAACCACAAACAGTCATTCAATAAAGAAAAATATAAAAACCAAACAGAACTGAGCAAATATATCTGGAAACTTAAAGATGCAAAAACAAGCTACAATATATCCTGGAAAATCATAAAAAGAGCATCACCATACAGCAATGTTTCAAAAAGGTGCAACCTATGTTTAACTGAAAAATATGGTTAATACTATGCAAACCACACTTAGCAACTTTAAACACCAAAACAGAAATAGTAAACAACTGCAGGCATAAATGGAAATCGTTGTTAGTGAACACACCCAAAACAAAACCTAAAAGCCCCCAAAAACACGTGCAGCCAACCCGCACGTGCAAACAACCGCAAACGGGAACCCACACGCTATATAACATCGGCGGTGGGCAAACCAAAAACATCCTGATGACAGCACAGCAAGCTCGAAACAAATTTGTAGCGTTTTAACCTCGAGTTTTAAACCTTCCTTTTTAACATCATTGACGATTATATTATATATATATATATATATTATTATATAAAACCTACATATAAAGTTCATAGTATATATTATATTATATATATATATTTATAAATATATATATATATATATTATATATATATATATATAATAGATATATATTTATATAAAAGTCCCCTGAGGAAGACCTGTTAACAGGCCAAAATATTGGAAAGAATTATGAGTCTGTTGTTTTTCTCTTCGTTTTATGTGCGTTACACACACACACACACACACACACACACACACACACACACACACACACACACATGTATATATATATATATATATATTATATATATATATATATATATATATATATATATATATATATATTATATAATATACAGAGAGAGAGAGAGAGTAGAGAGAGAGGAGAGAGAGAGAGAGAGACAGAGAGACAGAGAGAGAGAGAGAGAATACGAATACGAATCTTTTTAATGAAGGTAAATAGATAAGTTATTAGCTTATTTACACGATGCCATCCAAAAACAAAATCAAGGCTATAGACATACACACTTAAAATGCACATCTCACAGTAAAAA
>CM031623.1:14130886-14196594 GCA_018398815.1 Conus ventricosus | reverse complement strand
GCAGATTTTGGTTGCTTGTCGAAAAAATTTTGGCTGGCGACCCCCCAATTGGGTTGTTTCATTTTTTTGTCCGTGACACTCCCCTCCCCACAAACACATTACCCTCCTCCCCCCCATTCTCCCCCCTCTTTTTTTTTTTTTACCTCACCCCCCCACTCCCCCCCCCCCCCCCCCCGATCATACCTTATCACCCATTTATCTTCCATCCCCTTCCCTCCCTAACATTACCCACACACCTTCTCAACTACCCACGCACAACTACCACTACCTCTTTCATCACCCAACGAAATCATTTATTTTATTCACCCAAACCTTTTTTTTTTCCCTTACCATTATTATCAATCCACCATTACCACAACCATCACAAAGATATCACACCATCCCAATAAACTAGACACACAACCCTATCATATCACACACACACACCTCCCCCTACGCAACCCCCCCCCCCCCCCTCCTTTTCCTTCCCATAATCCCCCATGTTATTTCCGCCTACCGGCTATTCTACCCACCACATGGACAACAACGGATGAGTCATTTTTCGTTCTTTTTTTCGTTTTTTCGTTCTTTGTTTTTACTGTCCCAAATGTTAAATGTGATTTATTTTTTCGCCTGAAGAAGACCCAAGTGGTTGAAATGCATCGTGTCTTGTCATGTGCTTTGTTTGTCAATGTCATTGGCAGTAAGAAACAAACTCTATTTCTAAATTTTACTTCGTTCGCCACCACCAGTCACTCCATTTTGAAATTTTACTGAGCTTCATAATGACTGATACCCTTTGTCGTGTTGTACTCCACGTCTCGTCTTCCACACTCTATTTTACGTCACGTCTCCTGTTCTAGATATCTTTGTGCACGCTGACACCCTTTGTTGTGTTGCATTTCACGTCCTGTTTTCAACCTTTTTTGTGTGTGTGTACCTGTCAACCCTGATACCCTTTGTTGTGTTGTATTTCACGTCACGTCTTCGACTCCCTACCATGTACTTGTGAACGCTGACTACCACTTCTCACTCCCACTGCCCTCCATTTGATTCTATTTTGTTTTGTTTTGATTTTGACTGTCCCACCTTCCATTCTCCGTCACCTCCACTTCCAACTACACACTTTCAATCGTCATTCTGCATTCTTGATTCCCATTCATCTCTGTTCCACTACCTGCCCAACAAAAACTAACACCACAACACAATGCCAACTGCCCAAATTTTCTCCCATACCCATGCCAGCTTCTGCAGGTCCATTCAGTTTCTACCACCCACCATCCAACCATTCGCACTAGGCTATGCCAAAACACAGTTTCAGAAAACCAAATCAGCATCCCATTTCAACTTTCTTAAACAATGTCTTAAACTACACATCACACCTCGTGGCTTCTCACTCTCCCACACCCCTTCCAACCTCCATAACACCACTCTCATCACTACCACCAAAAAGATTCTCTTCCGGGCCAGTCGTAAACTCATGTTGGCACATATAAAAACACTCAGTTTCACCCTGAAATCTCTCTCCAACCTTCTCCAACATTTCAAACAACAAACAACAATCATCATGCCCACAGCCCCTGCCTCCAAACTCAGACAACTCATCCATACACACAACCAACTCATTTACAACCACTGCAACCAGACCAAACAAAACAAACTATCACAATTACAAAACACACAAACAAGTACTCGCCCGGACCATTCTGCTTCCACAACCCACAATCCTGACCCCACTACCACATCTGATCACCACCACCATCTTGTCCACTGCATCCCTGACAACCTCCCCCTCTCTGACGATGAAAGATCAGTCTTAACAAAAGGACTTAAATTCATCCCAACTCAACCCACCACCAACAATTACCAGAACCACATTGATGTGGAAAGGTTTTTTAGGAAACTTCGTTGGATGGCAGCACTTGAAAGCATACCCAGGCCCCCACCACCCCAAAACTCTGACACCTTCACTCAACTATTTCAAACCCCAATGCTCCGCCAACCACCCTCAAACAAATCCAGTGAAGTTGAACTCTACATAAAAACATGCAAAATAGACATCAGCCGGATCAAATCCAAACCTGTCCCCGACACTGCAACCTTTCACAAAACCAACAAAAAGCCCTCAAATCACTAAGAGAACGACACGACATTGTCATCAAACCAGCAGACAAGGGTGGTGCAGTTGTAGTTTGGGACAAACAGCTATACATAGCAGAAGCACAAAAACAACTGTCCAACAGAGAACAGTAAAAAGCGGGGTCTAGCTCAACCGCCCTCAACCAGTCTCGGGCGGTTGAACCTAGACCCCGCTTTTTACTGTTCTCTGACAAGTAAGACTTCAATAACCAAAAATAACGATTTTTTACAAACAAACATACTGTGTAGGATTATCTGTTTAGAGTGGAAAATCCCGCCTAACAAACATAGAGTGGAAAATCCCACCTAAATCTGGAAATCATGTATGACTTGACCGAGACACTGTGCGCGCAGACCTAATTACAGGGTTCGTGGATTGTGGCAGGGTGTATCAGGCGGTGTCAGACAGCAACAGGTACAGTGGTCCGTGTGGCTCCTGTGATACCTGTAATTAGCTGACTGCAACCTCCCCTAATTGCAGGTGCCGACAGTAAGAGCTTGTAAAGGGAGAGATAATAGCAGGCTTGCAGCGTTCACCTGACCAGGAATTTATAGTAACAGTCAGCAAGGCTAGTTTCGCTTCAGCATACGCCCCCCACCTATTCACAGAGTTTTGCAGAGAGCAGTACGGGAAGGTTGTGTTTTTGATTGTGCTCTACCGACTACTGTGTTTGGCTGTGTTGTTATTTTAACAATGGCTAACAGGTTTACCGAAGAACAGGCTCGCGCTATTCAAGATAACAAGTTTTACTTTAACTGCATGTTAGAGTATTTGTCAAAAAAAGAACTAGGCGAAGCCTGTTCTCTACCAGTGAAACCGAAAAGAAGCATTGCTTTTCTAGAAGGCGGAGAAAAGGAAAAAAGCGAACCGACTGCTTTGGAAATGCACGACTATCTTAAAGGTTTGTTGGTTAATGAAGATGCAAGAATTGAAAATGACATTAGCGAACAAGATGTGGTCAATTATAATAAGTGTTTAACTGTTGATGAGATGCTTCCTTTTCTAAAAAGCGGTGCTATGTTGATAAAACAAAATAAAAGCAAAACAATCCATCACGCGTTGATTGTTGTTCGCTGGCTTGAGACAGCTAAAGCCATGTTTGAAAGAACAAAATCGCTTCAAACATGGCTTTCATTTCTTAAGGCGCAGGTGGGCATGTCTGATTCATATGCCAGAAAACTTATTCAGCTTTCAATATGTTTTTACAACTATCCCAAATTCCATAAGCTGGGGATCAGCATTGCTGAACTGTATATTAAACGTCAAAGTATTATTAGGATTATGCAACTGAATAGCGATTTTCGGGAGTTCTGGCAAACGAACTAGATAGGGTAGGCAGACCTTAGTACATCTACCATAGGGAGGGGATAGTGTGCAGCCAGACTATCTCCAATAAATGCTCCAAATATAAATGGGTAATACAATCCCTACGGGCGTTAGACCCGCCATAAAAGCTCGCTACAGAGAAAACTGCTGTAACCTGCCAAAGCCATTGCAACCCGGGGTTAGAAAACGAGGACACAGCAGCAAACTAGGTCAAACTTTCCCTTGGGAACGTTTGACCACAAAGCACAGCACAAACTAGGTGAAACGCCCCTACAGGAACTTTTTGACCTAGTGATTGAGGTGCCCGCGACACAGCCGTTCAGTCACAAAGCAAGGGGCCCCCAGTTCCACTTGAGACACTTGAAAAACCTTCACCCCAATCCCCCCCAAGTCCCCCAAGCCCCTTAATTAATTTTTAAATTAAGTCCCCCAAGCCCTTAATTAATCACCCCAGTTTTTAAATTAATTTTTAATTAATTCAAATTTAAAGTTTTTAAATTAAAGTCACCTCAAGTTCTAAAAGTTTTTAATCAAGTCACCTCAAGTTTTTAACTTAATCACCTCAAGATGTAATTAATCATCCTCTAAGTACAACCAAGTCTTTTTAAAGTTAACTTTAATTATTTAAAAGTTCTTTAAGTATTTTTGCACTAAAGGTCAAAATGAACTTTTGTTTTTGGCGGTTTTGCAGCTTTTGTGTTCGGCTTCTGTATTTAGTGGCAGAGATTTTTTGACTCTTGGTTTTTTTGCTGTCGTTGTTTATATATTTTTATAACCGTAAAACCACCCCCACACAATGCCCCCCAAAAATGACAATTGCTTTAAAAAAATTTCCCATGAAGATTTTGGGGCGGTGTAGGAAACCCATTTTGTTGTAGGTCTTGAATCACCCTTTTTCTGGTGTTTTTATAGCTGGCGTTAAAACAACGGCGGGGCCTGCACTTTTTTCATTATGGGCTATAATCTGTGATTGAACTGAATTTTTCTTTGTTTTTCCCACTCTGCTACCTTTTTTCCTCTGCAACCCCCCGGCTTTTTACTGGTCATTTCCCCCCCCTGATTAAATGTTTTCTGTTCTCTGTTTTTTCTGGCTCGGCATTTTTTAGGGAAACAAAATCTATAGATTAAATTTTTAAATCCCATGATTACGGGACAATAATTTTCCAAATCGTAATACAGATCACCCCTAAGACTCTAATGACTTTGTTAAAAGGGGTCCTGCTTAAATCAACATAAAATTTTGTTCAAATAAAAGGGGCGCAAATTACTTACAGTTTAGTGAAAACTAAAAAACCGTTTGTCCTACATTTTTTACCATTTTTGTCCCAGTTGCCTTCATACCTGTTATGTACTTTACAATGTCTTTGTACATCTTTTTGAATCGTTCTAGCTAAATTCTTTTCCGGAAAAACGTTTTTTTTTCCCACAGCTGCCAAAGAAAACACCTTTCCTTTTTGGGGAAAAACTTGGGCATCAAATTGATCATTGTATCAAATTTAGAAGGTTTAGGCTACCCTTAGCGTAGAGATCTCGCTGTTCATGTTTTTTTTTAATTAATTATAAATTTTTTATTTTTTAAAAATGAGCACCGAAAAAACTTTTCCAAACCTTTTATACCATTCTGCTGTTATTGGAGGCCTAAAGGGAGGAACCAAAGCTTGTAAAAGCTTTTAAAAATTTCCACAGACTTGGGAAGCTAGACTTTGAGGATTCGGGAAAGCAATTCGTTATTACAGCTTCATTTGTACAAAGATTTTTTTAGTTTAAACAAGAATAATTCCCCGACAGTATCAATATTAAAATTAAAAAAAATACATTTTTAAAATGGCTTCACTCGTATGAATGGGCGCAGTAGTAATGCCCTTGCTTTAGCGGGAATAAAATTTCGCTTTTGTAAACGCGGGGTGACGGCGAGAGAAAAAAACAAACAAGCTATGGGGCAAATACCGCAGACAAGATTACTAAAAAGCAAGAATTAGCAGTTAATTTTTTTTAACGACAAACTGAAAAACAGGGGCATGCGCTTACACATTTAAAAACGTGCCAGCAATAAAAGAAATTTTTCTTTTAACAGGGAAACCCAAACGAGACATTGCCCCACCAAAATTCGGGGACTTTTATCACCATCAGAAAAAAAAAAAGATGCAAGAAATCGTGTTTATCGTCTTTGGGAACCATTGGTATTTTGTTGCGCAAATATTGGGTGAATAAAAAAATGAAAAAAAAATTTTATTTGCCAAAAGGAAATTTTGGGAAGGAACACGGGAAAAAAAAGCAAAAACCAAACACGGGGGTCAGTGAAAAAACAGCAAAAAATGGTTTTTCTAAAAAAGCGATTTGGCAAATTTATTTACCTACCTAAGGGAAAACAGAGACCACACTTTTTGAATAAATACCAACGACACCCATCAAATGGGCCTTCTATATTTTTACCCCAATAAAGATTAACGAAAAAGATTTAATACGCACTTACACATTGACTAGCTTCAAGATACAAAGATACAGAACCACTAACACAAAAGAGTGCTTCTGCTGTTGCCTGTTGCCATACAACTGATATACCAACAAAGGCCCCGCTAACTTATCCCGCATGATTCAAGTCGATGATGGAAAAGAATTTAAAGGCCGAGTGAAATCATTTAATTGTAAAACAAAGAGTTTACCATTAAAAGAGGCATTCCGGGGTGTCAAAGATCACAGGCGGGAGGTGTTAAAACGGGAACTAACAGGGGATGCTGAAAGACTTTTTTTCCTTACCAGTATCACAGAGAGCTAGATTGAAAATTCTGCAACACAGAATGGGTTAGAAGACTGCCCACATTGTTGCGTGCAATGAAAATGAAGAATTTAAAGGTCTAAACAGTCAAGCAATCAAAAACAAACAATAAATGTTTGAATGAAGACGCCAGTTCATCCAGCAAAACTATTACCGTTTGGGTGAAAGTAAGGTACCTTTATTTACCGGAGAAGCAAGGGACACTCGCAATCAGGCTAACCGTCCAGTTTGGAGTGGTTGATCCATATTAGAATAAAAAGAATTTGTAAAAATGAATCCGCCCGTGTATTATTACGAGAAACTGACACAACAAAACGACAGCCCCCCCAAAGATCTTTTGTGAAGATGAACTGCAGATAATCCCACCAGACACATTCCGCTTAAATTGATTTACGTAAATATATTTTAGTGTTAAAATGGAGAAGGAAGCACAGAACAAACAAGAATGATAAATATATAGACCTTCCCGGAATTGATACAGGAATCATATGATACGTGTTCTGCTATTAAGGAAACATTTGCGAGATTCATCGGTGCAGTGGCAATGCATCAGATCACCTACGCCCAAAATCCCAAATTTTGATTATCAATTATGGATTAACAGAATATCTTGAAATAATAAAAAAAAATCGAGCGCATCAAGCAAACAAGAGAAAAAATTTGGATGAATTGGATTACGATAATGATTGAGCTTATAGATAAAGTATAAGGAATAATATGACCCGAGGGCGAAGAAACGTATGTATTTATGCTGTTCTGTCCAGTCCCCAATTGCATATAAAACTCTGGTTGAACAAACACACGTTTTTGTGTTTGTTCTAACTAATGACTTCTTGTTTACAACAGTTGTGTTGATCTCATGTAGATTAGAACGAGTTTTCGTTGTCATGATGAAAAGTCTGTATTGTCAACAATGCTTCTTTGTAGTTGTCATGGGATATGCTTGGACTGCACAACACTGCGAGATATGCCCTTAGCTTCTTAAGGGTTTTTTCTTGACACGACACACTGTACATTTTGACCTTAACCCAACAAACTCCTTGTCACCCCTCCAGATAAATCATCCCTTCAATCTTTCCTTAAACCTTCTTGTTAAACGGTTGAATGCAAAGGCGAATCTTAGGGAAACAGATGTGTCGTACCATCCCGCATGCCTTTAGCTAATTCTATTTCTCATGTCTTTATAGATATCTTCAGTAGGGATATCATAACAAAACTGTCTGTAACTGTGTACAGTACACTGGACTCCTGGAATACAGGGCTTAAAGTAGTCTTATAGAAATTCTAAACATCAAAAGCTTTGATAATTCTAAACTGTAAACCCAATTAAAAAACGGGCTTATCCTATTTTGACATTCATATTTTTCATCATTATGGCCAAAAAGCTGATCATGGAAATCTTCTAAAGTCCTGAACTTTGGTTTGAAGTCACTTAATTGCTTCGTTCTCTCTGGTGAACCAATCTGACATCTGTACGCTTTGTGCGGATTTTCCATAGTCCCTTTCCGAAACAGCTGTTTGTTCATCAGCTAGAAAAGTCTTTTCTGAAGCATCTGTGTTTTTAGTTCTAAGATCAGTGTTCTTCAGGATGTATGGTTTCATAACTGTTCTGATCAAAAGAAATTATAGCGAAGAACAGCTGTCAACTTTAACATTCATTAAATAAAATTGTAGAAGTCTTGTAATGACAGACCATAATTTTTTTGCCACGAAGATTAGGCACAAGTTTAGGCAGTTCTTGGGGGGGGGCCTGAGGGTTAGGGCTGCTGCTAATGGTAGTCATTATCAGGTCATGAGTTCATGAGGATTCTACGTCAACTTCTAGAATGAAAAACCAGCTGTTGATCAGGCGTCAAACGCTCAACCACTTTAATGCTCTTTGAATATGTTTAAATGTCGCCTGTGTGCATTTTAAACAGTTACGTACTGGAAGTGCATTGCGCCATTGCCCCATACCATACAGATTGTTGCATCTAACTCTGAGATAGTTTAGACCTTTACTTGATCATAGTCGTCCAAGTATTTGTTGTTGCTTACAGTAATGATGCGAACGCCATACTAAGTCCTCCACGCAATCCAATTTTCATGCTTCTGAATCTTTGTAGGTCAACCATAAATCAATCTTTACTCCAGTAAACTTTAAGAAAGCGTCCCAGCTCATCCCGGGCGCAGAAATGTCATGCGCGGGATCCAGGCTTAAGTTTCATACAGGTCTTCCTATAGTTTCAAAAACGTCCGTCAACAAACATGTATCAGCCATCAAGAATGCCAACAGATAGTCTCCAGTCGTTTTATACACCTAACTTCTGCACGCAAACTTGAGCAGGGGCTGGAATCAGAATCGCTGATTTCCTTTCCTCTGAACTAGAACAGAACGCAACTTTAGGAGGAAGTGTGGTCCTCGACAAACCTTCCAACTGTTCCATGTACGCATTAAGGGTAAACGCCCTTTCTTACCAAGAGTTTGGGTCAAAATATTCTTCCTTATTGGCAGGACTTTAAGGACCTAGCTTGTGACCTAATGAACCCATCATGTTGCTGCATAGAGTCATAAAAACATATTATTTAAAGTGAAAAACACATGTACTTTCCGATGACTGTGCAATGCCGGACAACCCTGAGGCGTCGTCTACAGCTTTTCATTATAAGATGAGAGTCGTAAACCTCGCAAGTTGTGAAAGAATATAGGCAGCTTCATGTTTTTGGATCAACTTTAGTTTGAAGATCGCATTTACTGTGTGGCTGCCCTCTGACTTTCCGCTAAGGTGATCCTGGTCTCTTACCCGCTGGCCACCAAGGCCAACCTGTCGATTCGGCTGCGTCTGATGAGAGTCTAAACACAAATCCAACAGTGAGTGGCTGATTTATACTGTTCTTGTCATCAGCCGTCAATATGATTTCAGAGATTAGTTTAGATTATTAGAACAGGCATCGTACGCACTGCTGTATAAAAACATGCGTTTTTTAAAGAAGTATTTTGCAGCAACTGTGTCCTCTATATATTTCTGGCTCTGAATGGTTGCCAGCCGACCTGACAATGAGAAAGGCAAATGAACACATCTGATGATTACTCATTAAGACAGGTTTAGTAATTGCAGTGGGGTTGGGCCCATCATATGGGAACAATAAGCGACTCGAAGTCTGCGTAAACTACTATGGACTTGTTTGCAGCCGTTTTCCAGTTCTTAAAACTAACTTTAGAATCCAGGTGGTGGCGTAAATTAGTTCTGTCTTACAGTCAACATGGGCTAGATACAATGTTTTAATTATGTTCATGCGCGCTTGAACGGATGGAATTCTATTGTTAAACATTTTCTAACGAATTCTTGTTTATTTTCTATGCTTTGAAGTATGCGCCAATAACTACACATTGTTCGTATCAAATTGGTAAAGCGGTAGCCCTGCTGGTGAAACATCAGCAGTAATCCACATGGCTTTTATCTGGATCGTCTATAGTTAGGGCTGTCCCTTTAGACACTCTAATAGGCACCAAATTTGTTTTCTCAGACCATGTGGTATACAATTAACAGTCATAGTTTGGTTTTGTTTCTTCAAGACTGAGCAATTTGATCTACACTAACAGGAAATGATATTCCCCACAAAGTTAAGATCATTGATGTAAGGTTCATAGTTAGCCACTCTCTCTGCCTTTTTTGCGGACGGTAATGAAGCCTTGCAAGAACCACCACATAAAACATTTGTTGTCTGAATTCTTTATGTTTAGAACTGCTCTTTATTGCGACTAATGCTGGCGGTAGCGGAATGTAAGACTTTGCCTACAATCGGCTCATACTTTGACTGTTTTAATCTATCGCTAGGACTTCGCCCTCTGACCACCAGAGCCGTCTCATTTTAGCTTCTTCAGCGGCTTCAATCAAACTGGCAAGCAGTTGTCTTGCCCAACCAGGGGTTAAGTCATTATGAGAAAGAATAGTACGGTTGTTATAAGTCGAGACCCAGGACGCTAGATGTTTCTCATTATTGTTAGATAGTCGATTAAAACAGCTAACATACTTTAACTGCGGGTACCTATTGTTAGTTACCTGGAACTGAGAAAATAGCATGAACAACACACTGCCTGTACGTTTGCTGGATCAATGACTTCTAGATTAATTTCATTTAATAGCTATTTGACAAACGCTCGCCCTTAAGCAATCCTTCAAACAATTCGTCCGGTTCTTCATATACGCAAGGCCATCTTAAGTTTTCTTTTCTAAACTGAAACTATTTTTTTAAATTTTCAAAATGGTTGACTATGGCGGCGATGACGCAAAGTTTAGAAAATAAGTTTGATAGAACTTACCGCCAATGACTTGGACAAACAAAGCACATGACCAAGACACGATGCATTTCAACACTTGGGTCTTCTTACGGGCAAAAAATAAATCACATTTACCATGTGGGACAGTACAGACAAAGAACGAAAAAAGAAGAAAGAAAAATGACTCATCCGTTGTCGGCCATGCGGTCAGTGGGCGGAAATGACATGGGGCCAGGGGATTATGGGAGAGGAAACGGAGGGGGGGGGGGGGGGGGGGGGGGGGGGGGTTGCGTCGGGGGTGTGTGTGTGTGTGATATGATAGGGTTGTGTGTCTAGTTTATTGGGATGGTGTGGTATCCTTGTGATGGTTGTGGTAATGGTGGATTGATAATAATGGTAAGGGGAAAGAAGGGAAAAAAAAAAGGTGGGGGGGGGGGGGGGGGGAATTTAAGGGGAAGGATAAAACAAAATTAGGATTAAATAGATGGAGGGTTGCTGTAACTACTGTATGAAGTGAGTGAAGGGATGTGGTGGTGGTGTATGTATGTGTGTGTGTATGTGTGTGTGTTGGTAGGGGATATTGCCAACTGATGTGGAAGTGGTGGGTATGTGTGTTTTGGTTATTGTTGGATATGATGCCTTGGGGGTGTAGTGTGCCCAGTTTGGCAATGAGATAGGATTCTTGAGTTGTGCGTTCAAAGCTGTCACTCTGTGACTGCCAGAGTGCCATAACTTTGACATGGTCGATGTTGTGTTGGGTGTGGTTGAAGTGTAGGGCGACGGTTTGGGTCGGTGGGTGCGGATATCAGCCAGGTGTTCAGAGATGCGTGTTTCAAGTGTGCGTGACGTTTCCCCTATGTAGATCTTGCCACACAGCTGGCAGTGGATGGCATATATGATGTTGCGGCTCTGACATGAGAATGTGCGTTTGACTGTGAAGGAGTCTTTGGGGCCCTGTAAGATGGTGTCTGGTTTGGTGAGGGGGCAGATTTTGCAGTTGGGTTTAGAGCAGGGGTAAGTACCTGGTGGTGTAGCTGTGGTTCTGTTCAAACTGGACCGCATTTATTTAAATTAAAAAAAATACAACGACATCGACTTCAGGGTCATCTTAATCCGAATCAATATCAACGGTCTTTTTTTGCTTGGACTCATAAACTAAAGTATAAACGCCTTTTGATGTTGTTAATGTGAGCTGTTTAGAACACAGTTTAATGTCTCGTTTACTTTTTTTAAACATTCCTTTTTTATCTGATCGGTGTCTGGCTGTTGAGAAAAACTTGCCCTCGCCTTTTTTTGAAGATCAAACTTTGTCTTTTATAGTCATCAAAATCGGCCTGTAAACGACTAAATTCTTCATCCGTGATGTTTGAGTCAACTAGCGCTTTATTTATTGTCAGTTTGAACGAACTAAGTTTAGCTGTTATTAGTTGAACCATAGCTGTGTGCTTTTGGAGTTTAGTTTTTAATTTTTGCTAGCACACTTACAGCTAATGAACACAGGCCAAGAGTTAAAGACAAACCGCCTAGAGGTAAAGCTGCGGGTGCACCTACGCCTGTTGCTAAGAGACCTACGCTTGTTCCTGCTGATAGAGCACTTATAGTCGATGCTCCAGTATTAACATATGTAACAGCATTAAAGGCAGCAGAATACCTTCGTTTGGTTTTGCTGTATTTTGAAAGGTCTTGCTCTAGTACTTGCTGCATTTGTGTAATGTTTGTTAATCTAAAGGTTTTATGTCGGGGGTTTCTATAGCAGCAGAGCTGCCTACTATCCCTTCTCTTGGCGACTCCGGCGCTGTAGGCACATTTGGATAAACCTGAACAGACATGCTTTTTATAAAATAAAAATAATTTAGTATTTTATATCTTTTAATCTGTTATCTTGAAAATTCAGCTGCGCATCATATATTAAAAACAAATGTACATTAAGGGGTTTATCGCCATCTTTTTCTTTATCAATTTGAATGTTTATTACGTCTTTAACCTTGGTTCTGCCACTTCCATGCAACTGATTATCCTCTGTCGACCTTAGGTCAATCCATAAGCCGTATTTCGTTGTTAAATAATCATCGAGTCTAACATTGTGAAGGTGTAGATCTTTAGACACAAGGTCTACTGTTGGATTTCTACACCTCCCACCCCCAAACAATTTTCTTATTCATCAAAATGTTGGTAAGATCTAAGCCCGCTAGCGTAGATTTGGTTAGGACTACCCTCAATCGAACATTGTACTTTCGTTATTTTAGGATTAATAAACTTTTCACTTCCTCTTTTGAATGGTTCTTCATCTTCACACAGCAATAAAATACCTTTAAAGCGATCTTGCTGCGACACTAAAACTAAAATTCCATATAGCGTCGGCCTTGCTTCTGGGATATGTTGTATGATGAATCACTCTTTCGTAATAATTGCTAATTTTGACTGATATTGTTGCTCAATCAGCCTTGCTAAATTAGGGTTGCTAACAACGTCAAACTCTAACGAGATGTCAGAAATGCTGTACTTTGCTTCGGTGTCTGATGATCTAATAACACGTTTGTATTCATTAAAAGTTAGTTCATATGACAATCTGTCTTTTAATGCTCCTTGAAAGTATGGTGCATGCGCTTTTAACAACTCAAAATCTAAGGGAATGGAAAAGCGATTTCCATACGCAAAATTTACAGCCACATACTTTTGCCGTCTTGGTTAGCATCTGCGCGCCTATTCTGTGTTTTAGTGCTTCTTCATTTTCGATTCCTTGAAACGCAAAGTCAGCCCTTTCATTCGCGGTTAGCCATAGATCAGAATAGGTTAAAAATATGTCTGCATTGTGTAAAGAAAATATTTCTTGCCCCTCAAGTTTTATAGAAATTTTCTTAACGATTGCCCGTCCCAGATTCTGGACAACTGCCCTGTTTGGGTCTGTTGCTGATTCGAGTTCTAGTTTGAAAGTAAAGTTGCGCAGAGCCTGGCACAATCACTTCATCTGCTCCTAGGTCTGGAAATTTGACAGTAAGAAATTTGATCTGCATCAATAGTAGATGGATTATTTGGAACAGTAATATTCTGTTTATTTCCCTTCACGCCTAAGGGCTCTTTCAGTCTCTATGCGGGTCAAAAATCGAGCCATATGCTTGTGACATTTTTATAAAACAAAATAAAAAGTTAATTATTTAAAAACATGGCAGGAATTGAAGGTGAAGAAGATTATATGTTTTTGATCCTGGAGACGACATGAGTGAAATGAACCCTTTGATACAGCATCGCTCAGCGCTCTCAGTGCGAGTGAATTAACAGAAAGTCATGTTAGATCATTGTACCAAAATTTAGGCCTTGAACCTCCCGAAGTTTTAGACCCTAATGATTTTGAACGAGATGATGATGGCCATTTGTTTTGTAAGAAACGACCGAGGACAACGTGTTCAGCTTACAACTAAACGAGACCCATTAAAGTTTTTAGCCCTGATACAATTAGACAAAACTCAGTGTGAGCGACAAAATCGCCTTGGCATTTCTAAACCAAAATTAGATAGGGATGTCGGTTGCTAAACTTCAAAACACACTACAAGAACTCCCAACAGATAACCAAATACAAAACATGGAACTTCAAGATTTAAGTCAAACAGCGGGCAAAATAATAGAAGCAGAAACCAGTTTTTCAGAAGAAACAGCATTAAAAACTATACACGACTCCCCGATACCCACGCAAGAATTAGAGGCCCCTGATCATGCTTTGAGAAGCATCAGAGGCGAATTAAACAAAAAATTTAGCAAAACTGGATAAACTAGATGAGGATATAAAAAGAGAAAAAGAAAAACTCGTTGAGGCTGATGACGCCAACTTAGGACCTGGTGTTAAAGAAAGAATAACACAAAGACTAAAAGATCTTAAACAAGAAAGATCAGCAATACTAAAAGTGGCGTCTACTAACCGAGACCAATTACGAACTCAAGTGATCAGAATAAGAGAAACTATCCAAAAAAATTTATATGAAGACACAACACTAGCAGAAAGAATAAGAACACTGTTTAGAGAGCAAGGTGTCACATTAGCAAGCGTTATAACGGCCTTAGATTTGCAATAAGTACACTGGTGATGGCTATTACAGGTGGCGGTGGTCAAAGCCCAGTGCCTCCACCGCCATCGCCTCCATCGCCTCCTGATAAATCATGGGTAAAAAAACAGCTTGATCATCTTGCGGGTTTATTAAAAAAATTAGCCAGTAAAGCCATGGACGCTTTACCGGTATATTAGGGGTGTTGTTAGCTGGCTTTTGTCTACTGCAAGGAAAGTAGTTGGTTTTATGGCCGAGCACTTATGGACATTAGTTCTCTTAATATTGGGTTAATTTTTAGTAAGATAAAGACCAAGTAATCCTAGGCCAGTTAATACAAAAACAAGTGCTGTCTTTTCATATTCATGGTCATTATTTTTTTCGTCATCGCGAACAGAGTCCGCGTCTTCAACGACCTTTGGGCTTTGGGCCACGGGGATTGGATGACTTATTCTTGGGGGGTCGACTTGTTTGTTTACTGCTTGCAATATTACTGGCTCAGAATTTATTTCGTTTTTTCCGACTTTCTGTTCATTGCCTGCCACAAGGATTTCATTATTGTAGTTTATTATTGTTCCTATCTGGAGCCTGAGGTCAGAAGGCAGCATGTATAAACCAGTGCCAACAGCAAAGTCTACTTTCGATCTTGCGTATTGTAAAACATTTTGGTACCTTTTAATACTTGAAGGTAAATCAACTGTTGAATTAATGGCGTCCTCTAAATTTGCTAAGCATTGTTTTTGTGCGTCAAAGCCCGTAGAAGGATCAGTTATGTTCGATCTCGTTTGTGCTTGCGAACCTAGCAAACACCAAACGTAAGTACGAACAGAGTCGTTATTTCGTTCTATTCCTGCTTTAGTTAGGCCCTTAGAAGTGTCTAAGATAAATGTTGTCCATGCTGTTTTATGCTCTTGCTCTATGGACCCTAGGTGAACAGCTGTGCCTGAAGAGAAAGATGTGTAAGGAGGATTCCAGTCACAGTTATACTTTCTGTGCACGCCCCAAAAATAAGGGGTGCCTAGACCATGATTAAGATCCGACTTTTGTCTAAAGTCTGTCTTGGCCTTAATATTAAATTCGTTACAGATCCTTTCAAAAGCCTTCATGTATTTTCTGTTGCTGAATGGATTAAACGGTTTGTCATTTGGTAATGGAGCTTGCAGTTCAGTCAAAATACGCCTGAAGGTGTAATAAAAATAAATCTGTACACTGACCTCACCAAAGGATCAGATGATTTAAGTGATCAGCATACGACACCCACACCCAGTTGATGCACAAAACACAGCAAAGTTTAACTGGTTCTGATAAAACTGCATTGGATGACTAAACCACACTTCGCGATGTAGTCTTTTTAATAGGGGGGTTAAGATATCTGTTTAATGGCGTACTCACCTTTACTTGAAAGGTGTCAGTCTGGGTCACAGAAATTTTAAGAGTATCAGTTGTTATATTTTTAAGATTGTAGTGCAGCCCAACAGAATATTTTGCATCAGTATATTTGAATGCACTCATTTTTATTTTGTTTAAAAAATGTTTGTAACAATAACAACTCAAGACCATCCTTCGTTTTTAGAACATGCTATTGATAACAATTGCGGAACCAGAATGATTGCGCTTCATGAAATTTTTTTACAAAGTTGTATGGTTTAATATAAGTGAATCCAAGAAGAATAATAAGATTAAAAAAGTTAATAATAGAGGAAAATTAGTTAGCCAGTTAACCATACCTGATGGTTATTACGGGTTTTGCTCACTAAAAGAAGCAATGAGTAACTTTGACATTGCTCTCAAACTTAACAATGCGAATCTGAAACAATGTTATCATTCAAACCTGAAGAAGAAGAAGTAGGTTACTATTTTGATGGAGAGCTAGCTAAAATGTTAGGCTTTACAACTGCCAATCGACCCATTCATAGTTTTAGAGTTACACCAAACAAAACTACTTATGAGGGGGAAAATCCGCTCGATCTTGCATTACATTCATTACTCTATGTTCATTTGGACGAGCTGAGCACTGATGAAAACTATATGATGGAAGGCCCTCAACTGTTTTAAGAGCTCTTCCATCTGGGAAAGCTGCATATTGCGATTATGAAATTATACAATTCCCTAATTTACAGTTTAAAAGATTAGTTTGTGGGAGGGTCGGATCATTTAATATAAAAAATTGCAGACAAAACAGGGAAAGTTGTGAAATTGATAACCTGCACATTGTTTTGGAAATAAAATAATAAGTTGTACTAAAAAATGTCGCGGGGGCCAGAAGAATCAGGAGTTACATTAGCGCCTGTAAGGTGTAAACTTTAGAATTAAAAGACCTTGCAGACGTTGCGGACTTTGAACAGAACGGTGAGATAGGCGCTTTGTATGGTTTTGAGTACACTAAAGATGGGTGATTATAAACGCAAAGAGGTTGGTGACAACAAAAAATTTCCTAAACTAGAACAACTACGCAATGTAGAAGCAAATAATGCTGGCCAGTATGAATATAAAATAGTTCGAAAACCTGACAGCAAATGCACTTAGAACCATATTTAGAATGGACATGAAATTTGAATTCATAAGCCCATTTACATTTTTTAGCCGTCAAAAAAGTTTCAGAAAAGCATTCAACTCTGGCCCTTTACATGTAAGTCTTATGCCAGAGGACAATAGTCGGAAAGAGATTGAAATAACGCCGTATGGGAAAAAACAGTACATCCTCCACAGAAGAGAAACGGTTTTTAAAGGAAGCTTCTACAAAATTACAGTTCTTTCCGCGCAGGAAATTAGGAGACACTTTCACAATGATATTTGAAATTTCTGTCTTAAAAGATGTGGAGAGGAATGGAGCTTTGGGCGTCAGTGACATACTTATGAAAGGAATTAATATTAGCTGGCAAAACTTAGACGTTAAACGTCTTAAAGTTACCATCGTCGTTCTTCACGATGGTGAGGATATTAAGGTCATAACAACAAGCAACAAAATCAATGTTGACTTAAATAGAAACAATCTTACAGAACTGAATTGGATTAATCTTACACATTTAGGCCTCATAGGTTTTATTATACTGAACAAGTTTTGACGGAGAGTATGATAAACATAATAACTGGATTAGATAAATTCTGTTATAAAACTATGGAGCAGACGACTTTGATGTCAATGCCGATGTTAAACTTTATGATAAAAACCCCTCATTGTTCACTGATTTGTGGACAGACTGGTTGTGGAAAAACAATATTTATCCTCGACCTATTACAAACAGTTTATCGTTATAATTTTGATCATATAGTAATTTTCTGCCCAACACTTAAATGGAACAAAGCATATCATGATAGAAGGTTTATATGGACGGATGATGACATATATTTGATTGATCCCAGCAATAAGCTGAGTGAGTGTTTAGAACACTTTTATAGACTGTTTGAAGGAACGCAGACACTATTTATTATAGATGACTGTTCGGCAGAAAGAGACATAGTTAAAAAGAGAAACGCTTTGTCAAAACTGGCTTTCAGTGGAAGACATGCTGGGATAAGTGTGTGGATTTTATGTCAAAAATATAACTCAGTTTTAAAAGACTTTAGAGAACAGTTAAAGACTGTAGTTTTTATTTCACATGAAAGACAGAGACGCATTTGATGAATGTATGCGCGAAAATGATGTTATTGAAAATGATCAGGAAAAACACAGGATTAAGCAAAAACTAAAATCTAAAAAGTTTAGTAAATTAGTATTAAAAACAGACAATCCTACACAGTATGTTTGTTTGTAGATAATCGTTATTTTTGGTTATTGAAGTCTTACTTGTCAGAGAACAGTAAAAAGCGGGGTCTAGGTTCAACCGCCCGAAACTGGTTGAGGGCGGTTGAGCTAGACCCCGCTTTTTACTGTTCTCTCCAACACAAATTTCTACACACCACTCACAACATCACCCCTCCCTCAACACCAGAAACTCATTGCTAACTCAATCAAAGAAGAAATCAGACTCAACAATCTACCCACTACAGCCAAACTCCTCATTATGACAGACACCAAACAGCCCACCTTCTACCTACTCCCCAAAATACACAAAATGAACACACCTGGCAGACCCATTGTTTCAGCCTGCAGCTGCCCCACTGAACACATTTCGCAATACCTAGACTTCCTCCTTCAACCCATAGTACAAAGCCTCCCCACATACCTCAAAGACACAACCCCCACACACTCAACATGATTAACTCGCACAACACAGACCCCACTTTTCAACCCACCTCCTCTTCACACTTGACGTGGTGTCACTCTACACCTCCATCCCCCACACTGATGGACTGAGGGCCCTCACATTTTTCCTTGACAAACGGCCCCCCAACCAACAACACCCTCCCACCACCACACTGGTCAGACTCGCTGAATTAGTCCTCACCCTGAACAAAATTTCAATTCAACAAGCACACATTTTCACAAATTAGTGGTGTTGCCATGGGTACCAAAATGGGACCAGCCTATGCCTGCCTCTTCATGGGACACTTGGAACACCGCCTACTCAACACATACACAGGCCCCACACCTGAACTGTACAAAATGGTATATCGATGATGGACTGGGAGCCACATCTATGCCAAAACAATACCTCCTCAACTTCCTCAACTTTCCCCAGACCTTCCATCCATCTATCCGACTTACCTACAACCATTTCGCAGTCGGTCAACTTCCTAGACATCACCATCTCCCTTGAAGAAGGCCTACTCAAAACCTCTGTTTTCTACAAACCCACCGCGCACAGCATACCTAGACTACTCATCCTCCCACAACCCATACACTAAAGACAGCATCCATACTCACAATTTCTCCGTCTTCGCAGACTCTGCTCCAGCGAGGAAGACTTCACTATACAAGCAGCCAAAATGTCACAATTCTTCACCAACCGCGATACCCCAGTTCCATCATCAAAGCAGCACTCTGCCGCACCATAGCTGTATCCAGAACATCTGCTCTGGAAACCCAGCATCCAACCAAGACAGACAGACCCACAGCCTACCTCCTCTACCACCCGCACACCCTCCCCATCTGTAGGATCCTCAAATCCAATTGCACATTGTACATAACCACAAACCCGCCTTCCATACCAAACCCATGATCACATTCAAACGTGACAAAAACCTCAAAGACCTCCTCGTGCGGTCCAGTTTGAACAGAACCACAGCTACACCACCAGTTACTCACCCCTGCCTAAACCCAACTGCAAAATCTGCCCCCCTCACCAAACCAGACACCATCTTACGGGGCCCCAAAGACTCCTTCACAGTCAAACGCACATTCTCATGTCAGAGCCGCAACATTATATATGCCATCCACTGCCAGCTGTGTGACAAGATCTACATAGCGGAAACATCACGCACACTGAAACACGCATCTCTGAACACCTGGCTGATATCCGCCACCACCGACCCAAACCCGTCGCCCTACACTTCAACCACACCCAACACAACATCGACCATGTCAAAGTTATGGCACTCTGGGCAGTCACAGAGTGACAGCTTTGAACGCACAACTCAAGAATCCCATCTAAATTGCCAACTGGGCACACTACACCCCCAAGGCATCAAATCCAACAATAACCAAACACACATACCCACCACTTCCACATCAGTTGGCAATATCCCCTACCAACACACACACATACACACACACATACATACACCACCACCACATCCCCTTCACTCACTTCATATAGTAGTTACAGAGCCACCCTCCATCTATTAATGTTAATTTTGTTTTATCCTTCCCCCCCCCCCCCCCCCCACTTTACTTTTTTTTTTTAATCCACCCTCCTTCATCTTTCACTTTCCACCACACCCCATGTTCTATACCAATCAACTACCTACCCTCTGATCTACCCCGTACTCCTCCTCCCCCCTCCCACCACCCCCACTCCCCCCTCCCCCCCCCTGCTCTTTCCCTTCACCCCCGCAATCACCTGCATCCCAACCCAAGTACACGATTACACCGGTCCACCACTGCAACAACAACCCACTATATATTCCACAAAATCACACACACACACCCACACCACACTAACTTGCAACACACACACACACACCACACACACACACACACACACACACACACACACACACACACACACACACACACACACACACATACACACACACACACACACACACACACACACACACCACACACACACACACACACACACACACACACAACATTTTTCCCCCTTCCCCACTGACCACTTCTTTTCCTTTGTCCCCATTGTATGCCAACACATTATTTCACCTGTTGCAATGAA
Organism: Conus ventricosus; assembly: GCA_018398815.1. Taxonomy (NCBI): domain Eukaryota; kingdom Metazoa; phylum Mollusca; class Gastropoda; order Neogastropoda; family Conidae; genus Conus; species Conus ventricosus. Next base: position 14,175,797 of record CM031623.1, on the reverse strand, counting down.
CATCATCCACAGCATTGTTCACTTTTTTTTTTTAAACAACACCATTTATATGAACCTCCCACCCCCACCCCCCACCCCATAGTGGATGATGAGATATGAGCTCTCCTTCTCTTGCCCCCCTCCTCCCCCCCACAAACACATTACCCTCCTCCCCCCCATTCTCCCCCCCTCTCTTTTTTTTTACCTCACCCCCTTCCCCCCCCCCCCCCCCCCCCCCCGATCATATCTTATCACCCATTTAAACTTCCATCCCCCTTCCCTCCCTAACATTACCCACACACCTTCTCAACTACCCACGCACAACTACCACTACCTCTTTCATCACCCAACAAAATCATTTATTTTATTCACCCAAACCTTTTTTTTTTTCCCCTTACCATTATTATCAAACCACCATTACCACAACCATCACAAAGATATCACACCATCCCAATAAACTAGACACACAACCCTATCATATCACACCACACACCCCCCCTACGCAACCCCCCCCCCCCCCCCCCCTCCTTTTCCTTCCCATAATCCCCCATGTCATTTCCGCCTACCGGCTATTCTACCCACCACATGGACAACAACGGATGAGTCATTTTTCGTTTTTTTTTCGTTTTCGTACTTTGTTTGTACTGTCCCAAATGTTAAATGTGATTTATTTTTTCGCCTGAAGAAGACCCAAGTGGTTGAAATGCATCGTGTTTTGTCATGTGCTTTGTTTGTCAATGTCATTGGGAGTAAGAAACAAACTCTATTCTAAATTTTAAATCACTACAGTCAATGTTCATCACTTTGGTTGCTTCTTTAAATAGTTCACTATGATCTTTAATTATATTGTTTACATCATTCTCAAACCAAAATTCACTAAAATCAATGTTTAATGCTTTCATTGTTTCGTCAAATAGTTCATTACAATTCTTTAAATCAGATTCACTGAGTTTGGCAGCCATTTTTAAATCTAAAATAAATAAAAAAATAATTGTAAATTCAGTTTATTATTCATGGTCTATTTCTAATCGTAAAAAAATGATCAGTTAAAGGTAACAGTTACTCCTTCAAGGTCATCAGACACATGCAGGTCAGCATCTTCGGGGGCAATATTATCAAATAAAATAGCAAAAAGCTTTATAACTGGTTTAGGCCAAGCCTTTGGGATTTTACTAACTGCTTTCAATGCGCTTTCTCGCATAGTTAAACTTTCAAAAAGTTCTGTTATAAATTCATCAAACATGTCCTTTAACACTTCTTTATCAATTCCAGCATTAATCGCCCACCCAAAATCATCAAAATTTCTGTAAGCTTTAAAAACTACCTGGGGTTCATTTTTTAAACCAATTAAAAACAGCAATTTAAAAAATAATTAAGCCCGCAGCATCTCTCTCTCTCTCCCTCATTCACTCCCACATCTCTCTATGTCTTTGTTGTCTGTCTGTCTGTCTCCGCCTCTCATCCCTCCCCCCTCTCTCGCTTAGTGCCAGCGGGGTAAAAATCAATAACTTCCCCACTGATTCTACGGAGAATATTGGCGTCGTAACACTGGCGCTATGCCCTTCACTGGAACTGTGATTGAGAATCGGAACTCATTGTTAAATTTTGTACGAAGATATTTCTTGAGTAAATTGGTCTATCTACGCCTCTGTTGCTCTTACTTCTTTTGTAAGATCCCGTAGTCTGTCCATGTCTGGGATTCTAACAAGCTCGATTTTATTATTCTAATTTATATTACACATGCGCGCTCACAAATGTTGTTTCGATTTCATCATGTTAATGTATTCACTAAGGTTAGCACATGCGTACTCACAAATGTTGTTTCGATTTCATCATGTTAATGTATTCACTAAGGTTAGCACATGCGTACTCACAAATGTTGTTTCGATTTCATCATGCACAGTGGAAAAAGTTGTCACGCTATTTCCGGTTAACAAAATTTTACAAAACAGAATTAAGTCAACTCACTCGCGAAAAATGTTTTCACAGGAAGTAGTGTGACAAAATTTCTCACTGCGCATGTCCATAAGCAGACGATGCCTCTGGACCTGCGGTGGTGGGGGCTGCAATCAATATATTAGCCAAGCGGTGAGAACTGCAGGTCAGTCATTCAGTCCAGGACGGCTAAGTCTGTAAACCATTTTTTTACCCTATTTTGGGTTTTAACTGATCATGTGTTTGTTTTTCAATGTTCTTTTTAATTGCATCAGTGTCTACTGTCGTGAAGTAAAAGTCTTTCTCCACTCCTTTTGAAGTTCAATTTTTTGTCGTCTATAATCCTCACCGTCAGCCATAAGCTTCTGAAATTCTTCGTCTGTAATGTTTTCATCCTGTAATGATTGCTTATTCTTAATCTTAATGAACAAAGTTTTGCTGATGCTAGGGCAACAATGGCAGTGTGCTTTTGTAATTTAGGAGTTAATTTTTTAAAACAGCACTTACAATCATAGACACGGCGCCTAAACCTAAACCAAGGCTCCCTAATGCTAAAGAGGCTGGCGCTCCAACCCCAGTGGCTAAAACTGCAACACTAGACCCAGCACTTACGCTAGCTACAGCTGATGAGCCAGTAATTACATAAGAAAGTGTATTTAAAGCTTTAGCATATTTCTTTCTAGTAACCCTATATTTATCCAAGTCGCTTTCTATTTCCTTTTGAAGTTCAGTTATTTGCTCTAACCTAAACTGTTGAACCTCCATATTTTAATTAAGATTATTTTATTAATTAATCTTATACATATCTTCGTATTAATCCGTCTGGCAACACTTCATCAACAGAGTAAAACGCAATAAAATCAACATACGTAATGAAAATAAAGTCAGAGTACTATTAGTTTGGCTTTGTCAACCATCACAGTAACCTTGTCAGATGATACATGGGGGATTATTTAATCTCCGTTTAAGAGGAGCATCTAAGTTTTCAGCCTTTATTTGTATACCTCTAATTAACGTATGTTCTGGCAAACTAGGATCGCCCTCCCTCGGAGTAATAAATAAGCGAAAAATCATCGTCATTTGCCTAGGTAGTGACTGTAGCGTTGGGGTAAATTCGAAGCCGACGGTTGTCATCCCCCACTTCAGCTAAGGACTTCTTTCTCTGTAGCATATATCAGAACCTGCTTAGTTATTTCAATTTGTTTTTTCTGTTGTGTTCCTGGAACTAGGCTAACAAGAATGGGCCCTTCATTCAAAGCCTTTCTAAAATTGTTTTTCTTATCAAAGTATACATTAGGGCTTCGTAGTTCAAATTTTAAATTCCAAGCAATTTCAGGAAGCAACGCCCAAGCATTCTCTCTTTTATGAAGTTTGTATTCATGTTTGCCAAAATCGTTTGCCCTTAAATTCTTATCTCTTCTAGGGTAGGATATTGCTGTCGTTTTTTGTCTTCAATTTCTGTTCGTTTGTAATATCTGTGTACTCAAATCCATAAACATTTCCTGGCACTCCTATTAGATCAAACTCAGTTGTGTCTGCTAGGTCTTTTAGCTCTACTGCAGTGCATTTAGGAGCTAGCTGCGCTTTTGATTCTGGCCCTCGAGACATTCTTTTTATAATATAAAATTATAATAAACAAATTGTTATAAGCAATCAATAATAAAACAATCTACAATAAACAAACGTATTGAACTGGGGGGTCAGTCCGTAAGCATAGCTTAGCGTGCTTAGATTTTTCTAACTGCTCTTTTATTTTTTTTAGCTCATCTTTGTCCCTTATTATATAATTTTCACTTAAACATTTCTTCAAAACTATCTTTGTCCTTAGTGTAAAATAATACAACCGATTTTAACTGCGATCGAAAGTCTTTTAAGACAGCATTGTATTTCTGAGTTAAGAACCACACAGAAACTAAGGCGTGGCGGCCACTAAAGGCTAGCTTTGAGAGAGCTTTTCTTTTTTTAACAATGTCTCGTTCAGCTGAAACAGTCATCAATAATAAACAGTGTTTCAGTTCCTTCAAATAACCTATAGTATTGTTCTAAACAGTCGCTCAGTTTGTCGCTAGGATCAACTAGAAATAATATTATCGTCTGTCCAAATAAACTTCCTTTCTTTGTAAGACTTGTTGTGCTTACTGGTTGTGCAAAATATAACAATGTGCTCGTAATGAAACCTGTATATTGTTTGTAACAAATCAAGTACGAATACAGTTTTCCCACACCCAGTAATCCCGCAGATAAGAGAACAGTGCGGATCTTTTGGCAGAAACTTCAAACTATCCATCTGTTTTTATTAGAATATTTCTTCTACATTTTAATAAGCCACGTCTTTTAGCCTATTTTCTTCAATGTTTAACTGAGCAATCACAAACCATAAAAACATGCATCTTTATTGGGGCGTTTTCCGTCTGCTTTCTTGTGAATATTAATTTTTATACCGTCTTGCCCTACCCTTTCTCCACTTCCAAACAATCTGTTGTCAAATGTGGATCTAAAATCCAGCCACAGCCCATATTTGTTTATTAAGTAGTCTTTGAGTCTACATCATAAAGGCGAGTTTTTTACATACACGATCAACTGCAGGATCTCTTTGCTACCTCCAGCAAACAACTTTCTTATTTCATCAAAGTGTTGGTGAGGTAAAAGTCCGCGCCCTGAATACAACTGATCAGACTTGCCATTTATTGCACAGTCAACCTTCTCAATTTTTGGATTATAAAACGCTTCTGATTCTCTCTGAAAAGGAGTTGTTTCTTCAGTAAATAAGAACAAAATTCCTTTTAAAGACTTTAGAGACTGATTTAGATGTATGTTCCAGAGAGTGTCTCGCTTGTTTCTATTTTCTGTAATGGCGTGTATAACGTTTTCATAATAAATAACCGTTTTACTTTTATACTGGGTTAAGATTGTTCTGGCCAGTTCAGGGTTAGTAACAACATCAAACTCAAGAGAAATGTCACTAACCGCGTATTTAGTTTCAGGATTTTCAGACAGAACGACAGAACCGCTAGGATTAAATGTCAGATCATAAGTAAGTTTTTCTTTTAGTGCGCCTTGGTAATATGGCATATGCGTCTTTAACAGTTCAAAATCTAGAGGGATGCAGAATCTGTTGCCAAATGCTTCTGCTACTGCCTCATCTTTAACATCATCCCTTGCATCCTCCGCTTTAAGCCTGTGCTTGAGACCGTTTGGACTTTGTATTCCCTGATAAACTTTCTCTTTTCTTTCTTTTTTAGGCAGCCATAGATCAGAATAGAGGGCAAAAATGTCTGACTCGCTTAGTTCAAAGACATTTTTGCCCTCCAGTTTGATTACTATATGATTAACGATAGCCTACCCAAATTAGCAACAACAGTAGCATTAGGATCTGTCGATGTTAATATCTATTTTGAATGATAGTTTAGCAGTGCTGGCATTATAACATCGTCAGCGCCAAGATCAGGGAACTTGATTATTAAAGTTTGTCCAGGCTGAACTGTTGATGGAGTATTTACACTAATTACAGTCTGTCTTATACCTTTTACGCCATGGGGTTCCTTCTCTTTTCTGTATGGGTCGAGGTCACAAACCGTATGAGTTCATTTTTTATAAAACAAAAAAGAATCTAAATAAAAAATATGGCTGAAGATTTTGATGCAATTGATCCTGTTGGTGAGGAAGAAGAAGATGAAGAACTAGGTCCCTCATTGCAAGAAGAGCTTGAAGGGGCAGCAGCAGGTCAAGGAGTAGGATTAAGTCAAATACGATTGTTAGATAGAATTGAATCATTATATAGCCATATGGGGCGAGAGCAGCCAGAAGCACTTAGGGTTTCAGATTTTTCAACAGATAAAAATAATCATTTGTATGTAAGAACCGGTAAAGGAAAGAGTGTGCGGCTTACTACAAAGCCGGACCCAACCCAGTTTTTAAGCAAAACCACAATTCTTAGAGATCTCCCTGTTGTTGACCAAAGGCAATTAAACGTTATTGACAATTTAAGGACTGAGGCTGTTAGTCTTTTACAGAACTTGGGGCAAGAGTTGCCAACACAATCTAAAATACAAAACATACCTCTTCAAGAATTAAATCGAACAGCAGATGAACTAATAGCAGAAATTGAAACGAGTTTTAATGAGGAGACACAGTTAAAAACAATTGAAGATTCTCCATTGCCTATGCGTGAAATCCTGGGACTTAATGAGGCTTTACGGACAATAAGGGGTGAACTAACAAAAATTTGGCAAAACTTGGTGAGCTAGAGAGAAAGATAGAAGAAGAAAAAAATAAGCTGGCTAATGCAGATGATAACAATTTAGGGCGAGAAGAAAAGGTTAGAATACAGCAGAAAATACAGGATTTAATGATAGAAAGGGCAGCTAGGTTAGAAATGCTGTCTACTAACAGAACGCAGCTAGCATCACAAACAAGCAGAATTAAAGAAACTATAGACAGAATAGTTTATGAAAACACTACGCTAGCTGAAAGAATAAGAACTCTGTTCAGAGAACAAGGGATTACAATAGTTAGTATTTAACAGCTGTTGGGTTTGCTATCTCTACACTCGTTTATGTTTAACAGGTAGTGCACCAACAGGGCCAGTAGCGCCTCCAGCACCTCAGCCTGGTAAAAGTTGGATTAGAAAACAATTGCATCATCTAGCACACCTATTAAGAAGTTAGCTGCCAAAGCGCTTGATGCTCTGCCGGCATAATAGGCAGTGTTGTTAGTTGGGTTTTGTCTACTATAGGCAAAGTTGCTGGTTATATGGCTGACCATCTGTGGACGTTAGGAGTGCTAGCTGCTGGATTAATTTTTAGTGAAATAAAGTATGGCTATCCAGTAAAAGTTAGAAACACAACGAGGGCTGTCTTTTCGCTAGTGTGACTGTCAGTGTGAGGCAGATCAACAGGTGCGTGCTTTCTGGGCTGCTTTCGGGCTGTGGGGGGCTTTCTGGGGTGTTTATAACCAGATCGCTTTCTCCAGGGCTAGGTACTTTTTTTAAAATGGATGGAGCGGGCCTTGTGTTTAAGCGTTGATTATGCCCTAAGTTTTGACCGTCTCCAGCAATGAGGATTTCATTGTTATAATTCTGTATCATGCCAATCTGCAGTCTAAGGTCAGAGGGCAGCATGTATAATCCATGACCTACAACAAAGTCAACCTTTGACCTAGCATGTGCAAGAACGTCTTGATACCTTTGTATGCTGGCAGGTAAATCAACAGCAGAGTTAATAGCATCTTCTAAATTAGCTAGAAATTGTTTTCTAGCATCAAAGCCTGTAGATTGATCCACGATGCTAGACTTGGTCTGTGCTTGTGCTCCTAATAGACACCAAACGTATGTCCGTATGGAGTCATTAAGTCTTTGAACTCTGGCATTGTTAGACCTTCACTTTCATCTAAGATAAATGTTGCCCAGGCATTAGGATGTTTTTGTTCTATGGATCCCAATCGAACTTGTTTGTCTGGTTGAAAAGAGGTGTGACCAGGCCAGTAGTCATAATTATATTCTCTTTTTGCACCCCACAAATACAATGTGCCTAACCATGTTTGCGGTCTAACTTTTGTCTAAAATCAGTTAAAGGATTAATGTTAAATTCGTTGCAGATTCTTTCATATGCATTATTGTTCATTGGGCTTTTAAATGGATTAAACGCGTTGTCGTTAGGGAGGGTACTTGCAGTTCAGTTAGTATTCGCCTGTACTGGTAATAAACATGAAAGTTATTATATACTGACCTTACTAAAAGGTTAGGATGGTTTAAATGGTTTGCATATGAAACCCCACAGCCAGTAGTTGTGCAGTAAATGGCAAAATTTAACTGATTCTGGAAAAAAGCCATAGGGCGGGATGACCATGTGATGGTACTCAATCATTCTTTATTGACGGATTTAAATATTTAGTTAGTGGGTTTACAAGTCTAACGTGGAAGCCATTATATTCATCTACTGCAATGGTTTAAATTGCTGAAGTCCAAAGGTTTGGGGTTATAAAACGCTCCTACATTGTAAGTGGCACTTTCGTTGTATTTAAATGGCTCCATTTTTTAAATTAGTTTTTTTAAATAGTTATAAAAAGGATGTATATCATATAACCAAGCAAAACGAGCGGTGTGTTCTTAACGTACCCAATTGTCAATTGGCGCGGGAGTTGTAGGATTGCCCTTAAAGAAATCGGCATTAAAGTTATGTGGGCTAACATATCTGAAGGGGCTCAAAATAACTGGATCAATATTAGTAACGCGGTAGGCAATCAAATAACTCATGTAAAAATACCTGATGGTTACTACAACTTTTGTTCTTTAAAGAAGTACTTAGCGAGTTTGGCATAGTGTTAAAAAATTAACGAAGCAAACCTCAGAATTACTATACATTTCCCACTAGAAGAAAGAAGAGAGTATACTTTCCCTAAGGGCCTGGCTAAAATCTTAGGCTTTCACAGTAGTGACAGAGCTTATAGATTTAGTACAAGAGAAGATGTTTATCAATTTAAAGGCAAATAAACCTTCTGATTTTCTCGTAAACCCAATTTTGTATGTTCATTACAACAGTTAAAAACAGAAGCTAATTTGTTTGATGGCTATCCGTCTACAGTTCTAAAGGTTTTGCCATCAACTAGGGCAGGGTTTTGCGATTATCGATTAATCTCAGTTGGAAAAAACAGTCAATTTAAAGAATTAATTAATGGGCCTATAAACTCATTAGATGTAAAAATAAACTAACCAAAATGGAGAGCCATTTGTTTGTTCTGATTTACTAATAGTGCTGGAAGTAGACGGACGTACTGTAAACCATTAGATTTTTATGCTATTGGAGAGAATGTAAATATCTTTGTTCACGATCACCAAATCTTATCTTGCACGTAAGCCCCCATTTTAAAACACTAATTACGTCAATTTTTGCTGTTTTTGCGTGTTAATTTTTTTTAGAAAACAGGTGTTAATTTTGGTCAAAACTGACATGAGAAGGAAGTGATTTGGATGTGAAAAGGAGGGTTTTCGTGCAAGATAAGATGGGTGAGCTTGAACGAAGATATTTACATTCTCTCAGGATCATCTTCTTCCTGTGGAGTAAACGCCTTCAATGTCTCGTTGATGCGTGTGACCACCGTCTCATGTATTTTGTGAGCGTCGAACAGAGAAACTTGCTCTTTTTTCTTCTCCATACCTTGATCATCGTGAATTAATATCTCAACCTCTTCAGTGCGGGATTTCTTTGAGTCTTTCTTAGCTGAGAAAGGCGAATTAAACAGGCTGCGTTTCGTTTTCGACATTGCAAAGCGCAACCCTCAAATCAACAAAATAAACCCTCAAAACAACGCGGCAAACCTGTCACAGCACTGTTAGTGTTGGCAAACACAAGGTCCCCACGTGTGATTCTATTTAAAGCAACAGGCTTTCTATCGAGAACAGCACAAGGAAACCCAATCACAGTCGCCAGGGTATTCAGACAGCTCACGTGATATGCAGATTACACAGAATATGCGGGTTCAAAGGTCACACCAGCGCATGCCGAAACGCCTACACTAAGTGGACAACTGAACTGCATGAACAACTGAACACGAGCAAAAAACACGTGCAAAACAGCACCAAGGCAAACTTGAAAAGGAAGCGAAAAATGGCCACAAGCGTTCTTTATACGGGTCTACTACAAAATAAATTTCCTTTTTACTAACCTGGAAAATAACAAAGCGTCTCTTCAAACACACACTTGGGTACTATAAACACTTATAAACACTTATAACCGAATACACAAAAACGTATATGCAAAAAACCAGCCTCGGTGAATGAAATAGACCAAAAATCGCAGACACAAAATCAAAACAACCTCCATGAATCAGGGGACATCACTCATGACAATGACAATGACAGCGTTTTTGAAAGTTGTAACCAGGGACCATCTCAGAAGGATATTTGTAACAAGGAGTGAGAAGGCAGAGGTGACAATTGTCTAACGGGTAAACGAGTGGAGAGAGATACTTTGGAGTGTGAAAGGAAATATAATAGCATGAATGAGAACGGCTATTTATTGATCATTGTGAAGATGACAAAGAGCGTGGCGTTTCCCTTGTCTTTTTGCATTGGAATGTAAATGGTCTTTTGTCAAAATTTATTGATAATAAATTCATTCCCTTTTTGCTGAAATTCGATTTCATCTGTCTCGTTGAGACTTTTGTAGATGACTTTCAAAACTTCCAATTCAGTGAATTTCTTTAAGTTTTTCTGGAGACAATTAGGTGACTTCGTGGTTCGGTCCTTAAACGAGGGATTTATTAAGGGGAAATGTCAATAACTCCAAAACAAGGGAATAATAATTTGCATACCTAAAAATGAAAAAACCTAGGGAATATTAAAAAAATTGGAGACCGATCTCACTCCTGAATGTTACATATGAAATTGGATCAACGAGTATAGCTAACAGGATGGAAATGGTTATATCTAAATTGATCCTTGAAGATCAAACTGGATTTATATCAGGAAGATACATTGAAGATAACATTCGAATTTTGTATGATTTAATACATTATTTAGAAAAACTACTGATTTCTATTGATTTCGAAAAAACCTTTGACTCTATTAACTGGAACTATATCTGAAAAGTTTTGAATGCATTTGGCTTTGGTAAGGATACAATTAAATGGATACATACCTTCTATACTAATATTAAGTCCTATGTAATCGTGAATGGAAAAATTTCGAAAAGCTTTGCAGTAGCCAGAGGATGCCGGCAAGGAGACCCAATATCGCCATGTCTGTTTGTCATGTGTGCTGAGATACTAGCATGCAAAATCCGTGAAGATAAGAAATTAATGGAATTCAGATATCAGATACAGAATTTAAGGTAAGCCAGTTTGCTGACGACACCTCATTTACATTAGAGGGAGATCAAAAGTCATATGAAAGACTATTCAATACTCTAAAGGAATTTGAAGAATTGTCAGGCCTAAAGTTGAATTTGAAAAAAAAAACTATCAATGTATGGAAAAATCACAATACCACTCATCTAATTTTCGGCCACGTGGCCTTTTTCAAGAGAAAAAAACAAAAAACAATGCAACTATGTAATGTCCATCTTCGGTGGCTGGTCAGGGCAAAGAATTGACGTCATAAATATCTTACGCAATTTCTGACATCATAATGTGTGATGTCATCAACAAGGGAACAAAAAAATGGGGGGGTGGGGGGGGGGGGGGGAGGAAGGGGTGCAAGTTGTGTGTGTGTCTGTGTGTAGTTATACAGTAACCAATGTACTCCAAAAACATAACAACACGCTTCATAAATCACAATGAAACTGCGACCATAGTCCTGTCTGTGACTGTGCATGGCATACAAGAACTGTCACCTGAAAAATATATATAAATTTCCTGCAATTCATCAATGTTGTTTACAGGTAAATCTGGATAGGGTTGTTACAAATTTGTCTTAACATTACATCCATTTGGCACCCTTGTATCCAATGTCCTTATCCATTTTTCTTCAGCAATAAGTCTGAAGCTTTTGCTTTCACTGTAAGCTTTTGCCAACACTGCAACAGCAAGGTCTCCCACTGAATGCTGAAGGAAATGTCGCATTATTGGCTTTTCTCTTGGAACTTGATGTCACGTCTGTGTTCCGCTATTCTTTCTTTCAATGAACGTCCGGTTTCACCAACATAAACTGTCTTATTACACCGTTTACACAACAGAGCATATATCAAATTTCTATCCGCACATGTCACGTTACTCATAACATTGTGCGAAGATTTCTGCTTTGTGTCCAACACTGTTGAAGTTACTAGTGAAGAACAGGTGTCACAATCACAAATTTCTGCTTTTCCCTTCACTGCTCTTTCAGTTTTCTGGTGAACCAACGTATCACATAAATTTTATCCCGTCTGTATGCAGGCATTGGTAGTCTATGGAATACTTTGCGCATGTATTCTGACTTAAGAGCGTATCACTATGTCTCTTAGTACAGCTTGTACATCTGGCAATAATCTTGAAAATGTCAACACTAGTGGTACTCTTTCAGTGTTTTCCTTCTTTTTTTCTGAAGAAGTCGGTTTCCTATCTATGTTATCAACTGTTTTCAACTGACCTTCTATGAGTTTGCTACTATAGCCACGTTTGCGCAACTGGTTCTTAAGTTCAGATCTGTGTTTTAGATAGTCCTCATCCTTTTCACAGATTCTTCTCAACCTAACACCCAAACCATATGCTAGAGATTTTTTTGTATGTGGGGATGGCAAGAATCCTGCCTGAGGTATAACTGTTTATCACTATCTTTCTTGAATAGATCTGTGTAGACATGGCCATTCTCTAACTTAACCAAGTGTCAAGGAATTCAATTTGTTCTTTACTCCATCGTAGAGTGATTTTTATGTTGGTATGTATGGTGTTGGCATAATCTGTGAAACGTAAAAGGGAGTCAAGGTCACCATTCCAAATGCCAAACCCATCATCAATGTAACGTTTGTAGAAATAAGGTTTCTGTTCAAACTCCAAAAGCTTCTCATCCCACTTCCGCATGTATGTACAAGCAAAGTTTCTCCCTAGTCTGGACCCTATGGCTATTCCATCTGTCTGTTTGTAGTGTGAATCCCCTAAACTGAATCCATTATAATCAGTTTAGGGGATTCACACTACAAACAGACAGATTGGAATAGCCATAGGGTCCAGACTAGGGAGAAACTTTGCTTGTACATACATGCGGAAGTGGGATGAGAAGCTTTTGGAGTTTGAACAGAAACCTTATTTCTACAAACGTTACATTGATGATGGGTTTGGCATTTGGAATGGTGACCTTGACTCCCTTTTACGTTTCACAGATTATGCCAACACCATACATACCAACATAAAAATCACTCTACGATGGAGTAAAGAACAAATTGAATTCCTTGACACTCTGGTTAAGTTAGAGAATGGCCATGTCTACACAGATCTATTCAAGAAAGATAGTGATAAACAGTTATACCTCAGGCAGGATTCTTGCCATCCCCTACATACAAAAAAATCTCTAGCATATGGTTTGGGTGTTAGGTTGAGAAGAATCTGTGAAAGGATGAGGACTATCTAAAACACAGATCTGAACTTAAGAACCAGTTGCGCAAACGTGTTATAGTAGCAAACTCATAGAAGGTCAGTTGAAAACAGTTGATAACATAGATAGGAACCGACTTCTTCAGAAAAAAAAAAAACACTGAAAGAGTACCACTAGTGTTGACATTTCAAGATTATTGCCAGATGTACAAGCTGTACTAAAGAGACATAGTGATACGCTCTGTAAGTCAGAATACATGCGCAAAGTATTCCATAGACTACCAATGCCTGCATACAGACGAGATAAAAATTTATGTGATACGTTGGTTCACCAGAAAACTGAAAGAGCAGTGAAGGAAAAAGCAGAAATTTGTGATGTGTGACACCTGTTCTTCACTAGTAACTTCAACAGTGTTGACACAAAGCAGAAATCTTCGCACAATGTTATGAGTAACGTGACATGTGCGGATAGAAATTTGATATATGCTCTGTTGTGTAAACGGTGTAATAAGACAGTTTACGTTGGTGAAACCGGACGTTCATTGAAAGAAAGAATAGCGGAACACAGACGTGACATCAAGTTCCAAAGAGAAAAGCCAATAATGCGACATTTCCTTCAGCATTCAGTGGAGACCTTGCTGTTGCAGTGTTGGCAAAAGCTTACAGTGAAAGCAAAAGCTTCAGACTTATTGCTGAAGAAAAATGGATAAGGACATTGGATACAAGGGTGCCAAATGGATGTAATGTTAAGACAAATTTGTAACAACCCTATCCAGATTTACCTGTAAACAACATTGATGAATTGCAGGAAATTATATATATTTTTCAGGTGACAGTTCTTGTATGCCATGCACAGTCACAGACAGGACTATGGTCGCAGTTTCATTGTGATTTATGAAGCGTGTTGTTATGTTTTTGGAGTACATTGGTTACTGTATAACTACACACAGACACACACACAACTTGCACCCCTTCCTCCCCCCCACCCCCTTTTTTTGTTCCCTTGTTGATGACATCACACATTATGATGTCAGAAATTGCGTAAGATATTTATGACGTCAATTCTTTGCCCTGACCAGCCACCGAAGATGGACATTACATAGTTGCATTGTTTTTTGTTTTTTTTTTCTCTTGAAAAAGGCCACGTGGCCGAAAAATTAGATGAGTGGTATTGTGATTTTTCTATACTGTTTTCTTCCCTTTGAGGACTATTGCTTTTGTATCAATGTATGGTTAGGTAAAAATAAGAAATCAAATATCAGATACTTAGCTAATAAGCGCATGATATGGAATCCCCCAAATTGAAAATACATGGTTCTGGTTAACTACTGACCTATCGCATTTAACAGAATTCAATATAGCAAGCAAATTTGTCGAAGTACAAACCTTGTTTAAAATCTGGTCCAGAAGGATCTGTATACCACTGGGAAAGTAGCCATCTTAAAATCACTTATATTATCAAAATTAGTATACTTATGGATATTATTGCCAAACCCACCAGATGATTATATTAAACAATTGCATGAAATGTGTTTTGATTTTGTGTGGGATAAAAAAGACAGATAAAATAAAACGAATTTATTCAGTTCATAATGTCGAAATGGAAGCATTGGAATTCCAAATATACAAGCCTTTATTCAGGGTCTGAAATTGTCTTGGATAAGAAAACTGATTATAGGCAATTCAAAATGGAAAGAAATTAATGAAAATCTCATATCCAGAAAGTGATCAGTTAAACTGCTATGGTGCTAAGAGATTTACAAGAAGAAAAAGAAACACCCGAAGGTGCTGGGGAGGACCCAGAGAAGCACTGTCTTCACCTGCCTTTAGAGCATCCGTACCACCCTTGGAGGCCTGCGCTGTGTTGACGATGGGTACAGGCACGCACAGGACACTCCATTAAGATATCAAGGGACATACCTGCTCCTGAACAGAGGTAAATTAGACTACAGGATGCAGCTCATAACAGCCTTAAAGTAGCATCCCCCATGGGTGTACCAGCCCGTATTTCATGACTGCAGAGCCCACCGGCGAAAAACACCACCCTCCAGCTGCCGAGCACACCCCACAGACCCAACCACCCCTGCCCATGGACAGATGAAGACAGTGCCACTCCAGACACAGCCAAGCTTTCGCCATACGGTCTTATGTGCCCTCAAGAGAGAACCCAAAGTTGTAGTCTTTCCCACTGTCAACAGGACTTTCCCTGTGGTCAGTGGGTCTTTCCTCACCGTCACTGGACCTTTCTCCAGGGTCAGCCTAGTTAAGGCAAAGAAGAAAAAGAAACACCCGAAGGTGCTGGGGAGGACCCAGAGAAGCACTGTCTTGATTTTGTGTGGATAAAAAAGACAGATAAAATAAAACGAATTTATTCAGTTCATAATGTCGAAAATGGAAGCATTGGAATTCCAAATATACAAGCCTTTATTCAGAGTCTGAATTGTCTTGGATAAGAAAACTGATTATAGGCAATTCAAAATGGAAGAAATTAATGAAAATCTCATATCCAGAAAGTGATCAGTTAAACTGCTATGGTGCTAAGAGATTTACAAATAATTAATACAATCAGTTTTGGAAAGACGTATTTAATGCTTATGATAAATTCAACACTCACGTTGAATTAGATAACAACAAAGAAATGACTGCTGAACCCATATTTTTTAACAACAAATTCAAAATAAATAAGTCTTTTTTTTTAACTTGGCATCAAAAAAAATGTATACCCTGTGAAAGATGTTTTGAAAGAAAGTGGAGAGTTTTAAGCATGATGAATTTTCAGAAAGGTGGGTCTAACTACTTTGGTTGCATTCAAACAATCAAAGAATATGCCAGAAAAAGAAATATAATCTTCGAAAATAACTGTAGTAACGAAAATAATAAATCAGTACAAATAATATCTGGAGTACATAAAGGAACAAAGATGTTTTACAATTTACTCATAGAGAAACATGAAATATTCGACATAAAAGCCTTTATGAAGTGGGAAACTCGATTAGCCATGTATATTAATTGGGAGACTGTTTTAAAACCGATTAGTAAAATAAAAGAAATAAAGCTTAAATGGTTTCAACTGAAACTGTGCCATGGAAGTTTAGTGTCAAATATCCTATTACAAAAAATGGGAGTAACTGATAATGACAAATGCAACTTCTGTTGCAATGAAAGAGATACTGTGTAACATTATTTATGGTACTGTCCATTCTCACAGATGTTTTGGAAAGATTTTGAAAAAAAAGAGAGAAGTGCAGTAACTGTGAAAGATTATCATTTAATGTTGAATTAATCTTTAATTTGGCACAGACGATAAAATGCTAACTGAAGATACTTTTGATCTAATTATTTTATGGGCAAAATTCTTTGTTTGAAAGTGCAGGATAACTCACATAAAACCAAAACTGGAAATATTTTTGACTGAGTTAAGCCGTAGGTATACGCTGAAAACATATGTATATGTACTAAATATGTGTTACTATGATTTTTTAAAAAAAAGTGGCCACCATACTCAGGACTATTGTTAGAGGGATAGCAATTAATATGGATTATCCTTCAATACACTGTATAGATGCTGTGTTTAAAAAAAAGAGGGGGGGGGGGGGGGGGCGTGTTCCATACATATTGAATATTACTGACATATGGTATGAACAAACAATTCAAAATATAATTTTGTGTTGCCGTATGAGGACCTTGTAGAAAACACCCTTTGCATTAACATTATTATTTTTGTATTTGTACATATATGGTATTTATGAAAAAAAATGTACTCTTTTTGTTTTGTGGAGTACTGTAATGTTATTGCTGAATATTCATTTTGGAAAGAAAAGAACCTTCATTGCAAGGGTGAAAAAAGTATTAAAAAAACAAACAAAAACAAACAAACAACAAAAACCTTCCAATTACCAGGTAATGCTGTGTTTTTTAGATCTGCTGTTAAGTTTACAAAACGAGGAAGACGGTCAGGGGAGAAGTACGTCTCATTAAAACTGAGCTTATACCTTCCATTCATGAAATCAAGACAGACTGTCCTAATGTTCTTTTGTTTTTAATTGATAAGAGTGTTTTTGATTTTGGCGAAGATATATTATATGTTTGTGCTTATATTCCACCAGAGGGTTCACCTTATTATGGTTACTTTGACGTTGATACAGTGTTAGGGAGCTTGAAGGATGTCTTTTTGATTGTCTGATCGAGTTTGAGGACGTTCATATGATGTTGTCAGGTGATTTGAATGACAGGACTTCTGACATCTCTCCAGACATTTTTTATGATAACAATGCGCTTGATAACTTTGTTTACATTCATTCTTTTTTCAGCTAACAACATGAGAAAGTCTGCAGATGTTATTCTCAATAACTATGGGAAATATTTTTTTTAATGTGCAGAACTCTTGGGTTGTGTATTCTGAACGGTATATGTAACAGGGATACCAATGGTAATTTTATGTACATATCAGATACAGGATGTAGCGTCAATGGTTATTTTCTCCTGTCTAAGAAACTGCTTTTTTGATGTTGTATCTTCATGTGAATTGTTGGTGTCAGAGAGAATAGAATCAGACCATTTGCCCACTGAATTACGTTTAAGAGTTAAAGAAAGGAAAAATAGACTGAACACATAGCCCACAGAAGGGGACCAGTTCATCGATAAATTTGTGTGGAACAAGGACCTGGAACTATTTCATGTTCAGGAAACGACTTCTGATGAAACAATATCCGTGCTTGATCATGCCACAAGTTTGATTGATCATGATTTCAATGGTGCTCTGGAAGTGTTAAATGAATGAATTAAAAAGCAAGCTCAGTGTATGAAAAACAGAATTAGTTTAACAAAGTGTGGTGAATACTGTGATTGGTATGATATGGAATGGAAGTTAGGTAAAGTTAAAGCAAAAAAGACTGCTATCTAGTTTTAGGAAAACCAGAAGAAAAGAAGACAGTGACGCCTACTGCATAGCAAGAAGAGAATACAAACATCTGATAAAGAGAAAAGAAAAACAGTATAATGATTTGTTGTTAGATAGACTAGTCTCGCCAGCAAGCAGTCAAAGAGAATTTTGGGAAACTGTGCGTAAAATATCCTTTAAGCGAAAAAACTGTTCAAAATAGTCTAATGGTCGATGATTGGTTTAAGCATTTTAAAGATCTACTTGAGTTAGCAATAACAACAGAACAGACAAATTTGGCTGAAAATATCAGTGATGTCCACGATGAGGAGGTAAGCTTAATGAACCATCCAATATAAAGAGAAGAAGTTGTGCTTGCTGTAGCAAAGTGAAAATATGGGAAGGCTGCTGGACCAGATGAAATCATTGGTGAGCTGTTTAAGTGTGGTGGGGATCGTGTTATTGATTTTTTTTGGTAAAGATTTTCAATAACTTATTTGATAAAGGCGTGTTCCCAAGCAACTGGACAAACTCTATTATTCACCTTTTGTCAAGAAGGGTGACACTAATAACCCAAACAATTATAGAGGCATTTCATGATGTGATTCAAGCAGTAAGATTTATAGTACAATTAGTGATAGTAGACTGCAGGACGGATGGAAGAACATAATCTGACATGGGAATATCAAGCTGGATTTTAAAAAAAGCTACTCCATGTTGATCACATGTTTACTTTTATTGGCACTAATACAAAAACAAATTTGTTTTAATCGAAAAAGGTATGTAGCCTTGATTGACTTTGAAAAGGCTTTTCATTCCGCAGAAAGAAACTTACTGTGGCCTACCATATTAAAGAATGGCATCATATATTTAGGTGCATTCGAAGCATGTACACAGTGTCAAAGTCAGAATTAGATGTGGGAGTGGTGCAACAGACTGTATTACTTGCACTCGTGGCGTAAAACAAGGAGACGTTTGCAGCCCTGTCTTGTTTTCTTTAGTTATTGATGAGCTGGTATTAGAGGTTTTAAGGGGAGGGAAACATGGGGCAATATTTATGTCTGATTATTTTGAAATATTTATACTGCTTCTGGCTGATGATGTGGCTTTCCTTTCTGAAAAAGTCATAGGCTTAAAAATGCAGATAAACAGTCTTCAGTGTGCCGCTACTGCATTGCAGTCAAAGGCTAATTTGGATAAAGTAATATAGTGGTGTTCAGGAAAGGGGGTTTTAGCTGCTGGATCAATATGACATTTAACAGGATTAAGATGCCTGTGTGAATGCATACAAATATTCGGAATTTATTTTTTAAACAAAGCTAGTTTTAGTTGATGATGTCGTGACCTTACAAGCAAAGCAAAAAATTGTGCATTCTGCAAAAGTTGTTTAAGCTGAAATGTAACTCTCACTCTTGCTTTTCAAAGTCATTTGACTCACAGGTTCAGTCTATTGCTCAGTATGGGGCAGAGTTATGGGGACTTGACAATGCAGCACGCCATTGCGAAAAACTGAATCTATTTGCTATTAAACGATTCTTAGGCGTTGAGATGCGAACATCTAATAACCTGGTGTATGGAGAAACAAACAGATTTTCTATTACATAAACGCAGCTATCAAGTGCATCAGGTCCTGGTTAAAACTGAGGAGAATGGATGAATGTAGATTACCTCATAAGGCCTACAGAATGCATCAGTCTGTTAAACTGAGGAGAATGGATGAATGAGATTACCTCATAAGGCCTACAAATGCTTAATTTGGGTTTGCGAGGGAAGAAAAACTGGGCCTCAAATATTCGCAGTAAATTGTACATGTTTGGGTATGGATTTGTATGGCTAAATCAAGGCGTGGAGGGAGAGTTAACGAGTTTCTGATAAGTTTTAAGGTAAGGTTTATTTCGTGCAGATGGCAAGACTGGAATTTCCATATTAATGATAGTGTTAGGTTTAATGTTTACAGAACCTTTTGCACAGTCCCTGGCGTTAAAACACATTTATTGATCAATTTAGACTGGAATTGAAGATACATACTGGCAAGATTTAGGTTTGACATTTCTGAAATTGCGGTACATCGTATTCGCTATAGCCACACAGTGAAAATGAATTAATATGTCCAAATTTTCTAAAAGAAAGGAAAGTGAGGTACATTTCGTTTTATGTTGTCCAGTTCTGTATGACCTAAGAGCACAGTACCTTCCGCTGAAATATTACAAAGTGCCAAGTCAGTTTACATGTGAGTTTTGGATGATTTCACTGTTCACAATAGTTTTGAGAAATGTTTGTATATATGTATCCCATCATGAGGGGTAATGGCCTATACATGATTAAACTATCCGTATCCGTATTCGTCTGTCAGTCTGTCTGTATGTCTTTCTGTCTGTCTGTCTGTCTGTCTGTTTGTCTCTCTGTCTCTCTCTCTCTCTCTCTCTCTCTCTCTCTCTCTCTCTCTCTCTCTCTCTCTCTCTCTCTCTCTCTCTCTCTCTCGCTCTCCCTCTCCTCTCCTCTGTCTCTCTCTTTGTCTCTGTCTCTGTCTGTCTGTCTTTCTTTCTCTATTTCTCTCTCTCTCTCTCTCTCTCTCTCTCTCTCTCTCTCTCTCTCTCTCTCTCTCTCTCTCACTCTTCCCCCTCTCCTCCGTCTCTATCTTTCATTCAAGAAAATACTACATGCTAAGAATATGACAGAAATGTATACAGTGTAGTTGTAAAACATCAGGACAGAAAGTGAAATCTGCTTATCATTTCATAACTTTTAGATATTTGAAATGTTGTACTCACTAATCATGCAGGATGCGTTTTTCATTATCCAGTATGGTCTCGCAACATACGATTGAAACAATATATTGTTTATTGTTTTGTCTTGCTGTCTCATCTTTCGTGATGCTTTAGTGAAACGACAAAAGTTGTTCATGATATGTACGTTGATTTAAAACGACCTAGGTATTATGTCATCGCGATCGCTGCATTTCTTTCACAACAAAATTGTTTATCCCACGCGGTTCCATTCGTTTTAAAAAACATCAGCATGTCTTTACGTTCGAACGACTGGGGATTTTAAGAGTGACGTAAAGTTACAAGCACGTGGTCTTGATCCAACTTCAAAAAGGGCAGCATCCCAGCACACGATTTCCAGCATGTTAGTAAAACTAGTAACCCCAATCTATGTAGATATTTGTCTTTTTTTTCTACTGTCGTTCTGGACATTCCTCTTTCTCTCTGTGCTTGATCTTCGTTTTTCCATCTCACTTTGCAGACGATGAGAACGTGCCAGGAGTATTTATTGATCTCATGGGTCAGTTCTGTTTATTTTCCTATCTGCCTGACTACTCTTTTATTCCAGGTGTGAATGTAATTGTGTTCGTTCCACAGATGTTCCTGGTTTTCAACTAGTATCACAATTTCCGCGACCACCGTGATGGAGGTGGACAGATGGCATGATGGTCATTGGTGGCCTGGGCTGTCAACCATCTGGTTTATGCATAGTAGTTTCCTCTTCCATGAACTTCTCAGGGAAGTGTGATCTGGTGGAGCCTTTTCCTCCTCAAGTCAGACTTGCAGCCCACATGTGGCAGGTCAAACAGGAGAACCTCTCACTGATTGCAGGAACAGGATGATGAATGTGGAACATAGACTGTTTCCTTTCTGGAATGAATGATGATGCATGAATGTGCTTGTATGTGTGTGTGTGTGTGTGTGTGTGTGTGTGTGTGTGTGTGTGTGTGTGTGTGTGTGTGTGTGTGTGTGTGTGTGTTGTGTGTGTGTGTGTATGTGTGTGCGCGCGTGCGCGCGCACGCGTGCCTGTCTATCTGTCTGTGCTTTTGTATGTATTTGATTGGTTAGTTGTTTCTTTAACAGTCTGACATAGCACAAAGACATATTTTCCAACATTTGGATTCAAAGTTTATTTTTTCCATGGTTTCATTCATTTATCATGCATCATGTGTTTCGTCTTTGGCTGAGCACGCAACAGCTTCTGAAAACGAAGTTCTTGGGCTTTTCTCCGTTTTTCCAGGATGATATTGAAAGTGTAAAGGAACGGGTTGAGTGCTGAATTGAGTGGCAACACGAAGATGGCCATTCCAATGTTCACTTCCCGGGAATGATGACACCACTGGCAGCCAGGACCCCACACAAACCAATAGGAAACCAGCAGAAAAAGTCGGACAAAGCGACAGAGAGAAGACGCCTCGCCAACGTCGCTTCCTTTGACTGCACATGTTCGGCGCCTATGTCTGTGGTCTTTGTTAGCTGATTGGATATCATGTTGCTTCTCACTGTCCAGTAAATAAGACACTGACCCACACCGATCATGAGAAAGAGGATCAGATTGCAGATGATCATGACACTGAGCGAGTAACTGTGACCAGGAAAGTCAGCCCTGGTGACAGGCAGTGGAATGCAGATACCTGTCTGGTGGAAGAATTCCCAGTGAGAGGTTACAGGGAGCAGAGGCACCGCTGACAGAATGCCTCCAAGTGTCCAGACGATGCCACAGGCTATGTGCGCTGATCTGGCTCCTAATCGGGTGTGTCTGAAAGGAAAATGCAGTACGAGGAAACGATCCAAAGTGATGACACAGATTAGGAAGGCTGATACTTCTGAGGATAACAGCGACAGGAACCCTGCGATGCTACAAGCTGAACTTCTTTTCCATGAAGTTTCTTTCCAAAAATAACTTCCAGCGTAAATCCGGTCTGCCACACCAATGAAGACTAAATACACCCCCATTAGAAAGTCTGAACACACAAATGAAGAACAAATAGTACGAAACCAGTCTTGGTGCTTTTTGACAAGAAATAAACACGGTAGACAAAAACACAGAAATTTCCCAAAAGTGAAAGTATAGTGAATGCCACAAGGGCACAACGGTAAGCAGTGTATTTCAACAAGTCATCACATGATGATATTTCGTCAGATGGGGCCATGCAGTCACCTCGGAAATTGTCTGGTAAAACAACACTACAACACAACTTAAAGTTATCTGCAGAAACTTTACAAGGTGAGTCATATGTTTCATAAAGTCTGGAGTGAAGTCATGTATTGGACAATCCTTCAAAATTAAAGACTGAAGATTAGGAACAAAGGCTGTTTCCACAGTACTCTTATCTCATTCCCCGATAAATCAAGAACTTGTAAGTTTGGCATAAGAGCTGACAAGGTGCTCATATTCACAGAATTGGCTTGAGCACGTGATATATTGAAGACACAAGTGATGGATGCACGTCATGTTTGAAACATAACGATTGCTTCTGAACAGAGGATTACCAGCCAGGTTCAGCCTTTGAAGTTGAGGCATTTTTGTAAAGTGGCTGAAGTTGACAACACGTAGCAGATTCTCACTAAGATCCAAACTGTGAAGATTCGGTAAGGGAAGTACTGTCAACCTCCTCCATCCACAGGCCCGTACACCCAGGTGGATCAGCATGATGTTCCAACATACGTCACCTATATGCATTCCACTGCCAGGGGCTTCAAGGTAGCGTAGTTCTCGGATGTAATTTTCGATGAAAAAAGTGCGACTGCAGAAGAAAGCAAAACCATAACAAACACATGACTCAGGACATGCAAGTTGCACATCAGTTCATCATCGTGAAGTGGGCATTGCGCCAAACCATCACACAGATGGTTCATGTGGACACAGATTGTTTGCTGATTGCCACGGCATCGATAAAACCCCGGGCATGTCTCGTGATTCTCACAGTCGGCTTCGTCCTCATGATGTGGACAGTCGTTCATGTCATTACACCTGACGTAGACAGGGAGGCAATAGCCATCATTGTGACACTGGAAATGAGTGTCTGGGCACTGCGTGTGTTTGGGTGTAAAGCAGTCATGGTGAAGCCCCAGGTGTGTCAAAATTGATAACAGCAGGTGGGTATATTATACCAACTGAATACCACATGAATATACAATCTTTCTCGTCGTAGTTTGTTGCGCAGTCTTTTAACCCATTACATTTTTTTACCAGGATGTATGCACTGAACAAAAGGGAATCAAAACAGATCAGGTTCCTGAATTTGTAGAACCTTTTATTGATTATAGAAAAAAAAAATGAAAAGAATATGAGACTATATAAACAGGTCTCGGTAGAATACAAAATCTATATTTTTACTGTAGAAAGGAAGCTGGGGGGAAAATGCATGGTACACAAAGCTGGACATCCTTACAATTAGCAATCACGTCATGGATCAAAAGTCCATTTACGGTGCCGATTCAAAATTAGACTAGTATGTCATTTAGAAGACTTTGCAATCGTGAATATAAATGTTGGGCATCCAGGACGTAGCTTGGAGGATGAAAGTGGGTAGGATTTGGGAAATCATGTAAACCCAGTCGGTGAAGAGTGTTATCTATTGTTGGCGTTAAGAGCTAGGGTTTTGATGGAGGAAGCAATGGGGTTTCTATTGGCTGGTTAATATTTGCTTTATGATGATTTCCCGCTGGTCGGCATGTGCCGTTATTTCGAGAGAGCAACAAAAGCAGCAGCAGCAGCACCATAACAATACAACAAAACAACAACAACAAAAATGATGATAAGCAAAAGACTTACTACCACTACTTACTATTTACTACTACTACTACTACTACTACTACTGCTGCTGTGTGGTGCTGGTGCTGGTGCTGCTGGGCTGCCCTAGTCATTGCGTAAACCCACAATAGTATTCTCTCTTCTCTCTCTCTCTCTCTCTCTCTCTCTCCTCTCTCTCTCTCTCTCTCTCTCTCTCCATCAGTTTAATCGAGGTTTGGAGCCCAAAGACTGCTAAGCGCTGCAGATGTGGAACTGAACCCGGGGCCAAGGCCGGAGCATGGCAACCGCACACACCAGGCTAGCCAGCAAATCCATACCCAAATTCACGTCAAGCTTTCCAACATGCTCAAGAGTCTCAAGAGCATGCATACTTCTACCCAAGATGCCCTTCAGAAATACGGGTACATCAAGACTACAACTACGACAGTAACATGAGGGAGCAAGATAGAGGGGGGTGGGGCACTCATAACCAGATCACACCCTCAAATCATTTCGTAGACTAGAAGACAGAACATACAAATTGAGCACAAAATAGATAAACAGACATCCATCATCATGCACACACTCAAAGGCATGATATTCGGACATCCAAAAGGAGGATCAGATCAATACCCTACATAAAGAGCTACTAGAGACCAAAGCAAACACACAAAAGAATACAGAGGCTGTAGGCCAATTACGAGAAGGGTACGGGGGCATGTCTAGGAGATTAGACGGCATAGATGGGAGATGGAGAGACAGGAGGAACAGAGAGTGAAGCTTAACATCAAACTTTTTGGGGTTACGGAGCGAATAGTGGGAGTAGCGATGATAGGGAACCAGCAAAGAGAAAGTAAACAACCTGCTAGCTGAACACTATGGGAAGGTAGCCTGGCGGGACCCCATCGTGGATCGTTCAGACTGGGCAAGTCCTACCCAAACACACCTGGACAAGACCCATCTTGGTTAGATTACATAGTTTGGTCAGTCGTGATGAAACTGCTTGGGGACAAGAAGGGGCACAGCGGGTTAAAACAGACAGGCGTAAGTATGGCACAGGAACGTACACGCTACCAGTACAAACAATTACAAGCTCTTAGAGCAGAAGGTCAAAAAGGATACTTCCTAAGGGGAAGACTATATGTGGGAAGGGACGGTATCCCAATTCTAGGGCTACCATGCCAAAGGAAGAGGGGGAGGGCAGAGACCGCACGACCACCAGATGCCCCCCCCCCCCCCCCCCCCAAACCCCCACCCCCGCCCAGCCCAACCAATTGACCTACCAAGTGTCAGAGCCTTGACCAAGTTAATGTCACAGAGCAGAGGGGGTTTCAGGGCCAACGTTAGGCTGGTGGCGGAGGACACAAATATGGAAACTGTTACGGGTCAACGCGGCCGCGAGTGGCATAGACAATGTACTGTCTGGGCCTAGGCCTAGGCCTAGTTCAATCAGAATGAGTCAGCCAGCCAACACTGTATCTAGTGATCCTAGATGAGATCTAGCAATGCTAGCTACCTGAGGATTGTGTGAATGGGAAGGGGAGGGGGGAGGGAGGAGAAAGAGAGGGAGAGAACTGGCAATGTCATGGTCTAGAAGAAAGCCAATAGTATTAGCCTACCAGCCATGAATGATTGTATGACTGAAAGAGGGTTGGGATGGGGGGGGGGGGGGGGGGGGGGTGGGGGAGGGGGCGGAGGTAAAGGCCGTAAAGGGCGCTGACACTGAGCCTGAGTCCAGCAAAAAGCACCAAGTACTTCATTGTGCAGCCTTGTAGGAGAAGGGAGGATGAGGCTAAGATCCATGAGACAAACAATAAAGAGAGAGAGAGAGATCAGCAGTATCTGGGACGTGACACAGCCATCACAGCAAAGTGAAGGAGAGGGAAGGGAGGGGGTAAATGACTTGGAGACGGATCTTATCAACAAGGTGTCGGAAGGGGGCGGAATGATAAAGGGCTATTATTCACCATGTCAGAATGGCAACAGCTAATGAAAGATTGGAAACAAGGGAAAGGCAACAGACAAAAAGCAAAAAAGGCCGACGACATGACCCAGGAGACTGAGGATACTGATAAGGGGGGGAGTCTGACCTTTTCAACCTAGACAGAGAGCATCCAGAAAGTGATCCGGGAGTTGGACTGGGAGGGGGCTTTGACGGTTAGGAAGAAAGCTGTAAACAACATCAAGTAATGAAAGAGAAATATCTCAGGTACCAAAGATACCTCCAATGAAAAACAGCAAAGCTCAAGATAGGCAAAATCAACAGAACAGCCAAGCACAGGAAGGAGGAAGGGGGACAGGGGGAGACCTAGAGGAGATGCCATGAATGAATATTACCTGACAAATATGGGAACAACATGACACACAAAGCACAGACCTTCAGGGACATGTACCTGACCGAGACAGACAGGAGGCTAGTGTCAATAGTAGTACCAAGGCTGATGAGAGTGAAAACAAAACCAAAGCAGCAGGGTGAGGGAGTGAAAGTAATAACGACCAAATGAAATCTGATGAAAATGAGATCAAGGAGAGAGGTGGAATGGGTGAGAATGACAAGGATGAAAGTGGGAGCGTGACAATAAAGATACTTTGCATGTTAGTAGTCTGAATGTGAGCTTGAGTGTGAGTGGAGAAAGCAATACCATGTCTGTTGATCTCGGAATGATTGAGTTGGCGGAGCCACAGGTGTCTAATATGACCAGACCAGAAGTTGAAAAGGATGACATTGATGACGATTTTGTATAAGTTAAGGGTAATGTTAAAGATGAGGGGGCGGAGGCAATGGCTGTAAGTGCGGGTTCCCCCTGAAAAGGACTTAGCCGATACGCAACCACATCCCATGGAAGAACCTATGAGGGTAAATGACGATGTAATAGAGGCAACTTGTTGCCACCAGGGTGGGAGACAACTTATACTCCAGCAGAAAACAGGAATGAGGCCACTAGGCTAAACAGGAGAGGAGGACTGAGGGAAAGGCAGGGAAAAGACAGCCAAGAATGAAACAAGCCTTTGTGAGGGGGGGGGGGGGGGAAGCAGGGAAGAACATTAAACTATCTTCTAAGGGGCCCACAGACATGTTTGGGGAGAGGGGGGGGGGGGGGGGGGAGAGAACATAAAAATATCTTCTAAGGCCCACAGACAATAGCGCAAAAAGCAACTCAGTAAAAAGGGTAAGGGAGAGAGACACCAACACGTGACATCTCGGGCCCGCTCTCTGCACTTTCAAAGACAAGTAACAAGCCAGACCATAAGCCAGATGACGGTAGAGAAAGGAGGGGTGGGGTAGGGGGGAGAAAACCAGTCAAGAAACCAATATAGTGAAGCAGATAAAGTAAGTCTGACAAAGGAGAGGGAGTAAACGGGTTAGGGGTAGAGGATGTCAGAGAATATTTAGACAAGAGAATCGAAATAGCGGAGCCCAGAACAGGACCAAAATAAACTGTATATGCTGGAACAAAGGCAGCCTCCTAACCAAATTAAGCGAACAAGACCTAATAGCATACTTGCGTTGTTTTGATGTAATTTGCTTGTCTGAGACTTTTTGCTGTTTGATTTCGAGCACGATATAAAGTTTCCTGATTATGTATGCAAACAAGTTGCTGCTATAAGAAGCATAAGACAGGGAGGGCATCAGGTGGTCTATTATAACTATTCAGAAAACATTAGAGAAGAAAATTAGGGTATTGACATTTTATTTCGATCACCTTTTATACCTGGAATTCAACAAAAGCATATGGAATAGTGATAAAGATATTCTGTTCATTACGCTATATGTACACCCTGCAGAGAGCCCTTACTATACGGATAAGGACTATGATTGTTCACTAGACAAGTAGAAGCATTGATCGCCTCCAACATAGAACAAGGCAAAGATTACTATTTTTTGATTGGTGGTGACTTGAATTCAAGAATAAGTGACTGGTCCTTTGAGACCGCAGATGACAATGATGGAATAGATGGAGGATCCTGACACCTATATATTTCATAGAGAGTCACAAGATACACACATTAACGGATTCGGAAAAAAAAAACTCATTGAGTTATGTACATGCCTTAATCTTTTACCGATTCACGGGCTGAAAGAACGAATTTTGGGCTTATCCTGCACTTTTCTTTCGGGTAGAGGCAACAGTGTGGTAGATCATTATGTTTGGTCCCCTGAAATCCTTGGTTTGGTCAAAAATTTCCAAATAGAAAGCAGAGTTGAATCAGACCACTTACCCATCACGATCGAATTAGGCCAGACTAAGAAAGAAGAGACTAAAGTAAAAGAAAGATATTATACAAATAACATAATATGGGACGCGGGAAAGGATAGCGTAGGGGGGAGTATAGAAAAAAAATACATGGTTCGACCAACAGTGTTTACAACTTAAGAAGGATGCGAGAAATGCTCTTAATGGAATTATGGATAGAAATAGAAATCCACAAAGATATGAGACTTTGCTAAATGAATATACCAACAAAAGAACGCTATATAAGGACACAATAAGAGAGAAGAAAAAACTTTACAGACCCAAAACGTTTACCAAAATCTTATGGACCATAGAAAGGATAGTAGCAAATTTTGGAAACAATTAAGGGGTCCGTAAGACAAGACATGCTTTAGCGATATCACAATCAAGCAATGGAAGAGCACTTAATAGAATACTGAATCCAGACAACCTAGAGGTAGTTGGGAAGAGAAGTGTGGGGGATTCAGATGATCGTCCTGATGAGATCATCCAGATAGAAGAATTAGATAGAGATATAACCGAAGAAGAAGTTCACACCGCGATAAGAAAAATGAAGGCAGGAAAGGCAGCTGGCACGGACCAGATACCACCTGAATTTCTCAAGTGATATCTAACAAAATTACAACCTATTTAACCCTATTATTTAATGCTATTTAAACAAGTGTCATTTCCCCATTGAATGGGCAAAGTCCACAAAAGTACCGATCCACAGAAAAGGTAACATAAACCTACCAGGAATTATCGAGGTATTTCTCTCTTAAGTATGACCAGTAAATTATTTACCTCCATTTTAACAAGCAGATTGTATAAATGGGCAGAGGGGAACAATAAAATTAACAGGGAGCAAGCAGGTTTTCGGAGAAATTATGCAACTACAGATAACATTTTTGCTCTAACACAGATGATTTCTAACTGTTTATATGGTAACCGTAGGAAAAATAATGTATGTAGTTTTTGTTGATTATCAAAAAGCTTTCGACACTGTAAGAAGGGATAGACTCTGGGACATTTGAAGAACATCGGGCTTTCAACCAAATTGCTCAAGATGCTAAAAGCAATATATAAGGTAGTACAAGGTGGAATAAGGTATGGAGCAGAAACATCAGTACTATTAGACTGTCCATTAGGGTTAAAACAAGGCTGTTTAATGTCCCCTTTAATATTCTCCCTACTTATCTCCGAAGTAGCAAACAGATTAAACACCCAGGGACGCCAGGGCTACCAGTTTTTACCAGGAACCCCAGAAATTAAACTATTAATGTTCGCTGATGATTTAGCAATATTTTCACAGACACCTGCAGGCCTACAACATCTACTGAATATACTAGGACAAACATCAGACAACTTAGGGCTGACAATTAATTTACAAAAAACTAAGATCATCGTTTTTAGGAAAGGGGATTCTTGGGGAAAAAGAGAAAAATGGTATTATAAAGTGAGATAGTTGAAGTCGTTAACAACTATAAATACCCAGGCTACACACTAACTACTAAATTATCAGTGGACATAGCTCTAGCGGAATATGTGGGGAAGGCTAAGAGAAAAATCTTTCAAATACAGAAAACTATGTACGCGCTTAGACAATTAGATCTCAATACACATTTCAAATTAATAGAAGCACAGGTGGCTCCTACTCTCATGTATGGAGCTGAAATATGGGGTACAACCCCTTATAACGTCATTGAAAAGAAAGAGCAGCAGGGCGATGCAAATAAAAAGAATACTAGATGGAAACGGCTTCTCAGAAGTCTGGATCAACCAAGGAACCCCGTATGTAAATGCATTCTTAAGGCAGCTCAAACTAAGGATGAGAGATATTACATACACCAATGGTATGAGAAATGCGAAATGAGTAACCGTTGTCAGACCTATTTTACTTTCAAAAAACACATTTCAATGCGAAAAATATCTGCAGGAAATTACAATACGAAATTCCGTCAGGCAACCGCAAGACTCCGCCTTGGCGCTAACAATCTTAACTGTAATAGAAACTATACAGAAATGAACCCAAATACGAAGTGTCCTTTTTGCGAAGAAGAAGAGACGGAACGACATTTCTTAATGAAATGTCCAACCTACGATGAGCTAAGGCAAAAATATATCTTGAAGCATATTATTAAACGAGATCATCACTCGGGCCCTTTTAACGTTACTGAAATCAACAAAGGAGGAGGGGATAAAAGACACCGTATGTTTATCCATCATGCGATGAATAGACGTAACCAGCTCATGTAACTTAGTATTTGAACCACTATACTATATAATAACGACCGTACGGTATGCAGAACACACTGTGTACAATGATGTTCCATATGTATACTACATGCAACAAATTGTATGCAGAGTGTGCTATGTGTGGTGATGCTTTTTATGTACGTGTGGAATCTGTTGTTGGTTTGCCGTGCAACTTCTTTCGTGGGCTGTGCTCATCAGCATTGGACGAGTCCATATGGCTAGGGCCAATTGTTGAAGATGTTTCTTTGGCCAGCTTTGTTGCTGCAGCATGGACTGACCACTCCTGATGGTTGCCAGTGGCGTACGCTATCCACGACATTATGAGATTTTGGTCATTGTTTGTTTGTCTGCCTATGTTGCTGTATGACACGGCCCTTGTTGCTAGTTCATTGTGAATTAAGTCAATTGTCGTAAGTTGTTAGCTGATGTTCATTGTTGACTTATGTTGGCTGCTCTAGATTTGAATACTGTTCTCTCATGACTTCATTAAGTACACAGCTCTATAGATATGAAGGCTCAATTTGCTTTGTAGGCCCACATTGAGTCTGTTACCATAATCATAATGGAAAAAAAGGGGGGGGGGGAGAAGAAAAGGGGAAAAAGGCCTTGTTTATAGGATATTACAA
Source organism: Conus ventricosus (assembly GCA_018398815.1). Taxonomy (NCBI): domain Eukaryota; kingdom Metazoa; phylum Mollusca; class Gastropoda; order Neogastropoda; family Conidae; genus Conus; species Conus ventricosus. Next base: position 14,144,403 of record CM031623.1, on the reverse strand, counting down.
TTCTGCAGAAAGGGGGGGGGGGGGGGGGGTTAAACCAAGGAGCGATGACAAATTTTATGAATTAACTTTTGGTTTTTCTTCCGTTAAACTCTTCACTTTTTTTCCTTGATGTTGCATTTTGCATAATTGCTGTTCATTGATGTCACCGGATAAATGTGTATGGACCGATGGCCCCACATTAAATTTCACCGTGTGCTTCACCATGTGCTTCTCTCTCTCTCTCTCTCTCTCTCTCTCTCTCTCTCTCTCTCTCTCTCTCTCTCTCTCTCTCTCTCTCTCTCTCTCTCTCTCTCTCTCTCTCTCTCTCTCTCTCTCTCTCTTCTCTCTCTCTCTCTCTCTCTCTCTCTCTCTCTCTCTCTCTCTCTCTCTCAATATAGCTAGCAGTTCTAAAGTTTTAAAGCAGTGAACAGGATATTTTTGACAATGTGAATATTCAAAATATCCAGACAACAACAATGATCTTAAATATACTCAGAGGCATAAAAAACGCGAAAAAATAGAGACAGTGCACGATTGTTCACATTGTGAACAGGACGTAAGCAATGTCGTTGGCACGTGCAACATTAGCAGTACGTGGTGTCTTGGCCGGTTGTAACCTCGTAACAGTGGGTGAATGTTGCCGGGTCAGCGTTTTTGGCACGAGGAGTGCATTTGCCATGTGGACTACCTACGCCACGTGCATCAATGTGAATTGCAACTCAATGTGGCCCCCATTGTGGGGCTATAAATTTCCAAACCCCAAAAAGTTCAAATCATCCCTTCCAGAGGCGCCAACATAATGCCGAGACTTTCTCGTCAAGATCGTTGCATAGCAATGGGGCAACTGCAGGCCGGGGTTCCAATGAGGCAGGTCGCTATCGCATTCGGAGTCCACATTTCCACCGTCTATCACCTTCTGGACCGCTTTCAAGCAAGAAACACCACTGATGACAGACCGAGGAGCGGCAGACCGAGGGTCACCACAGCAGCCCAAGACCGCCATCTTCTTCGTCAGCATCGACGGGAGCCTTACCAAACCGCTGCCAACACAGCCAGGAACACCGTCGGCAACCATGGCAGGCCAATCAGCAACAGGACCGTGCGTCGCCGACTGAACACAGTTGGTCTCCAATGCAGGCGTCCAGCCCGGCGACCTATCCTGACACTCCAGCATCGCCAGAACCGTCTGCAGTGGGCACAGATCCACGTGCATTGGCGCCATCGGGACTGGGGCCGAGTCCTCTTCAGTGATGAAAGGTGGTTCTGCGTCGACCCAGGCGATGGCCGCATCCGGATCTGGAGAAGAGCGGGGGAACACTTCACGGATGCCAACATCACCGAAAGGGACCCATGGGGTGGTGAAAGCATCATGATCTGGGGGGCTATCGGCATAAATCGTCGTATTGGGCCAGTCATCTTCCAGAATGTGGGTCCAGGACGTGGTAACGGGGTCACTGCTGTTCATTACATCGACCAAGTCCTGAGGCCCCACATCCTGCCGCATTTCCAGCGGCATCCACAGAACCTGTTTCAGCAGGACAACGCAAGGCCGCACACTGCCCGTGCTACGCAGAACTTCCTGAGGCAGAACAACATCAATCTGCTGCCTCACCCAGCCCGTTCTCCCGACCTTAACCCAATAGAGCATTTCTGGGATGCCCTTCAGAGGCAGTTGAACCAGCTCAACCCCAGACCCCAGACAGCAGCTCAGCTTGCTGTTGCTGTGGGCCAGGTGTGGTGGCAAGTCCCCCAGAGGCAGACCAACACTCTGGTGCGCTCGATGTACCGCAGGTGCACAGCTGTGATCAATGCTCGAGGTGGTCACACCAGATACTGACATTCTGCTGTTAACACAGGGTCAAGGTCAAGTTCATGTGACCTTATTTTCTACCAGAATGAACTTTGAAAGGACACTTTTGCGGTGTTCGATTGCTTTTTCTCACTTTCTATTACCAGTTCAAAGGAATCGGTAGCCAAATTACATCAAAATTTCTATACAGTTTGTTTTCGCGTTTTTTATGCCTCTGAGTATATTAATTTGAAGCTATCTCTTTTTAATTTAAGATTAGATTCAATTTTTGAAGGAATTAAATAAAATGTCATTATCTGATTTCCCTAAGAAAGTCAACTTTGATCATTAAGTTTCTGATTTTCCTTTAATTAATTCATATAATATGCAAGATTTGAAGAACTACTGATATTTATTTCCTTTGCGAAAAATTGCATCAAGTTTTATTTTTATATACACACCAGAAAGAAGAACATTATGTAAAACGAATTTAACTGTATGTGTGTGTGTGTGTGTGTGTGTGTGTGTGTGTGTGTGTGTGTGTGTGTGTGCGTGTGTGTGTGTGTGTGTGTGTGTGTGTGTGTGTGTGTGTGTGAGAGAGAAGAGAGAGAGAGAGAGAGAGAGAGAGAGAGAGAGAGAGGAGAGAGAGAGAGAGAGAGAGAGAGAGAGGAGAGAGAGAGTTTAATTGGATGTAATGGTGATTTTCAAGTAATAATAGCATAAAAGTTGAAAATCGTTCCAGGTTAAGATTAGAACAAATCATGAAGATCATTTATGCATCTGACGGTTCCATGAGGTCTGAAAACTTAAAACAAATTTGCATTAGATATTTACGAGCCTTGAAAGGGAACACGCCTTTCACTTTACCATGAAGTTCCCAGCTCCCTTAATAAATATCGCTGGATGTTCTGTCCGATTTTGTGTGAAGAGGAATAGAACTCAGAAAGTCATGTTAGGTCTGTTTGTAAAACTTATTTTGTCCACAATAAAGACCAAACAAGTAGGGTAACTCTTGCTCCCACAGGAAAACATAACTCCAAAGGAATGCTGCTTACGACACCGAATCGCCTAGCAGACATGACAGCATAGAACACACAGAACAAACAAGGAAACATCCCCAAAACAAGGATGCTCCAAACTTACCCATATACCCTGTACCGAACACATCTACACAGCAACAAGAACTGGAGAAATGCACAAATATAAATTAATTTATATTCAGGACTGGCACAGCCTTTTAAAACTTGAACATAGTCTGACATATCATGTCTGCTAGGCCATTCGGTGTCGTAAGCAGCATTCCTTTGGAGTTATGTTTTCTTGTGGGAGCAAGAGTTACCCTACTTGTTTATTGTTTATTGTTTACTGTTCCCTGCCTCATTTCATATCAACTTTCGTTTCAATTAAATCCAGGTTGTTTGTATTTGTTTCTGTTCGTTCTTGTAATTGTCTACTGTGTTCAATTTTAAAAGGCTGTGCCTGTCTTGAATATAAGTGAATTTCTAGTTGTGCATTTCTCCAGTTCTTGTTGCTGTGTAGATGTGTTCGGTACAGGGTATATGGGTCAGTTTGGAGCATCCCTTTTGGGGGATGTTTCCTTGTTTGTTCTGTGTGTTCTCTGTTGTCATGTCTGCTAGGCGATTCAGTGTCGTAAGCAGCATTCCTTTGGAGTTATGTTTTCTTGTGGGAGCAAGAGTTACCCTACTTGTTTCTTTTCTTTTTTTAATTTATTTTTTTTTATTTTTTACTGTTCCCTGCCTCATTTCATATTAACTTTCGTTTCACTGAAATCGAGGTTATTTGTAGTTGTTTCTGTTCGTTCCTGTACTTGTCTGACTATGTTCAAGATTTAAAAGGCTGTGGCAGTCTTGAATATAAGTTAATTTATATTTGTTCATTTCGCCCGTTCTTGTTGCTGTGTTGATGTGTTCGGTACAGGGTATATGGACAAGTTTGGAGCATCCTTGTTTTTGGGATGTTTCCTTGTTTGTTGTGTGTGTTCTCTGCTGTCATGTCTGCTAGGCGATTCGGTGTCGTAAGCAGCATTCCTTTGGAGTTACGTTTTCTTGTGGGAGCAAGAGTTATCCTACTTGTTTCTTGTTTATTGTTTACTGCTCCCTGCCTCATTTCATATTTACTTTTAATTTGTCTACGTTCTTATGTTTGCAATTAAAGTGAATGCATGCGTTTTTCTTTGGTAGTTTAAATAGCAAAGACTGTGGCTTTTTATGGTTTAAACGGTTGACAGCTTTTCCATTAAACTTGGTTTATCCATTAAAATTGGCTTATCCATTAAACTTGGCCACGAACGACCAGCTTGTTGCTGGTTTATCTGAGCGCATTGTCAGTAACTTGAAATTGTGGTACGGACTATTCTTCATGTTGCCAGTCTAAGTGTATTATGTGAGGAATGTCTTTAAGTTCGAAGAAATAAATCCAAATATATAACTTCACCTGTGTTGTGTTTGCAGGCATTAGTCTGTGATTAATTTGCATTTGTGATGTTCATTCACGCCGTCTAAGAAGCACTTTACGAATAAGACCGTAATACAAACAGTGTATTGCCATTGGGACTTTGCCTACAACTATCACTCATGAGCCGAAGAAAATGACTGGAATTCACATTACGGATGAAGTTCCATATAATATATGAATCTGACCACGGACTGCTGTTGCGGAGACCAGGACAGAAGAAATCCACATGCGGTCATGTGCAGGTTTTAATGTTAAGTTCCATAGTCTCAGATGGCAGTACTAGCAGTGAACTGTCTAAGAAAAAAAAATTCACGGTGTTGTGCACTGGGCATGATGGAAGGCAGACCCACTCCCTCTCCTTCCACTGTTCTAACTCTTTCAGCCCTGTCACTGCAACTGGCTGTGCCATCCCCCCCCCCCTCCCCCGCCAGCATGGCACATTTTGGCTTTCAGATGAAAGATCAAGGCTGCTTTACTCAAACTGTAATTATTGTGGGTTGGCAGGGAAGGGACACCGCTAAAGTTTTTATTTTATTTTAATGTATATTCAATGTTTAGTATATTTGAATTGTCCTGTGATACATGCTTATATGATGAATAAGGGTGAAGCAGATCCTTCAGTATTTCACAATACTTCTTATCCTGACTGGCCGTGTTATATTACACTGGTGATAACGTGGAAATTAAAATGCAAATAAAACATGATCGTCAATGGTCAAGTACAGTTTCTGCAATGACGTGCATTTAGATAGCCTTCGTATTTGTGTTTAAAGAGATGATGGAGAAGATTTTCCACTGTTAGTGCCCAGCCTCATGTCAGGTGCAGGTGGCCAAATGCATTCACATCCGCCAGACCAGAGGTCGGGTACCAGGCGAAAGGAGTTAACCTTCCGTAAATTGAATCGGGTATCCATCTACTACAGGGTAATCAGAGATGGCTTTCAAAGCAATTAACTTTAACCCTAAGAGAGATTCGAACTCGCGACCACCGGTAATGCAGGTAAATATCCCAGACATTTCACTACAGGCCATAAGAGGGGGGTGGGGGGTGGGGGTGCATAATGAACAGTGTGGGGGCACATGAATCTGATACGGCATGGGAAGTGAGACAGGGGGAAAAGATCTGACGATTCAGTGTGACAAGTCATGTTTAAATGTTATTTCAGGTGCCGGGAGATGTTGAGAGCTGCTGGAACAGAGGACTAGAAGATTGGAGAGGTTCCTAAACACATGCAAGCACAAACCTGTCCTTGTCCACAGTCTATCATCCCCCTCTCACACGTGAGCCGCGAACGATCACAGAAGTCTTCGTCACGTCCATATAAACAATCCTCTCGAAAGTCACACACCAGACTGTAAGGCACAAACTCCCCAGACAGGTCACAGTGAAAGTACGGCTGTGACAGTCCCTGAGACATTCTGCATGTGGCCTGTACCATGGCTCGGTGTTCTCCAGCTCCCTGCATCGACTCTCCGAATGACAGGCCAGCAGTTCGTGAGTCAGATGCTGTATGGGACAGATTTCTTGAGAAATATTTGACGGTGTCAAGTTGTTTGGGACGGGAAGCGTGACAGGTTTACTGCTTTGGGGCTGATCCCCAAGGGAAGAGACTTCACATACAAAGCCTTCCAAGACTTCGCCCGCTCTAGCAGAGTAAATTTGTATTCACCAGAGGACCAAATACCATATCTTGTACCAAAAATTCTCAATGGACGTATTCGATTCAGAAAGAAAACCACAGCACCACTCTCCAGAGTAAAGTATTTGAGTACCTGTAATAGTTGTTTTGGAACCGGATGTAACCCCACACACACACACAACCACCCCACACACACACACCACACACCACACACACAAAAACAACACACAAACACACCCACACACACACCCCACACCACCACACACACACACCCCCCACACACCACACAACACCACACCCAACCCCCACACACACACACACCACACAACACCACACACACACACACACACACACACAACACACACACACACACAACCACACACACACCACACCACACACAACAAAACACAACACCAACACACACACACACCACACACACCCACCCACCAAAACACAACCCACACACACACAACACACACCAACACACACACACACAACACACACACACACACACACAAAACACACACCACACACACACACCACACAAAACACACCCAAAACACACAAAACACACCACACCACAACACACACCACACAACACACACACACACAAACACACCACACACACACACACACACACACACACACACACACACACACACACACACACACACACACACACACACACACACACACACACACACACACACACACACACACACACACCACACACACACCACACCACACACACACACACAACACAAACACACACACACACACACACACACACACACACACACACACAACACACACACACACAACACCACACACACACACACACACCCACACACACACACCACACACACACACACACACACACACACACACACACACCACACACACACACACACACACACACACACACACACACACACACACACACACACACACACACACACACACACACACCACAACACACCACAACACACACACACACACACACACCACACACACACACACACACACCACACACAACCACACACACACACCACACACACACACACACACACACACACACACCACACACACACACACACACACACACCACACACCACACACACACACACCACACACACACACACAACACACACACACACACACATACACACACACACACACCACACACACACACACACACACACACACCACACACTCACTAACACACTCACGCACCAACACACCGAAACAAATTTTATTAACATCCTTTCTAATACATTAACATCCTGATGACAGCGCAACACGCTCGAAACAAATTTGTAGAGTTTTAACATTCCTTTCTAATATCATTAACAAATGTTGCTCCCCAAGGGGTCGAGCACTTTTAAAGTCATTTTAGGCTTTTTAATTATATTCATCTATATATATATATATATTATATATATATATATATATATATAATATATATATATATATAATATATCTATAATATATATACATCTAATATATAAATGGCAAATTCTGTCTGTGTGTGTGTGTCTGTGTACGCTATAGACTCAAAAACGGCTCAACCGATTGTAATGAAATTTGGCAGGTACGTCTGTTGTGACCCGAGGATGGTTTTGGGCTAAACTCTAAAAAAAATAAAACCGTTAAAAACCGTTAAAAAAACTGTTATAACGGTTTCAGAGACATCTTTTTCCTCTGCTTTTCTTCAAATAGCCGTTGTGACATTGCACAGGTACAGGACTACTTCTCTAAAATTAGGACCATTATTTGGCAGTTAAAAAACGTTATTTATAACAGTTAAAAACCGTTAAAAACACCAAACCCTTATACAAGAAACTGTTTAAAACCCGATCTTCTTGAAATTTAGCAGGTACGTCTGTTGTGACCCAAGGATGGTTTTGGGTTAATCTCAAAAAAAATAAAACCGTTAAAAACCGTTAAAAAACTGCTATAACGGTTTCAAAGACAACTTTTTCCTCTGCTTTTCATCAAATGGTCGTTGTGACATTGCACAGGTACATCGAACCTAGAGGGACATCTCCCAAGTAACATAGGGTCATTGGACAGTTTCTACGACAGTTATTTATGACCGTTAAAACCGTTAACAACACGTACCCCCCTAAAAACCAACAAATATACAATCTTTTCTGATGTTGGCGGCAAAGGGAGTCGTCGGATCGCTACCAAACTTGGCATGAGTCTAGAGGGACATACTGTGGATAACACTGGGTCATTCGATAGTTTTTATGACCGTTATTTATCACCGTTAAAAACGTTATTTTCTAAATTTAGACCTTTCTTGATGAAATTTAGTATACAGGTGTAGTTTTAAATGCTGAACAATGATATACAACTTACACGAACCGAAACTTAAAATTGACCGTTAAAAACCGTTATTATATAAATTTAGACCGTTCTTGATGAAATTCGGTATACAGATGCAGTTTTACACGCTGAACAATGATTTTACAACTTACACGAACAGAAACTTAAAATTGAGCGTTAAAAACCGTTAAGATCCGTTATTTTCTAAATTTAGACCTTTCTTGATGAAATTTGGTATACAGGTGCAGTTTTACACGCTGATCAATGATAGACAACTAATATGAACAGAAACTTAAAATTGACTGTTAAAACCCCGTTAATTTCTAAATTTAGAGATGGTATCACCGTTAAAAAGCATTATTTTCTAAATGTAGACTTTTCTTAATGAAATTTGGTATACAGGTGTAGTTTTAAAATGCTGAACAATGGTATACAACTTACACGAACCGAAACTTAAAATTGACCGTTAAAACAGTTATTATATAAATTTAGACCGTTCGTGATGAAATTCGGTATACAGATGCAGTTTTACACGCTGAACAATGATATACAACTTACACGAACGGAAACTTAAAATTGAGCGTTAAAAACCGTTAAGATCCGTAATTTCTAAATTTAGACCTTTCTTGATGAAATTTGGTATACAGGTGCAGTTTTACACGCTGATCAATGATAGACAACTAATATGAACAGAAACTTAAAATTGACCGTTAAAAACCGTTAATTTCTAAATTTAGAGATGGTAGTCTGCAGAGGATTTCAGAAATACACCGAAGTTATGATGCTCTGCAATACCTCTGATTTTTGTCTGTCAACAAGAGCCATGGTCAGACATTTTCATCCCGTGGGGCAGATCTGACCGTTCCGTGTTTTACACATGGAATGTTCTACGTTGCAGCATCACGAACTGGAAACGCAGAAACACTGACTATACTTGCGCCAAACAGGGAGACCAGAAATGTTGTCAACCCAGAGGCCCTCCAATAGACATAATACATCGTGAAAATGCAATCTTTTCACAGAGTTGTCATGTTTGAATTGGGTTTAACGTCCGTGCCAAAATCAAGGATATGCAGATGGCTGGTCCGTCACATTAGCCTGACACTGCGGGGTCAGGGTAGATGTCGGGGTGAACTATGGTTATTTGAGTTGAAAACATTCCACGTGAAAATTTCCAAGACCAAACCGGGATTCGAAACCACGACCTTTGGATCATGTGTCCAGCGGCTTATCCACGAGGTTATGGTGGCCCCTACAGAGTTGTCATTTTGGAGCACTTCAATCAAGGAATTGAGAATGCATCGGTAAGTTCACAAAGTACAGGCATCCCTCTATGGACTGTGTATCGTATTACAAAAAAAAAATCGTGAGGGAAAACAGATTGAGAGGCAAGAAGGGAGTGGGCGTCCGAAGAAATTGGGTGAAGTAGATAGGAGGAGGCTGGGGCAATTGGTTCAGCATGGGAAAAACGAAACAAACCCAAGCTGAATTTTATTGTATTGTCTTTTAAGTGGTGAGAGAGAGGGGTGACCAGAAAATTATTGTACAGATATACCCGAGCGAAGCTGGGTACACCGGCTAGTATATATATATATAGCTCTCTCTCTCTCTCTCTCTCTCTCTCTCTCTCTCTCTCTCTCTCTCTCTCTCTTTCTCTATATATTATATATATATATATATATATATATATATATATATATATATATATATATATATATATAGTTAGAGAGAGATAGTTTTAAGATTCCTCTTTTAACTTGTTTTATCTAATGTTGCTCCCAAGGGGTTGAGCACTTAAAAAAATTGTTTTAGGCATTTTAAATATACTGATATATATATATATATATATATACATATATATATATATTATATATATATATATATAATATATATATATTATATAAATAAAATATACATTTATATATGCATATTATATATTCAATTATAAACAAAGCTTGCTCTTATGTCTTAGATTGAAGAAATAGGGGGAGATAAGGATTGGGCAGGGGTGGTTGGGTCTGTGGGGTGTGCTCGGCAGCTGGAGGGTGGTGTTTTTCGCCGGTGGGCTCTGCAGTCATGAAATACGGGCTGGTACACCCATGGGGGATGCTACTTTAAGGCTGTTATGAGCTGCATCCTGTAGTCTAATTTCTCTGTTCAGGAGCAGTTATGTCCCTTGATATCTTAATGGAGTGTCCTGTGCGTGCCTGTACCCATCGTCAACACAGCGCAGGCCTCCAAGGGTGGTACAGGACTGCTCTAAAGGCAGGCGAAGACAGTGCTTCTCTGGGTCCTCCCCAGCACCTTCGGGGTTTTCTTTTTCCATATCTGTAGTGTTAGATAATTCTGCCTAACTAACAATATGTGCTTGAGTGGGTGAATGGGGAGTAATAAATGCTTCTCAAAATGAGCCTTAGAGAACCGTAAAATGTTCATTCTAGCTCAACCGCCCTCAACCAGTTTCGGGCGGTTGAGCTAGAATAAACATTTTACTGTTCTCTGACAAGTAAGACTTCAACAATGAATTAAAAATGATAATCCATCACACATTCTCTTTCAATAACCAAAAAAAATAAACGATTATCTACAAACAAACATACTGTGTAGGATTATCCGTTTTCAATACTAATTACTAAACTTTTCAGATTTTAGTTTTGCTTAATCCTGCGTTTTTCTTGATCATTTTCAATAACATCATTTTCACGCATACATTTCATCAAATGCGTCTCTGTTTTTCATGTGAAATAAAACTACAGTCTTTAATTGTTTCTCTAAGTCTTTTAAAACGGAGATCTATTTCTGACATAAAATCCACACACTTATCCCAGCATGTCTTCCACTGAAAGCCAGTTTTGACAAAGTGTTTGTCTTTTTAACTATGTCTCTTTCTGTCGAACAGTCATCTATAATAACTAGTGTCTGCGTTCCTTCAAACAATTTATAAAAGTGTTCTAAACACTCACTCAGTTTATCGCTAGGATCAACTAAATATATGTCATCATCTGTCCATATAAGCCTTCTATCATGATATGCTTTGTTCCATTTAAGTGTTGGACAGAAAATTACTATATAATCAAAATTTTTAACGATAAACTGTTTGTAATAGATCGAGGACAAATATTGTTTTTCCACAACCAGTCTGTCCACAAATCAATGAACAATGAGGGGATTTTATCATAAAGTTTAACATCTGCATTGACGCCAAAGTCGTTTGCTCCATAGTTTTATAACATAATTTAATCTAATCCAGTTATTATTTTTATCATACTCCCCGTCAAAACTTGTTCAGTATAATAAAACCCTATGAGGCCTAAATGTGTAAGATTAATCCAATTCAGTTCTGTAAGATTGTTTCTATTTAAGCTAATATTGATTTTGTTGCTTGTTGTTATGACCTTAATATCCTCACCATTGTGAAGAACGACGATGGTAACTTTAAGACGGTCAACGTCTAAGTTTTGCCAGCTAATTAGAATTCCTTTTAAAAGGACGTCACTGACGCCCACAGCTCCATTCCTCTCCTCATCTTTTAAGACAGAAATTTCAAATATCATTGTGAACGTGTCTCCTAATGTCATTTGTGGAAAGAACTGTAATTTTGTAGAAAGCGTCCTTTAAAACCGTTTCTCTTCTGTGGAGGATGTACTGTTTATTCCCATACGACGTTATTTCAATCTCTTTCCGACTATTGTCCTCTGGCATAAGACTTACATGTAAAGGGCCAGAGTTGAATGCTTTTCTGAAACTTTTTTGACGGCTAAAAAATGTAAATGGGCTTATGAATTCAAATTTTATGTCCCATTCTAAATATGGTTCCAAGTGCCATTTGAGGTCAGGTTTTCGAACTATTTATATTCATACTGGCCAACATTATTGCTTCTAGATTGCGTAGTTGTTTTAGTTTAGGAAACTTTTTGTTGTAGCCAACCTCTTTGCGTTTATAATCACCATCTTTAGTGTACTCAAAACCATACAAAGCGCCTATCTCACCGTTCTGTTCAAAGTCCGCAACGTCTGCAAGGTCTTTTAATTCTAGGTTATACACCTTACAGGCGCTAATGTAACTCCTGATTCTTCTGGCCGCGGGGACATTATTTTTTAGTAATGTATTATTTTATTTCCAAAACAATGTGTAGGTTATCACATTTTACGACTTTCCCTGTTTTGTCTGTGATTTTTATATTAAATGATCCGACCCTCCCACAAACTAATCTTTTAAACTGTAAATTAGGGAATTGTATAATTTCATAATCGCAATATGCAGCTTTCCCTGATGGAAGAGCTCTTAAAACAGTTGAGGGCCTTCCATCATATAAGTTTTCATCAGTGCTCAGCTCATCCAAATGAACATAGAGTAATGAATGTAATGCAAGATTGAGCGGACTTTCCCCCTCATAAGTAGTTTTGTCTGGTGTAACTCTAAATCTTGTCAGCTGCAAAGCCTAACATTTTAGCTAGCTCTTTATCAAAATAGTAACCTACTTCTTCTTCAGGCTTGAATGTTAACATTGTTTTCAGATTGCATTGTTAAGTTTGAGAGTAATGTTGAAGTTACTCATTGCTTCTTTTAGTGAGCAAAACCCGTAATAACCATCAGGTATGTTAACTGGCAACTTTGGTCCCTGATTTGTTAATTTTTTGAATCTTATTATTCTTCTTCGATTCACTTATATTAAACCATACAACTTTGTAAAAAATTTCATGAAGTGCGACCATTCTGCTTCCGCAATTGTTATCATAGCATGTTCTAAAAACGAAGGACGGTCTTGAGTTGTTATGTTACAAACATTTTTTAAACGAAATAAAAATGAGTGCAATCAAATATACTGATGCAAAATATTCTGTTGGACCGCACTACAATCTTAAAAATATAACAACTGATACTCTTGTCATTTCTGTGACCCAGACTGACACCTTTCAAGTAAAGGTGAGTACGCCATTAAACAGATATCTTAACCCCCCTATTAAAAAGACTACATCGCGAAAGTGTGGTTCAGTCTCCGATGCAGTTTTATCAGAACCAGTTAAACTTTGCTGTGTTTTGTGCATCAACTGGGTGTGGAGTATCGTATGCTGATCATTTAAATCATCCTGATCCTTTGGTGAGGTCAGTGTACAGATTTCATTTTTATTACACCTTCAGACGTATTTTGACTGAACTGCAAGCACCATTACCAAATGACAAACCGTTTAATCCATTCAGCGACAGAATAGACATGAAGGCTTTTGAAAGGATCTGTACGAATTCAATATTAATGTTAAGACAGACTTTAGACAAAAGTTGGACCGCAATCGTGGCTTAG